>CM062077.1:1703135-2903135 GCA_031163375.1 Conogethes punctiferalis | reverse complement strand
ACGTTATTAAGTTATATGTGCCTATACCTACGTTTTACCTATAAGTTACTCCGTTTATTTGTAAATTGGTGTACATGTATTGTCTTGCACTAAATAAACGTTTTTTCTTTCTTTCTTTCAATATACTAAAACATAATGGCAATAAAGTAGAAATTTCAGTGATATGTGGTCGCAATAAAATACCGCTTCGGTATGCTTGAGGCTGCTGTATCGGCAGCCTTGAGAATGCTTCGGGATGCTTCGGCATTATTCGGTACGCCGCCGGCGCCGAGGCAACACTCGGGGGTAGCTTACTGGGCGAGGGGAGGCATCCGGCATTTGCATCATTTGACTCACACAACACAATCGAGGTACCGGATGTTTGTTGTCACATCGAATGTCATGGCGGAAGAAAAGCTTTTTTTTATAATCCAGTCCACCATATTAAATACAATTCAGACAACGAGCTTGTAACAACTCTGAGACTGTTATGAGAAATACGATATTGAGACGCTTCGGCAAGCTACAGGACAGTGCGGCATCGTTAAGGACGCCTCGTCATCCCTAAGAACGTTGCAGCATGCCAAAGCATAATAGGGAATATGCATGAAAAATAGTTTCAGGTATTTACTAATTTATCGTAAAAAAGATTAAAATCTACTACGAACAGTGAAAACAAAATCAAAATTGGTTAAAAAATGGGCGAGATACAGTCGTTGAAAGCAAATATATCCGTCTCTCTCTCGCGAAACAGATTTTTCTATGGAGTTAGTACGGCGCTCACGGTACGTGACGTCATCCGCCGCGTCGGATCTCTCTGTCCAGGCCCGCCGCAAGCGGGCGTGCAAGGCGTGCAATGCACGCGGGCGGCGCATTCAGGGGGGCGGCAAATCAGATAATCATCGACTAAAATTCAGACATTGTCACCTCACAATACTAAAAAGATTATCCTTATAAAAATAATATGATGAACGGCGCCCAAATATTTCTTTTATATCGTAGCATTACATAGCGCCATCTATTGAAATTTATGAGAACAAAGTTAATCCGTATCGTGCTCGATGTGAAATAGGGAAATCGCACAGATATCAGGGGAAATCCCCTTAAAACTATATTCTCATTTTTTTGTTTTTATTTATTTAACACAAATGCGAAAGTGATGTGAGTGAACAACAAACTTCAATTGTTTTGATACATAGCCCTAATGTGAGATCCGGAAACGGTCCAGGGTACTTAAAATTAATAATATTCTGTATATTTTTGTGCGAAGTGTAACTATAAAAATAATTTAGAAAATTATTTATATTATCCGTCGGCGCAAAAAATCATAATTATGTTAAGTGTATTTATTTAATTAATCAGCATATGGGCGCATTCATATAAACAGCAGGTATTCATGTAAAATTTAAAGGTAAGGTAAGGTAAAAATCTTTACTTTTAAGTATTTTACTGAAAAAACTTAAAAGTAAAGATTTATAAAAAAAATGTATCAAAATTAATACAGAGTGTAACAAAAGTAACTTAAGTAACGAAAGGGGGACATTCCACCTAATCAATACGAACAACTTTTACTACGGGGTCAACTCTGAAGTCGCGAAAAAAAATTAGTTATTCCATTACATTTGTGTGCAGTAGGTATGAACATTTTTTTTTTCGCAGTAGTATTGTCATTATTATTGTGATTTAAAGGGTATTTTTTTCTGTTATACAGCTTAAGAGTGAAGATTTATAAAAAAAATTAGAACCTCGATAAGTTAAAGTCCAAGGGAAACACATATTTTTTTAAGTTATCGAGGTTTTAAGTTATCAAGGGTCTATGTTAGGGATAGGTTAATATAGAGGTAGGTATGTAAAATTATGCAATTTTTCATCTTTTACAATGAAGACTTTCTCCTGGTTCCTGTTTCTTCAAGATTCCAGCTTCTTTTTAAAGATGATTGACAATGTACTCTCGTGTATCCCAAACTGAGCCGCAACTTCTTTCCTTTTCAATCAATTTTCAGCTTCCATAGCTTTTAATTTATCAGCATATGTAAGTTTAGTTTTCTTTTTGAACTTATTTTAAGTCAGTTTTATTACACAGTAGGTAAAGCGATGTTTCCAATGATGACAGTGATCAAAAACTTATCATCTAAGTAGGCCTAGTTGTCTAAGAGCAGACAATAGGTGACGTTCAAGCAATAAATTCCGAAACCATTTGTTTGCGCACTTTTTCAAAATGACTCATTGACAAATAATTTTATGTTATAGAGGTTTTGGAACCATTTCTTTAAGTTACTGAGGCTAATACAGAGATTATTTATTTAAGTTATAGAGGTTGCGATTTTTAAGTTAGAGAGGTTTTAGGCTCTGATGGGAAGGGAACATATTATTTTTTTAAGTTATAGAGGTTTTTAAGTTACCGAGGTTTAAGTTATCGAGGTTCTACTGTATTAAAATTATACCTATACAGGGTGTAACCAAAGTAACTTAAATCCCCAAAGTAACTTAAACTTCTACACATAAATACGAACAATTTTTACCATAGGGTCAACGGTGAAATCGCGAAAAAAAATAACTATTCCATACAAAATGTGTGGAAAAGCCGATTTTTGTTTCGCGATTTCAGTGTTGACCGCCTAGTAAAGGTTGTTCGCAATAATGGGTGGAATGATCGACCCCCTTTTGGGATTTAAGTTACTTTTGTACAACCGTAAGTATACTAAACTTTTTCAAAAAAAATCCAGGAATCGTAAAAAAGGAAAAAATTTCAGGAGCTCAATTTCGACGGCAAAAACGAGAAAAAGATACAGAGAAAAAAAAACTAGCGGAGTCTCTTGAGAAATTTTTTAGCAAACCAGAAAATAGGGACTCTGAATGTCAATAGAATGTTGTCGTACTTAATACCTATACCTACCTACATAATATGTATGTATAAACTGCACCTTTCTTGCCTTCATTTTTTCATTTAATGTCGTATTAGTGTATCTATCTTGTATAAAATAACTTAATATAACATAGTTTTTCACTGTACAGCATTTTTTTTCACATTTTTATAAACACCTAGGTTTTGTAGTTAGATAGGGGCGGCACGATAGGAATTGCACACCGGCGTTCAAACCGCTAGCGGCGGGCCTGTCTCTGTCTAAGCAATAACTTTAACGCTTTATAACTCGCTTAATAGAAAAGATAGTTTAAAAATTCTTCGATATTTATGTATCTGGAAGATAAAAGATCTCAATAAATCCATAAAAAAAAGTCATGCATATTCCCTATTGCCGATAGTGTGTGCTTGCATGTAGGACGCCGAAGGATTCTTTTCCTTGCCAATGCCGATAATGGACGCCGGGCCTAAAGGAATAATATCAGGAAACAGGCAACAGCGTTTGCCTGAGAGCAAATAGAACCTGCTGCGGTCCCACCGGCCTGACAGAGGTAGTGGCCGATGAAGAGACAATCTGTGTTTTTACCTTCTCTGCGAGTTGCTGCTTGTTGTCGGCGGTGGCCTTGATGTTGTCGCGGTTGATGAGCACCTTGTTGTGCGACACCAGGTGCGAGTTCTTCTCCGCCTGCCGGTTCTGCTGCTGCCCGGCAGGAGCCATGTTCTCTTGCTTGTTCTGAAACATTTAACGCAGACCGACTTTTGAGAGGTAGGGCATAGAGAATCTTCGCTCGACTTCAGCCGCCCGTCCGGGGAAGGACACCACCCTATAGAATACCGCAGCCAAATGCAGGATTCCGGAGCTCGTGGGGGGTTAGGGTTGGTAGTGTTTTTTTATAGAGGGGAATGCATTGCATTTGGCACCGTCATTCCACCTCCGGTGGGAGGTGACATGGTGTGTGGGACTCACACCTCCCGAAATGGAAGCCCACTAAACCCCTCTGTGTCGCCAGTGGGCAGCAAGTTGCAGGGACACGGGCAACGCCGACAATACAGCCGCATCCCTGCATGCCCTGGCCAGCCGCAGATGACAAGCGGTCGGCACTCCTGGTTGGGGCTGATGACCTTAAAAGAACTGCTGGCAGTGGCTGGAGGAGGTAAGCCCGGGATCTCTATCCCGGGCATTTCTCTAAATGTGTCGCCAATTAAAGTAGGGTTTCCCCGGATTTGTCCTAGTTTGAAGGGCGTCCGGGGTCTGTCCGGGCGGGGATTTTAAAAGTGTCCGAGTGAAATCCGGACACTTTTGAAATCATAACTCAAATTCTTATAGATAAGCGATAAATCCACAAACAAGAAAGCACGGCAAAATAATAAAAATTAATGAAAAAATACTGACGTGTCCGGGGAAAAAACCATATTTCGCCCAAATGTCCGGAATTTTTGCCGTGTTATCCGGCGCCGGCAATTTAGGTGATGGCAACCCTAAATTAAAGAAGGCCTACGTTCACCAGTGAACGGGCTAAGGCTGTCGAATAAAGAATATAAAGCAACGACCACTCACCTCAGGGTTGTGCCAGAACACTTTGATGAATCTGTTGTTGAGCACGGCCTCGGTGCTCTTGTAGGCCACGTTGGCCTCCGTCGGGTTCGAGAACGTGATCAGCGCCGCCTCCGGGTCGCCCTCGAAACACACCTGGGACCAAATACGAGAGGGTAAATTTACTCAAACTCGTCAGGTATTCATTCATTTAAAAATAGTTCTTCTATGTACAGGACCGGTATATTTAAACAATAAAATATATACAATAAAATATAAAAACAGATAAACTAAAAATCAAAATGCGATGGATAAAATTCGTAATGTTGTTATCCCCGTCGCCATAGCAACCACCTATCTACAATTTAAATTTTTACATATAGTGCAGTCAATGAAGCATTATAGGTCCGAATTTTTTTACTGTGAACCGAATTGCATACAATTTTGGGATTAGGTTCATCTTACCATTAACTTCAAAAGTGAAAATGATTTGAACTCCGCCACCACCATGGGGGTGGTTACCACCCCTTCTCGGGGGTCAATGGTTGTTTTTTCAAAATAACCTCGGATATCGATTGAAGATCTAATTTTAAGCAAAAAAGTTTCTATAAAGTTTCTCGAAAAATCTAATACTTTTCAAGTTATTGGCAATTGAAAATTCGCAAATTTTTCACGATTTTCATCAGTTTTTTTCAAATATCTCCAAAACTATACGTTTTATCGAAAATTTTATAAGGAACGAAACTGTAGCAGGTAAAAAAATGAACAATTTGGTTTTTTACAAAGCATTCTAAGTGCAATATTAAGCTAGATATTAAAGATCAAAGCCGTTTTTTATTTTATCTGAAATTTCATCGATGTAGTCAATGCCATCTAGCAGCGAGCAAATGCATTTTATGCTTTCTAATCGAAAAGGGTTTTGTAGTGCTTGAAATAAGCTTTAAAATGAGCTTAATCAAAAGTCTTTTGCAGGTAAAATAAGTGAGCTATATTGCAAATAAGCGGAGCATCGAATGTTTTTGCTTTTCAATCAATGGGTTTAAATAAGTGCCATTTCCACCAAAACTAAAATTAATCATATTCCGCCTAGAATTAACTTTATTATGAAGAGTTTTATAGATTGTATTAGTTTGGCTGCTTTAGGACACATAGTTTTCAAAAAAGTCACGATTGAAAAAAAATCGAGAATTTCAAATTTTTAAAAATCCCACCCCTTTTTCATAATATCTCAAAAATGACGACAGATACGTATAAAAGTGTAGGGATAAAAAATTTAGGTATTTTTCTGACAAACAATTTGGTTTTTTTGTTTTTTCTATCAAATAAAAATTGACGGAGATATGATTGCTTAAAGAGCTCGTGGCAGCGCAATCACAGCCTCCCTTAATCGTGACTTTTTTGAAAACTATGTGTCCTAAAGCAGCCAAACTAATACAATCTATAAAACTCTTCATAATAAAGTTAATTCTAGGCGGAATATGATTAATTTTAGTTTTGGTGGAAATGGCACTTATTTAAACCCATTGATTGAAAAGAAAAAACATTCGATGCTCCGCTTATTTGCAATATAGCTCACTTATTTTACGTGCAAAAGACTTTTGATAAAGCTCATTTTAAAGCTTATTTCAAGCACTACAAAACCCTTTTCGATTAGAAAGCATAAAATGCATTTGCTCGCTGCTAGATAGCATTGACTACATCGATGAAATTTCAGATAAAATAAAAAACGGCTTTGATCTTTAATATCTAGCTTAATATTGCACTTAGAATACTTTGTAAAAAACCAAATTGTTCATTTTTTTACCAGCTACAGTTCCTTATAAAATTTTCGATAAAACGTATATTTTTGGAGATATTTGAAAAAAACTGATGAAAATCGTGAAAAATTTGCGAATTTTCAATTGCCAATAACTTGAAAAGTATTAGACTTTTCGAGAAACTTTATAGAAACTTTTTTGCTTAAAATTAGATCTTCAATCGATATCCGAGGTTATTTTGAAAAAACAACCATTGACCCCCGAGAAGGGGTGGCAACCACCCCCATGGTGGTGGCGGAGTTCAAATCATTTTCACTTTTGAAGTTAATGGTAAGATGAGCCTAATTCCAAAATTTCATGCAAATCGGATCACAGTAAAAAAATTCGGAGGTTAGCCCGTATTTTTCGCTTCATTGACTGCACTAATATTTACAAATGAACCTGCAAACAGGGAAAGAGGGGCCCTCTTTCCCACTGGGCACTATGGGCACGTGCCCAGGGCCCCGTAATCGAATGATAACTGATATTTAGGTCATAGGGGCCCCATGATCCTAATGTGCCCAGGGCCTCAAATAGTTTAAAGACGGCCCTGCCTGCAAGGAGGTTCTGCTACAAGCCATAGCTGGACATAAGCCTCTCCAGTTGTTCAGGACTTTGACCATATCGCCACGCTGGGCAGGCGGTTTGTCAAAAGGCACGGATTGGCAGGACGTAGCGCCTCGCTCCGGTGACGCTGCTGCCCGTATTTACCTACGCCTTCAACATGTATATGTAGGAATCAAAGTGATACACAATTTTAAGGGATAACGGATTCTATACATTAAGTTAATTGGCCAAAACAGCTGCTTGTTGTAGCATTGCTGAAATCAGTCCATCACACATACAGATCTATGGTTTGGAGGAATTTGACAGAAGAGGATAGGTAGATTGATGTATCCCCATCTGTATGTATATGTTGCCCGATATACATCTAAATTAAACATATATAATTCAAAAGAGTGACAGTGATCTATCAACGCACAGCCCAAACCACTGGACGGATCGGGCTGAAATTTGGCATGCAGGTAGATGTTATGGCGTAGGCATCTGCTAAGAAAGGATTTTGATCAATTCTACCCCCCAGGGGATGAAACTCTATTCCACGGGACGAAGTCGCGGGCACAGCTAGTCTAATATATAATTTCTCACCTGTATATTAACAATTTTGCCGAACTTGCAGAAGTGGTTGTTGAGATGCATGATGTCGTTGAGGCCCCGCGGCACCTTCTTCACTTCCAGGGAGCAGTTGACGGCATTCGCTGGTAGGGGGGGCCTCGGAGCTCCTGTTCGAAGAAGATAAATAAGTTATCATCATAACGTAGCTATTGAAATTCTCGAAGCCTTCAAAATTTGAAGTCTAGTTTATAGTCTATTCAACTTGTATCTTTTTTAAGCCTTTAGCTGGTGTGGAACCAGACACACTATTTTCAAAGTACCCTTTGTGATTATTATAATTTCAATAGTTCACTTAAATACTGGTCCTTAAAATTCTAGTTCCTATTTGTTACAGTCGATTTAGACATATTTTTAATAATTAATAATTGAATTAGGGAATATGCATGACTTTTTTTATGGATTAATTTAGCTCTTTTATCTTGCAGATATATAAATATCGAAGTTTTTATACTATCTTTTCTATTAAGCGAGTTATAAAGCGTTGAAGTTATTGCTTAGACAGAGAGATCCGACGTGGCGGATGACGTCACGTACCGTGCGCGCCATACTAACTCCATAGAAAAATCTGAGAGAGAGAGAGACGGACATATTTACTTTCAACGACTGTATCTCGCCCATTTTTCAGCCAATTTTGATTTTGTTTTCACTGTTCGTAGTATATTTTTATCTATTTTACGATAAATTAGTAAATACATGAATCTATTTTTCATGCATATTCCCTATTTGCCTGCGACACATGCATAAAGGCAATCTCTACGAAAAACAACGTGTGTGTATAGTGATCTGACCGAGGCGGTTGTAGTCGAAGGCCTTCTTGTGCGGCGGCGGAGGGCGCGGCGCTGGCTCGTGGCGCGCACGTGGGGCGAATCTGCCTGCGTAGCCGCCGTTGTTGTGGCTGTCACGTCAACACACATCAATAAGTATAAATATAAATATCAAACAACATCACATACATCGCTCCGATCCCAAAGTAAATAAATAATGCCACGCTGGACAATGCCACGCTGGGCCACACAGTGCCATTTAGCCCCAAACTAAGCCGAAGCTTGTACTATGGGTACTAGACAACTGATAAACTTACTTAAATATTTTTTTTTGTAAATAAATACATAATATACATAGAAAACACCCTGACCATACAAAACAGACATGTTCATGCACACAAATGTTTGTAATGTATAAAAGTATATATTCGTGATACCTTCGTTGTTCTAATACCCATGACACACACAAGTACTTAAGCTACCTACCTACTTTTTTACTTTACGAATGACCTCTGCCTTCTGAGCCAAGGGTCGTGGGTTCGATTCCCGAACAGTACAAACATTTGTGTTCATTATCATGTCTGTTTGCATTGGTCTGGGTGTTTTCTATGTATAATATGTATTTATTTACAAAAAAAAGTATCTATGTAAGTTTATCAGTTGTCTAGCGCCCATAGTACGAGCTTCGGCTTAGTTTGGGGCTAGATGGCGCTGTGTGGCCCGGCGTGGCATGCCGTGTGTTATTCGTTACCTGGGTATGGGTATGAGCTCCCTGGGCGGGTGCGGCAGCGGCAGCGGGTGCGGCGGGGCGTGCGGCGGCGGGTAGGGCGCGAAGCCGCCCGCGCCGCACCAGATGTCCGGCGTCAGCGGGTTGTACTCTGCGAACAAGCATACATTTGTCAGTGGCAATAACAATGTTTTTTGACTGGCCCGGTGGCTCAATTGGTAGTGACCCCTGCCTTTAGAGCCAAGGGTCGTGGGTTCGATTCCCACCCGGGACAAACATTCGTGTGATGAACACATGTGTTTGTTCCGTGTCTGGGTGTTTATATTTGTATTTAAGTATTTATTTGTGTTACCTTCGTTGTTCTGATACCCATAACACAAGTGCTTAAGCTACTTACTTTGGGATCGGAACAATGTATGTGATGTTGTCTGATAATAAATTTATTATTAATGTCAGTGTCAACGTCGAAAGATAAGGCATCTTAAACTTTGTTACCTTGGCTTCACCTTTTTTTTTTCTTTTTGTCAGAGACAACCCACACCAGTACCGTGGTGGGGATTGCGATATAACAGTACGAAAGGCCAACTTTACAGACACAAGCAGTTCGACCGTAGTAACGAACAAAGGTCTTAAAATACTGCCCGCATACTTGTGTTAAAGTACCTATGTATAATGTGAATGTAAGTTAGTGAAGTGAACAAGCAAATAAATCAAGTTACTGTGATCGCGTTGATTTTATTCCTTACAAATTATTATATATACACTCACACAATTCTTTGGAAGTAAGAATGCAATGTGACTAAGATATTAACTCTACGAGACTGCATTATGGGGTCCGTCAAAAAGAAAGAAAAATGTGGTTGAATGGGATGCTTGGTCTTCATAGCTTTCTTTTTTATCATATAAAGATTTATTTATTTAATCTTTATTGCACAAAGAAAGTATAATTGACAAGTGTCAACATTAAGTAATGCCGTGTGGCATTTTCTACCAGTCAACCATTGGGCGAGATATTACAGACAGGACAACTTTTGAAATCAATAGATCAACATAAAATTAACCTGGAACCGCTGGCGGCGCAGTCAAGACCCTGGTGAGGGCGGCGTCTTCGAGCACCAGAGGGTCGGTGCCGTGGTCCCACTGGCAGAGGTCGCCCCTCATGCAGTAGCCCTTCTCTGTGAACACCGAATAAAATATTAGATGACATCTGTCACACCATCTGATACCTTAAGACTGATACCTGATTAAATAAGCGGACCGACGCGGGGCGGCGAGCGAGGTAAAACCAACCAATAAAATTGCATAATATCTTAGCGCCTATATGCGTTTCATGTTTCTATTGGTGTATTTTTACCTCATCATTTATGGCGATCACAAAGCGTAGCCCATCGCTCCGGTGAGCGAAATTTATAATTGGTGGACTTTGATGTGAAAATATGAACTAGGCATATTATTTTTGCAGAAATAGGCTCTATTAACCATACCTAATGCCATGAAAAAAATTGGATAGTGATTAAAAAGTCATCTTGTATAGTAAAGGCAACCGAATCTATCTTGCCACTTTAGAAACAAATGTGATTATCATACTTGCATACTATACACATACACCTTCAACTCACCCACCAAACTGGCACTGTTAGCTTTATAAGTTGTATTTTGTAGTATTTATTATGCTCTGTTACTACTATAACTATAATTATTTTTGGTTACCCAAGATACAGGCTAAGCCTAGTTTGGGATCCCCTGTTCCATTCTTAACTCCTTAGACTTGTGCAATTTATATATTTTCATGATTAAACTACCATCAACTGTATAGTCTAGGTTTTTCTGATAGTAATAAAGCATTTTTCATTTTCAAAGGCGCACTCACCATCGAAGTCCCGGCAGCGCCTCTTGTAGGCGTCGTTGAGGTCCAGGCGCGGGTCCCGCGGCGAGCCGGACCCTCGCGACCGCTCGCGAGACCTCTCTCGGGACCTGTGCGACATCATATAAATAATAACCTTCATAAATAACACTTTCTCCACCTAAATGTTTACTGGAAGAGATCGCTTACTACGCTAAGAGCGCCTATGTTGTAATGTAGCTCTCTCAGCAGTTAAACGTGTGTCTGTACATAAAACACTAGTGACTCACACTCGCTTCGCTTTGGGTATTTTAGTCATTATCCCTTATCTTTTCTGGCAAAAAATAAAGCCTGTTACTCAAGGTAAATGTAGTTTTAAAATGACGATTTTTGAAATCGAGACAGTAGTTTTTGAACTTGGTCATTAATTACAAATATGCACACATAAAAAAGATACAAACCTTTCCTCTTTATAATATATGATCAGCGGTACTCAACCTTTTTATATACGGGCGACAAAAACGTTTTAGTCACAAAGACAAGAAGATGTAGACGGTTGAAATGGTTTAATATTTGTAACCCTAGGCGGGCCAACCAGAGGTCTAGCAGGTTGAGTATGTCTTGTTTTGATGGACATATACATAGGACCCTCGACACCACCTTTAAGGCGCATGACGAAGGGGCCGGGGTTTTTAGTGGGTATTTCCTGCCTCACTTCCATCTTCGTGGCGCGTTGAGTCCCACATACCCCGCTGCTCCCCTAAGAAACGGGACTGCCTAAATGCATTTTCCCCGGTAACACAAAAAAAAAAGTTTGAGCACGACTGGTGTTTTTACAAAAACGAAGTTTAGTGAAAAATATAACAGTAATCGAGAAAGGTCTCTAGTACTAAAAGAAACGAAGTATAGTTATGGTATAAAAGGCTCCATTCACCTGTCCCTGTCCCTGGAGGCGGAGAGCCGGTCGCGGTGTTCCCGGTCGCGCGACATGCGGTCCCGCTCCAGCTCCCGCGGGACGCGCAGCCGCTCGCGCTCGCGCTCGTGCTCGCGCTCGCGCGCGGGGACGGGGGACCGCGATCTGTTGAGTAACGAAACGACGCTTTAGAATACATAAATAAATATCAGACAACATCACATACATTGCTCCGATCCCAAAGTAAGTAGCTTGAGCACTTGTGTTATGGGTATCAGAACAACGAAGGTACCACAAATAAATACTTAAATACAAATATAAACACCCAGACACGGAACAAACACAAGTGTTCATCACACGAATGTTTGTCCCGGGTGGGAATCGAACCCACGACTCTTGGTTCAGAAGGCAGGGGTCACTACCAATTGAGCCACCGAGCCTGTCATAAATAAATAAAATAAATAAATAACCCAAGACATGCCACGCTGGGCCACACAGCGCCACCTAGCCCCAAACTAAGCCGAAGCTTGTACTATGGGTACTAGACAACTGATAAACTTACTTATATACTTTTTTTTGTAAATAAATACATATTATACATAGAAAACACCCAGACCAATACAAACAGACATGTTCATGAACACAAATGTTTGTACTGTGCGGGAATCGAACCCACGACCCTTGGCTCAGAGGCCCTTGGCTATAAATAAACCCAAGACATGCCATGCTGGGCCACACATCTCCGGGTCGTGTTCCTGCCGGTGAGTAGGGTTTCCGGAGCTCGTGTGGTGGCAACTGACAGATAATGGACCAATTACTTGACCGTTGTCACAGCGACTTGGGCTTATCTTTCTCTTCCAAATTGGTTCACGATTCTCGAAAATGTTTAGTAACATACCTTATTTTTAACTAGGTTAAAAATCAATATCAAAAGTGACATATTGTTCATACAACACAATGTTATTAGGCGTCGCGTAAGCTCCTTCCACAAACATTATAGGTACGATATCTACAAAATTTTGATGACACACTTTTTAGGCACCCGCGGCATGGACTCGAACGATTTATACGTTATTGTATTTTTAACAGTTTTGAATTAGTGTACGTAGCGTCTTTATTTTATTTAACTGCGATTAGGAATAACTTTTGTGACAATAATGAACAAATTTTTAACTCTTGTTGATATTTTTTACTTCTGAATTCGGTCACGTGACAAAACATCCTCGTCGATATATAGTTCTGTACATCATATGAGCTGTCAAAATAGATTCTGTATACCTGGATCTGCTGCCGATTCTGTCGACGACGGCCGCGGGCGGACTCCTGTTCCTGTACCTGCCCCGCGCCGGCGATGGGGATTTCGATGCTGGTCTTCTATGGGAAGATAATATTTGTTATCATCATGATCATCAGCCTATTGCAGTCCACTGCTGGACATAGGCCTCTCCAGTTGCTTGCCACCTAGGGCAAACATCTGGAGGATATGCCCATAATCGACATGGAATTGGGATGATGACTAAAAAAGAATTTAATGTCCATCAGGTAGATTAATGAAAAATATTGGATACGTATTTTTTATTTTGCCTCTTGTTCAAAAACTTACGAAGATACATTGATTTTAAATGTCACATGACGTCATATTAGAGTACAAAATATACTCTAACGTGACGTAGTTAGCCCCCACTCCGTAACTTTAATGCGCTATATCTAAGTATTTTCATGTTATTTCGACAAAACAAAAAATACGGGTCTTATATTTTTTTATTATCTAAGAGACGGACTAACTATTTTCTTCATTTTCATACCTTGTCATCATCCGTATTTCAAAGACTCCCACTCCTAAATTTTGATGCCTTGTATCTTTGTTTAAATGAAAAAAGCAACGGGTCCTATATATTTTTATAATCTAAAATTCGGACTATAATGTAAGTATTCTGAATGTATGTTACTTGTAGCAGCGCTTAGTCGTTAATATGAGCTAGTATTCAACAACAACAACATCAGCCCTTTGCAGTCCACTGCTGGAGATAGGCCTCTCCAGTTGTTTGCCACTTAGGGCAAACGTCTGGAGGATATCGCTCCTGCCTGTGACGCTGCTGCCCGTCCTCGGTCTGTGGTATTTAGCTACGCCTTCAATTGTGATGGTTATTCCGCCACCAGTCGGTTGCCAGCGCCTCGTTTGTTATTGGGCATGATGCACCACGGGCAGGTGAGGTGGGCTCGTAGCGAAATGATGATAGGGCGCTCCCTTACATCCCGCGAGCTAGTATTGAGAGAGGTCTAAGTCCAGCAGTGGGCTGATGAAGGCTGGGCAGAATACCCTGTGGTCTCTTTAAGAAAACATTTTGCAGAACCAGATTAGGCCGTGACTCCCCTATGATTCGCTTGTCTCGTCTGTACAACGATCTGACTAAAAAACTACCTGAACTTGATATTCACTTCCAAACCCTCCCAAAGTTTCTTTCCGTATTGAAATCTGTTGGCATACCTCAAACCCCTTCTTAGTCTTTATTTGCTAGAACTATTTGTTACTTTAGAGAATAAGTGGTATTTTTCTTTCTTTATTTTAATAATTATTTGCATAACATGCTTTGATTGCCTGTAATTGTAAGGATAGTTAACATCATAGCCTTAGATACTGCATTATAATTTAATGTATTACTGTACCTTATGTTGGTAATCCAATAAATAAATCTATACTTATAATAAATCTGTAGAGAGGTCAATTCTGTACATAAAATATTTTTTCAAAATAACTATCAGGGGGTGATAAGTGATCGATACTGATACCAAAAATGCAATCAGTAAAATTTTTGTCTGTCTGTCTGTCTGTCTGTTCGTTATAGAAAAAAAAACTACTGAACAGATTTTGACGAAACTTGGTACAATTATTCTTCATACTCCTGGGCAGGTTATAGGATACTTTTCATCACGCTACAATCAATAGGAGCGGAGCAGTGACGGGAAGTGTTGGGAAAACGCGAGAAATTTAAACCTGTATGTTTGAACGCGCATTACGCGAAAACTACTGCATAGAATTGAATGCGGTTTTCACTAATAGTGCAGTCAATGAAGCGAAAAATACGGGCTAACCTCCGAATTTTTTTACTGTGATCCGATTTGCATGAAATTTTGGAATTAGGCTCATCTTACCATTAACTTCAAAAGTGAAAATGATTTGAACTCCGCCACCACCATGGGGGTGGTTGCCACCCCTTCTCGGGGGTCAATGGTTGTTTTTTCAAAATAACCTCGGATATCGATTGAAGATCTAATTTTAAGCAAAAAAGTTTCTATAAAGTTTCTCGAAAAATCTAATACTTTTCAAGTTATTGGCAATTGAAAATTCGCAAATTTTTCACGATTTTCATCAGTTTTTTTCAAATATCTCCAAAAATATACGTTTTATCGAAAATTTTATAAGGAACGAAACTGTAGCAGGTAAAAAAATGAACAATTTGGTTTCTTACAAAGTATTCTAAGTGCAATATTAAGCTAGATATTAAAGATCAAAGCCGTTTTTTATTTTATCTGAAATTTCATCGATGTAGTCAATGCCATCTAGCAGCGAGCAAATGCATTTTATGCTTTCTAATCGAAAAGGGTTTTGTAGTGCTTGAAATAAGCTTTAAAATGAGCTTTATCAAAAGTCTTTTGCACGTAAAATAAGTGAGCTATATTGCAAATAAGCGGAGCATCGAATGTTTTTTCTTTTCAATCAATGGGTTTAAATAAGTGCCATTTCCACCAAAACTAAAATTAATCATATTCCGCCTAGAATTAACTTTATTATGAAGAGTTTTATAGATTGTATTAGTTTGGCTGCTTTAGGACACATAGTTTTCAAAAAAGTCACGATTAAGGGAGGCTGTGATTGCGCTGCCACGCGCTCTTTAAACAATCATATCTCCGTCAATTTTTATTTGATAGAAAAAACAAAAAAACCAAATTGTTTGTCAGAAAAATACCTAAATTTTTTATCCCTACACTTTTATACGTATCTGTCGTCATTTTTGAGATATTATGAAAAAGGGGTGGGATTTTTAAAAATTTGAAATTCTCGATTTTTTTTCAATCGTGACTTTTTTGAAAACTATGTGTCCTAAAGCAGCCAAACTAATACAATCTATAAAACTCTTCATAATAAAGTTAATTCTAGGCGGAATATGATTAATTTTAGTTTTGGTGGAAATGGCACTTATTTAAACCCATTGATTGAAAAGAAAAAACATTCGATGCTCCGCTTATTTGCAATATAGCTCACTTATTTTACGTGCAAAAGACTTTTGATAAAGCTCATTTTAAAGCTTATTTCAAGCACTACAAAACCCTTTTCGATTAGAAAGCATAAAATGCATTTGCTCGCTGCTAGATGGCATTGACTACATCGATGAAATTTCAGATAAAATAAAAAACGGCTTTGATCTTTAATATCTAGCTTAATATTGCACTTAGAATACTTTGTAAGAAACCAAATTGTTCATTTTTTTACCTGCTACAGTTTCGTTCCTTATAAAATTTTCGATAAAACGTATATTTTTGGAGATATTTGAAAAAAACTGATGAAAATCGTAAAAAATTTGCGAATTTTCAATTGCCAATATCTTGAAAAGTATTAGATTTTTCGAGAAACTTTATAGAAACTTTTTTGCTTAAAATTAGATCTTCAATCGATATCAGAGGTTATTTTGAAAAAACAACCATTGACCCCCGAGAAGGGGTGGCAACCACCCCCATGGTGGTGGCGGAGTTCAAATCATTTTCACTTTTGAAGTTAATGGTAAGATGAACCTAATCCCAAAATTGTATGCAATTCGGTTCACAGTAAAAAAATTCGGACCTATAATGCTTCATTGACTGCACTATAATGTATTGCTAGAGGTCTAACTTAAAACTTAGGCACAAGGTATAGATGGGTATTATATGGAAGTCCGTTATTTTTGAAACCCGATATCCACGCGAGCGACGCCGCTGGCACAGCTAGTAAATAAATAAGAAGGCGTGGTACCTGCGCTCGTAGGGCCGCTCGTCGTGCGCGTGGCGGCGGCGCGCGCGGCGCTCCCACGAGCGCGAGCGGCGGCGCCGGCGCTCCTCCTTGTCGCGCAGCTGACGAACCAATGGGACATTGTTAAGTCAAAGCCAAATGAAAAAATAAATAAATGACCCGAGACATGCCACGCTGGACCACACATCGAAATCTATCTGTACTATGAATAAGAATTTATTGATTGTCTTTACAGATACATACAGTAGGTACATATATAGGCATATATTACACAATCGTACAGGTAGGCAATAGGACAAAGCTCAGCTGATGCTGCCGCAGGAGGAGGAAGCTGAAAACCTGGTTTTCAGCTTTCCCCTGCTCTCTGAGGTGTTAGTGTAGGGCTGAGTGTGTATGGCTAAGGGTGCTAAACAACTGATAAACTTACATAGATACTTTTTTTTAAAAAACATAATAAACATAGTAAACACCCAGACTAATACAAACAGACATGTTCATGAACACAAATGTTTGTACATTACATTGTTTGTTTGTAGTTGTGTTTGTAAATTAAATCTTTATCAGTATAGGTTTAAAAAAAATACAAATCGTCAAAACTACAAACTACCACCTGTTCTTGTTACTTTACGCATTCTATCGAGAAGACACCGGCAAGAATCTTGTGTAGTTCTTTGCTCTTTTCAACATAGTTTTTACAATATTAGCGTGACATTTATACTTTTAACTACTAACTGTCATACAGTCTAAGTAGAAATATTTAAGCCTTTGGATACGATGTGATGATGATGAGTCTTGCGAGCCAGCTGATAGTAAGTGATCACCACAACCCACAGGCTTTGCAATCCCAGGGGAGCACACAAACGGCTAGCAATTCTTTCAGAAATTTGAAGATTGGATTCACAATTGACGCAGATGTAGAAAAAAAGGTATAAAAGTCGAGAACTCACCGACTCTGCCCTCCTGTCCCTCCTTCTAGGCGCATGGTCTACTGGCTCCTCCAGGAGTTCTGTTAGTGGCAATACCTGCAAATGGAAATGGTTATTACAACAATCGAACAATAGTATTGTTCGCTCGAGCTGTGTTACGATTTACCAACATTTTTGGCAACTAGGGACTGGACTCTGCGATACAAGCTAAGCTTAGTGCAGAGTTTGCTAGTTATAAGTTTAATGTAATGTAAAATTTTCGGCAAATAAAGGATTTTCTATTTCTATATCCTATAACAGTAAAGATGATAGAAGACATTTTGAAAGTCCAAGCCATGAATATTTTTGAGATATAATGTTAAAAATGGAAGCTTGCTCTATAATTGTTTCTTTACACATTAAAAAATTCTTTTTGAAAAATAATGATTGTGCAGACTCCCTTATGTTATCTATACTAATATTATAAAGAGTAAAGATTTGATTGTTTGTTTGTTTGTTTGATACGAATCTACTGGACCGATTTGAATAATTCATTCACTGTCGGAAAGCTACACTATCCCCGGTGAACATAGGGTACATTATGTTTATAAAAATGTTAGGGATCCGTGCTAAAAGTTTAATAATGTAACCCAAGGTGTGAAAAAATTACCGAAAAGCTAACTTTCAAACTGACGTGTATTGAAAACGTTACCATAGCAACCTAAACCACAAGAAGCGAAGCGAGGGCGGTTTGGCTAGTTCTATATAAATGGATAGACATATACGCTTGACCCCAACTCGCCCGATGTTAAGCAACGCTAGAGCCTATCAAGAGTAAACCTGACGCAGCGGCTAGCGTCTGCTCGTTGGGTCGGTCACTGACCTTGACTAGCGTCTGCTCGTTGGGTCGGTCACTGACCTTGACTAGCGTCTGCTCGTTGGGTCGGTCACTGACCTTGACTAGCGTCTGCTCGTTGGGTCGGTCACTGACCTTGACTAGCGTCTGCTCGTTGGGTCGGTCACTGACCTTGACTAGCGTCTGCTCGTTGGGCGGCGCGCGCGCGTGCAGCGGCAGCGGCGCGGCGGCGGGCGGCGGCTTGGCGGCGCCTCGCGACACCACGACGCAGCGGCGCGGCCTGTCCGCCGTTACCGCCGCTACGGCCACCGGCGGCGGCCGCGGCGAGCTGTTGCCGTTGGTCGCTGGCGGCTCGAGGACTGAGAACAACCACGCTATTGTAGCAACCTCAAACACATATTATAGATCAACAAGCATGTTTGGCACATGGGTGACGTTGACCCAAGGGCCTAACTGTGAAACAAAAATGACAAATCAACGGCAAAAATGACACTTTGTATGAGAGTAACCGTTACTTCCGATGTCGGCCACACACCAATACATCTTCGTATCGTCGATCATCGTTTGATCTGTAAAAACTTATACATGCATCTGTTCTATATGTCTGCCTCAACTGCCTCGCCCTGTGCTGTGCTGCGTCGCCTGCGTCTCAGCATACGCTTACCCTAGTGTAATCGACTCTGTTACTGATAATAAAAACAAGGTTGTATACTCGTATAGGTAAGTAGACATTGGCTCACCATGATTGTTCTCAACCTCCGGCTCCTTCTCCTCCTCGTTGGGCGGCTCCGGCGGCGGCGAGGGCTGCTTGCGTTCTATGTTCTTCAGGTAGTCGTGGCTCTCCAGCGATTTGAACAGCATATCCACGAACGGTTTTGTTTCTACGGAGGATTATTGTTTTGTTAGGATAGCTTTAATTTTAAGCTTTACCTCAAAATATAATTTAGTAGCTTTTATAAAGAATTTCCCACGAGAACAGTAATTAATTAACAATGGAGTTATATGCGCGATTTCAAAATTGTTACAGAAAATAAACTCAGTTTGGCGTTTCTCTATATACCTATTAGATAAGATTAAAGATTTAGTTAGGATTGCCAACGTGGTTTCCGGATTTAGAATAGAACCAGCTCATCTTGTGGATGTAGGTAGTAGAAAACTAAGGGAATATCAGGAAACGGGCAGCAGCATTTACCTGGAGTACTAATAAAACTGCAGTCACCGACCGAATGCCACGCGTGGTGACTAAGGCAATCCCTCCTGTTGAATATATGAACGCGCCCATAAAATGACAGATGTCACTGTATCGGTTTTCCGTTATTTCTTTTCGTACATCATATGCGTTCTCATTTTCTGTTCCCCCTAGATAGTTTAGATTTACTAGATAACTAATTAGTCTGGCACTAGTTTTCATTACCTCCAAATACCAATTGTCATAATATGTCCAGCAGTGGACGTTTGCAGGCTGATGATGATGATGGCTGAGGGGGGACTCACCGTGCTGCAGGAACACGTCGAGCTGGTCGAGCATGCCGTCGCGCAGCTCCTGCAGCGGCTTGTCCTTCTTGACCAGCGCGTACACGTACTTGGCGAGCGCTGCCGGGTCGGCGTCGCATCTGTAATGGACAGAACGGTTTGTTAAAGAAGATGCACCTTTTTTAACAGTGTAAATATACATCTACACACTTCCGTTCTTCGGAGGAACGACGTGATAAGTGGGGCTTACACCTCCACGCTCTCAAAAATTGGAAGGACATCCTGCCTCAAGAAGGCAGGGAGGCGGGAATACCCACTATAAACTCCGGCCCCTATATCAAGTGTCTCGGGGCCCGGAATGATCTAGGACTACCGCAACGAAGGAGGTTGCCCGCTACATGATAATGTTCCAACTTGCCTTTAAACGCCCGAGGCAAAAAGAGGCAAGTTTGACGTATTTGTCTATCGTAGGTATTAGGCGCGGCGCAAGACGTAAAATTAATGTAGGCAAATTTGTGCATTCTGCAAGACCCTCTGACTTCAAACAAATTTAAATAAGTAAACCATTTGAAATTACATAGATATTTATTCATAAATAAACAAACCTATTTTCTTTCTTACTTCTTTGGAACATTAAAGAAAAGAAAGTAATGTCTACTTTCATGCTTTTCAATATTTTTAAAATATACTTACGGCTTTAACGCCAACTGATAGTTCAGCAACATTATGGTTAATTATATCTGGCGCTTGCCTGTGCAAGCACTAGAAAAGCTTCAGACACCGCTGTGCGAAGGAGAGCGCAGTCAAGTACACAGTTTTATTATTACTTTCAAAACGTCCTCAACACATACATACCGAAACAAATTCGGATCAAGCCGTAGGAAAAATTTAGTATTGAAATATAATATTATTCACAAACGTGGTTATCTATGTTACGTAAAAGATTACAAGTTCGAATTTACCAGTGGCCAGATGACTGCGACATAACACGATAAGAAATGATTACTTAACACGTGTATGGTACAACTTATGTACACACATTTTAATTATTTCTCAAGCTAATTATTGCTTTATGTGATTTTTTTTACAGTACTACGTTATCAGGGGCCCTAGAATAACTTGACGAACGGGTCGCTTATTTTTGTATCATTGATCCCCCCTATTTTGTCCCTCCCGTGTAGGTCAAGTTTAACGGATCCGCAAGAGATCGTAGTTAATTTTTACGTCGCAAAACCACGCGATCCGTTCATCGCACCATCATTTTTTTGTTCGTTCGATTTTAGGTTTTCTTTCACCTGATGGCAAGCAAAAGACAACCCTCTAACATAAGTTTAATGAAACGGAGACATCGCAAGCCGTGCACGTGAGGTTTTAAGATGGAAGTGGGAGGTCGTGATGAAAGAAAACTACAGGAGTCGTCGGAACACTCGCCATGGTATAGGAGTGTGTTTCCACAGAAGCGGGATTGCGAATAGGCAAGGACACATAATGTGACACAGACACAGAAGCGCCGACATCCGATTAAAAAACGGACCCGACACCCGACAAGTAGTAACGGGCTCTAAGACGTGGGCTGTGTGGACAACTGCCCGCGGTGCAAAGGGCGTCACAGCCGAAAACAATTTGAAAAAGGATGGAAAAAAGTACAAACCACAAGGGTTTCCTTTTTTAAGCGCCGGATATACTAGGGATCATTTAAAATAAAATAAAATAAAATAAAATAAAATAATTTATTTCTGCAAGTAGATTTACAAGTAAATTCTTTTGCACGTCAAACTTTTTTTTCCCTACTAGCACTTCGACGTGATAAGGATGAGGCCTGATGAGAAGAAGTGCCGCAAGAAACTCATCAATTTTGGCTTTTTTCAAAAATATACATAATCATTATACTGTTGATGTCATACATTAATACAATATTTGTTAAGTGCAGGCGAGCAGCTCATTATGTCCATGTAATATTATCGTCTAGGAAGTCTTGTATTTTATAATATCCTTTTTTCATAAGACATGACTTAATATGAGACTTAAACCTATGTATTGGTAATTCAACAATATTCTGTGGTACTTTGTTAAAGAATTTTACACTTAGCCCAGCAAACGAATTGCCAGTCTTATGCAGCCTGAGATTTGGAACAGCAAGTTTGTTCTTGTTTCTCGTGTTAAATTTATGGCAATCAGCATTTCTTTTGTAAAGATGAATATTCTTTCGTACGTGCACAATACAGTCAAATATGTATTGTGATACTACAGTCAAAACATTAATTTCTTTAAATAATTCTCTAAGTGAAGCACGCGAGTTAAGTCCATACAAGAAACGAATGGCCCTCTTCTGCAACACAAAAATGGTTTGGATATCAGCAGCTGATCCCCACAGAAGCAGACCATACGCCATGATACTATGGAAATAACTAAAATAAACAAGTCTTGCTGTTTCAATGTCTGTTAGGTTCCTAATTTTTTTAACAGCATATGCAGCCGAACTGAGTCTTCCAGCCAAGGCGGTTATATGAGGAGCCCACTGTAATTTATAATCTAACGTTACACCTAGAAAAGTGGTCGAGTTTACACATTCAATTTGTTCATTATTTATAACTATATTAGTATTACTTTGCCTCACATTTGGCATTGTGAATTTAACGCATTTGGTTTTATTAGAATTTAACAAAAGATTATTCGTATCAAACCAAAGCAGAACTTGGGAAAGAGCACTATTCACTTCGACGGAAACCTCCTTGTGTCTGTCAACTTTAAAAATCAAAGAAGTATCGTCAGCAAACAGCACTGTTTCGCATAAACCTTCAACAAAATATGGAAGGTCATTAATATATATTAAAAAAAGTAAGGGTCCTAATATTGAGCCTTGGGGCACCCCCATACGTAGAAGGGCGCCTGGAGACTCAACTCCATTTACTACAACCTTCTGTATTCTGTCTGTAAGGTAAGACTGCAACAAATTTAGCGCAACATCTGAGACACCATAATGCTGTAATTTCATAAGTAAAGTAGTATGTTCAACACAATCGAATGCTTTTGACAAATCGCAGAAAATACCTATGGCATCCTGCTTTCTTTCCCATGCGTCAAAGATATGTTTCATGAGAGCCACTCCTGCATCGGTAGTGGACTTACCTCTAGTGAAGCCAAATTGTTTTTCATGCAACAATTTATTTTCCTTAAAGTGAGATACAAGCTGGTTAAAAATTATTTTCTCAAAGATTTTGCTAAGTGCTGGCAATATAGAAATAGGTCGAAAATTTGAAGGGTCACTTTTTTGTCCCGATTTAAATAATGGAACAATTTTGCTACACTTCATTAAATTTGGAAACTGGCCTAAATTTACGCACTCGTTAAATATTATAGCCAAATGTGGGGCGATAGTGGGTATAATTGTTTTTAAAACCACAACTGAGATTCCCCATAAGTCTTCAGTCTTTTTTAAATTTAATTCTTTAAAGGTCTCTAATATAGTGATGAAATCTATATGAGAAAATTTAAATGAGATTTGGCATGTACTTACTTTGTCCTTAAGGAAAGACTGAGCCAGATGTACACATGACTTTACTTTACTTGTAACTGATATAGGTATATTAGAGAAGTAGTTTTCAAATTCATTTGCTACTTCTGCATCAGTTCTAAGGTGATTACTACCTACTTTAAGAGAGATCTTGTTATTATGTGATTTTATTTTACAAGTCTCTTTATTAATTATTTTCCAAGTGGCTTTAACTTTATTATTGGAATTTCTAATTTTTTCTTTCAAATAATTTCTTTTGGCTATTCGCTTTGTGCGAAGTGGGTGGTGGGGAACGGCAAATCGATCGAAACGCACGATGTGGCAGAAATGTGAATTACTTCTGGGATGTCATGTGTCAAATTGCTTTATTTTCATAGATTCCTTTGTATTTTTATGTAAAAACGTAAAAATTTGCGATATGGGTCACAGTACATGCTGTGTCGTAAATTGTAAAAACAATGGGAACAACAGTTCGTTCAAGTTTTATAAATAAATATATTTATAAAACTAATAAAACTAATTATGATAAAATAATAAGCTAACTCCATGGAAGTAATATATAAGGAACGAGCTGTTGTCGGAAAATCGAAGCCGAACGAAAGCGCAGTGCATGTCCCTTTTGTCTCTCTCTGAATAGGGTGACTATATTAAAATATGATTTAAGGACAATGACAATACATACGTACAAAAAAAACAGCCAACATTGAAAGCCAAAATATTTTTTATTCGTAATCGTTTTTTTAAATAACACCACTTTTTTTTGCAAAGAAACCGACTTCAATATGGCGAAAATTCAAATATGAATTGGCTAATGCCTTTACCAATTGAATATCACGTGGATCTTCAAATATAGATTGAGAAGGATGTGGTGGATCTAACAATGTACCTATGTTGTTTGCTATAAAATTCTTGGACAACATACATGGTAGTTTTATTTTTGTGTACCTACGTTTTTTAATGATTGATTTGATAATGTTATAAATAGTTTTTACGTGTATTTTAGAACTTCGAAGACGAATCGGGAAACATGCTTTAGTTTTCCTATAACAAAAAACAACGGACTTTATGATTGGATAGTCATGCATGGTCACCCCAATTCTTCACTAACAAATTATGTTTAAAAGTATTACTTGTGAAAAGACAAACTACAATCCGGATAATACTCGCTTTCACAAGCCCCCCGACACAAATTCTCCCCATTTTAATTACACATTAAGAAAAATATAACAAATTAAAAATCCCCGCCACCGACGTCAAAGTCGGCGATGTCATGTGAAGTTGTCAGGGCCCCTACCACCGGTTCGAGAGCGATCGTTCGTTGAACGGATCGTGTATTTTAGTTTGTATATTCGAACACGGGGGGGGGGGGGGGGGGGACAAATGAGAGGGATTCATGGCTCAAGGGTAGGTACGCCATCCGTTCAGCGAGCGATCGTTTTCGTTTTTGGTGGTAGGGGCCCAGGTCCAGTGTTTCGTACTCTATCTAGCAATCTAGTCGCTGCTAGAAAGGGACGTTTTGTTCACTATTTTCCCTCTCATTGGTTACGTTCTTATTTTGCGCGCAACAAGACTCTTACGACCTTAACATAAGGTTTCATTTTCTTTATTTTAGCTGCAAGATGCATAGATAGAGCGCATTCCTTTTGTACGTAGTACTTGATACTTCCATGGCTAACTCAAATATTCTATTTCTATAACTTGATTATGTAGGTACTCACATTTAATGATGTTTTGTAGGGAGTTTGTGTCACAGACGTTTGTCTTATGATCAGAGCTCTTATTAAGAAGCTTTCCCCGTTCGTTCTAAGCTCTTCCACTTCTCTCACATCCAATTTCTTCCCTTTTAGCGCAGTTTGAGGTTGGCAATGTATTTCATGTTTAATTGAAGCAAATCCCGTACGTATAATAATGATCATATTTTTGGCAAGGAAGAAAATCACTAGGTATAATAATATACACACTCACTTTTTACAATAATCTTTTAAATTCGCTGAAAAACTAGTCGAAAATCGTTATCAAAACATCTAGTTGATATGATTTGATAGATGTCATATCCCGAAGAGTTGAGGCCACTAGGGGCGCTGTCATCGCGCACACGGCGAATAGCACAAACCTTTTTAAATAATTTTGAGTAATTTCTAACATATTCTATGAATCTGTCATCCTTGGAATGAGCCTTGGATTCATATAGATCAAATAACTTTCTTCTGCTTGTATAAATACCTTTGGTAGCCCAATCACTAAATTTTGTTTTAGGATTGTCTACAATAATTTCTTTCTTAGTGAACACACTATTAAATTCCTTTTTAATGGTGACAAATAACTTTTCATATAATTTATCAATATGACTGTCAATGAAAGGCATTATAGAAATCTTATGATTTATATTTGATTGAAATTTTTCTATTCGATTTGCAGTTATAGGTCTATAAACATAACTATATTTAGTACCAACATTCTGGCGCTCAAACACTGCCATCTGTCCAGTATGGTCAGAATTTATAAAATTTATTATAGTTTTTGTAATGACTTCACAATTACAGAAAATATTGTCTAAACAAGTAGCTGATGTGGCAGTCACTCGCGTCGGTTCAGCAAATAGATGATTGAGATTAAAAGATGTAAATAAATTTATGAACCTGACCGAGATTTGGCAATTATCTAAAATGTTTATATTAAAATCACCACATACTACTACTTTTTTGTTACATTTACATACTTTCTTTAGAACATCTTCCATTGTTGATTCAAATAACTGGTAATTTCCAGATGGAGGTCTATATACACAGACTATAATGTACCGCTCAAGCTCTGCACATGATATTTCAATGGTTCGCTCAATAGAGTGTGATGATATATCTTTACGATCTTTGCATTTCAATAAATTTTGATCTAACAATATAAGTGACCCTCCTCTAATAGCTTTTTCCCTAGTGAACGAACTAATGACCATGTAGTTATCAATACTAATTATCAATTCTGATTGACGTAACCAATGTTCGGTTAGACACAATACATGGATATTTTTGTCCTTTAAAAATAATTCCAATTCAAGTTCTTTGCCAGAAAAGCCCTGTATATTTTGGTGAACAATGTTTAACTGATTAGACTTTTCCTTTGTCATTACATTTAATTCGCTAGAGTTATTCTCTATTGTCCTATGGTATAATTTAAATTGCATGGAATAGACTCCAAGCATTTATCAGTAATGTCAATAGACTGCTCAATAAAAGCAGGTCGGGTAGCCAAGTTCTTGGCTGAGTATTTAAAATAAAAAGCTAGCGAAATCGCTATTTGTTTTTTAAAATAATTCGAAAGATAGAATCTATCTTTTGTCCAGTATAAATGTTTTGTTAAATTATATGTCACATTATTATTGATGTCAATTAATTGGAATTTATTATTATTATATGTCAATGTACTCATTGTCAAATTTATTTTGTACCTTGCATTGTTTTCCAAATGTGACAAGCTGTCACTATAAGGAACTGTAAACAAAACAATTTTATTTAAGTTTAATATAGAATTTAAACTTTCAAAATAGTTATTAAATTCAGCTTTATTTACATTTCCCCTATTTGCTACCAATATAATTAAGGTACTATTCTCTTTGAAACTATATTTACAAATAAGTTTCATAATATCTCTAAGTGACCTATTGGGGTAACAGTGATTTGAAATTTGAAGTCCCGTATGGTTCTGAAATAAATGGCCCATGTTTATACCAAGTTCATCACTAAACATAATATAGTCACTTTCACATATATTTTGTGACCGAGGGAAGGAACCGCTGAGTTTATTTGCACTGGGCAAAGCCGTCAAGTTATTACAAATTGAGAATGATGAATCACACACTGTCCGAGAATGGTCCAAATTACTACTATTACTGCAATTATTATTACTAATACAGGGCAATGAAGTGTCTAAAAGGTTTTTCAAGACCAATACGTGTTCCTCATTCTCCTTCTTAGAACACATGTACCTTCTGGTCATGGTTTCCAAGGATTCCGTTAAATTATGAATTTTTAATTCTAATTGTTGGATATTGTTTTTATAGGTGGTTATGTTGTTGTCCAAGGCCAACGTATATAAGTCCAATTCATCACCTAGTCGCTGTCTTTCTTTAATACATTTAAGCCTATCATATGTAACATTTTGTTTTTTTATTAATTTTTGAGTTTTGTTAATATACCTATTAATTTTGATATATTTTTTTAATTTGTTCCTGCTGCATTTAACAGTCCGCACTGTATGACTACAAGGAAGGGTGTCATCATTGGTCAAGTCAATCGTTACAGTGGGATTCCTGTTATCTGCATCAGGAACAAGGCTGGGAACACTACCGATTAACTCATCAAATAATGCATGAGTTTGAGACGCAGTAAAGTCTTGTTTTTCCGTTTCTAGGTGGGTAATGTGGTGGTGTGCCTCTTGCAGCTCATGCTCCAGCAATGTCACCCGTCTCAGGTTTTGCACATACTCCTCGCTGCACTCCCCAAACCCATCTACAATTAATTGAAGTTTGTCCCGTTCCTCGGTAACAGAAATATGCTGAGTATGTAACTCTGCCAAATCCTTTTTTAACCTACGGCTTTTTTCCAGTACATCCAGCAGTTCCCTCTCATTGTCTTCTCTCTCCCTAACTAATTGTGTAACTTCCTCCCTAGAGGCCTTCAGTTCCTTCAAAGCTAGGTCAAGTCTAGACTCTGCCAAGCGAGCTGCGGCGAGTCCAGACCCTCCCTGGCGAGCTAAGGCCTTGCTACGAGTCATCATTATGGTTAATTAATGATTAATATAAAATTAATTCGCGCAAAAGTATTATGTAGGTAGGTCCAAGAAGTTGTTTACACAATTTACGAGGTTATAAATGTCACCCCAACGCGTCCAATTCAATAGAATTTACGATTGTAACAATAAATCACACTAAACAATGGAAGAAATAGTTAATTTTACCTTATTTGGAGAGATAAACAATGAATCACAACGTAATTTCAATTCAAAGTAGAACTGTCATTCACATTTGATTTTACGCACTAACACTATTTTACTCAGATTATTGTTGTAAAATATTATGCACACACATAAATTAGAAGTAACTTATTATTCAGTGAAAGTTTATTTAGCCTTTTTACGAATTAAACATTAAAAATCTAAAATTAAAACCGGGACAGTTCAAATCAGCTGTTACTCCGTAGTGTTGCCAGAGCAAAAAAAAATTTAGTTTCGCAACAAGTCCCCGCAACATTGTACGTGATGCGGGGCATGTTGCTTCCTCTCCCTTTCGAGGCGGGGGAGCGAGCAACGTGCCCCGAAATGTCATAACTGTTGACGGACACGTTTTGCGATATGTTGCTCCATTTGACCAGTGATTCAGTCCACATTTAGTTTAGGTCTTGCACCGCCACTGAATAAACATAACATTAATAACAGAACCTCCCTTTTTAAAGTCTGTTAAAAATACATGCCACAGTCCAAGATTTACCAAACACCACCCACAGGCAGTTTATTTATGTAACTCTCGTCTATATTTACTCTGACCTCCACTGCAGTTGTAATGTCTAATATTATACCTCCTAGTTGGGCGGTATGACTAATATAAAAAAATACTACCTCCTACAGCTTATCACCTGTAGAGTAAGCAGAGTGAGCACGCTTTTTAATTTTATACCAGATTAAAAGATGGTGTTTGAAATGAACCGATTATTTATATAATGAACCACTAGTTTATAATTGACAAATGTTACATCTCAGCATAAAGGGAGGGGAGAGGCCTATGTCCAGCAGTGGACTGATATAGGTTGATGATGATGATGACTGGCTCAATGGCTCATTTAGTAGTGACCTCTGCCTTCTGAGCCAAGGGTTGTGGATTTTTATTCTCGCACAGTACAAACATTTGTGTTCATGAATATGTCTGTTTGTATTGGTCTGGGTGTTTGCTATGTATAATATGTATTTACATATTTTAAAAAAATTAAAAATATCTAAGTAAGTTTATCAGTTGTCTAGTACCCATAGTACAAGCTATGGCTTAGTTTGGGACTAGATGGTGCTGTGTCGCCCATAATTGCATGTCTTGGTTTACTTTTTAATATTTATTTTGTTAGCTTACACAACAGATATATGTTACATAATCAATAGTTTATTAGGATATTATACTCATTGATTTTCACTGCGGTTGAAGGCAGTAGTAGATAAAGGAAAGTTCTTTAAACTATAAAAGTTTATAAATCCTACTTCTTTCTTTCTTCAACATCTTTTTCTTTATTTATTCACAGGTCAAAGTCTAAATAATCAAGTCACGAAACACTACGCTACGCCCAAAATGTCAAATCTGAAGTCTATGTGAATCAATATCAATAATAATCTTAACTAATATTATAAAGCTGAAGAGTTTGTTTGTTTGTTTGAACGCGCTAATCTCAGGAACTACTGGTCCGAATTGAAAAATTCTTTTTGTGTTGAATAGACCATTTATCGAGGAAGGCTTTAGGCTATATAACATCACGCTGCACTATTAGGAGCGAAGAAATAATGGAAAATGTAAAAAAAAACGGGGAAAAAAAACTATTCCACGCGGACGAAGTCGCGAGCACAGCTAGTAGTTTTATAAATAACACCAAATACAACCACTTGTTGTTTTTGGTCTTATCAAAGTGCTTATCTAAATAAGACATTTATTTACGATTTCCTCTTTGTGTGTAATCTAGATAAATAATAAGCAGAACAAATTATGTTACCTAACTGAATGATGATATCCAAATAACATTTCTACCAATCATAAAATTTAGAATAAGTGTATTGCATATTTATTTGAATTCTCTTCTCAATTGATAACTTTGTGATATAATAATAATCCAGTAATATAGTATGTATGTGGTAGTTTGATCATTTAATCTGCCAGGGCCGTCTTAAGTATATTCGGCACCGGGGTGCCGGACTCAACCTGCACCCTCGTGGGGGGGGGGGATACCCGACGGGGTATCCCCAGTAGGGGCAGGGCCACGGCCCTGCGCCGCACCCCTTGCACCCCCCACAGACGGCCCTGTAATCTGCCATATTTCATAAGGGCATCTTCTTCGTAGTCGTGCACTCTTCACAGAGTGGTCGTGGTCATGTCACGGTCGGTTTTTGCGCCACGGCAGCTCCTGCGATCCGTCGCCACGTGGCTCTGTTTTTGGTCGAGTGGGAGCAAGGGCTAGCTGTTATGAAAAGGGCCATTTTAAAATGTGTCAGTTCAACAAAGAATTGGCCAAATTGAATGATAAATAAAAACCACTGTGCTCTTGCACTATACATTACTAAATATGGGTAGCCATAATGTTATACAGCATGGTGACAATAGTAGAAAAGACTAAAGTATTTGGGTGGCACTGCCTGCCATAATAAGATTAATGACATCAGTTACAGAAAGTTACAGGTAAATTTAACAAAGAAACCCTGTCCAGATCCATGTAATATAAATCCACAAAGCCACTTAAATTTGAGTGGCTCAATGGCTCATTTGGTAGTGACCCCTGCCATCTGAACCAAGGGTTGTAGGTTTCACCACCAGGGGCAAACATGCATAATGATGAACATTTGTGTTTATTCCATGTCTGGGTGTTATATTTGTATTTAAGTATATATTTGTAGTACCTTCGTTGTTCTGATACCCATAACACAAGTGCTTAAGCTACTTCCTTTGGGATCGGAGCAATGTATCTGATGTTGTATGAGATTTATTTAGTGACAGTTGGATTACACAAATCACACTACTGTAAGCTCATGAATTGAAATGAAAAATATGGGGAGATATTAGCTTCAATAGGCGAGAAGAGTTATAGAGATGCAAAGTTTTTTTTATAGTGGCTCGAAATCATGGCTTCCCCTACGCCTGACGGAAAGCGAAAGAGAAGCCCAAGTTGCTGCGGCCCAACCCTAACCCCACACAAGCTCTGGAAACCCTTATCAATTAAAAATCAAGCAGTCTGAAAGAAGTTTTATTGTTTATTACAATTTTATTTTTCCCAAACCGACATAGGTCCCTTCTTTTTTAGTACAAAAAATTGTACCATGTGGGAAACAAATATTTACAGCTATAGGACTCTGCTGTCGAACCTACTGGTAAGCACAAGAACGGTAGAGATTATTATGTTGATCATGAGTTCACATTCATTTATGTTAAACTTTTTAAGTAATGGTGTGTAGTTGTATATGTGATAATCATTCGTCTGGTGTTGTAATTTGCTATCTTGAAACAAATTTAACAATAGGACAGATCAAATCCAAGCATTTCCACGTGTATGTATACGTCGAAATAAAAAAAATTAATTTGATTTAAGCGATATAACAAAGTTCATGAGAGTACGCATATTGCTATCATTAAGAAAAATGCATATTCATAAGTCGCAGAGATACTTAATTAAACTTATTATTAAGAGATAACCGCGTCAAAAAGCAGAAATTTATTGTTAATCTGGAAGAAATTACGAAAATCTTTGCCATGTGAATGACATTGACAGAAAATAGACAAGTCAATTTAATGAAATATGACACCTTACGGCTCAATTCAATTATAATCGCGTTACGTGAGCATATCATTAAAATTTTACGTATCACCATTTATTATCCACGTTGCAAATACATTCGAGGTTTTTTGCAAATCGTAAATAATGCGATAAAATATGGCTTCTACTCACAGTGGCTCCAATATGGACGTCAACCAACTCTTGAAAGCTTCTGGATTTTCAATAATCATCTTGTCCGGACGCAAATTTTCGCATTAAACACAACAATCCATTAAAATTTCGCTAATTTGTAATGATTTTAACAACAAATATTTTGCGGTAGTAAAACAATCACCGAAAAATACGCTTTGCACTCACGTATCACTTTCGTTTATTTTTTTTTTTGAAAAGCTACTAAATGTCAAATGCGTCAATTTTATGCTGCCAGTATAATGTTACCAATGTGAAAAATAAATTTACTACCATTACTTTCATTTTCATATTCATACAATAATATTATACACATGGAAGTAATAAGTAGGTACTACGTATGAGCACTTAATTTATTAATGGTACTAGAAATAAAGAACACATTCTTTGTATTTTATGGCCACGTTTAATCGGACCCGGATATTTTGGTACAGCAAAAAATTTTAATATCCTTTGTAAACAAGTATGTCATGTTATTTGTGCATTTATGATGAATTACCTTCTCATACTGGATCATCTTACAAATTTCGGTTACTTGTCTAAATATCTATTTAGTACAAATATGTATGCCTAACATAGCTTTGGTGTCATTGGATTTCATTGCAACAAACAGTGCTTATACGCTTTTTTGTGTCAAGTTTTTCTATAAATATTATCCTGACTTCCATTTTTATCACATTTAAACATTTCTAAATCATATCTGAGGGCACGGTCGTGCCCTCGCCAAGACGAGCCAAGCGAAGCGCAAGGGCACTACCTATCTTTTCTCGAAAGGTTTCGCCGTTTTTTTGAACCCTCATAACTTTGGTTTGCATGATGCTAGATAGTTAAAATTTTAAAGATAGAATGCCATCAGCACACTTATTAAACATACAAAGTTTGAATACCGTAGCTTTGATACTTTGGATTTTATTAATGTGTAAAAACCTCCGATTTCGTCACTGACTGACTGACTGACTGACTCACTGATCATCAAAATTATAGGGTACTTCCTGAAGTCCTAGAAAGCTAAAATTTGGTATGTAACTTGCTGTTGGTAAACAACCAAACGAAAAATTACAAAAGTCTAAACTTTTCCCCCCCAACCCCTCAAATTAGGGGATGGAAATTTGTATGAAAAATATTTTTTTAGGGTACTTCCTGAAGTCTTAGAAAGCTGAAATTTCGTTTGTATGTGGCTATTAATGTATTAACAAGAGAAATACTATAACCACCTAAACTTTACCCTTTTTTTTTTTTTTTTTTTTTTTTTTTTTTTTTAAGAGGGGAATGCATTAGGCACCTTCATGCCGTCTCCGGGGGGAGGCGGCATGGTGTGTGGGACTCACACCTCCCAAAAGGGAGGGCATACCCACTAAACCCCCCTGTGTCGCCAGTGGGCAGCAAGTTGCAGGGACACGGGTAGCGCCGAAGCATACGGCCATATCCCTGCCTGCCCTGGCCAGCCGCAGATGATAAGCGGCCGGCACTCCTGGTCCGGAGAGGGCAAATACCCCTGCCCCCGGATCCGGGGAGCAGTAGAGTGCTCCCCGGGCGGACCTCGTGCAACGGTGTGGCTGCACCCACCACACCGTTACGCCCCTATGAGTGGATCGCGCCCCCGCACTCACCACTCGGGGCACGAAGGAGAGGCTCAGAGGGCATACGATGCGTTGTATGCCCTCCGGCGACGCCCGGGCCGGGGGCGGCGTAGAGCGGGCGCGTCTACCGCAGCCTCACGCTCTCTTTCCGCCGCCTCCTTCTGCGAGATCACTGTCTCGCAGAATGCGAGCATCGCTCGCCAGACCTCCTTCGACGCCGTCATCTGCCGCAAGAGTTGCGGCAGGTCGAGGTCCTGTGCGACAGTGACGAGGACGGAGCGCTCATTGGCCCAGGCAGGGCAATGCTGAAGCGTATGCTCTACCTAAACTTTACCCTCCCCAACCCCTAAAATTGGGGGATGGCAATTTGTATGAAACATAAAATTCTTAGGGTACGTCCTGAAGTCTTAGAAAGCTGAAATTGGGTATGTAAGCTGCTATTAGTATACAAACAAGAAAAAAATGATAAAAGTTTAAACTTTACCCCCCGACCCCCCAAATTAGGGGATGGCAATTTGTATGAAAATTAATTTTTAGGGTACTTCCTGAAGTCTTAGAAAGCTGAAATTTCGTATGTATGTGGCTATTAATATACAAACAAGAGAAAAACTATAAACACCTAAACTTTACCCCCTCAACCCTAACATTAGGGGATGGCAATTTGTATAAAGCAAAATATTCTTAAGGTGCTTCCTGAAGGTCTAGAAAGCTGAAATTACGTACGTAAGCTGCTATTAGCATACAAGCTAGACGGAAATTATAAAATTTTAAACTTTATCCCCTAACCCCTAAAATTAGGGGATGGCAATTTGTATGAAACTTTCACTAATTTTGATGCTAAAAGATTCCTTGATATCATACATAATCATTTGATAAATAGTAACTGACTGCGTAAGATGTAAGAGCGAGCCATCCTCTTTTCGCAACAAGGCACCCTCACCTGCCCGTGGTGCATCCTGCTGAATAACGGATGAGGATCTGGAAACCGATTGGTGGCGGTATAACCATGACGATTGAAGGCGTAGCTAAATATCACAGGCCGATGAGCGCGTCACCGAAGCGAGGAGTTACGTCCAGCGATCGCCAACCCACCTGCCCAGCGTCACAGATTAATAAATAGTTACTACCAGCGTGGCGATTACGGGTAAAGCCTCTAGCTGTTTGCCCAAAGTGGCGAACAACTGGAGAAGCCTATGTCCAGCAGTGAACTGCTATAGGCTGATGATGATGATGAACTGACTGCGCACTATATATATTTATATATATTCAGGGAATTATTACTAAAAAAATAGGTAAAATAAGTTAAAATACAATACTGCAATAAACAAGCAACCTACAAAAAGAAGTGAAATCCCCCCAAAAACATTTTCATGTAAAATGTAGCCAAGACGAGGAGGGCGAGACCACATTGCGTGCACTGTCAAAAAGTTATCAAATGTCATGAAGAGCCAAGCTGATGACAACTCTACACGCCCCCAATTATTCTACAATCACAAATGTTACATCTTTGCAAAAATATGTGGCTTGGCCGTTGAGCTTTCGTAAGAACTATTGTGAAAATGAAAAAAAATACCCTCATTAGGTATATGCGAAACGGCCATCCACATATTTTTGCAAAGATGTTACATTTGTGATTGTAGAATAATTGGGGGCGTGTAGAGTTGTCATCAGCTTGGCTCTTCATGACATTTGATAACTTTTTGACAGTGCACGCAATGTGGTCTCGCCCTCCTCGTCTTGGCTACATTTTACATGAAAATGTTTTTGGGGGTCATAGTTTATACAATTAAAGTAAGTTTTATCACGTATGGTAGCTAATGAATGTGCACATCATGCATTACTGATCGAAAACTGCACCACAGAGTCAATGATGTTCGAATTCTGACGTTTGAAACTTTGAATGATTCATTCAGGAATTGTGTAGAAGAAACGCAACAGGTCCCTTCACCACCAAGAAATATTTTATAAACATTATAAACATATCGTATGTAAACGGAAGTTGAAATTAGTGAATGGGACCATGACGGCTGATAGGGATGAATGGAAGAAGAAAACATATTGAATCGCATAGATGGTATTTGTAAATTTCCTTTAAAACTTTTTTTAAAGTGATACCGATTTATAAATTAGAACAAAAAACAAAGAAAGCATACAGTAAATTAGTAATCGTAGTATAGCTCATTTGGTAGAGACCTCTGCATTGTGAGCCAAGGGTCGTGGGTTCGATTTCCGCACAGTACAAACATTTGCGTTCAGGCGTAGCATTTGGTCGTTTGAATGCCGACCGCCGAAGGCCTAACTAACAAATCCCACTTAGTAGTGCTAGATATTTAATATTATTTATTTATGATTCATTACATAATATTCCCATATTTACTCATATATCAATTTGTCCCGTATCTGTGTATTCAGTATCTATGTATGTTATGTTACTCTCCTTAATATTAATATCATTATGTTTTCCCTTTTTCTTGCTACTATAATATTTTATATTTATTTGCAGTGTTGCTACACGCGTGCCGCGGCACCCGATGACCTGGTGATGGCTGAAAATCAGCGGTTTGCTCGCCGAGCAAACAACTCGCTGAGCCATTTCCATTTTGCATTGTTGTTGCGCACATGCCCATACCCTTGACTATAATTGTTTCTGTTTTTGTCTCTGTTTTGTTCGTACAAAATTGTGTATCAACTGTATTCGTTATTGTAAATGTGTGTACCATTGCAAATAAACTTTTTATCTATCTATCTATCTATCTATCTTGTGTTCATGAACTTGTCTGTATTGGTCTGGGTGTGTAGGTACTATGTGTAATATGTATTTATTTACAAAAAAAAAGTATTTAACTAAGTTTATCAGTTGTCTAGTGCCCATAGTATAAGCTTCAGCTTACTTTGGGGCTCGACCGTTGTGTGGCCCAGTGTGGCATGTCTTGGGTTATTTATACTGCTGACTTATTTTTATGTTTTTATTTTATCTCGCCATTTCTTTGCTCTAAGTCTTTTATTTTCACAAAAACTATATATCTTAATTTGATAACTTATGTTTATATATCAAAGCTGACTTAACACTGGTTTAAAACAGATTCGCTTTGCGCGCTTAATTATTTTATAACAAAAAACTATTTCTTTTTGGCATCCCAAAAATATTGTTTTGTTCTTAAATTGTAGCAACATTTTGGTAGTTTTTATTGTGGGACTTGTGTTAAAAATACATGAAAAGTATGTACGCGTTATCCCAAACATTTCGTGTCTATTTATTCAAACAAAATTATTATGTAATCAGAACAATATTGTAACATAGGCATAGATAGCATATTTGTGTTTATTCGTTGATGGCTCAAAGGTCACAGTTACCAATGCTGTAACACCCATTTAAAAAAAACTAATCGTTCACGTTCACTCGTGGTTTTTTTTTTTTTTTTTTACTTAAGACTTGGCAGCATGGTCTCAGACCTTAGCCGGTTCCATTAGGAACGAATTTATTAAAAAAAAAAAAATCACTCGTGGTTTGTCACTTTGACAATTCCAATTTGAGGGAAGGAAAGACCGTTCAAAATTTCCTCTTCGTGGTGAGAGGCGATTGTGTTTTCGTTTTCGAGTCGATATTTCTTCGAAGTCCACGTTTTAAATACTTGGAATTAAGTTAGCATTTCATCCCAGTGTCTTGAACAGTGATTCTAGTGTATGTTTTGTTTTATTTTGTGTTTTTCCGTAACAGCTGACTGCAGTCAAAGCAGCTTTCTTTTTACGGTAAGTTTTGGAAAATATGTTCTTTCATTGTATTGTATATTATATATTATAAAATTCTGAGAAGTACATTATCATTTATAGTTTTTTTCAAATTATAAGTATTTTTGCACGATTTCGCAATGTTGTGAAAATTCAAAAGTTGTAAAGTTTTTTATTTCTTCATGTATGCTTTTTTGGCACATGAAATAAATAGTGTATATAGTACCGTAAAAATTTATAAATAAAAATACTTGTGTACAAAGTAATGCGGAAGACAGGTATATTAATTATGTTAAAAATAGTTTTTATTGTCTTCATAACTACTTACACTTATAACTTCAACAATGTAACTGTAATGTCTTGAAGATTGTTTCTACTTGTGCTGGATTCATTTGAAAAAAAGAAACTTATACAGATAATGCTTGCCTTAATACTTACTTATCTAGTCTTGAGATACATTTTATGGATACAAATTTATAAAATTGAAATGTCTGTAATGTTCATGGAACATCATAGAACCTAGGTAATTTATGAGAAATCTGGGTTAGGGGTAGTAAATTTTTTTCCTATATCCCTTTGGCCCAAAGATGGCCGTGTTATTATCAGCAAACTGGGCTCTCACTCTCACCCCTAGAAACCCTTTTTCCCGAGCATAGAAATGCTTACACATTTGCTATGGGAGAAACAGACATTATGGTTGTACCCGCCTGGATGACTCCTGTACAAGGGACTTACAGGATAACCAATAACACAAGTAGAATCCAGAAACTAATTTAATTATTTGAAAAACTTTAGGGTTCCGTACCACTATACATCTAAATTTAAATTTTTTTTATTCTTTTTTATATTAGATTTGATTGAATGAAAGATAAAATGCGGTGTCCTATTTATAATGAATAAATAAAAAAAAAACGAATAATTTGATCTCATTCAAACCAATTTTTAATGGAAGTTCACATGGTAATGTACATCATAATATATTATTTAAAACCAAGTTTGGGCTGGCTAGCCATATCCGGTCTCATCAACGGACATCTTGACAGATTTGTAAGGTTCGCCGTCGACGGATACATTGTGGAGGCCATCATCAATATATTATTTTGCACATAATTATAGATAGATAACTAACTAGCTTGGCGCAGCGACCCAAACTGAGTCTTTGCCTCTCATAAGAGTCTCCATCTAGGTCTGTCCTGCGCAACCTCCTGCCAGCTATCTGCATGGAGCTCACGCAAGTCCTTTTCGACTTCATCTGCCCAGCGATATATGGGACTACCAACTGGACTGCCACACGTCCGTCCCACGTAAGCTGGCTTTGTAAGGTCCTTGATTCTTTTTCCATATTTTGGGAAGAGAAACTTACACAAGGATTTTTGTCTCGTCTCTAAGAATAAGGTAGCTAGATAGATTGCACATAAAATAATAACATATTACAGGCAAAAACATTATTATATGTGTAGTATAAAACTTTCAACACTTTATGGTTTCATAATTAAAGTTGTAGAGTCACTATGTGAGCCCCATGGTGAGCCCTTAAGTGATTTAGTACCATGCCTGTAATCAGTAATTATGAATTTGTTTGCGGAGTAACTCGTTAACTGTTTCTATTAGACATCGTAAGCAGTTTAATTGTTACTCATTGAATGCAATTGAAGTTACGAGTATGTTATGTTGTCATCATGAAGCAAACTAAGGATTTTGTTTGTTGGCTTCTTCTGTAAGTTCCTGTGCATAAAGTATGCAATAAAGAGTATCTCTACCTAATTTAACTAGCTGACTGGCAAACTTCAATAAGCAAAATCCCTTTCAATCAATCAATAACCTTGGTCCGTCCACTGCTGAGGCCTCCTTTATTCGCGCCACATTTCTCTTTATTTTTATGCGAGAGGCGGCAGACGAGCAACTGTGATGCCTGATGGTAATGAGTCGACACCGCCCATGGACACCCATATATAAATCTCTATCCGGGGCTTCTCTCATCCAGCCACTGCCAGCAGTTCTTCTAAGGTCATCAGCGCAAGTTGCTGGGTGTCCTACACTACGTCTTTCTAATAACGGTGTCTACTCCAAGACTCGTCTACCTACTATCCACCACTATTGGTTACTCGGTACTAGCCACCTATTATCGGTTCTACGGCAAATACGACCAGCCCACTGCCACTTTAGCGTACTAATCCTTCGGGCTATATCGGTAATTTTCCTCCTCTGACGTATATGCTTGTTCGTATCCTATTTTTTAAAATCCGTTACGGAAATGGACAGGTTTTCCTGTCCGGACATTCCTGTCCATCATTGCAAAAATTACGCACTTTCATTGTAAACTTTAAACCCCCATTTCACCCCATTAGGGAACGTTAAGGAGCTGCGATGCGTCGCGCATAAAACACAATTTATAAATCGCAAAAGTATGTATCATTTATTCAACAAATGCCTAGCGTTTCATGTCTTGGGTTTATTATGTACTAGCGACCCGCCCCGGCTTCGCATGGGTTCAAAACTATTTTTTTCCGTAACTCCCGTTCCCATGGGAATTTCGGGAATTCTTTTCTTAGTGCACCTCTACGGTACCTAAGCTACGTCCCTTCCAAATTCCAAGTGCCTACTTTGGGCCGTTTAGGCTGTGCGTTGATGTCAGTCAGTTTCTCCTTTTACTACCTATATATTTAAAAAATTAGATTTGAAGCGTTTTGATATTGAGTAAATTACGTCTGTCTGTCTGTATATCGGCACGGTTTCCTTACTCGTTTGTGAATCTCGTCTAAAATATTGTGAATCTTGTTGTAGTTGTCAAGCAATCGCAATACGCACTGTTTTCCAAACATTAAATCAGATCATGTCACACGGTTGTCGGAACTGCCCCCATTTTCACAACATGGTCGCCTTGGAGTCATAACACGTTTCCCGTTACCTCAACTGTGAAATACGTTTGTTAGTTTAACAAAAGTTTTGTTTTTGTGGTCCCGTTCCCGTACCTCACTCTGGCAACCGAGTGGTGGCGATATAACCCAGGCGCGGATCCAGCGCTCAAAAAAGGTTGTGGGCACACCTACTCAACATTCTATTAAAGCTTATTATCATCCTGTCGACCTCAATAGATCGTAGAAATGTGACGTCACAAGTCTATTAAGGTTGTGGCCATGCCCATCGTGCCCACAACTGTGGATCCGCGCCTGGTATAACCAGGCCCCTCTTAACCACTGGGCACTATGGGCACGTTCCCAGGGCCCCGAGATCGAATGGGGCCTCCTAGTTCCAGCCCGATTACCAAATGATAACTGATATTTAGGTCATAGGGCCCCCATGATCCTTATGTGCCCAGGGCCTCAAATAGTTTAAAGACGGCCTTGGGTATAACCATCACGATTGAAGGCATAGCTATAATACTATACCACAGGCCGGCAACAGCGTCACCGGAGCGCGAAACTACGCATTGTGATCGCCAATCCGCCTGCCCAATGTGGCGATAATGGGCAAAGCCTCCAGATGTTTGACCAAAGTGGCGTACAACTGTAGAGGCCTATGTCCATCAGTGGACTACGATAGGCTGACGGCAACGATGATGATGAAAGTGTTTAAAAGCTACTTAGTTAATAAATTAAAGCTGTCGTCAATATATTGATGTTGTCTGATATATTTATGTTCAATGTTTGAATTAGCCGTTGAAATAGTTGCCTAGGCAACACGCTAATCCATTAAATACTACAAACTGTATGTTTGCGATAAACAGATACCTAATCATTATGATAGGAAGACATTCTACTGGAATTTCCGATTGAACAACCTATGTGTGTATTTTCGGACGTAATTCCGACATTGTTTGTCATGATACAATTTATCTCGATTAGGCTTGTGAAGCGCCACAGCTGACTCACATGTGAAACATTGTGCAATATTATGTGATACAGGGCCTGCGCCGGGACCTGCGCCGCGCCGCCCCGGCAGCGGACGGCCCTGATGTGATAGACATAATATTGCGCAATATTATGTGATGGATGTAATATGCCAAAATGGGGTTTCGTTACATAGCATTATTGTTAACTAGCTTTTGCCCGCGACTTCGTCCGCGTGTTTAGATTTTTACATACAATTTTTGTTTTCCAATAACACCCGTTCCCGTAGGAATTTTGCAATATCGCGTTGCAAATAAGCTTGAAATTTGGCATGCCCTAATGAATGTATCATTAGGGCATGCCAAATTTCAATCATCTGTCTTACGCGGTTTAGCTTTTTACATACAAAAGTTCTTCCCCGCTAACTCCCGTTCCCGTGGGAATTTTGCTCTATCCTATTGCAACAAAGCTTTAGGTTTACTAAGGTACCTGCATGCCAAATTTCAAGCATCTAACTTAAGCGGTTTGGATTTTTCATACAAAAGTATTTTCCCGCTAATTCCCGTTCCCGTAGGAATTTCGGGAATTCCTTTCTTAGTGCACCTCTACGGTACCTAAGCTACGTCCCTCTGTCCTTCAATTTCAAGTCCCTACGTTTAGCCGTTTAGGCTGTGCGTTGATTAGGACCCGTGTTGCCGTCACCCAAGGCGCATTAGACGGTGGCAATTGAGGTTTTTTAGCGAGTCCCACATAACCTGCTGCTCCCCCGGGCAGCGGGTATGCGTAAACTACATTTCTCCCCCGTGGAACAAAAATAAAAGGCTGTGCGTTGATTTGTCAAGTCAGTGAGTCAAGTCAGTTTCTCCTTTTATATATTTAGGTTTAGATTTAATTTTACCAGTTATTGAGAGGAAGCAGTAGTTTTGGGCTGAGTTTATTTCTCGGCATTTCAAGTCCTTTTTTGATCCCCTATTTTATTACGTAAAGGGTTGATTTAAAAGTTTGAAATATTATCCCCTTAGGAGTGGAATTTATCTTTTTTTAGGGTATACCTATGTCATAGTAGCTTGATGTATGCAAAGTCAGCCCGATCGGTTTAAATTTGACAAAGTTTCATACAAACTTTCATCCCCTATTTTATCCCCTTGGGGGTAGATATGATCCAAATCGTTTCTTAGCGATACATACGTCATAGTAGCATTATGAATGTAAATTTTAAGCCCGAACGGATTTTGATTGACGAAGTTTCATACAAACTTTCAACCCCTATTTTATCCCCGTGGAGGTAAAAATGATCAATACCCTTTCGTAGCGGATGCCTACGTCATAGTAGCTCTATACATGCAAAGTCTCAGCCCGATCGGTTTGAAGTTGACAAAGTTTCATACAAACTTTCATCCCTTATTTTATCCCCTTGGGGGTGGAATTGGTCAAAATCCTTTCTTAGCGGATGCTTACGTCACATCATCTACCTACATGCCAAATTTCAGCCCGATCGGTCTAGTGGTTTGGGCTGTGCGTTGATAGATCACTATGTCAGTCAGTCAGTCAGTCAGTCAGTCACCTTTGAGTTTTATATATTTAGATATGGCATTACGTAGTATAGGACGCTCTCTGGCCAGGTAGAGTGACGATTTGCATAAGATGGGTGGCAAGTGATGGATGCGAGAAGCTCAGGATTTTTTTTATATTAGCACGTGCATCATGTTAAGCAGACGACAAAGTAAAAAAAAAAATGCGAACCGCATCACGTTTAATTAGTGCAACGTAGATCGATCATACTGCTGCATGAGTGCCGCTTCATGCACCGTTGAAAAAACCAAAAACTGTTAAGAAAAAGGAATTGTCAACAAAATGGCGAACTATTGGAAAGGCTTATGTCATGTCAATGTCCAACAGTTGACTGCGAGTGACTTATGATTTATTGATTTGAGTTGATTTACTGACTCGATGGCATTCTCATTTGGTAGTGACCTCTGCATTCGGAGCCAAGGGTCGTGGGTTCGATTCCCGCACAGTGCAAACATTTGTGTTCATAAACATGTCTGTTTGTATTGGTCTGGGTGTTTTCTATGTATAATATGTATTTATTTACAAAAAAAAAAGTATCTAAGTAAGTTTATCAGTTGTCTAGTACCCATAGTACAAGCTCCGGCTTAGCTAACATTTGGACCTCACGACCGCTTACCATCAGGTGGAGTGAGGTCATCCTGTACGCTCTTTTTATAAAAAAAAAAAACCAGCTACGCAATATTTTCTGGGGGTGCGATTATCGTAGTCGGGAGAACAGTCTTGCGCTAAACCCGTGGCTTAATCTTGCACTAGGGTGCAACGATTACATTCTCTTACACGTCCATAAATTAGCGCATACGTCAATATACGTCTAAATATACTCTATACATAACATGGCGCAAGTTCCAAAGACACGTACAGCGCGTTTCGCCTCTACCTTCATAGTACGAACGGCTAAACTATGGAACTCTTTGCCGGGCTCTTTGTTCCCCGAGCGATATAATCTACCGATGTTCAAAACGAATCGTTTCAAATAAGTGACCATCCGCATTCGAATTCGCTGTAATTCTTTGAAAACTAGACGTGACCGCCATAGGTATTCTTATGCTTGTCCCTGGCTACCGCACGTGCTGCTTTAATTAGAAACAATACAATGCTGAACTCTAAGAAATCAGCCACTTTAAATTCCTATTTATGTAGCTGATTGTGTGATGTTTCACCAAAAATGTCCCGCCAGGTGAGCATTTTTTATTGATCCTGGTACATATAATGAAGACTGGATGTCGCAAAGAACCTGGGACCTCATTGAAGAAAGGCGCGAGCTCCATCTTCTACTCTTGGCAACCAGCGATGCGGCAATGCGCGAAGACCTACGGCGGCAATACCGACAGATTCGTAGATTTATCTACCGAAGTACTCGCCACGACAGACGGGTATGGGCTGAAGGTGTTGCAGACTGTGCTCAACGTGCTGCAAACACCGGTAATCTCAGGGAGATGTACAAGGCAACTAGGACCTTGGCCGGCAAACGGAGCCAGAGGAAGATCAAGCCCTTGAAAGATAAAGGAGCCCAGCTGATTGTGACATCGGAGGGACAGCTGCGACGCTGGCAGGAGCACTTTGAGGAGATTTTCAGTGTCCCGAATGATGCCGCTACTATGGCCACAACTGCTGCCAGCCTGCCCGCTCGAAGCCTGAACATTGCCACAACACCCCCCACCGAAGACGAAGTAGTGAAAGCCATTCGATCTCTTAAAAACGGCCTCTTGAGCCACACACACGCTGACATGCAAGCCAAACTGGACGACCTACAACGAGAGGCCTCAAAGACAGGGCTTAAGATCAACACCCGTAAGACGATGGAAATGAGGTGTGGACCGACCGGCGCACTGCCGTTGCGGATTGGAACGCAGGACGTGGAGAGAGTCCACGAATTCCTGTACCTCGGTAGTGTGGTGTCTGAGACAGGAGGTACCGAAGAGGACATCATTTCCAGAGTCGCTAAAGGAAGAGCAACCTACGCACAGCTCCGCCCCATATGGCAATCGCGGAAACTGACCAGGAGAGTTAAGCTCAAGATATTCCGGTCCAATGTAAAATCCGTGTTGCTGTATGGATGTGAGACGTGGAAGGTCACCAAAGACATCTCGCGTCGGCTCCAGGTCAACCGCTGTCTTCGCCGTATTCTCGGTATCTACTGGCCCGAGAAAGTTTCCAATCTAGATCTGTGGGAACGTTGTGGAGAGGCTCCTGTCGACCAGCAGATCAAGCGCCGCAAGTGGAATTGGATCGGCCACACGCTCCGTAGGTATGCAGACCACATACCGAGGCAAGCCCTAGACTGGAATCCCCAAGGAAAACGGAAACGCGGCCGTCCTAAACAATCCTGGCGGCGTACGATCACTGCAGAAGCGAAGGCGATAGGAATGACCTGGAGCGAAGTGAAGCGCGAAGCTCAAGACCGTACGGGATGGCGACGTACTGTGGACGCCCTCTGCCCCATCCCAGGGGTCATAGGAGAATAAGTCAAGGTACATATAATAAATATTGAATCATCATCAGCCTGCAAACGTCCACTGCTTGGACACCCCCAATTACAATTGTCATTTAGGGAGACTTGCCGTAGTCATCACGCATGGCAGGCGGATAAGCGACCGCAGTAGATTTTATTTATGTACCCAGGTCTTAGAATAATAACACATATTCTAAGACCCAGGTAAACGCTGCTCCCGTTTCCTATTAATCCGTTAGTCGGCGAGATGAGATGCAGTGATACTATTCTAAATCCGAATATGAACCACATAATGTATACTGTGTTGGAGTGCCTTTTTAAATAATTTAGAAAATCACTAGCTGCGCACCGCGGTAGTAACTATTTATTAATCTGTGCCGCGGTTTTACCCGCGGTTTCCCGTTTCCGTGGGAATTTTGGGAAAAGTAATGTGTTATTCCGGATCATACACTATCCTCCTGTCAAATTTCATTCAAATCCGCCTAGCCAGACGTGAAGAAGTAACAAACATTCACACTCACACACACATATTTTCGTCTCCCACTCACGTCACTCATATTCGCCTTCTTAATATTAGTATGAAGTGTGATTAGGTTTCATAATCAAAAAGTCCACGCGAACGAAGCCACCGGCACCAGTCAGTTAGTATTTAATAAGATTGCCTCGTAGTTTGCCAAGTCTATGATTCATATGGTTATAAGAATTGCGTCAAATAAAAAAGGTACCTATTATGTATAAAGTATAATAAAACTTACCAAGTTTGCTAAACATTGATAAAGTGCTCTCATTCACTTGCTATTTACCAGACAGTTTACGGGAATTACCTTTTAAGATCAAAGCAAATATGTGCGTATTTTCAGGGCGAAGTGCGGAGTTTATTTGCTGAAAGATAACATTTATCTTGTTTAGGACGCCACTGAAGGCTCAATTGAGTGACGCGCGTCTGAAAACTGTGCAAATGATGCATAATATAAGAGGATAGAGCATGGAAGGGAGCGACCGTCATCTTGTCGGTCCAAGCCGCTTTCACCGGCCCGTGGTGCATCCTGCTGAATATCGAACCATGTGCTGGCAACCGACTGGTGGCGGTATTACCATCCATTGAAGGCGCAGCCAAAGTCTACAGGCCGATGACGAGCGAGGAGCTACGCCCTGCGATCGCCAACCCGCCTACCCAGTGTGGCGATTATGGGTATAACCTCCAGGTTATTGCCCAAAGTGGCGAACACCTGGCGATGCCTATGTCCATCAGTGGACTGCGATAAGCTGATGATGATGATGCAATATCAAATCTATGGCAATATCTGAATGGTATGACTGCTACTTTGGTTCAGTGTGAATGAATGCTGCCTCTGACATAATGGGGTTGATAACCGCATGTCATCATCATCACCCTGCAAATGTCCAATACATACATAGAGGCCTTTGTTTTTAAAGAGGAATGCATTATCCAATGCACTTTCACGCCGAATTTCGGGAGAAGTCGGCGTGGTGTGTGGGACTCACACCTCCCGAAATGGAAGGGCCTACCCACAAAATCCCCCTGTGTCGCTTGTAGGAAGCAACTTGCAGGGACTCGGGTAGCGCCGAAGCATCCCTGCCCTGGCCAGCCGCAGATAACAAGCGGCCGGCTCTCCTGGTCAGGGGATGGCAAATACGATGGATGGAATGCTCCCCGGGTAGACCTCGTGCAACGACGTGGCCACACCGTCACGCCATTTCCATTTATTGGGGATCACCAGGCTTGGCAGGCGGATGGGATCATCACAGTAGGTTGTAATTTGTAACCAGGTAAACGCAGCTGCCCGTTTCCTGATATGCCTGATATGCCCTTAGTTGTCCGGAAACCACACGGACAAACATTTATGTGCATGGTCATAATTATAATCTCTTTGTATTTGTCTGGGTGTTTGCTATGATGCAAAAATAATAAATGTGTACTTATACAAAAAAAAACTATAAGTAAGTTTATCAGTTGTCTAGTACCCATTGTACAAGTTTTGGCTTAGTTTGCGACTAGTGGCGATTGCGTAGGCGTGTGATTTGTTTATTATTTTTCATAGGTTTTATTTCGAACACTCTTAGAAAGACATTAGCGTTGGGAGATACATTGCGCGTCTAAATATACGTTTAAATATTATTTATTGCGCGTAAAACATTTACTGTAAAAATAAAATATTATACAGACTAATTGAAAACCTCCTCCATTTTTGAAGTCGGTTAAAAACTTATTTTTGAAGTCAGTTAAAAACTTTGAAATTTTTTCTAAATCGTATTGTTTGTATAAATATGTTTAGTTTCTACATTTCGTGCGTATCTTATGCTCTTCTCTGAAAATGATTTTATTTGTATTAATTAGTCATTAGGTGCAAAGTACAAAAGTCGATAGTGATCACGAGTATGGCTGGTTCGCATCTAGGTCACCGGCAGACTGACCTCGGTCACCAATCACTGCCGCCATTGGCAGACATTCTGTTACTGCGAACGATAGGTCAATAGCCAGCGATTATTAAAATATTAATAAATAACCGAATATATGCCGATGGGCCATACAACGCCATCTAGTCCCAAACTAAGCCGGAGCTTTTACTATGGGTACTAGCTAAACAACGGATATATAAATAACAAACACCACTACCACTGAACTAAACTGGTTGTCAAAAACCGACCAAACTAAACGTGTCTTAGATTTTAAATCTCTATCTAAAAGCGAAAGCCAAAGTCTTAAACGTGACAAGAGCTAATTTGTAAATGTTAATTACATAAAATTTACTCTACCGGGAACCGTGCCAATCTGTGACTGTGCTCGGAACCTTTTCGCGCTCCGAGGTCTTCACAAAATATTGTTGATGTTGTTATAGGTAATATTATCACCTATTTTCTTAAAGTATACATTTAGCTTTATAAAAGTTCTCGTTTGTTCTTACAACCTTATTGACACGATATAAGTATGCACACCGCCATCTACTGATGTGCTTTAAAACTAATTTCAAGTGTCTACTATAAATCTAGAGTCCGACCGAAACTGGATTTCCGGCCGAAACCGAATGTTCGGGCGTCGCTTTAATTTCCGCAGAAACCGAAACCGCGAGAAACGAAGTTACGCGAACGTGTTTGAATTTCCGGAATCAGTTTCGGTTTCGGCAAAAGTTTCGGCCAATTTTGGTCGAAACCGAAACTTTCGCCGAAACTTGATTTTTGGCCGAAACCGAACCTTCGGTCGGAAACTATAAATAACTTGCTTAATGAAAATACTTACTAACAAACTGGCATATGGCACAGCGACATCTAGGCTTACATATTTGTACTAATGTGAACGTAAACTGATTTGAACTAACGACCTTCGCGTAGTCGCCAAGGTACTTAATGAGCTGCGACAACTGTGATTTTTTGCTGTAAATCAAAATGTATCTTACTTTACATAACAATAAGTATTACAATTCTATTGCACAACTGATGTTTCTGACCTAAAATGCACGGGTATCAGCAAGAACTATTGTCCTAGCTCTTCATTAGTCATGGGGTTACGAGTTCGTTAGTTCGGAAACGCTCTAATATTGTAAAAAATAAGGTTCAATTTCAAATCACGATGATTTTAATGGTGTAACCTTGTCATCATTTCATTGTTTATTCATCGAACCGCGAAAATAAAGCTATCTTTGTTTCTATTTTAGTATTCTGTCGTTGACTTATTACTTTCTCTTTGTAATCTCTGCTCGTCTGCCACTAATAACAAACTTTTTTAAAAATATAGTGGGGACCCTTTGGACCCAGACTGCTCAGGACCGGTCCATGTAGAGGTCATTGGGGGAGGCCTATGTCCAGCAGTGGACGTCTACGGGCTGATGATGATGATGAGGTATCGTGAATAACCAGGGCTATAATAACATTCGTCTTGGAAACAGAAATCAATTCGGTTTTGAAAACTTCTCCAGGTAGCACATAGCGACGGTTGACGTAGAAAACATTACTAGAGCTTCCTGAGCCTGGTGAAAACTTGACGGTTTAGTTGGGATTCTTGAACGAATCAAGAATTTAGAGAGCATTGAGGTAGGGCATAGTGAATCTTCGCTCGAATCGTCCGGGGAAGGACCTCCACCCTATAGAATACCGGAAACAAACGAACTCCGGGTCGTGTTTCTGCCGGTGAGCAGGGCTTCCGGAGCTCATGGGGGTTAGGGTTGGGTCGGCATGGCGGTGTCAACTGACAGGTTACTGACCAGTTACTTGCTTGCGTTGTCACGGTGACTTAGGTTTTCGTTTCGAAACTTTTATGTCGAGCTACTTTAAAAAATCGAAGAAAATCTTCCCGAAGTCAAATTGTAATTAGCACCGCTGGTAGCCTTAAACCTATTCCAGACCGTGGAAGTCTAACCGCTCCCTGTTCATTTCGTTAGTTTCTTGCCCTTCCCGTATCAGGTCACGCAATATTTGCCCCATGCTAAGGTCACTCAGCCTATTCACGGAATCGGGACACCCCCACCCAAACGACGGAATCAATACGTGTTGTGGTGAATGGCAGAAAGTTTACATAGATGGTTTTCTGTACAGGAAACGTCGACTGCAACCATAAAGAATAGAAATGATTTATAACACATTACAGAACAGTAAACACAAAATTACTCCTGTGGTTTGCAGTTGACATCCTGTACCATACGGGGTGTCCGCTGAACAGTGGAATTCCTTAAGAACGAAAACATTCACATTGACTTAGGACTGCCGACTATCGCGCAGTGCCTTAAGCGATGCCATTATATATTTTGACTCGGTTTACGGTTTCGCATCACTCAAATCCGTTAGTGGTTTCCGCCGCTCACTACGTCCCGCCCGAAGCCCCCATAGTAGGAATCGTCCCCGTTACGTCCTCCAGGACGCTGACGATCCCGTTACCCTCGCCATGCTGGCCACCGCCGAACATCTCGCGACCCAATCTAACACTTCAACCCCGTCGTTCCGTTCCTTAGCTTAGCCAGACCGCGAAACCGGCAAGCAACCGGTCGCCCCTCTTCTCAAAATATCCAGAGTTCCAGCAACGCCCTAAGTCGAGGCCCGAACCCCACTATGGGGCGCCCTTACCTGTGTTGCTTAGTTTACCTAGGGTTGGGAGCCTTCCGTTCCCCCAACAGTCCGGTGATGATGACAAGGCCGCCCTGGCCACTATCGTAGTCATTTCGGAAAAAATAAAGAAAAAAGGCTTGACGCCCCTAAAACGAACTAGTAGGTATGTATATGTCACTATGCATACAATACATTTCAACTACCGTTTGTTATATTCCGAAAGTTAATCAACTACCTAGGAAATTGATCAACTTACGATTCTTTCTATTTTCCGGTGACATATATAATTATATTTTATTTAAAGGTATTGAATTTATTGTAGCTCTTGTAGTATACCTATTGACTTGCCCCCCTATACATACATACTTATATATATCAAAATTTTGTTTGGTTAAAAATAGCTCATCTTTTTTCTTTGAAGGTTATAAATAAATACAAAGCATATGATAAAACTGAGCCCAAAAATAACAATCTAGATACATTGAAGATACAAAGTACTACTAATTGAAATTCAAACAAAGTTTTAATTACGAGTATATTTGCATAGCATTTATCACTCTGTCGGATGAATTATTTCACAACATTATAGTAATTACAATTATTACACAATGGTTCTGTTCAAAATGGCATTTCAATCATAATTATTATCTGTGTTTCACAAAGATATTGACCTACATTTGTGACTAATAAAACTAATTAAACTATTATATGCCTTAAATAATTACTGGTAAGATTGGTTTTAATTAAATTTTCGAGCAAGTTCTATAGTTATCTTTTTCTGCACATAATAGGTTTCTATTTTTAACCATACGTATGAGACGACCTCGGTGGCGCTTGTTAAATGTTTGCGTAAGTCCGAAGGTTCCGGGTTCGATGCCCGTCTGAACAATTTAAGGGAAGCTAAGTTTCTGGTTAGTTAAGACTACATCTCCCAAAACACGTGTTGACATGCCATAAGTACAGCCAGTAGGTAATTAATCTGTGTGGGGTCGATACCCACCAACGAGACACATTCATTTATGATGATCATTTTTTCTCATAGTTGCACGATATAATGGCTTCCCTACGCCTGATGGAAAGCGAAAGAGTAGCCCAAGTCGCTGTGACAACGGGCAAGTAACTGGTCAGTTACCTGTCAGTTGCCACCGCAATGCCGGCCCAACCCTAACCCACGGCTGATGCAGCACTCACCCCACGAGTTTCGGACACCCTACTCACCGGCAGAAACACGACCCGAAGGTCATTTGGCTGCGGTATTCTATAGAGTGGAGGTACGGGCTTCCCCGTACGGGCAGCTCAATTCGAGCGAAGATTCGCTATATTATGTGCGCCTACCTCTCGTGTTTGTTCCATGTTTGTGTTATTGCATTTGTGTGATTTGTACTGGACGTAGGTAGCTATATGTTTGTGGTTAGTACCTTTATTATTCATTAGGACCTTTCGTACACAGGCATCTATGTGAATGCCATACAAATTCAAATACGGCATGCCGCGGCCACACATTGGGTTCAACTTTGCGTCCAATCCAATGCCCAATGCCCAATGTCTTTATTGTGTCACACATATATCACCGACACACACATTGGTGCATTGGACGCAAAACGTTACCTTGATGCGAATATCTCCACCAAGGTAACGTTTTGCATCCAATCCAACCAAAAAGACCAAAATCTTCGGCCATCCAATTTCCATAGCAATGTGTATGAAAGCCCTAACAGACACAGTTACTATCTCTTTTATATTATGTATTATTAAGTATTCTTATAAGAAATCAATAACATACACCGACCATGCATTATTTATTTCCTGTTCTAAAGAATCATTCTTGGAATAAACGGTGGAATTCCTAAGCAACACTTTTTATTCCATACATCGCTTCATAGATCGTTGATCAAACATTGTCTTGTATTATATTATTAAAGGTTATATGTTTGAAGGGCATTATTTAAAAAAGTCTCGTTGCTATGGTCCTTCTGCGAATGTATTCAGCTTTTTGCAAGGTTACGTGAACTGTGACCAATAGCCACAGTGAAATAAATACTAGTGAAGTAGTTCCTGCTTAAATCTATATGACGTATCTATAGTTGGACTATATGTACGTATGTATAATATATAAATGTTGCTGGTCACTAAAGAGCTCCACATAAGATGTTCAAGTTTTTCGAATTTTGATGACTCAATAAAAAATGGTCTTCGGGCGGATCTTTGATGCGATTTTTATATGGGGCAGCGCAGACGGCACACGTTTTGTGCGATAGAGTCTGCGTCTGAGACATTTAAAAAGAGCGTCTAGATCTGCCGACAGAATGATCGAAGATGTGCGTCGTGTGCGTTGAGTCTGTGAAATATCCGCGACAGACGTTATTACTGCATACAATTGCAAAAAAGTGCGTCACGGATAGTCTGTCGTCTGCGCTGCCCCTACCTCTTATAGGTCTTTTGTGTTTTACCATCATGTGTTTCAGTTTCTAAAATTAATAACAGCCTCTTTGTTACCCAAATTTTTGCTCCTCACCTCATTATTACTTTGTTTTGAAGAGCAAATAAGTTTCGTTCAAGTCGGTTTAGTACTTTCGGAAAATAATGTGAACAAACAGGTAGGTACCGTACTGTTCTTTTTTTTGTTATTTTTTCTTTGTACGTACTTTATCACCGATCTGTTTTGGAAATAATAAATAGGTACTACAGACAGACTTCTTGTACCTACTGTTTGATTATAGGTATGATAATTGTAAACAGATTGATATTAATAAAAAAGTTCTTGGTTTCACTTACACAGCTGTTACCTCATTACACTATGCATCGTTTGAATTTTCCTGTTCATATGTATTAGTGGGTAAGTATGTCGCAAGAGTTACAACTCTGCGGGTATTTCCCACAAATACAGTACCTCCTCTTTATGCCTAATTGAATGTTATTGCGGTGTACGCAAAACGTTTAGATCCATACAAGTTGTTTTTTGTCCAATTTTCTTAATCGTCGTTACGGTGACTGTCATCAGTTTTTTAACCGACTCCAAAAATAAGTGATAATTGTAAATATTTAAATAATTAAAGTTATACATACACTAGCTGTGCTCGCGACTTCGTCCGAGTGGAATAGTTATTTTTTTCCCCGTTTTTTCCATTTTCCATTTCTTCGCTCCTAATAGTTGCAGCGTGATGTTACATAGCCTAAAACCTTCCTGGATAAATGGTCAATTCAACACAAAAAGAATTTTTCAATTCGGACCAGTAGTTCCTGAGATTAGCGCGTTCAAACAAACAAACTCTTCAGCTTTATAATATTAGTTAAGATTAAGATGTAATATGTATTAAGTCGATAATTACTCGTAGTAACGTTATTTGTCGCTTTTTAGTTATGCAGGTAAAGTTTTTATCAGATTAAAGATTAATTCAAAATTAATTAAATTTAAGTTATTCGTTTGTGTTTATTGAAGTCGGTTTCATTGTTTTTTATTAATTAAATGAACACACGTTTAACATCAGTAACAACTCATTTTAAAATCCATTTCTTTTTGTTTCAGATCAGCTTAGAACAGAAAACTGGTTTCTGTTCCAGAAATCTAGAAATTTATGTTCAAAAATACCACAAGAGGCCTTACCACTGTGCCAAATACCGTACTTACTAATGTTGGCCGTTAACAGTAATTAATATAAGAGTAATTAAACACCATGGACCCCAAGTACTTCGACATAGAGCGAGAACAGAACCCGAGGGAGAAGGCTAACTTCTTCGAGAAGATATCCTATTGGTGAGTTTAATGTTACTATTACTTTTTACTAAGTCCTTTTATTTGTTTTTATGTTAAACTGTAATCGTCCGATGTTAAACAGTAACTGTCTGATGTTAAACGGTAACCGACTGATGTTAAACAGTAATAGTTTGTTGTTAAACGCTGACCTCATACTGCTGATAGAATAGGCCATATCATGAGCAAGATAAGCTGCCATCAACTATAGTTCATTCGAGTTAAGAAAATAGTGACTGACAGGTCACTGACAGGCCACTAGCCAATTAAAACGCTAGAATTATAATTTCTATATTTCATTCGCGTTAAGAAAATAGTGACTGACAGGTCACTGGCAGGCCACTAGCCAATTAAAACGCTAGAAATTATAAATCTAGTATATAATTCTACTATTTTCTTAACGCGAATGAACTATAGTTAGTTTTTAATTTTATACCCTTTATTACTGTCACTCTGACAACTTGACATCGAGTTATCATTGGGACAATAATGTACGATGGATGAAAGTGTGACTAGATCGGAGCGACTTATATCTAATACTAGCTGTGCTCGCGACTTCGTCCGCGTGGAATAGTTATTTTTTCCCCGTTTTTTTTTTACATTTTCCATTATTTCTTCGCTCCTAATTGTTGCAGCGTGATGTTCTATAGCCTAAAGCCTTCCTCGATAAATGGTCTATTCAACACAAATTTTTCAATTCGGACCAGTAGTTCCTGAGATTAGCGCGTTCAAACAAACAAACAAACTCTTCAGCTTTATAATATTAGTTAAGATAAATGCGAAAGTAACTCTGTCTGTCATTCACGCACTACTGAATCGATTTGAATGAAATTTGCTACATTTATAGTCTTGAGCCAGACAAAGTCTAGAGCTTGATCGAAGCTGAGAGAGGACAAAGGCTTTATTGCGAAAAAGGATTTATTTAACAATTTCTATTAATAATAAAAATTGTTGAATTTTCACACAAAATAAATTGACTTACAAGATATAGAACAGAAATCCATCTATTGTGTGAACTGGAGCCTAAGCTAGGGCGAGTGGGCGACCCTGTATGTCTATTCATCATCATCAGCCTATCGCAGTCCACTGCTGGATATAGGCCTCTCCAATTATATTATTGGCAACTTTGGGAATAGGTAGGTGGAAGATTTAACCATAAGCGCCACACTAGGCAAGCGGGTTGGCGATTGCAGGGCGTAACCCTTTTTGGCAATGGCAGGCGGTGGCGCGGCGTGCGTAGGTGTAGGTAGTTCGAAGGTAAAAAATAAATAGTTTTTCTATGTACAGGAATGTATAATTAAACAATTAAATATTTACAATAAAATACAAAAACAGAAAAACTAAAAATCAACAAGCGATGGAGAAAATTCGTGATGTTGTTATATCTTGTTGCCATAGCAACCGTCTATATACAAATTTACTTTTTAGAATATTTACAAAAAACCTGCAAGGAGGTTCTGCTACACCTTTGCTCCGGTAAAGGTGCTGCCCGTCATCGGCCTTTGATAGTATTTATTGTACAATAGAAGTAGTGCAGACTAGGTTGTTTGTCTGAGCGGTCAAAGCCGCGGGTTTCAACTAGTTAAAAATATATCTTACCACACGTGAGACAGAATGTAGTATTGTACATTATCATCTCTATAAATGATGCGTAATCTTTGAATGATGGATGTGACACACAGGAAATACTACATACTAGGAAACCATGTAATTTTAAGTGTTATCTAAATATCTAAGCCGCTTTTATCTCCAAGAGACAGACGACAGATAAATCTTGACGTTTGTTGAAATCTTATAATATTGATATGATATATTACAATCAAAAATTCGCAATATCTATAGAAAAATTGCATCATCATTACATTCAGCTGTAGCATGAATGTGCCAATCACAAGATGTCTGCAATACCTTTTTCTGTAAATGTTTGTATTTTGTGCAATGATGAATATTTATTTATCAAAAAATTTAACCATTTAAAGTATTACTGGTGTTGCAGGGCGCAGGCGTTCATGGGGTGCGGTGACCGCTTACCATCAGGCGGTCCGGCAGCCATTTTGTTAACCCTAGTACTAGTATAAAAAAAAATTAGAGACGCTCATACGCTCAGACGTGCGTTCATGAAAAATATAATTACTGTCTGAAGTAATTATTTGTGTCGGGTAAATAAATATATATACCTACCGCACTGTTGACTTTAAACATATGCTTTGTCCTCTCTCTGGGTCATATAAGAATTATCTTTGGTGTTGACTCACAACACACTTGAAGAAAACCTTTGTGTTACATTTGCACAAGGATGATTGAACCCGACTGTAGGCGATTTATACATAATACTGCTCGATTCGATACTCTTCAGATAGAATTACCACATCATCATCATCATCAGTCTGTCATCGGTCTGTAGTATTTTGCTACACCTTCAATTGTGATGGCTATACTGCCACCAGTCGGTTGCCAGCGCCTCGTTTGTTATTTGGCAGGACAAGTAACTGGTCAGTTACCTGTCAGTTGCCACTCACTGCCATGCCGGCCCAATCCTAACCCCCCTCGAGCTTCTTGAGGGGACTAGCCAAATACGCAGGATTATTCGGAGGGATGTAAGGGAGCTACCTATCGTCCTGCCTTAAGCCACCCTCACGGTGACCGTGGCTTAAGGCAGGATGCACCACGGGCAGGTGAGGGCCTCACCTGCCCGTGGTGCATCCTGCCGAATAACAAACGAGGCTCCGGCCATCAACTGGTGGCGGTATAACCATCGTGAATTCGCGATTGATAAGGTAGTGAAATATCACAGGCCGATGACGGGCAGCAGCGTCACCGGAGCGAGAAGCTACGCCCTGCGATCGCCAACCTGCCTGCCCAGCATGACGATTACGGGTATATCCTCCAGATGTTTGCCCTAAGTAGCGAACAACTTGAGTGGCCTATGTCCAGCAGTGGACTACAATAGGCTAATGATGATGATAGATAGATATTTTTTATTTCACAAAACACAGACATTTCAGAAAACCACATTACAAACAAACAAAACAAAGTACAATTCAGGCGGCTTTATCGCTACTAGCGAACTCTTCCAGATAACGTTCATTATAAACATCAGAATGGATATAGAATCCCATGTTCTCTAAATATCGACTTGGATTAGTGTATTTTTTTTAAATGATCCTGATGAGCAGTGGTAGTTAACAGAGAATGGCATACACAGCTTTGATGAATGCCATTGTGTGTGTGCTTTATGTACCTACTTGTTGCTTATTTTTATTAATTTTTTCAGGTACACTAAACCAGTATTCGAGAAGGGCAGGAAAGGACAGCTCAGCATATCTGACGTATACAGGTCAGTACTTTTTTTATAGTAGCTCGACATAATGGTTCCCGACGCCTGATGGACAGCGAAAGAGAAGCCCAAGTCGCGGTGACAACGGGCAAGTAACTGGTCAACTGCCACCGCCATGCCGGCCCAACACTAACCCCCCACAAGCTCCGGAAACCCTGTGTTTCGTACTGAAACAGGTTTTTACATATTTAGTACAAATTTAATTTGAATGCAACACAATTTAGAATTAGTAACAATAATTGTTCGTGTATTTGCGGGTAATTTGTCAAAAGAGATGTGTTCCTACCTGCCTCCGGCAGTATAATGTCCGCTATCGTTGAAGCGGTGCATTTAGAGTCGCTCTCGAGATTCGTAAGACGACGGTCTCATATTCGGGATCAGCGCGATTGATGCAACATAACGTGTTCTGGAGCGCGCTGAAGGTGCGACATTACGTATCCCCTAACGTGTAGTGGTGTTATCGAAAAATCATTCAGAGAGAAGAGTCACAATTACCAGCCTATGGAAGTTTAGTATGAAGGTGTTGGACTGAAGGCGAATAGACCCGCAAGTGTCCCGGCCGGGCACATCTACAGATCAGCGGAGAAAAGGTTAGTGAATATTTCTCTTAGATAAATTGCCCGTCCGCGTCGCGTTCACTAGTCCACCCCTTAACACCCTGCTCATCGACAGAAACACGACCCGGAGGTCATTTAAATACGGTATTCTATAATGTTCATTTTATCGCTAAATTCTAAGTACCCTAAACCGACGAGCATGTATGAAGAGCATGATGAATGTGGACGAAGCAAAAGCTGTGTGCCAGGATCGTCGCAAATGGTGGAAGGACGTGGTCTCTGCCTACCCCTCTGGGAGAAAGGCGTGACGGTATGTATGTATGTATCTCATATCTTCATTATTTCGCCCCGCCTGATGTTAAGCGGTTAGCGCAGCCTATGGACGCCTGCAAGACCAGAGGCAACACACGCGGGTTGCCCAGCCTACTCCCTTCTGCCGATGCAGTACTCACCCTACGAGCTCCGGAAACCCTACTAACCGGCAGAAACACGACCCGGAGGTCATTTAAATGCGATATTCTATAATATTCAAAGTGACGGATGACGGAAATGAATGTTCATTATAATATGTGATAAGTATTAAATCAGGTTATGACACCACTCTGAGCGTTACAGACGGAATAGTTTGGCAGTGGGTGACATTGACATGAGGGCGTCAGCGTGAAAGGAATATGTCAAAAATAGACATCACAAATGAAATTTTGTATGAGCGCGCGCGTTAGTTGGGTTGTGATTTCGGCTGAAAAACTGATTACTTCTTGGAAACAAATTCAAACTTTTCGATTTGCGTGCTTTACGCACACAAATCGAAAAAGGGCCGCGTCTTTTTAAGATGTCAGAAGTAATGTGTGCGTTTATGCGTGGAGTTAAGGTTGAATTTGTTATGTTTAGTTTTGGATGGGTCTATCTATAAAGATCCTTTTGTAGGCCCTTATACCAAACGCCTCAACCTTACAACAAAATCGTTTACCTTCTTAATGCCTGCACGTCGATGTCGCTCACGTGTCAAAGATTATTTACAAACATTATTTATCCAAGTTATGAATTACTACTAGAAAAAGCATAATTTAATTATAGTAGGTACAATTTAGGCGAGGTTTTATCGCTACCACGCGATATCTCTTCGTAATGAAGAGAGAGAGAAAATAGGTGTTAAAATCGTGCAAAACTAACAACCAAATGAAAAAAAGTATCCGTACAATGTAAACACAACCTGTTTCCACAAGCGACTAATTATAAAAACTGTAATCAGTACAATTAATTACTGTGTACTCATTAACACGTGTCCGCAATTATCTCTCGTACACGACCCCATAGTGTCATCGGATTATTCATTGTTTAAATGTGTGTCGTGTTGTAATTAATAAATTACATTTTTATAGGCTTGCTCTTTTTTAAATTACTTTTTTTATGAGTAAACATTCGAGTACAATTTGTGATTAGGTCAGCATCGATTTGAACATATCAAGTCAATTTATTTAACAATATTTACACCTGATTAAAAATGTACTGTACAGGTTACAGGTACACAATACTCACACTTATGCTATTTCACTATACAGTACTAAAAGTAAATCTTTAACTGTCCCCTTCACACCCATAAGCTAATCCGCGCGCGAGAGAGACAGGCAGACTTTTCATGATGCGCATGCAGTACGAAGCCACACCGCGCGCTTATTGAGACACTAGTGTAAATGTGCTGAACGTGTCAGTTTTTTTTTGAGGGGAAAGCATTAAACACCGTCATGCCACCTCCGGAGGGAGATAAAATGGTGTGTGGGACTCACACCTCCCGAAATGGGAGGTTTAGTGTAAACCCCCCTGTGTCGCCAGTAGGCAGCAAATTGTAGGGCCGCAGATGACAAGCGGCCGGCACTCCTGGTCCGGGGAGGATGAATACCCCGTCCCCCGAGCGGCCGGCACTCCTGGTCCGGAGACCAAATACCCCTACCCCCGGAACATGCCAGCTTTAGTTAACTGACCTGTACCCCAATTATGTCCGACTGCATGCATATATGCCATTTAACAACCGTTTCAACCATCTTTATTATTCGTAGGTGTACCCCAGGGCACAGAGCGGCTCCACGCGGCGACACAATCGGGAAGAAATGGAAGAAGGAATTGGAAGAAAAAGGTATGGATAACAAATAATTAATCCTCTATAGTAGCATTCGACTGTTAGACTTTCCCAAAAATTCTTTCATCATACGCAAAATACTTGACACCTGCCGTATAGTTGGGCGTTTTCTCCAGGATGAACCAAATAACAGCAATATCAACTTAAATATATATAAATTAACTTTGGCCATAGCGCCCGTAGTTAATCTTAATACCAGCCTCGAGCTGAGACTTAAATAAGAAACGAAAGTAATAATATTCCACTTTATTTCAGAAAAAGGAAAAAAGCCATCTCTCCTTCGTGCCATTTGGAGGATTCACGGTCTGAAGTTTGTCATAGGGACCGTCGTATTCGCCTGCTTCGAAACTAGTTTTAAGTAAGTTAAACGTCTAATCGCCTTGTCTCCAGAAGTATTCAGACGAATTTAAGAGGATCCCTTCCCTGTGTATCACATTTGATACATAACAATTTAAATTCTATTGTGTCTGATCGGTGGATAAGGAATGTTCGCTGTCGGCTCATATAACTGCAGATGTGTCTAACCCATTGCTACTTCAGCTTGCTTATTCGGGCAGCTATGTCTGTTACATTTGTTGCATTGCCGTACATAGGTTGCCGAGGTTTTCTCAAGGGTTTAGTGGGTATTTTCTGCTAGATAGGAGCGAGCCCCACATGGCCCAGGTGACTCGTACCCTGAGCCCTGGTGTATGCATAAAGACAAAGACACAAAAAAAGGGGTATATGTACATCATGGGGCACACAAAGTTTAGGCCGCATTTGAACGGCCGCGGGAGCGGGAGCGGGGGCGAATACGGCGCGGGCTGCATGCGGGCAATCGCCGACCGCGCCGCGGCTGTCCAGAACGGTTAATACAAACTTAAGCATAAGGGGCAGCGCAGACGACAGACTTTTTGTGCGATAGAGTCTGCGTCTGATACATTTAAAAAGTGCGTCTAGGTCCCTACAGCTCTGCGGACAGAATGATCGAAGATGTGCGTCGTCTGTGAAATATCCGCGCGACAGATTTTTGCGCGTCGTGTGCGTTACTGCATATAATTTCATAGGTTAGACTAAAAAGTGCGTCACGGATAGTCTGCCGTCTGCGCTGCCCCTATATATCAAATCGCGTGAGCCGCGCGATGTACCTCCGCTCCCGCCCCCGCGGCCGTCCAGTTAGTAGCCTTAAAGTAAATAGGTTTTTAAAGGGTCGGCAAAGTGCATGAGATGCTGGTGTTGCAGGCGTGTATAGAAAAAAACCTGGTCTCATATTTATGATTGCATTTCAGGTTAGTAATACCGATGTGCCTTGAGGGTCTGATCAACTACTTTTCTCCGTCGGCGGCGCCGGTCAGCAAAACACACGCGTACCTTTACGCGTTAGGCGTGGTAGGGTAAGTAAAACTAATCGTAGACCATATGTTTAAAATATTATTTATGTATTTATTCATCTAAATATATATTTAGATGTCATCTAGAGTATATATATCCACGATTATGGGTATATTCTCCAGATATTTGCCTTAAGCCGTGAACAACTGGAGAGGACTATGTCCAGCAGTGGTCTGTAATAGACTGATGATGATATATTAATCTAAATATATAACTCAAAGGTGACGGACTGACTGACATAGTGATCTATCAACGCACAACCCAAACCACTGGACAGATCAGACTGAAACTTGGCATGCATGTTATGACGTAAGCATCCGCTAAGAAAGTATTTTGATAATTGTACTCCCAAGGGGGTAAAATAGGGGATGAAACTATTCCTCGCAGACGAAGTTGCCGATCAAATCCGATTCAGTTGATGGCTCACCTTATCCTTTCTTTTTAACTATCCTCTACGCCAGTGCTTCCCAAACTGTGCGTCACGACGACGACGGCGTCGCGAGGTGATCGGCAAACATTCACTGACTATCAGCGTATGTTCAGTAAAGCAGTGCGTCGCAAGAATTATACCAATTCTATAGGGCGTCATTGTGTAAATAAGTTTGGGATGCCCTGCTTGCTCTACGCTAAGGGGCCATCCACAAATTACATCACACGACTTCTTGACTTATTGACCCCTCCCCCTTGTTGTCACAGCTGGTGCTTTTTGTGGATTTTTTTTTCCTTGTTTGTCACGCTCCATGTACTCCCTCCCCCACCTTAAAGTGTGATTTAATTTATGGATGGCCCCCTAAGGAAGTGGCCGCCTAAATTGTGCTACAAATGTCATTATACCTTGTTTTAAGTCCATTGTATTGTGTCCAAAAAGATCTCTCTATAATTTTGTTTTTCAGTTTGATGGCAGTCAACTCGACGTTACTGCATCCTTTCCTGTTGTTCCTACTCGACATGGCGATGAAGATACGAGTGGCGTGCTGCTCTTTACTCTATAGAAAGGTTAGACTGGTTATTATGCAATTTATTTATACTTTGTTTTTTTTATGCAAGAGGCGGCAGAAGAGCAAATAATTTTTTTTTATATAGTGGCTCGACATTATGGCTTCCCTACGCCCGATGGAAAGCGAAAGAGAAGCCCAAGTCGCTGTGACAACGGGCAGGTAACCGGTCAGTTGCCACCGCCATGCCGCCCCAACCCTACCCCCCACGAACTCCGGAAACCCTACTCACCGGCAGAAACACGATCCAGAGGTCATTTGACTGCGGTATTCCATAGGGTCCTTTCCCGGCTCAATTTGAGCGAAGATTCGCTATGCCCTACCTCTCTTGTGATGCCTGATGGTAAGCAGTCGATACCGCCCATGGACAGTGAACACCCAACTGCTACTCGATGGTGACGTCACGATCGTGTAGTGAGTTTGTGATATCGTTTTTTTTATACAAGCGGAGTAATTGTTTCAACAATGTTTCTATTTTTTTTTATAGCGGCTCGACATAATGGCTTCCCTACGCCTGATGGAAAGCGAAAGAGAAGCCCAAGTCGCTGTGATAACGGGCAGGTAACTGGTCGGTTACCTGTCAGTTGCCACCGCCATGCCGGCCCAACCCTAACCCCCCACGAGCTCCGGAAACCCTACTTACCGGCAGAAACCCGACCCAGAGGTCATTTGACTGCGGTATTCTATAGGGTGGAGGTCCTTCCCCGGACGGGCGGCTCAATTCGAGTGAATATTCGCTATGCCCTACCTCTCTTCTATGATCGGGTGATGCATCAATATCAAACCAAAAATGAGTCATCGTGCCATTTCAGCTGCTCCGTCTAGATCTGACGGCGGGCGGCAAGGCGTCGGAGGGTCTGACGGGCCACGTGGTCAACCTGATGACCACGGACGCGCAGCGGTTCGACATGGCCGCGCTGTTCACGATGGACCTGGTCCGCGCGCCGCTGGAGAGCGCGCTCATCATCTACCTCATGTATCTGCAGATAGGTGAGTGGATAGTTCGCTGGAGAGAGAAAGTTTGTGGTTGTTTAATTTATTTATTTATTTATTTAATCTTTATTGCACAGTAAAGTAGTGTACAAAAGGCGGACTTAATGCCACATAGGCATTCTCTACCAGTCAACCATTGGGCTAAGCAGAAACTAATTTTATGATAGTGTGCGACAAAGTTAATTTAAAACACAATATCTCAAACACAATAATAAAATATGATAAAAATAAATACATACACACATATATATATATTTATGTATGATGATGATGAAACGTCTGATATGTACCACAATAACGGCGTAAATAGCACTCACAAAAAATTTAAAACTCGAAACGGATAAACAGTAACATACAATTTAGGTAGTAAAATAAATTTAGGTAGGTAAGAGACCCAACCGGTGCGGTTGGGTTACCAAGCTAAGGAGAGCCTGATAGGTATGACAACAAAAACAATTTGAACCTAGGGAGAGAAGCTCCAAATAGGTCCAATTCTGGTATCTTATCATTGAATGCGTTAAATTCGATAAGAATTCGTGCCAAAAGAGATTGGAGGCCTAGATTGGTTCGAGCAAATGGAGGGGCAATAAATCTTGTGATTGTGTCTGGGGTATCTGGAAATCGATAGAGGAATACGAGACAATAGGTCATCCGATAGAAGTTGGCCATTCAAGATTTGGAAGGTTGTAAAGAGGTTCTCAAAGGGTCGGCAACGCGCGTGTGATACCCCTGCTGTCGCAAGCGTCCATAGGCTGCGGTATCCGTTTAACGTCAGGCGGGCCGTTGTTATTTGCCACATTAGTGGTATAAAAAATGTTTACAATTTCCGCATCTTTAGGTCGTACCTTTATAGTGCACACTTTTTAGTATTTACGTTTGTCATACTATACTTTTTAATGTAATATTTAATTTGTGTTCTTCTTTCTAATGCTAAAAAACGAAGTATAGGCGATGTTAACAAGGCTTTGCCGACATCGTCGTAATTTAAAGGTAGAAAATAAAATATGGCTTTGGCGACAGATGTCGTGTAATTAATATGTAAATGTTTTCTGTAATGGTGACTCACGTCATATTTCAGTTACAATGCTTAAAGAACAATAAGTCGTTACTTATTATTCTTAATAACGATTCAAATTATCTTTTTTATCGTTCATCCATTTTATTGTAAACAGTTGTTGCTTTTGACGATAAATTTTTATAGGACAACAAAAAATCAATTTTTTTGTTCATACAGAAACAGAAACACGGGTCAAATATTTTCATATTTTTTCTCGGCTGGCTCGACATAATGGCTTCCCTACGTCTGATGGAAAGCGAAAGAGAAGCCCAAGTCGCTGTGACAACGGGCAAGTAACTGGTCAGTTACCTGTCAGTTGCCACCGCCATGCCGGCCCAACCCCAACCCCCCACGAGCTCTAGAAACTCTACTCACCGGCAGAAACACGACTCAGAGGTCATTTGACTGCGGTATTCTATAGGGTGGAGGTCCTTCCCCGGACGGGCGGCTCAATTCGAGCGAAGATTCGCTATGCCCTACCTCTCATAAGAAGAATCTGTATAAAAATATGTAATATGTAATAACTTTGAAACTCAAATAACAAGCATTTTATATTGCCTCATTCTTCCCCGTACGTACACGGTAACCAAAGGGCGCTCACGCTTATAGCGATAGCGCGATTGGTCAATATTTAACATGTCATAAAAACTAGTGCAATCGATTCTGTTACTGTGGTTTTGAGTTGGGTTTCAAAAAGTATCATTATTATGCATTCACACAACGTGTTTGTCTTACAGGATACGCAGCCTTTGTGGGTGTTGCATTCCTTCTCGCATTTATACCATTACAGGGTAAGTGGGAACTAAAATTATTTCGTTATTTAATCTTTTGTGGCTAAGACGTCGTTTATTGAGACCAGAGGTGTCACGAATAGCAAAAACACAAAATACGGCGATGTAGAGGCGCTCTAGCAGAAGCAAGGAGAGGCGAAGCTTAACTTGAAATGAGAATTCAGCGCACCGCACTGCCATTTTCTATACATAATAATAACCAAGCGCAAACCGATTTCTTTTTCATTAAATTAGACATAACAAAGCTTATTACGACGAAGATTGCGTAACACACTCGCAATGATTATGTCTCAATTTAATGAAAAAAAACCGGCCAAGTGCGAGTCGGACTCGCGCACGTAGGGTTCCGTACCACTGATTGAATGAAAAAATTAGGTAATTTGATTTTTGACGTTTAAAAAAAAACTACTGTCTAGATTTCATTCAAACCAAATTTCGTTAGTAGTTTTTATAGTAATACACATCATATGTTTTTTTCAGTTTTATCATGCCCATATTTTAGAAGTTACGGGGGGGGGGGGACACACATTTTACCACTTTGGAAGAGTCTCTCGCGCAAACTATTCAGTTTAGAAAAAAATGTTGTAAGAAACCTCAACATCATTTTCAAATACCTATCCATAGATACCCCACACGTATGGGTTTGATGAAAAAAAAATTTTTGAGTTTCAGTTTCATGTATGGGGAACCCCAAAAATTTTGATTTTTTTTCTGATTTTACTTTAAAACCTTATAGCGGTTAACAGAATACATCTACGTACCAAATTTTAATAACGTAGCTCTTATAGTTTCGGAATAAACTGGCTGTGACATACGGACGGACAGACAGACAGACAGACAGACAGACATGACGAATCTATAAGGGTCCCGTTTTTGCCATTTTGGCTACGGAACCCTAAAAAGGAAGTTAGTTCTTGATTACTATATGTATGGAGAGGGAGACGGCGCGGTGGCGGCGTCGTGTCCCTACAAAGAGTTCTAAGAGATGCTAGGTAGCAAGTTTATTTTTGGAAGACTAAACAGCTCAACCAAGGAGTAGCGAGCCTGACCTGACGGCGCGAATTGCGAATCTTGTGTCCATTGCACACCGCGACTACAAGAAAAAATTACTTGGCAGCGCTCGACGAGTGTTGGAAACAATATTCACAATTCCTAGCTGTAAATCGTTCTATAGATCGAAAAGAAATTGCGCTAAGCCACTACAAAAGCTATTTCATTGCAGGTTACCTAAGTAAGATCTCAAGCAATTTGCGTAGAAAAACAGCGTTACGGACTGACAACCGAATACGTTTGATGAATGAAGTGATACAGAGTATAGAAGCTATCAAGATGTATGCATGGGAGAACGCGTTTGCCAAGATCATTGGGCATGCTAGAAAGTAAGTTACATTACAAATACATAGTTGCTACGGAAGGTGGGTGAGTTGGTTTGTTATGTCTGAAAGTCGGCGATGACACTAAAAAGAACATGAACGCTAAACGTATACTGAGACGCAGGCGGTGCTGGTTCGCAGGGCAAAGCAGTTTTTGTAAAACACGAGACCTACGTACATGTACGGACGTACGTGTTCTCGTTCTTTTCTAGAGGGAAATGCATTAGGCATTTTTCCGGGGGGAGTCGGTGTGACATGTGGGACTCCCAGAATGGGAGGGCATACCCATTAAATCTCACTGTATTGCAAGTGGGCAGCAACTTGCAGAGATTCGGTAAACAAGCATACGGCCACGTCTCTGTCTGTCCTGACCATATGTCTACCTCGATTTTCCTGTCCTGTGATGTGCTGTGTCACTTCACCTGCATCTCAGTATAGCCTTAGCCTAAGTTGGCGCCTGATCTTTCTGTGGTCGTATCGATAGAATATGTTTTCCTATCGGATTATAGGAATACTTTCATTCTACCTATGTCTTCGCACATTCTTGTGATCTATATGAAATCCGGCCTGGGTGAATATTATACACATTGCCCACCCGCTGTTCTTGTTAGTTGTCCATAATATAACCGTAATCTATTCGAGTACAACTTAATTTAATTTACAGGAAAGAAATGAACATCATAAAGAAAATGGCATGGCTCCAAGCTGTCATGCTCTCCTGTTTCAAACTCAACACAAAAGTGGCCATTGCACTCAGCGTAGTCTCTTTCATTTCGTTCAAAAACGAACTCACTGCTGCCAAAGTATATGTCATATTCACTTATTATGAAATGCTGAGGTTCAATCTGGTGGATTTTCTACCTCTAGCTATCAGTTTTACTTTAGAAGCATATGTGAGTGTGAAGAGAATGCAAGAGTTTTTGCTGTTGCCTGAAGTGAATAACCAAGATGGTGTGGATTTAGTGACGATTGATGAAACGAAGACTCCTGTTAATGGAGTATTTGAGAAAATTGGAAATGGGTAAATATTTTTTGACAACATCTGCATTTAAGGCTGGTTTCACAGCTGTCAGGGAGGCCCGTACGGGCTGTTAATACGGGGCGCCCGGAGCGGGAGCACACATGAGGAACTAGCACATCGCATTACATCGCGCACGGACTGCCCTTACGGGTCTCCTGGACAGCAGTGAAAGCAGCATAAATATGAAAAAAAAGAGCAATTGTTTACAGTGCTATTAAAATTTTCCACTGATAGCTATAACGTCATCAATGTACACTCCATTTTTTACAAATAATTTAAAATAATACTTTAAAAAGCAAAATTAAACACGTGTCTACTTATTTTCAGGCAACAGACATACATAAAGTCTGAAAACAACCTACAGCAATTAAAACCTCAAGTACTGATCTCAATGTCTGACTACACTTCGCACTGGAGAAATGCAGAAGATGAATCTTTAGACCGAAAAGTGGTCGCCCTCTCGAATATTAATTTAACGGTAATGTTTTCATTATCTTCCAAACGCAAATAATATTATCTACGGTGTTCTTTAATATTAATATCATTTATATTATCATAATATTTCCAGATAAAACCTGAAACCCTCACAGTGGTAGTGGGTACAGTCGGTTCTGGTAAATCTACGCTATTGCAAGCAATGCTTCGAGAACTGACTCCTACGAGTGGTCAACTAGACGTTCGCGGAATAGTCTCTTATGCTGCACAGGATCCTTGGCTGTTTGAAGCTTCAGTAAGCTTTATATTAACATGAAAATTATATGTTTTATACGAAGGAGTAAAATCTTCTCCATCAATCTATAACATTGATATAATTCTCTTTTTAGGTTCGACAAAACATTCTCTTCGGCCAAGACATGAATCTCCAAAGGTACAAACAAGTGATTAAGTGTTGCCAACTCAAAAGTGATCTCGAAATTCTGCCCCACGGCGACAAAACTATCGTAGGCGAAAGAGGTGCTTCCCTCTCTGGAGGACAGAGGGCGCGCGTCTCCCTCGCGCGATGCGTGTACCAACATGCTGATATTTACCTGCTGGACGATCCGTTAGCTGCTGTCGATGCGAAGGTAATTGATAAGTCCATGAAGTATTGCCATAATCAATCGATAGCCCTGATCCGTCCTCTACTGAACGTGTGCCTTTTCTCTGAATGGAAATGAATGAATGAAAATCTCTTCCGCTTCCGCGTACATGCCAGCACTTTTCTAAGGCGAACTGATTGCGGACCGTCATTGGATCATAAATTCTTTTCATATTAACAGTGTTTATTAATGATTTTCCTTGTATATAAAATGTTCTTACTTTTATCCTCAACCTTCGTCTCGGCAGGTAGCCCAAGCGATATACGAAGACTGCATAAGAGGCTTCCTCCGCGACAAAGCGACTATCCTGGTCACCCATCATGTTCACTACGCTCGTCACGCTGACAACGTGCTAGTAATGAAAAGCGGAAAGTAAGTCTTAATGCAGGCGTAGGGAAGCCCTTATGTCGAGCTACTATAAAAAAAAGATAAAGATTAATTAATATCTTTCTTTCAATTTAGGTTTGTAGCACAAGGCACATATCAGGAGCTGAAGAACGCTTCTGAATTTGAGAAGCTGATCGAAGTGCAGGAGCGCGTCGAAGAAGAGAAGCAAAAGCAGAAAGCGGTCAACTACGAGAATCAGGAGAGCGTGGTGAGTTATTGTGAAAGTCGACCTTATTTCTACATGTGTAGAGTTGATTTTTACATGGCTGTTTGTTGGTAATAATACTGACAGGTAACTGACCAGTCACTTGCCAGTTGTCTCAGCGACTTGGGCTTCTCTTTCGCTTTCCATCAGGCGTAGGGAAGCCATTATGTCAAGCTACTATAAAAAAAACGACAGACCGACAAAAATGTCTTAACTTAATGTGATTTGTGGGATAAAGCTAAATTTTTATACAGCTGTCAGTGTGGTATCAAAACTCACGTTAAACCGTTCAATGTCGGGATGCAAAAGATGATCAACAAAACTGTTATATCGACATGGTAGTAAAGTGTTCAGATTTTTTTAAAGCTGAGCGGACAACCGAGATTTAAGTAATGGTGTGCAATAAAGAGTATGTCTATCGAATTCGATTCTGTATCCGGGAGCTTGTCTGGACCCGTTAGGTATTAACAAAAGAAATGTTTCTTTTAAAGGTATACAACTTGGTTGTGAAGCCTGACCAGCTAACGAATGAAACTAAACGAAGTGTTAGTCGTCTTTATGTACCTTTATGATTTCAGTACTAACTAGTTATTCCTGCCTTAGATCGCCTAGATTACAGTTTCCCAAGCATATAGTAAATAAGTTATATCATGTAATGTAACTATAGTTAGACAGAACATTGATTTCCAAAGTAGACCAGAATCGAGGGCTGGGAATGTCGGAGTGACAAAAAATACAAAAATGGAGGTTCACAATTCGTAAGCATACTCTCTTTTATCAGTCCACCCCTGGACATAGACCTCTCCCAATGATCTCACATTGGAAGAGACAAGCATACTCTAGCTTTGGGAATATGGTAGAAATGTGCGGGGTGCGGGGGTCCACCGGAACAGGTATTTAGGAACACCGGAACAGGTGCTATATTTCTTTGCAGAGAATGTGTAATTAAGGGGCAGCGCAGACGACAGACTATCCGTGACGCACTTTTTTTGCAATTATATGCAGTAACGCACACGACGCGCAAAAATCTGTCGCGGATATTTCACAGACTCAACGCACACGACGCACATCTTCGATCATTCTGTCGGTAGACCTAGACGCTCTTTTTAAATGTCTCATACGCAGACTCTATCGCACAAAAAGTGTGCTGTCTGCGCTGCACCTTAGACTTTATTATCTTTGCGTTTCGTAACCTGAAAAATTAAAAAATATTGTTATTTTGTTTTCTTTTGACTTTTCAGGAACACAACTACAAGATCCGTTCGCAGAGGTCAATGTCAGAAGTTTCACAGCTGTCGTTCAATTTAGATGACAATCATTTGGCACCGAAATATGAAGGTAAATTGTCTTTTGAAGATGATAGTATTTATTTTTGTGCGTGAGGCGGCAGACAAGCAAGTTAGACGCCTGGTAAGCAGTCGACACCGCCCATGGACACCCGCAACTCTAACCGAGTTTATTGTCGCTGCCGGCCTTTATACGAGGGGCAGCCTGAACGGATTCATTCCATTCCATTTTGCTCATAAAATGCCATTGTCCCATTTTTATAGAAAAAGAAAACATTTTCTTATTATCAATCGGAATGACAGACGAGTAAGCACCCCGTAAAATTAAAAACTTTTACCACCGCTCATAAACTCTGCAATGGCGGTTACACAGCTAAGCAGCTGCCGCTAAGACAATCCTATCAAATCACAATCAAATCGATCCTTGCTCTAAGGAGCTCCATGTTGCTTGCTTATAAGATGAGCTTTCAGAATGACCTCACTCCACCTGATGGTAAGCGGTCGCGAGGTCCAAAAGTTAGGTCGACAGGCACAATAGAACAAACCCATTGCGCCTGTCGCCCTCACCCTGAAGGCCCACTGAAGGTTCCTACACACAGTGCCGGCGGCATCCTACAATGCCGCCGGCTTTGCCGCACAAAGGGGCCGCCGGGGTGTGCCGGCGGGTTACGCGGCTTGTCGGCGTCAGTTCGTGCCCGACATTTCTATGTGACTTGTCACAACCGGAATGATGCTTGTTGGCTTGCATTGCCGGCATGAACCCGGTGGCAACGCCGCCGGCATGTATGTAGGAATCTTAGGACTGGTAGAGAATGCCTATGTGGCATTAAGTCCGCCTTTTATACACTTTTTTACTGTGCAATAAAGATTAAATAAATCTTGAGAGGCCGTTTCACGCCCCGCCTAAAGAATCCTCCATGAAGGATGGATAGAATTGTATGTTTTTTTCTTGTTGCAGGCGAGACCCAGCAGATCGGGTCGGTGAACAAGAGCGTGTACGCGGCGTACATCAAGAGCGGCGGCTCGAAGGCCTCCATAGCGCTGCTGGTGGCCCTGTTCATACTCGCGCAGATCTTCTACTCCGCCACCGACCTCTGGCTCAGGGACTGGTACTGTACACATTGTTTCAACTATAGGACAAAGTTTTTTTAACTAATATTTTCTATCTTCTTCTCCATTGTACTCTGCCTGGAGCATTGCTTACAAATAATGGGCCTGTTTCCGTAAAAAATGTAACTAGTCCGTCTTTTAGACAGGCTCGGTGGCTCAATTGGTAGTGAACTCTGCCTTCTGAGCCAAGGGTCGTGGGTTCGATCCCCGCACATTACAAACATTTATGTGCATGAACATGTCTGTTTGTATTGGTCTGGGTGTTTTCTATGTATAATATGTATTTATTTACAAAAAAAAAAGTATCTAAGTAAGTTTATCAGTTGTCTAGTACCCATAGTACAAGCTTCGGCTTAGTTTGGGGCTAGATGGCTCTGTGTGGCCCAGCGTAAAAAAAAAAAAAAAAAAAAGATTGTTCAAAAATAAAAGACACGAATTTTTTCATTTGTAAATTAGACCAAAAATTACAAAGATATAGCCCGTTCAAATTACGCGTGACGTCACAGAGTGGGAGTTTTTTCGCCGCTAAGTAACGTCAAAGACCCCCACTCATAAATTTTGATGCCTTGTATCTTTGTTATTTTTTGATTAAATGAAAAAAGGAAAAATATGTGTCTAATATATTTTTATAATCTAAAATGCGGACTAAATATAATGTAATTATTTTGACCTTGGAACCATCCCCATTGAAAACGTAATTATGTGCACGTCCGAGCACCGGCAGCTACATGAGCAGACTAATAGGCCACGCCCACTAATGATGTTGAAGTGATGACGTCAGGAGCTAGTATCACAGTCCACAGTAGCTTACCGTCTCCTCTTTGTATTTGCTCTATGGTTTCTTTACAGGTGACACCATACAGCAAATAAAAAAATGTGCAATAATAAAAAAACCCTGTACTACTTCTTCTTATGTAAAAACTCATTATTTGTGCTTGCAGGGTAAATCTAGAAGAGTCTAACACAGCCGCGATGAAACTGCAGACGAATAGCACTCCGGGAGCACCCGAACCAGGTAAGCTTTTGTATTGTCAAACTGATCAAACATTAGCTGTAGCATAGTCACAAGTACAATAAGGGATTATGCATCAAAAATATTTTCGTGTATTTACTCATTTATAGTAGACAAAAATATGAACAATGAAAACAAAATCAAAATTGGCTACAAAATGGACGAGATACTGTCGTTTAAAGCAAATATATCCGTCCCTCTCGCAAAGACAGATTTTTTCTATAAATCTTTATGGCGCTCTATGATTTCTCTGTCAAAGTTTATAACTCGTACCGGCAAGTTAACTAAAGCTGGCTCGTTCGCAGTGCTCGCTCTTATGCAATTTCACTATACAGTAGCATAGGTAAAATTATAACTGTCCCCTTCACACTCATAAGCTAGACCGAGCGCGAGAGAGACAGGCAGACTTTTAATGATGCGCATACAGTACGATTTCACGCCGCGCGCTTATTCGTAGACACTAGTGTAAATATGTTGAACGTGCCAGCTTTTAGTTAAGGCCTACATACTCTTAAGAGAGGCCCTTTTGCATTGGACGTCGCAACCCTGCGTCTGGTTTATTTGTTATCTCTGTTTTGTTTATGTCATTTTAGTTTTTTGTTTTTATTCCATGTGAAAGTTTTAATTTATGTTTCTATATTTTTTTTCTTCTCATTTTTATTATTGTGTTGTGATTGCAAAATGTATGTACCTATTGTGTCTATTGTTTAATGCTGTGTTGTGATGTCCAAAAGTAAGAAATATTTCTTATTCTTATAATTTCCATATATCTTCCACAGTGGTAGACTATCAACAGCTCCCACTAAACCGTTTCCACCTCACGCGAGATCAGTGGGTGTACGTGTACTCGAGTCTCATCATCATCTGCATCTTCTTCACTTGGAATAAGCTGGTCGTCTTCTACAACAATTGTATCAAGGCTTCAACGACGTTGTACGAATCTATGTTCAGGTGAGATATGACTACAGTGGTCTGTTTTGACAAGTGAATTTATGATAGGTTCTAGTATTGACCCCTGAGGTACCCCATTTGTACTTTGTTGAGAAATAAACAAATTTCCAATGAACATTCCAAAAAACAAGTTTGTTTTGTTTGAGAAACGTTTCGTGATGTATGTTGTGTCGAGTGGTTTTCGGATGTAGAATAGTACCACCCCATCTCATCCCGTGGGTGTCGCAGAAGACGACTAAAGTCGATACTAACTTTATGGATCACTCCCAAAATCAACAAATTTCTTAGCAAAATACCGACTTCAATACCTTGGAACAAAAAAGAATTTTTCAAATCGGTCTACAATTTTCAAGCATATGTGGTACAAACATAACCTCCTCCTTTTTTTTTTGGAGTCGGTTAATAATTCCCGAATTGACCCTACCAAATCTAGAACAAATTGTCTACGCATTTATTTTTGGTCGCTTTACAGGGGTGTGACCAACGCGCCGATGTGGTTCTTCCACCACAACCCATCAGGACGGATCCTCAACAGATTCTCGAAGGATATGGGACAAGTGGACACTGTGCTTCCGATGGCTATGGTGGACTGTCTTGGGGTAAGTTTGACAGGTTCGCAAACATCGACACATGACACATTACTTGGAAACATTAATACACTAGCCAGAACCACGGAGCAAATACAAAAAGGTGGCTTATCGACCTAATGAAAAAGTAAAAAGAGTGTTAAATTAGTCTGACGTCATTACTACTACCTAGTGTTGTAACTACCTAGTGTTGTAACTGCCTAAGTGTCGTGCTTTTAACCGGAAACATAAAGGTAGGAGTTTCACAAATATTACCCCCTCACTCTTTGTAAATGACAACTCCTCTTTGTACTTGCTCTGTGGTAAGATCTTAGAGAACATATATCTTTCCATAATAAAAAAATCTTACTCACATCACTCTTATCCCCACCACGCAGTTCTTCCTAGAAGTCATATCGGTTCTGCTGGTGGTCTGCCTGGTGAACTGGTACCTGCTGCTGCCGACCGCCGTGCTGCTCGTCATGCTGGTCATGCTGAGGAGCCTGTTCCTCAGCACCAGTCGCGAGCTGAAGAGGATCGAAGCTATCGGTGAGTGGCAGATTAACTAATACTTGCAACTCTCGTACTGCTCGTCGGCAGATTGTTTTTTATAGTAGCTCAACATAATTGCTTCTCTACGCTTGATGGTAAGCGAAGCCCATGTCGCTGTATCAACGGGCAAGTAACTGGTCAGTTACCTGCCAGTTGCCACCGCCATGCCGGCCTAACCCTAACCCCCCACGAGCTCCGGAGACCCTACTCACCGACAGCTTATTTATTTGAGCAGCTATGTCGGTAACCTTGGTTCTCTGGCGTATTACTTTGTTAAGGATTTTGTCCTTCAGAGAAACTCCAAGCATAGCTCTGTCCATAGCTCGCCGAGTCATTTTAAGCTTTTAGACCAGCCCCACTCTTAGTGTTCACGTCTCACGTCTCGTCAATACAGACACGACGCACTGGTTAAAGACTTTTGTCTCGAGGCGCTCACTAATGCCATACGATACTTCAACCCAACACGACATTTCCAGCTCGCAGCCAGTTCCTGAACCACGCGGCGGCCACTGTCTCCGGCCTGACCACCATCAGGTCGGCGGGGGCTCAGCAGCGCACGGTCGCGCGCGAGTTCGACTCCCTGCAGGACCTGCACTCCGCCTCCTGGGCCCTGGTGCTCACCACCGCGCGAGCCTTCGCCTGGTGGATGGACATGATCTGCTGCCTGTTCCTCGCCACGGTCACCTTCAGCTTCTTCTGGCTCGTCTCCGAGAGTGAGTACCTGGTGACCTGCACTCCGCCTCCTAGGCGCTGGTGCTCACCACGAAGACCCAAGATGCGTTGGAACGATGATATTAAGAGGGTGACAGGTTGCACAATACAGGCGAGGATCGACTTTATTTGACGCCTACACTCGAAGGGTTGAGACGAAAAAAGAGGGATATTTAAAAATTATCTATAAAAGATATCTATGAATTCATATAAAAAGTTATGCATATTTCCTTGTATTACAAAAGCTTGAACCCTTTTTGTCGTTTCAGCCGCGACCGGAGGCAACGTCGGGCTGGCCATCACTCAGGTGCTGGGGCTGGTCGGCATGTGCCAGTACGGCATCCGGCAAACAGCCGAGGTGGAGAACCAGATGACATCGGTGAGTGGGAATAATTAGCTTAGAAACTATACCCAGCTAAAAAATGTGACCCCACGTTGGGCGCCACTCTACCAAGCCCAGGTAGGGTTCCACTGTATCAACCCCACGTTGGGCGCCACTCTACCAAGCCCAGGTAGAGTTCCACTGTATCAACCCCACGTTGGGCGCCACTCTACCAAGCCCAGGTAGGGTTCCACTGTATCAACCCCACGTTGGGCGCCACTCTACCAAGCTCAGGTAGGGTTCCACTGTATCAACCCCACGTTGGGCGCCACTCTACCAAGCTCAGGTATGGTTCCACTGTATCAACCCCACGTTGGGCGCCACTCTATCAAGCCCAGGTAGGGTTCCACTGTATCAACCCCACGTTGGGCGCCACTCTACCAAGCCCAGGTAGGGTTCCACTGTATCAACCCCACGTTGGGCGCCACTCTACCAAGCCCAGGTAGGGTTCCACTGTATCAACCCCACGTTGGGCGCCACTTTACCAAGCCCAGATGGGGTTCGACTGTATGAACCCCACGTTGGGCGCCACTTTGCCAAGCCCAGGTTGGGGCTCCACTGTACGAACCCCATGTTGGGCACCACTCTATCAATCCCAGATTGGGCTCCACTGTGCGAACCCCATGTTGAGCGCCATTGTAAACACATCACCTGCCTGAAAACGTATTTAATTTAAAATACACAATGAAGAACTTTCCCAATAAAAACAATTTTTTATTTCAGGTGGAAAGAATATTGGAATACAAAAATTTACCCCCCGAGACACCTGTCGAGCCGAACGAGAAGGCTTTGAAAATGAACCATCCTAATTTGGACGTATCAAAATGGCCCACGCAAGGTAAATCCAATCTTAGCTCAACTGTCTAGGTCTTAGTCTGACCTTTCAATGGCCGCATATTTAACAGTCTGAGAACTTACTTAAGTTTGGTATATTATGATAAGACGTCATCTTATTACTATTTCTGCCTTCAGTCTTTTATTAAACTTTATCAGGTGATTAAAAGTCATCAATCAATCATAGGTACAAATAAAATAAAAATTTGTTTATTTTATTTGTACCTATTACTGGGCAGAATATGTGGAAGTTTTAACATTTGAGATATATGTCGCACCAATAGTAATTTCCATACAATTTTTCACTGAACCTACACAAATTACCTGCTTATCTTCCAGGCGAAATAGTCTTCGAAGACGTGTCCCTACAATACGAGTCGCCCCCTAAGAAGGCTGCCAAGAGCGACCCTATAGTGAAGGAGGAGCCGGTGTACGCCATTCGTAACGTCAGCTTCTCGGTGCGGCCCGGCGAGAAGGTCGCCGTCGTGGGCCGCACCGGCGCCGGGAAGAGCTCGCTCATCAACGCCCTGTTCAGGTATTATGTTTGTTATTGTAGGAGCAACCTACCCCGGATTTAGAAAGAAAGAAAAATTTTAGATTTATAGTTCATTCGCGTTAAGAAAATAGTGACTCATCACCGACTGCCGGCCGCCTAGCCAATTAAAACGCTAGAAATTATAATTCTAATTATATTTTTCTAATTATATTTTAATTATAGAATTATAATTTCTAGCGTTTTAATTGGCTAGGCGGCCGGCAGTCGGTGATGAGTCACTATTTTCTTAACGCGAATGAACTATAGGTGCAATACAGGTGGGTTCTTCCTAAGGTTGGTTGACTTTTTTAATGTGTATTGTATTTGACCTTTCTCGTGGGGCTCAGCACGTGTTTATCCTTACTAATATTATAAATGGGAAAGTGTGTCTATCTGTATGTTTGTCTTTCTTTCACGGCAAAACGGAGCGACGAATCGACGTGATTTTTTAAGTGGAGATAGTTGAAGGGATGGAGAGTAACATAGGCTACTTTTCCCCCTTTCTAACCTCCCACTTCCCTAAAATTGGGGGTAACGCGGGCATAGCTAGTATAATATAAGCGCAAAAAATGTGTATTCATGACATTACATTAAAACAAATACAAACACACTTGCACTGTGCGGGGATCGAACCCATGTCTCAGAGGCTGCGTTCATTAGGTACACTGCACTAAACGACGGGCATCGTACACGAGCTGTCGATAAATGTTTTCTATTCTCCTTATCTGCTGTCGAAGCTTTATTGAGGGTACTAAAACATCATAAACTTAGATCCTTATTTATTTTTAAAAATACGTTTGGTCATTTAGGCAGTTTATTCTCAACGAGCCACACTCGATCGTATCACATGGTTAATAAAAATATTCGCATCGAGTAATGACTGTGACTCGTTGAGAAAAAACCATTTAGGCTAACGTCCTATCACCTTCCCGTTGGTCTACCAACCCTCCAGTTATACCGGCCGAATCTCGGGAAATGCGCGGATATTGCTTGTGTCTAGGTGCTCTGTATTCCACCGCGCGCAATTTCTTAACTCCATACAAGTCATCATCATCCTAGCCTTTTTCCCGATTGTCTCAGGGTCGGCTTCCCAAACTGAGAGATTTGGCGAGAGCTAAGCTTTTACACAGAGCGACTGCCATCAGACCTCCGCAACACTTAGGGTAAGCTATACCCATTCCCAGTTGGGCGTCAGAGTTATCATAATCTCTGATATGATGTGACGACTGCTATCTGAGTTGGTAAAGATAGCACCCGGGACCAACAGCTTAACGTGCCTTCCGAAGCACGGAGGAAATCGGTGTCAAATTTTGGTCACCCATCATCGGATTGACAGCGCCAATGGTTGCACAACGTTGCGATCATTGTTAAGCGTACAAGACCGAGCTCCTCAACTCCATACAAATCATACAATTGTTTACCTGGTCTATTTCAGGCTCAGCCAGGTGTCGGGCGCCGTGCGAGTGGACGGCGTGACCGCGGACGAGGTCGGCCTGCGCAGGTGGCGGTCCAGCCTGTGCGCCCTGCCGCAGCGGCCGGCCCTGTTCGCTGCCACGCTGCGCGACAACCTGGACCCCGCGCAGTGCTACAGCGACGCGCAGATATACCACGCCGCTGACCAGGTGACTACTCGCTTACTCACTTACCTGTCAAATGAATAACCCAAGACATGCCATGCTGGGCCACCTAGCCCCAAACTAAGCCGAAGCTTGTACTATGGATACTAGACAACCGATACATTTTTTTTGTGAACAAATACGTATTATACATGGAAAACACCCAAGGATGTAAGGGAGCGGCCTATCATCTTTTCGCTCCAAGCCAACCTCACCTGCCCGTGGTGCATCCTGCCGAATAACAAACGTGGCGCTGGCAACCGACTGGTGGCAGTATAACCATCACAATTGAAGGCGTAGCTAAGTACTAAAGACCGGTGACGGGCAGCAGCGTCACCGGAGCAAGAAGCTACGCCCTGCGATCGCCAACCCGTCTGCCCAGCGTGGCGATTATGGGTATATCCTCCAGATGTTTGCTCTAAGTGGCGAACAACTGGAGAGGCCTATGTCCAGCAGTGGACTGTAATAGGCTGATGATGATGATGATGGAAAACACCCAGACCAATACAGACATGTTGATGAACACAAATGTTTGTACTGCGCGGGAATCGAACCCACGACCCCTGGTTCAGAGGGCAGAGGTCACCACCAAATAAGCCATCGAGCCAGCCACCTGTGCGCCCTGCCGCACCGGCACAAAGTGACTGTTGATGTTGCCACTGCGATGTGTCCGTGCGTCACCTTCTGCTAAGACCGGGTCATGTATTTGAATGAATGAATGAAATAAGTTTATTGGCAACACAAACAAAAACAGTATACAGATATTTGCTTACTTACTATCATTGCGCAGGGACTGTGTTGTCAGAAACGCACTCGTTTTCAATTTACCAACGCGTTCTTTTTTTGCAGTTTGTCATTATTTCATTTAATTACACCTGCCCCTTTTTACCTTCTTACGAGCTGGGTCATGGCGACGAAACACCGATGTATGGTGCAAGTTTCAAAAACTCTCACTAAGCGGTTTGCTTTTACATTCCTAACCAACTTCCTGCGACAGTCTTTCCGAACAGCCACGACTTGGGAACCTTCAAGAAACGAGCGAGCTCAAGAAGCGAACCTTTATTCATATTTAAAGGGCCGGCAGCGATCCCAGAACTCGATTAGAGTTGCCATGTCGGGTGTCCATGGGCGGTGTTGACTGCTTACCATCAGGCATTGCATTTCCTCGTCTGCCGCCTGTTGCATAAAAAAAATTCATACTGCGAACGGCTAAGAAAAATAAATCATCATTCGACGTCGGGGGAGAGGTACTTACTTACTTACTCCGCTGGCTCAGCGACCCGTAGTGGATCTTGGCCTCCGACACAAAAGACGCCATTCTTCCCTATCTTGAGCCAGCTCAGACCAGTTGCCGATCTGTAGCCCAAGCAGGTCCTTCTCCACCTCTTCCTTCCAGCGGTACCTGGGACGCCCAACCGGGCGACGTCCGCTTGGCCGTCCCATGTAAGCTCGCTTGACTGCCCGATCCGCCTCCATCCTCTCCACATGTCCAAACCAACGGAGTCTGGCAGATTTGACTTCACCGATGATGTTGGGCTCGGACACCAAGTCTTCAATCTCCCTGTTCTTCCTTCGCCTCCATTGGCCATCTTCTCCTTTGGTTGGTCCGAGGATTTTTCGCAAGATCTTCCTTTCCGCCACTAAAAGCCTACTTTCTTCCTTAAGGGTTAGTGTCCATGCTTCGCAGCCGTACATCAAGATCGGCCTGATCACTGTTTTGTAGACACGTACCTTGGTCTAATTACGTTAGCTGCGTTCGGAGGATAGAAAAAAAACGAAATTAACTTAGAAAATTATTTAATAAAAGAAATTAGAAATTACAATTAGTTAGATTTAAGATAATGAGACCTAATCGAAGTATGATTATAGACTGACAAAAACATATTACAAAATTGAATCGGAAACAATTTGAGGTCAATAGGAAATGCACTATGGACATTTATTATATTTAATTACAGAGTTATAGATATGCAACGTCGGCGATCTCCATATGGTACGGCTACGTAATTCCTCCCCCTCTGGAACGGCGACTATTTTAGCACGTTGAGTGAAAATGTTGCCGGAGTAGTTTCAAGGTTCCCTTGATATTCTGGAGATGGTGGCTGCTGTTCCTGTTTCTTAACTTTCTGGTGTCCCCATTTGTAATAGCGGCAAGCGATGAAGATAGTAAGTGCACCTGCACTTAATAGTACGACGTAAAACGGCAGAGTTGTATGGTATAAGGCATCAAGTTGAAAATCAGCAATTTGGACTGGTGCTTGCATAGAGATCTTGTCTTGGATGCTGTGTAACTCTTGAAGATCAATTGAGTTAAGATTAACATGAGATGATATCTTAACTTGATCATTGTCGAACGGTATCTCAGTAAGCTTGAGAGGTTGTCCTTTTATCACGTCGTTGTCGTTACTAATTATAAATTCTGGAGATTTCAGGCCACAACCGATGGGGATGGTGATGAGATAACTTCCCTGGAGCGTTGTGAAGTCTTGTCTTCCACAGTTGAGCTCGACTTTGGCTGCGTTTGGGAAAGATAGGACATAGTGTTGGTCATCCAGTTTTTCCATGGCTTCTTTCTTCAGTGTGACCGTAGAAAATTCGCATGATTCCCTTAGAACCTGGTTGATGATTAACTCCTGGATGCAATCAGACTGGGTGCGTAGTTGACTATTTATAGAGCTTTCACAAAGGAACCAGTTGCTTAACTTCGGGCATTCTGCCTCTATGTACATGAATGAAACCTCGTTTGTTGCTATGTAAGGATAGGATGGGATAAGAGCCTGTGCTTTCTTATTAGGTACTATTGAAAGATGGTAAAGATTATAAGTTTCTTTAGTAATTATCGGGAATTTAAATATGAAAACTAACTTATTATCATTATAAAATGATCCTGGTCTTATAATTTCGTAGTACTGTCTTAATTCTAAATTAATAATTTGATCTTCACCGTAAATCTTCCTAAGTCTACTTATCATTGAGCTTAATATATCTATATCTATCATGGAGTGGTGAGTACTTGATGTACGAATAAAAGCTAAGCTATTTTCTAATCTTATTAATTCTTGAGAAAAATCTTCAACATTCTCACTTACTATTGCTAAAAGCTGAGCAAATTTGGCATATTTAATTAGACTATTTTCTTTAAATGCGTTGCTATTTAAAATTAATTCTAGGGTGTTATTTATTTTAATCTGATTTTGATATAATTGAGTTAGAATGTTGCCATGTTTTAGCATCCATTCTTTACTGATACTAAGATGATTGTTAAGTTCTGATGTTATCCTATCTTGATTAGACTTTAAAATATTAATCGCTTGATTATATTTAATAGCATCAGTTTGGTCCAGGTTACCTGTTATACTTTTTATAACGGAACCAAGGCCATCTACAATACCTCTTTTAATTCTGTTTGGTTCTAGTGACTTAAGCTGTTTTAATACCTTGCCAAGCTTGTTACCTAAATACTCTATTTGCGTCTCATATAGTAAATATGTGTCATTCATAAGTGTGTCATTCGTAAGTCGCGTTTTATAACCTCTCAGTTGAAGTTGCAATGAGTCAATTTGGTCTTCAATATCATTCAAATGTACATACTGGATGAATGTATGATGATGAGTCGTTAATTTCATGGGTCCGAGTCTGTGTGGTAGTAGTCCTGGTCCGTCAGCTAAACTCTCAAGTTTTATCTCTTGAGGATGGGTGACCCTTAGGATCACTACTAAGATCATCCTGTAACAAATTAGCCATTTTAGGAACCCGTTTCAAACGTGATTTAGCTACGGGACCGCGTTTCTTAGAAGTGTATATATGAATTGGGAGATCTGCTAAAACTGTGTCTTGGGTGTAACGAGCAGCTGTTTTTTGACGACTAGCTAACGGATTTTTTATGAAAACCTGTTGTTCAGGTGCATATTGGGTTTCAGGCTCCCTATCCTTATTCCTGTTCTCGATTATGGTAGCTCGGTTGGCCAAGGAGGTGCTATTTACTATATCATAAACTTTCTTTAACTGATCCCTATGATTTTGAAGGTACTGCTGTAACAGATGTTGAGTTATGTCAATGTCTAAACAGTCTCTTGGGTCAAAGTGTCCTGTTAGTAAGTCGAATGGTCTACATCTAGTGAAACTATGTATGGAACTGTTATAAGCTATCAGTGCATAAGGCATAAGGTTAACTATTGGTTCGCTCTTATGTTGTAGTTTTAGTAATCTAAGATGTTCCAGGAGAGTCAGATGGAATCTTTCGATGTTGCCGTTATCATTAGGTGAATGAGCGAGAATCCTATGGTGGTTAATCTTATGTAGCCTAGTAAACTCTAAAAATAATTGATTGGTGAATTCTGTTCCGTTGTCGGTTACAATGGTTATCGGTACACCATGATGGGTGCAGTATTGTAAGAGAGCTTGGAGAATGCTTAAAGCTGTGCCATCACGCAGATGGTAAGCTTGACCGTATTTTGTGAAGACATCTACAAAAGTTACATATTTCTCGCCTTGGACTGTGAACAGGTCCATATGGATAATTTCAAAGGGCTTTGTTGCTGGGGGTACAATGTTGAATTGGGGTCTAACGGGATTTCTATCATATTTACCTTGCCCGCATATTGTACATTCGCTGATGAATTTTGTTATTTGATCTTTCATCTTGGGCCAGTAATATTTTAAAGATAAGGCTAAATAGCATTCATTAATGCCACGATGGTTTGTCTTACCATCATGATAGTGGCGAATAATTTCTTGTTGATGAAGATAGTCCCGAATGTTTTCTATTTCAAATTTAGTTAATATCAAGTTCATAGATGAACCTTTAAATTTATCTTGCAATATTGGGATTATAGAGTACATTGCCAATTGTGGATTGATCAAAAGGGCTGTTTTAACCTTGGGGTTAACATACTCCTTTATAGCGTTAATTACGTCTGTTTCTAAATTAGTTTCTGATAGTTGAATACTTATACGTGTATGTGTATCGAATGGTTTAGTTATAAGAGGTTTACGTTTTACATCGTTAACTACTGTGAAAATTATTTGTCTATTGAATTTATTTAAGGGCTCATCTGTTATCGGTACTTCTAAAATGGGATTCTCATTACTGGTATGTACTGTTTCAGTGGAGGAATTAGCTTTTGTATGTATTGTTTCAGATGGATTGCCTAATAAAGAATTAAGTTCGTCTATTTCTTCCATTAGCGACTTAGTGTCACCAAGATGTATTTCTACACGTGAAAGGGCATCTGCGTTAGTATTGATTTTCCCTTTCTTGTACTGTACTATAAAATCATATTCGCTAAGTCGTAGCCGCCACCTGGTGAGACGGGAATTTGGTTCTTTCAAATTCATCATCCACTCAAGGGGTTTATGGTCAGTTAGTACTTTAAATTTACGTCCAAACAAGTAAGGTCTGAAGTATTTAGTGGCCCACACTATTGCTAGAAGTTCCTTTTCGATGGTGCTATAGTTTAGTTCGCTTTCGTTTAGTGTTCGGGAAGCGTAGCACACAGGCTTATCAGAACCTATTGGGCCTTGCGATAGAACGGCTCCTATAGCCACATTTGAGGCATCAGTAGTAAGGTTGAATTCCTTGCTAAAATCTGGGTATTGGAGAATAGGGTCGTTAGTTAGTAGGGACTTGCATTTTTCAAAACAATTTACATATTCAGGATCAAGAGTGATTTTCCTGCCTTTCTTCAAACACTGTGTTAGGGGCTTAGTGGTACGTGCAAAATCTGGAATGAACTTTCGGTAGTAACCGAGAAGACCAAGGAACTGCTTGATTTCTTTAGTGGTTTTAGGGATCGGGTATCTTTGGATAGCGGATATTTTATCAGGGTTCGGTTTTATACCGTCCGCGCTTATTATATGACCGAGATAAGCTGTCTCAAGCTTCAAAAACTCTGATTTATCCATTTGGATTTTGAAGTTTGACTCTCGAAGTCTTTGAAAGACCTTCTCCAGGTTGACCATGTGTTCCTGGAGGGATGTGCTGAAAACTATGATGTCATCAAGGTATACGAGACATATTTCGTTTTGCAGACCCCTCAGGACATTGTCCATCACTCGTTGGAATGTGGATGGAGAATTTTTAAGTCCCATAGGCATTCTAAGGAACTCAAAGTGGCCGTGTTCGACATTAAAAGCAGTTTTAGGGATGTCTAAGGGGTCCATTTCCACTTGATAGAAACCACTTGCTAAGTCAAGAGTGGTAAAGTATTGGCACTTCCCTAATTTGTCAAGTACGTCACTAATATTCGGTATTGGGTACTTGTCGTCAAGTGTCTTTTCGTTTAACTTGCGAAAGTCAACCACGAGACGCCATTTCTGTTTTCCAGAAGCATCTATTTTCTTGGGCACAACCCAAATGGGTGAGCACCAAGCTGAGTCGGAGGGCCTAATGATACCTTGCTCTAACATTTTCTCTATTTGGGTCTTGACCTCTTCCCTATGTATGAATGGGTAACGATAGCTCTTCGCGTGAACTGGTATATCGTCTGTGGTCCTAATTCTATGTTTGATCTTATTAGTAAATGACAGCGATTCGCCCTCGATATAAAAAACGTCTGCATACTGAGAACAAAGATTAATTAAGTTAGCTTTTTCCTCTTCGTTCAAATGCTCTGTACGTAATCGTGAAGTAACATCGCGGGCACGCGTAGTTGGTTGTTGAGTACTCTCGCACTCAATATTGAATAGTTCTGCGTGAGCTGGGCTATCTAACGAAAATATTACATCATTAGGTGTTGGATTTTCTATCTCAACGTATCCTCGGTTATTGGTCGCGGTGGTAATACATTCATGCACTATGCAATTGCAAATAACCTGTTCCCTAATAAATGCGTCACCGTTCATGACGTCAAGGGGTACTCGAATTAGCTTGGATGTATTTGCTGGTATGATATCTTCATATAGGTTTACATTCCGCGAATTATACATTTTAATAGGGTTTGATGCTAAGCGTGTTATGAGCTGACCCTCTTTTAGATCAATGCGCGCTTCCCATTTACTTAGGAGATCTAATCCTAAGAGACCATCAAAATAATCGTGGAATTTATACACGAATAACTTCATACTATCATTATCTCTAAACTCGGGAAAACACGGGAGAGTAATCGAATAGTCATTTCTACTAGTCGCGTGTATGTTTGTTACCTCAAAAGGATCGAAGTTAAGAGAAAAATCTGAAAAGTACCGTTCTACAGCCTCCGGGCTGATAAAAGATTGATTCGCGCCCGTATCTATCAGTAACTTTAAGGGTGGATGTGTGATCTGTATAAACGGTAGCTGTCTTTGAGTTTGAAGGTTCAATTCTATTTTTGCTTTTTTGATATTGAAACCTCCTGAAAATCCTGCTCGATATTGCTAGAAGATGGCTGTGGTTGAATCTCCTCAATAATATGACAACCGTCATTTCCATCATAATAATTAAATTCAGAAGTAAAGTCGGGTGTAAAATCACTACTTTGGTTCGAAACGTCGACGCAGTAATTGTACGCCGGCTCGTGATAATAGCTATTGGTGTCGTAATACGAGTACGCATCGTCGTAGGTATTACATTCATTCATGTTCATTTCTCGGCTTTTAAAATAATTAGTGGGTGGCGGATTCCCGGATTTAGACCAATCGTGACCTGTTAGCATTTGAGTGTGTGGTAACGTCCTAGGGGTAAAACGTTGGACTCCGCTCATAGGTTGCGGATTATGATACTGCGGAGGGTTGTTCCTAGGTGGAAGCTTAAAGACGTTACTACGCGCGATATAATTTGGTGGTGGTGCACTAAACATTCTTTGAGTGTTAGTAGGTCCGCGCATAGCCTGTTGGTTCTGAAGAGGCATTGGGAATCTAAAAGGTTGAGGTGAGGGCCTCATAGCTTGTTGCCCCACAGGAGTGGGCCAGTTAGGTACCGGTACCGGAAAATTATGAGGTCGCGGTGGCGGAGCAAATGCCGGCGGCTGAGCTAATGTGATCTTAGGTGCTACTTGAGTCTTTTGGGGTTCGTTCCGTTGTTGAAGATATATAATATTAAGCTCTTCCTGAACAAATTCTAGCGCCTTTTCTATTGTCGCGGGACGCATGCAACGAATACGGGAACCTAGGGGCTCCTTAAGTCCGCGGACGTAAGCCTGCATAGTAACCTTCTTATAAAGATCCCGTTTCGCCTGTATAGTCGTGGGTACCGTCTCGTGTAAAGTAACATACGTCATAATAGTGCTAAATAAAGTTTGGCAATGGTCATAAAACTCTTGAGGCGTTTTGTTGCCTTGCATGGCCAAAGAGAGGTCATTGTATAAGGCCGTCTCATCCCGCTGATCCGAAAAATTATTAATTAAAGAAGTTCGAATGCCTAGCCAACTTTCGGGTAACCCGTTGGAATTAATTGTACATGCAGCGCTACCTGTAATCTTATTAAGTATGCCATTTAACAAACAAGAATTAGAAAATTCACTTCCTGGATCGCTGCTTAAAAACTTTGCAGCCAACTGGTCACATATATTGATAAACCTTGTTAGAACGTGAGGGTTCCCGTCAAATTCCGGGACAAGGCGCAGAGCCTTAAAGATTGCATCAGCATCGTGAGACATTTTTCCAGGCAATTTATCTAAATTACTATTTGACTTTATATCTAAATCTCTATAATTATCTACTCTATTCCGGCGAGCCTGCTTCGAATCAGACTCCCGAGTACTATTGGCTCTAGGATGATAAATCTTGAAGGTTAAGATTATACTAGGATAGAAGGAAGCAACACGAGAACAATTCAAGTGTACTCACATAAATTTCATTTCTGGTTCTGTGAATCGAAGTTTGGATTCTCCTCCTGGTCTGCAGCAGGTCCGTAGAATTCGGATACTCGTAGACGGGACTTGATAGTCACCCGGGCGACTCGCGACGCGATATAGTCGTATAGAAAGCTATTCCCGATCTCGCGAACCGGCCCGCGAGTATCCTACCGACTGCGCCAATTACGTTAGCTGCGTTCGGAGGATAGAAAAAAAACGAAATTAACTTAGAAAATTATTTAATAAAAGAAATTAGAAATTACAATTAGTTAGATTTAAGATAATGAGACCTAATCGAAGTATGATTATAGACTGACAAAAACATATTACAAAATTGAATCGGAAACAATTTGAGGTCAATAGGAAATGCACTATGGACATTTATTATATTTAATTACAGAGTTATAGATATGCAACGTCGGCGATCTCCATATGGTACGGCTACGTAATTGTCTTCCTGAAGAGAGGTAGACTCGCCTTAATTTTATTAAGCAGTTTATTTATGCTATTATCTGATGTTTCCAGGTGGAACTCCGCGAGATGATCGGCAACATGCCGGCCGGGCTGAGTACCAAGGTGGGCGACGGCGGCGGCAACCTGTCGGCCGGCCAGCGGCAACTGGTCTGCCTGGCGCGAGCCGCGCTGGCCGGCTGCCGTCTGCTGGTACTGGACGAGGCCACCGCCAACGTGGACACCGAGTGAGTACCCCTGCGGCACTGGCAACATACACTCGGCAACCTGGCGGCCGGCCAGCGGCAACTGGTGTGCGTGACGCCTACTCGTGCTGGACGAGGCCGCCGCCAACGTGGACACCGCGTGAGTACCCCTGCAGCACTGGCAACATAGGCCCGGCAACCTGGCGGCCGGTCAACGGCAACTGGTCTGTCTGCCACCTGCTCCTACTGGACGAGGCCACCGCCAACGTGGACACCGAGAGTGAGTACCCCTGCGGCACTGGCCTCTCCAGTTGTTCGCCAGTTTGGGTAATCACTTGAGCGCTTTACCCGTTATCACCAAAAAAGGCAGGCGGGCTGGAGATCGCATGGCGTGGCATCTCGCTCCGGTGGCGTGCAAATATAAAGTATGGATGACCCAAAGTTGGGTGCTAAATTACACCTAATTGTGCCCAAAAAAACAACCAGACGGCCCTTCCCGGATGGACCAAAAATCACACCTAGATGGCCACTAGATATTATCTAGATCGCCCCTAGATCACATCTATATGCTCCCTACATTTTACCTAAATAGCACAGTAGATAGTGCCAGTGTACACCAGATGGGCCATAGCTTCAATCCAAATGACTCCTGAAGAATGACTCCAAGGGATGTAAGGAAGCGACCTGTCACCTTTTCGCTCCAAGCCAACGTCACCTGCCCGTGGTGCATCCTGCCGAACAACAAACGAGGCTCTGGCAAACCGACTGGTGGCGGTAAAACCATCACGATAGAAGGCGTAGCTAAATACCACAGGCTGATGACGGGCAGCAGCGTCACCGGAGCAAGAAGCTACGCCCTGCGATAGCCAACCCGCCTGCCCATCGTGGCGATTATGGGTATGTCCTCCAGAAGTTTGCCCTAGGTGGCGAACAACTGGAGAGGCCTATGTCCAGTAGTGGACTGCAATAGGCTGATGATGATGATGATGAGTATAAAAATCACTTAATCATAACAATGATGGCCCCTTGGTGCAATTTAGGTAGATCCAAATATTTTGTAACATGAAGTGACATTACATAAAATGTAACCCTTACAAGGTCTATGTTGTACTAGTTAGTAATCACCTACGAATAAGATGTATTTTTTTTTTATAATGGCTCGACATAATGGCTTCCCTACGCCTGATGGAAAGCGGAAGAGAAGCCCATGTCGCTGTGACAACGGGCTAGTAACTGGTCAGTTACCTGTCAGTTGCCACCGCCATGCCGGCCCAACCCTAACCCCCCACGAGCTCCGGAAACCCTACTCACCGGCACAAACACGACCCAGAGGTCATTTGACTGCGGTATTCTATAGGGTGGAGGTCCTTCCCCGGACGGGCGGCTCAATACGAGCGAAGATTCGCTATGCCGTACCTCTCTTAAAACACCTCTAATAAAACTCTCTCTCTCTCGACAGGCTCGGTGGCTCATTTGGTAGTGACCTCTGCCCTCTGAGCCAAGTGTCGTGGGTTCGATTCCCGCACAGTACAAGCATTTGGGTTCATGAACATGTCTGTTTGTATTGGTCTGGGTGTTTTCTATGAATAATATGTATTTATTTACAAAAAAAATGTATCTAAGTAAGTTTATCAGTTGTCTAGTACTCATAGTACAAGCTTTGGCTTAGTTTGGGGCTAGGTGGCGCTGTGTAGCCCAGCGTGGCATGTCTTGGGTTATTTATTTATTAAAACTACCTCTAATAAAACATTTTTGTTATTTTATTTTCATACCTAGTAATAATTATTTCATAAGGTATATTTGTTTGACAGGACAGACAAGCAGATCCAGGCGACCATCCGCACCAAGTTCACGGACTCCACCGTGCTCACCATAGCGCACCGGCTCAACACCGTCATGGACTACGATAGGGTCATCGTTATGGACAAGTGAGTCACATATGGTCTATGATGTTACTTTATGGGTTACGTATGAACTCCGAAAGAAAAATGTATCTTTAATAAAACATTTGTGTGCATGAACATGTCTGTTTGTATTGGCCTGGGTGTTTTCTATGTATAATATGTATTTATTTTTAAAAAAAGTATCTAAGTAAGTTTATCAGTTGTCTAGTACCCATAGTACAAGCTTCGGCTTAGTTTGGGGCTAGATGGCGCTGTGTGGCCCAGCGTGGTGTGGTAGCGTGGCATCTTAAGGTGCAGCGCAGATGGCACACTTTTTGTGCGATAGAGTCTGTGTGTGAGACATTTAAAAAGAGCGTCTAGGTCTGCCGACAAAATATTCGAAGATGTGCGTCGTGTGCGTCGAGTCTGTGAAATATCCGCGACAGATTTTTGCGCGTCGTGTGCGTTACTGCATATAATTGCAAAAAGGTGCGTCACGGATAGTCTGTCGTCTGCGCTGCCCCTTAGACTGACCACATTCGTTCGGAATTCCGTGAAATGAAATTCACGTTCGCAACAAAAAAAAGTAGAGCATTTTTGTTGCGAAAGTGAATTTCAATTCGGAATTCCGCATCAAAATTCTGAATGTATGTGAGTGATCTAAACTTCGTGAGTAGTGTAGAGGAGGCATAAAAAAAAACGTGTGTTCAGGGGTCGCGTGGTGGAGTCGGGGCACCCGTTCGAGCTGCTGACGCGGCCGCGCGCTGCGCAGGAGCCGCTGCGGCGCTCGCTGCTGTCCAAGAGCCAGGTACCCTGACCAATATTAATAATATAATAAATAATAATAAATATTGCTGGACATAGGCCTCTCCAGTTGTTCGCCATTTAGAGCAAACATCTGGAGGATATACCCATAATCGCCACCAGTCGGTTGCCAGCGCCTCGTTTGTTATTCGGCAGGATGCACCACTGGCAGGTGAGGTTGGCTTGGAGCTAAAAGATGATAGGCCGCTCCCTTACATCCCCCATTGCCTTGTTATCTATAGATTTATCCGTTTATTATTATTTATTTACTAGCTTTTGCCCGCGACTTTGTCCGCGTGGGGTGTTTACATACAAAAGTTTTTACCCAATAACTCCCGTTCCGGTGGGAATTTTGCAATATCGCGTTGCATATAAGCTTCTAGTTTCCTAAGGTACCTACATGCCATTCAATTTCAAGCGTCTAACTTAAGCGGTTTAGATTTTTCATACAAAAGGATTTTCCCGCTAATTCCCGTTCCCGTGGGAATTTCGGGAATTCCTTTCTTAGTGTACCTCTACGATACGTAAGCTACATCCCTTTAAAATTTCAAGTGCCTACGTTTAGCCGTTTAGGCTGTGCGTTGATATGTCAGTCAGTGAGTCAGTCAGTTTCTCCTTTTATATATTTAAATAGTTAGATTATTATATTAGTATACTCAGCATAAGCACTACATTATTTGGGATTAGATCATGAATGTGTTGTTGGTGTAACTCCACAGGCGCCGCTAGCTATCCCGGAGAATTTCGCGTCCGAGGCGAGGCTGGAGGATATGGAGTCACTCACCAAGGAGAGGATCAGGACGTGCTCCAACAGGTGAGGACACCAGCATCTGAGGAGCTAACTCATACGTGTAGGAAAAAAACAAAAACGTACAGATCAGTTAACTAAGGGGCAGCGCAAACGACAGACTATTCGTGCAATTATATGCAGTAACGCACACGATGCGCAAAAAACTGTCGCACATATTTCACAGACTCAACGCACACGACGCACATCTTCGATCATTCTGTCGGCAGACCTAGACGCTCTTTTTAAATGTCTCAGACGCAGACTCTGTCGCACAAAAAGGCTGTCGTCTGCGCAGCCCCTTAAGCTGGCACGTTCACTCACAGTACTTACTTTTGATTGGCTCGATTTATTATTTATTTACTTATGCAATTCCACTTCACCAGTAGCAAAAGTAAAACTATAGCTGTCCCCTTCAAGTGTTAAGAGTGCTTAAGCTAGTCCGCGCGCGAGAGAGACAGGCAGACTTTTCATGATGCGCATGCAGTACACACGTCACGCCAACGCGCTTATTCACAGACACTAGTGTAAATATGTATGTTGAACGTGGCTACTTTAATTAACTGATCTGTGTGATGTTGCATGATGATCAGTTGTGATAGATTTCCATCATGACTGTAGGTAAGGATTTGTTTTTTTGTTTACAAAAATTATTCACGACTACAGGAAAGGATAGGTTGACATGTAGTCGTGTCTACTAGTGATGTTTTTGAATTTTGAGACATTCCGAATAACGAATGCGAATATTGTTTGCATGACAGCATAATATACAAAAATTGTAAAAATTGGCGTTTTAAAAAGAGTAACTATAGAGTTTCTTGTCGATTCTTCTCGGCAGAATCCACTTTCCGAACACGGCGGTAACTTTATCTTTTTACATTTTACTTAACTATTCAGAAGTTAAAAAAAATTAAGTCTATGTGAATACAGCTATTTTAATTTCATAAGTATTGTACACAGTACATATCTATGTGTGTACTACACACATAGATAGGTATATTTTGTAATCGTATCGCTAGATTTGATGATGATGATGATGATAGCCCTTTTAATCCGAGACTAGAGAATGTCCCTTATCTCGGCGTGCCTTTTGGCATAGGCCTCCTCCAGCTCTCTCCATTGGGCTCTGTCCTCCGCCACCCTGGTCCAGTATGGTCCCAGAGTTAGGCGGATTTCATCCCTCCATCTCACTCTTGGCCGCCCCCTCCTTCTACAGTTTTCTCTGGGGTACCATAGAGTGACTCGTCTGCTCCATTTGTCGGTTCTACAACGCAACATGTGCCCCGTCCAGCCCCACTTTAGGTGGTCAATGCGAGCAATTATGACCGAAACCTTCGTTACTTCTCTGATTTTGTAATTTCTTATCCTGTCCCTTCGTCTGACTCCCAACATGCTCCTCTCCATTGCCCTCTGTGTGTTGGCTAGCTTTTCCCGATGTTTCTCTGTCAGCGCCCATGTTTCGCACCCGTATGTCAGGCATGGTAGGATGCAGGTGTCAAAAGTCTTCCTCTTAATCCGCATACTCAATTTCTTATTTTTCATTATTTCCTTTAGTGACCAGTATTTCCTCCATCCGCAGGCAAATTCGCTAGATTTACTAAAGTTTTATTAAAATTGAATGTTGCCGTGCCCGTAGGTCTGAAGTGAGCGACGCGGAGACGACGGGCATCTTCAAGTCGCTGGTGGAGCAGACCGGCAAGGAGACTGCCGCGATGCTCTACCAAATGGCCGAGGACGTGAGTTATTTACTAATCGTATCCGTTCTAGAGTGTTCTTACTAGGGGTGAGCCTTCCGCTCCCCCAACAGTCCGGTGATGATGACAAGGCCGGCCTGGCCATCATCGTAGTCATTTAGAAAAAAAAAAGAAAGAGAGTGTTCTTAATGACATCATTGAATGGCTCGATGGCTCATTTGATAGTGACCTCTGTCTTCCGAGCCATGGCCAAGGGTCGTGGGTTCGATTCCCGCACAGTACAAACATTTGTGTTCATGAACATATCTGTTTGTGTTTGGTCTGGGTGTTTACTATGTATAAGATGTATTTATTTCCAAAAAAAGTATTTAAGTAAGTTTATCAGTTGTCTAGTACCCATAGTATAAGCTTCGGCTTAGTTTGGGGCTAGGCGGCGCTGTGTGGCCCAGCGAGGCATGTCGTGGGTTATTTATTTATCACTGAAATTATATTAAAGTAATATAATAACGTTACTATGCGACCCACGGACGCACAGTGCCGAAAATCTACCTGTACCTGTTTTAATGGTATTTTTTGTTTCAGAGCTACAACAAAATGTCGAAGAAAAAGAATAATTAAGTCGTAAAAGCCGGACCGGACATTCCTAAACATTTATTTATACTAGAAAATTCAGTTGTTTCTGCATTATGACTGTGCAATTATTCGCGATACATACACCAGAGGGCGCCACATAGGCAGTTTTTTAATATGAGACGAGATCTAAAAGCCTCGCCCTACAGACCAAAAAATGTTACTTGGTTTTTCTATCAAGAAATTACTCTGTAGCAGAACGAAGTAGTAATGTTGGCGGCATGGTTGGGTGATACATCCCCATGTGGTCGGCATTGCGGTGGCAACTGGCTGGTTACTTGTCCGTTGCCGCAGTGACTTGGGCTTCTCTTTCGCTCTCCATCGGGCGAGGGGAGGCGACTATCCTGTGCTACTATTAAAAAAAACACTCTTCGTCATTTCGACCTAGAGGTTTTACAAAACTGTAGATAACATGCATCTATTTCCATATTATTATCTTATGTACTTGGTGCTTACAATGAATGTTTCTTGTTACATATTGTATACGTTCAATTTTACAACTTACTGATAAGTATTTGATAGCACAATTCGGAACTTGTACTTATAATGTAGTACTTACAATGATCACGACTTGATACTTAATGTTTACGCTCAGCCTTACTTGTATAAGTATCTGATAGCGCGCTATTCGGAAGATAACGTCCTGATAAACCACATTGTTATTTAGCGTTACATTTTGTACATTACTATCAAGGACCTGTTACTTAATGTTTATACTCTGATTTACAACTTGCTGATAAGTTTCTGATAGCGTTATACTCGTCTTATTGTGCAGATAAACTACAACTGCATCAAATTTTAAAATGACCGCCTTTATCTTCACGTCATTTTACTGAAAATGATCATTAAAATACTTAATTTTAGTATACTCAAAAGCTTAAACAAAACTTTCGAGATAACAAATATAACAGTTAAGAAAGTAATCTTTTTTATGTATCGGCAACGTTCTTTTGGAGTATACTTTAATGAACGTTACATATTTAATACATTTATATTAACAGGGAACTATGTATGAGGCTGAAATGTCAATTCCTTCGCTGGTACGAAGGATATTCTAATATAACGGTGCATATGTCAATTTTTGTGAAATAATGGCGCTACTTAGCATTTATTTGTACAATGTACATTTTCTGCCTTATAGTTATAATTAATATAATGTTATGAGTATTTGGCTATAGCCATTTTAGCAATGCAAATAATATATTAATAAAAAGCACTATTTTAATGTTATTAAAATACTCGCGGCGTAAATCCTTAATTGTCGCGTGACGTCACATCTTGTTTAACAAGTTAGTTACGTATTAGTAGCCAGTGACGTCAATATTTGTATCGAATACAAAAAATACCTAGGAACAAAATGTGATTGTGAAATGAATACCAGTATTTTTTATTTTCCATAATTTACAAAGTGTAGTTTATTTTTTCATTTTGTGATTTTAATTTGTGATTTATGATTATAATCTTGTCTCCTTTTCGCACACTGAACATGTAAAGTTTATTTTTTGTAAATAAAAGAGAACAGTGTGAAATCCCTTTCCAGTTGTATTATTCTTAGTCGATCCTCTATCTTAGGTATCTGTGGTACCTATACAGCGTGATGTCCTCCTTACTTTTTACTGAAGACGTCGTATGCTTCTAGCTAGATTTGGAATTGTGTTCCCGAAACTGGAACTATGTTGCCTTTATACAGAAAAGCCACATTTCTCACTTAGGTTGCGTTTCCGCAGAAGCAAGGGTGAACTTATATTATTAGAACATTGCTAAAATCATATTAGCTCCGCTTCAGTAGTAAAGTCTGCAAACTTGCAATGATCCTGTCATTGTGACGCTCCGGTATTGCCACCCGGCGTATATGTATGTGTGTGTGAGCAATTTTTCGTGCATATGTCAAAAGTAGTTTAACTTGACGTTATACCTAACGAATGGGCGTGGCTAATGAGTAAAAATGACAAGCCCAGTTAACCAGCCCCCTATTATTGAGAACACTACGAGAACTGAATCATAGTCGAATTCATTCATTGTTCTTTTTCTATTTATATATAGTTTATTTATATTACAGGTACGCATACTGCTCATACATGAACATAGCATAGGTACTAATACATAACATTTCACAAGGACTAGACAGTACCCAATTTAACTATGTCCAGCCCAGAGAAGACTTTTCACTAATCCCCATTAGGTTAAAAATAAAATATCAATATAAGAATCAGGTACGTTCTATATATTATTACAACGGTCTATGGTAAGCGTTTAAGGCGACTGAGCATTAGGTAAAAATAGTAAAGGTACATAATAATATAAAAGTCGATAGCAACGTTTGTGACTCTGATTTCTTTTTTTAAGTATTGTATTCAGGCATATAAATTTGTATTTAATTTGAATATAAAAATAATTGGATCGAAGAAGATAGAGGTCTTTTATGGGTTGTAATAATTATGGTGTGTAGATAGAATTAAAAAAAAATCTCATTTCAATACGTTTTATTGCAAAATATAGTAGAGAACCAGTAAACAATATACAATCATGTTTAGTCTTTTGAGACATTCCTCTTACTATTGTCAAGCATGTTACATAATAACAAATCGTAGACTAAAATAAGCAACACTCAAACAGTATTGCATAAGGCCGGTCACATACATTCGGAATTCCGATACGGAATTCCGAATTGAAATACACGTTTGCAACAAAAATGCTCTACTTACATACAAAGCGCTCCAGCATTTTATATGTAAGTAGAGCATTTTTGCTGCGAACGTGTATTTCAATTCGGAATTCCGAAACGGAATTCCGAATGTATATGTAATATATGCCTTAAACTACACATATTTATACCATTGTAGATAGTGTAAAATAACATAATCGGAAAAAGACAGAAAACAGTATTTACAATAGGTAGGTATAAAGAAAAGTTTCTTTTCTCACTCCAAGCCGATGAAGAAAATATATTTCTAAATTGACGGGAATCAAACGTGGAACCTTGGCATCCTTGGCGTTGTATGCTAACGCCTAATTTATTGTTGTAGCCAATAGGGAATATGCATGAAAAATAGTTTCAGGTATTTACTAATTTATCGTAAAATAGATCAAAATCTACTACGAACAGTGAAAACAAAATCAAAATTGGTTGAAAAATGGACGAGATACAGTCGTTCAAAGCAATATATCCGTCTCTCTCTCGCGAAACAGATTTTTCCATGGAGTTAGTACGGCGCTCACGGTACGTGACGTCATCCGCCGCGTCGGATCTCTCTGTCTAACCAATAACTTAACGCTTTATAACTAGCTTAATAGAAAAGATAGTTTAAAAATTCTTCGATATTTATGTATCTGGAAGATAAAAGATCTCAATAAATCCATAAAAAAAAGTCATGCATATTCCCTATTGTATAACGTGGTAAATTAATGTTGATTATAAAAATGACAACTTTGTAATACTTATTAATACATAGGTAGTTGGTATAGCTTCGTAATATAGATATTACAAAATAATCCAAAGTTGTCAATTTCAATATAATAAATATAGGAGTACCTACTGAGTATGCAAGGAAATAAATGCTTTAAGTATGCAAAATGTATGAATGCAAGAAAGAAAGCGTTAAAAATAGATTAGTAATTTTACAAAACTGTTAAAGTTTTTAAACAGGTCTGATTCTAAAGAATATCATAATAATAATTTAAGTATGAAATTATATAAATTTTTTGTAAATCCTAGTGATTTAACAAAATTTTCCCCATGAATTAGCTAAACACATTTTGTCATTTTTAATATGTACCTGACTATTATGAAAAAAGACTTTGAGGAGACCACAGACAACAAACGCTTTAAAATAATTGTAATGTATTGCACGAACAAAAAGAAATGACGAAATTGTGTTTAATTAATGGTAAAATACAGGATGTTTAAAAACAAACTTTCAATGTTGACAGGGACGACTAATAACATAAAAATACCTACTACCGCTAGTTAAGCAGCTATTATGAGCATGCTGACGTCATAGTTCATATCAAATTCTATAAAAAAACAAAGCACATGTTGTTTCCTTGATTGTCTTTGGCAAACTGTCCAGACAGCTAGGTTTCAATGCTGAACATATTCCGTCATTCGCATTGAATAATTCATCGATTATCAAATTTCTTACCGGTTGGTCTCTATGGAAGCTACCGTTTCGAAATCTGCGGTAGTATTTTTATATTTATTATCTTCATTTGTCATCGTACACCATGAATATTCTATCATATTTCGACATCTGAATCAGGTCTTTATTTTCGCTATAAAAAACTGCTTATACGTCAGCCAGCCTGGGCATCATAGATCACGGAAAAGCGCTTTTTATATAAACATAATTAATCCAAGAATAATAATTTAAAGCATGATATACCATATTCTATAAGAACTAAAAAAACCAATCATAATTACATATCACTTATCACATATCCTTTTCGTAATAAGACAGAACATTCCTTAGGGCGTAGAATATCCATAAAATACAATTCAGTCTCTTGAAATTCTTAATCTATGGTGTCTCGCACAGTTTGTCGTTGGGCACAAATATCAGTGGGCCGGGCAAGTCTAATTGGCGAACGCTAGTGCACACTTGCTGTGAACAATGAAATAATAACACATGAATAACTATAGGTATTCTAATGGTTCCATTCGTTGAATGGTGGTGAATAGGCTATTATAGCTAAAAATTGTAATTAGTCCATCTTTTAGCATATTCAAAAATAAAAGACACGTATTTTTTTATTACTAAATTAGACTAAAAATTACAAAGCTAAAGCCCGTTGAAATTACGCGTGACATCACTCGGTGAGGCATTTTTACGGGAGCGAGTGACGTCAAAGACTCCCACTCCTAGCTTTTGATGCCTTGTATCTTTGCTATTGTTTATTTGAATGAAAAAAGGAAAAATTCGTGTCTTTTATTTTTGAATAAGCTAAAAGACGGAATAATTACATTTTTTAGCCATAATAGCCTATTGGAGAATCCCAAAAGGAACAGGTCCATCACTTTGTGGCAGCCGGATGGGCAAAGGTCTAACTAAAGGAAAGCCTAAGAAACGGCGGCGGAACGATCTTAACTGGTTAAATCGGTAAATATTAGCGATGGATCGTAAAGTGTGGAGGGACTTGGAAATTTAAAAAATCTATAGTAATAGACCGCTTACCATTAGGTGGAGTGCGGTCATCCGATCCTTTTTTTTTCATAAGCTCTTCTTATATAAAAAAAAGCGAAAAATATAGTTTTTATTTTATATAAACAACCAGTTTACTCAAAGTTAGGGCACGCTGATTTGTGTGCATGAATATGTGTATGTAATGTATAAAGTGTATTTTTATACAAAAAAAAATATCTAAGTAATTTTATTAGATGTCTAAGACCCGTAGCTTTCGCTCAGTTTCGAACTAGATGGCGCTGTGTGTCCAGCGTGGCATGTCTTGGGTTATAAATAACTAAATAAAGTATAGTCTAGGTGTTGGTTATAAACTATCTAAGTCTTATCAGTTGTCTAGTACCCATAGTACAAGCTCCGGCTCAGTTTCAAACTAGATGGCGCTGTGTGTCCAGCGTGGCATGTCTTGGGTTATAAATAACTAAATAAAGTATAGTCTAGGTGTTGGTTATAAACTATCTAAGTCTTATCAGTTGTCTAGTACCCATAGTACAAGCTCCGGCTCAGTTTCAAACTAGATGGCGCTGTGTGTCCGGCGTGGCATGCCTTGGGTTATAAATAACTAAATAAAGTATAGTCTAGGTGTTGGTTATAAACTATCTAAGTTTTATCAGTTGTCTAGTACCCATAGTACAAGCTCCGGCTCTGTTTCGGACTAGATGGCGCTGATCGGTCCAGGGTGGGTATCAGACTCACCTGCAGCGGAGTCCTGCGCGGCGTGCCGACGCTGAGGCGGCCGCTGCGGCGCACCGGCGTCACCGTGTACCGCGCCGCGCCGCACGAGCCGCGCCTGCGTCGACGAGTGAGTGAATGGTTGCGAAGTTAATGACCGAATGAAACATTGTCGGCGCAAAACAATGGCAGCTATAGTTCATTCGCGTTAAGAAAATAGTGACTCATCACCGACTGCCGGCCAAGCAAGCGTTTTAATTGGCTAGGGGGTGTGGCTTGGCCGATTTCTAGCGTTTTAGTTGGCTAGGGGGTGTGGCTTGGGTGATGAGTCACTATTTTCTTAACGCGAATGAACTATAGTTTGGTACCTTTTATTGATGTTTTACGCCGATTGTTTTAGGGTTTTTAATGCACAAAATATAGACAGCAGTACGGCACCTTGCCGGTAGCGTCCTTGTAGATCTCTTTTTTTTTGACGCGCTGTTACAATGACAGCTGCGCTCTGATTGCCGCCGACTGGCAGATGATTGGCTGCAGGCGCCATAGTGGCGCGAATACACATTAAAACTAATAAATTAAGGAATGTTAAATTCATGAACGAACGACAACTGTATATACGAATGTACGTGTATTGATTGATTGAATGAACGACAGGTAAACGAATGAGTGAGTAGCTAAGTGAACAAATGATTAATTAATTACATTCGTCCTGATGTATCCATCCGGTCAATCTTATCCCATGGGTGTCACAGAAGACAACTATGGGAATATAGGGAAACTGGCAGCAGCGTTTACCTGGGTACAAATAAAACCTGCGGTCACCAACCCGCCCACCAAGCGTAACTAAGGCCACTCTGCTGAGCCAATATAAAAAAAAAATGGAAGTACAACCTCTTAAACAAGAAAAGGAATTATCCAAATCAATCGGCTCACAATTCTCGGAGATACATAGGTATATAGAAACATACATACTGTTAAAATGTAATGTTTAAATTTCGCGCCTTGTGTCATAGACGTGTGTGCGCTGTGGCGCCCTCTATACTTTTTGGTTAACTGTCATCTTGAATTTCTCAACTGTTAAAATCATTCATCCAAAGTGTACATTTAATTCGTAATTAAACATTAAATACGTTTACAGTATCAAAACGGTGTTTCTGTCCACATAATAATACATACAAAAAAACGCAGTACAATTGAGAACCTCCTCCTTTTTTGAAGTCGGTCAAAAATAATCCACTCACAACTTGGCCTGCTGCACGGCGAACCGTATGATGGTGCTCTTGAAGACGTTCTTGACGTCCACCATCTTGGGGTCGGCGCGGCGCCGCTGGCCGCTGGTGGGGCTGATCTTCAGCTGCATGAACTTGTCCAGCAGCTGGTCCAGGTTCGCCTCCACTACCGACCTCTGGAACACGAACATATAGATATTTCAGTGTATAGCCAGTGAGACGATTCAGTTTCCATCAGGGATGTAAGGAAGCAACCTAATGGCTTCCCTACGCCTGATGGAAAGCGAAAGAGAAGCCCAAGTCGCTGTGACCACTGGCAAGTAACTGGTTAGTTACCTGTCAGTTGCCACTGCCATGCCGGCCCAACCCTAACCCCCCACGAGCTCCGGAGACCCTACTCACCAGCAGAAATGGTATTCTATAGGGTGGAGGTCCTTCCCCGGACGGGCAGCTCAATTCGAGCGAAGATTCGCTATGCCCTACCTCTCTTCTAGTTTAGTTATTGTGAATTTGCAAGAGGAAAAGTTGTCTTGTTTCATACAATGTGACGGTGACGGCGCTGCTCCATAAAGCGAGCGTTGTCGAATTCATCAGCCGACTAGTCTGCTGTCATGTGCACATACAAATCATAGTTCACCGAGTAATCGGCGCTACCACACAGATGAAGTGCCAGTGTTAATATTTCCACTTACACATCTAAATAAAATAATTAAGGCGTGAGGCGCGTCAATAAGGAATATGCATGACCTTTTTTTATGGATTTATTGAGATCTTTTATCTTCCAGATTTATGTATCAAAGAATTTTTAAAATACCTTTTCTATTAAGCGAGTTATAAAGCGTTAAAGTTATTGCTTAGACAGAGAGATCCGACGCGGCGGATGACGTCACGTGCCGGGCCCACCATACAATATCCATAGAAAAATTAAACCGACTTCAAAAAAAACACAAACGACCAAAACTAAAAAGCGATAAATAACGTAAGTAATTCTATCTTTAATACATAATTAATTAAATATTACAATTATCACTTATTTTTGAAGTCGGTGCCAGCCTCTCGGTACCTAACGTAGACTGTTGTTGTATGACGCGCGCGGCCGGCAAATCCACACGACAATACACATTTATTTGTTTGGCTGGCACCGACTTCAAAAATAAGTGATAATTGTAATATTTAATTAATTATGTATTAAAGATAGAATTACTTACGGTATTTATCGCTTTTTAGTTTTGGTCGTTTGTGTTTTTTTTGAAGTCGGTTTAATTTTTTGTTAAAAATAATTTTATTTCTCTATTTTTAGTTGCGTTAATGCGCTGACCTTGAATAAAGGCTAATTAATGTCCTTAAGAGTTTTACTTAGGAATGAAAAATTTTGCTTTAAGTCAAGTGAAGACTTTGCGATCTAGAATCAAGCATATCACTTACCAAATCACCTGCCCTATTAGCCCTGCATAAGTACATACTACTACCTAGTTTAATATCGACCAATGTCAGTACTGTCCCCTAACTCCTAACCGTTAAGGAGTTCTGTGGCTTAATCATCAGCACCAGATGTTGACGCCCGGAAGCATATACCTGAGTAAAATATGATTACGTAACAAAAACTCCATATGGGCATACAATTTTCGGTTGTTGCCCTCAATTTCTCCAGGATCCCATCATCAGATCCTGACTTGGTAATAATGGGACCACCTCGGAAGTGTCCTCTGTCGAACTGTCGAAAAATTTTTGAAATCCATCCATAATTGACGGAAATATCGGTGAACAAACATAAAAAAAAATAAAAAAAAATATTATACATACAGACGAATTGAGAACCTCCTCCTTTTTTCGAAGTCGGTTAAAAATCTGTTTCGCGTGAGAGAGACGAATATATTTACTTTCAAGGACTGTATCCCGCCCAATTTTCAGCCAATTTTGATTTTGATTTCACTGTTCGTAGTATATTTTTATATATTTTACGAAAATTATTTATCATGCATATTCCCTATTTAGTTTAGACAATCACTACCTCAGTGCCCTTGGCGATGGCCTCCTCCCAGCACTGCACGGAGGCGGGCAGGTCGCCGCGCCTCTCCTCGAGGGCGGCGCGGCACTCCCAGTACGCGGCCGACTCCGCCGCCGCCGGGAACCGCTCGCGCACCGCCCGCAGCCACCGCGCACACTGCTCCCAATCGAAGCCCTGGAGACACACACGCCTCAGATATACAATACAATAGGCTATTTGGATACCTACTTCATTAAAGAAACTCTACTTCATTGGTGAAGGGAACATCCCTTCCAGGGTCAAAATAATTGCATTATATTTGGATTATTATAAAAATAAATTTGACACGTATTTTTCATTTAAACAAGAAATAACAAATATACAAAGCATTAAAATTTAGGAGTGGGGGTCTTTGACGTCTCTCAGTCAGTGGCGAAAAACTCCCACTCTTTGACGTCACGCGTAATTTGCCGCCCGTTAGGCTATATTTTTGGTCTAAATTAGACCATTTAGACAAATGAAAAAATACGTGTCTTTTATTTTTTAACAATCTAAAAGACGGACTAATTACTTTTTTTTTTGCAACAGGCCTATTGTCTCAACAGTCAACACAATTTCAAAATCACAAATATTGACCGGTGTAAAAGGTCCGAGGTGAGAAGTGACGTCTGGTCGGGCTGGTGATGAGAAGCGGCGATTCATGCAGGTTATGGAGCCGTAGTCCAGGTAAACACGGCGATAGGGTCAGAAGTTGAATTGAGCGCGCCGGCCAGCAGGTCGTTGACGAGAGCGCTTCTACTGACTTAAGTGCGCTTCTCGTAAAGAACTGGCCATGTCTCACCTCCTTGAGCAGGTCATTGAGGTCGTTGAGAGCGCTTCTGCTAGCTTCCGTGCGCTGCTCCGCGCTTCTCATAAATCGCAAACGGTGATCAAAAAATCACCTCCATGAGCAAATTCTCTTGTTCATACCCTACGCTTCTACTAGCTTCTAGACGCTTCTTTCCAAGCACAGGCCCTCTCTCGCCTCCTTGAGCAGGTCAGTGAGGGCGTTGTGCGCACCGGCCAGAAGGTCATCGAAGAGAGCGCATCTACTATCTTCAGTGCGCTTCAACTAGCTTCTGTGCGCTTCTCCGTGCTTCTTTCAAGGCACAGGTCGTGTCTCACCTCTTTGAGCAGGTCGGTGAGGTCGTTGAGGGCGCCGGCCAGCAGGTCGTCCGCGGGCGGCGCGTCGCTGGTGAGGGCGCTGCAGACCGTGTCCTGCGTCTCGTTCAGCTCGCCGCTGTCGCTCACGTAGCTGGCGTGACGCCACTTGTCCCTGGAATGGTAGGGCAATGCTTGAACATGTTCCAAGGAGCATAAAAAATAAAGTCTTCAACCACTTGAGTACTATAGGCGCACTTCGTTTATTACGTTAGACGATTTAGGAGGGTCTACCATTTATAAACAAGGGGGTGGGACATAAAAACCGTTAAGAGTCTCTGTATTAATAGTTTTTATGTAAACCAGTAAGACTCTCCCTATTTTAATAGTTTAACCAATTAAGAAGTAAAACTAAATATATAAGTTTCACACTTTCTGAGTGGATTTTGAGCCCCTGGTCTGAAAATCTTATGTACTATGAATTATTGAAACCAAAGTTGAAAAGTCTTCGATAGTTGTGTTTGTGAACTATAAAAGGTCTCAATAAAACTATAAAAAAACGTCGCGCATTTCCCTTGTTCATGGGCAAGAATTAAATAAATGAAATATATCATGTCATGTCGGTTCACATACCTTCCTATATCCAAATGTCCATTAATATTGTCCAAGTTATCCTCAATTTCATCATTCATATTCTCCGTGAACGAATCATTATCACTATCATTCTCCACCGCAATATTCTCTTTATCCTCATCATCGTTAAGGTTAAATCGTGGCGCATTGTCCAAGGGCCTCAACTTCTGTGGCACATGATGTAGTCCAAAACACTGCAAATGGTGATACGAGTCTAATGATTTGCCCCGCTTCTGCAGCCATGCCTTCAATATGGACTTCAACTCCTCCGGCCTTGGCGTGTTGAAGTTTGAAGGCACCGGAGTCTGGAACTTCACTCTCTTCCGTTCACTTTTAACGGCAGATATTACTTTGTCCACTTTGATACCCTCATCCTCGTTAATTTCCTCCAAATGAACTTTGTCTAATTTTTCTCCGATAGATGACCATTTGTGGATGCAATTGTTAATTTCATTCTTGCTGATTCTTTTGAAATGTACAGCAGATATCGATCTCCTGACGGGAGGATCTGCTTTAGATTTGAAATCGAAAACGGTGTGCCGTTTATTATTGACGATTAGACCGGAGTCTTTCAACACCTTTTTGAGATAGTTTGGATCAGTTTGGAGTTTTGTTACGTCATCCGGCTGTTTCTTAGTTACTGTCTTTGGCTTGTAGAGTCTGTCGAACACGGATTCTCTATTACCGTTAGGTTTTGAATATTTTTGCGTCAAATTCTCAATTTTATGTGGTTGAAGACTTTTTTTTGGTAGTAAAGTTGGTTTTGTCATAGGTTTGGGTGCTATACTTTTTCTTGTGTTGTTTTTCATCACATCCGATGTTTTATTTGTAACGGCACTCTCTGTCTTCGCATGGCCAATCGCTTGGCTGACTTTATTTGTGGATGGAACATCTTTTTTTACGTTCCTGTCAGTATTAGTCACTATCACTTTAGGAATTAATGTTGGTTTTCTATTAGGATTAATATGTTTGGCATCTGTTTTGTTGCTGTCTTTCTTAATAGCATTACAACTATTTGGTTTCTGTAATGCCATTCCATCTTTAGGGACATTGGGTTTCCTCAAAGTAGCAGAGATGGGACGTTTAGTAGTACCGTTAACATGAAAATTATTACGTACGGCACTTGTGACATTCTTTGTAGTATTTGCTAGATTAGAGATGCTAGACTTTACATTTGCTGCGCTGTCACTACGGGATTTGCTCGGTAATGCTACGCTGGAAGCGAACTGTTTTTGTTGAGGTTCATTCTTGTTATACTTTTTTAAGTTCAGTTCCCGTAACTGAAAAATTAATTATTAAGTAATTTAGTACACAGGAGCAAAATGTGTGGGCAACCTTGGTTAGATTTTAGTTCAGACATAGCACTTAAAGATTCAAGGTTATGGAAGCTTTTCCATAAAAATTCAAGAAATAAACCTTGCAAGATAAACTACCTACATTTCAATAAATTATTGATATCAGTTCAAGAACAGTTTTTTTTTGTGTGCGAACGGTTTTTATATGTGAGTTTTTCTAATTTCACCCAGTTGATAGCATGGAGAAAATATTTGCTGCCCTGCATGCAACGAGACACTGCTGCGGCTACTATAGGTGCATAGCATACATACCTTTTCAATCCTGGCTTTCTCACGCGCCAGGCGCTCCTCCCTCAGCTTAACCAAGCGATCTTCGACAGAAGACATTTTGTAACTACCTGTTTGTAAACAGACCATTTTTTAGTCAAATAATCGTGAGCCAGTAGATTTACCAACCTTAACAGGTAGTATACAATAAATACACTGAAATGTGACGAATGTAAACGGAACCTTTTTAATTTAGTTTAAAGTATTTTGGTAATTTGGTCCATGAGAGCGTACAATATACCAAAATTTAATGCAAAGTACATAAAGCATGATCTAAATGGGTAAATATATCAATACTTTACCTCACAAAATATCTTGGACAGAGTAATTGCTAAAAAATACTTGCTATTGAACACTATATACTACAAAACTAATTTTAAAATTGTTTTACTAATTCGCTAACTCAAAGACGCTACGCAAACTTGTTTATCAGAAAATGAAACGGTTAGAAACCGCTTAAATTTCAAAACTTGACGTTTTGTTGATTGACAGCGAACAAAACAATGAAAATGAATGAGTAGAACGAATGATAGTGGATAATCATAAACAATTAAACCCACTTCTTTACTAAAGAACTTAAATTTAAGGCAGTGGAAAACACAGTTTAAGCAATAGTAGTTTTTAAAAGGGAAGTAAATCTAAAGAGGAATAAGTAAATCGCCAAGTGTTTTAATAAATAAACTAAATAAATTTCATAAAACAAAACAATTTTTTGTTCTGATAAAATCAATGTTTCATGTACTTTCATAAATTGAAACATTTTTCTAAGTTTCAAACTACTATTGTAAATTTAACTTTAGTTGGCAACATCGCTTTTCAGAGCTGCCAAAACGACAGTATTAACTTCAGTCAGTTACGTTGAGTTGGCTGTACTGCGAGTGCTAATGCCCGCTAGGTCACGAGTGCGCCATACGAATTGCATTTTAAAAACCACCTGTTTTTGAATCTTTTTACGGATTATTTTGTGTGATACATTTTTCAACTGGTAAGTGCTAATATTATTTTGATTATCGCCATTAGATTCATCTATGTTCATCATAGCTTGCGCCTAAATATTTTATGAAAAGAAACGTAAAAAATTCAGCGCGCCGGCAAAGAAATTTTACAAACAGGTTTTCTTGTTGGTTTTGTTTTATTGCGATTTGGTGCACTGCCCGGCGGAATTTTATGGTATGCGGGAGTCACATGCTTTTACAATTTGCGTTTTTCTGTAGTTAGCCTATTATAATAGCTACTTTTATTATGATTTTTGGATTACTTTTAAAAGTTTTGTAACTCATTGAAAAATAAGAAAATTTTGGCCTATCTAGAACATGTTTGTTAAAAATGAAGAGTAAACAATGTTTTCAATATTTACCCGCATTTTTGCGATGTAATTTGGATGATGTCATCCGTGGAGTAGGTAGCTATTTTTCAGAGCTAAAATTCTACAACAAGAATAATAAACTACAACATAATTAATATTCATTATACCTGCCTACTTAGTTGTCTTATTTATGTTTAAAAATACCTATCAATAATATTTATAATACCCATTTGTATTTCTGGCATTGATAGCATAGTTTGAAAACCATGTTGAAACAAACGGGAAGTGAAGGCACGTCCCGTCTTCATTATTTAAATTACAAATGTATACGAATACAGAATACTAGCTTCCCGCCCCGGCTTTGTACGGGTGCAATACCTACTAAATATTCTAAAATGGAAGTGCGCCCGCGTTTTAAATCGTTAGGGGCGGAGTTTCGTTAAATAGTGAATGTCTTCACCCTGCAAGAAACCTAGGTACATAGGTAGGTACCTACCTGCTGAATATGAACATATTATAAAAAAAATTAAGTGATACCTACCTAGGTCCTGAGGTTTCTCTTGACTGATGGATGACGATTATGGGAAGGCGCTGTGTGTAGGCCCGTTAGTAACAACTCCATACATTCCCTTCAATATGGTTGAGTGAAGCAATGGCTGGTACACACGTCATACCTATCGACAAGCGCTCCCCTTTGGGACAGGCCCCTCCTGATTACCTCGTATCTCTTGCCTTTTGCTATCGTTTCGCTCCTGATTCCTTTTCTCTTAATTTATCTAATCTTACGGCCGTATTCACAAACGTTACTATCATCATCATCATCAGCCCGTGTCAGTCCACTGCTGGACATAGGCCTTTAACGTTACTATGCGACGCGCAAATGCGCAGGTACCTATCTACCCAAAAATCTATAGGACTTTGGGCACTGTTGTGCGTCCGCGCATCGAATACCTAGGAACGTTTGTGAATACGGCTGTAATTCATCGCATCCTCGTTTCTCGGATGTGCAGCTAAGGGATAACGTTATCTTGCTGTCATGAGAAAGCACAATCTCTGCGCATGTGCACCGGTCGGTACCCGCACAGATTTGTCTGTACCGGAAGCCTGTATCTTTACGTAAGCACCCTTAGTCACCACGCTTGGCAGGCAGGTTGGTGAATGCAGTAGCTTTTGTACCCAGGACCCCAGGTAAACGTTGCTGCCGTTTCCTGATATTCCTTTAGTCGTCTTTTACGGCACCCATGAGATGGGTTGAGTTGGTCCTCTAAATCCGGCTAAACTCGAACGAATGGCAACCCTAGTTACAGACGTGACGTCTCATACAAAAGGTCTTTCGATCTACCACGGAAGTATGACTGTTTTCTTTTTTTTTAGTATTATTTTATTATTAAGTTGTAAAAATCTTAATGATTCGTCATAAATACGACAGTTTACGATGTCGATTTATCGCTCGATTGATCCGGTTTTTTAAAAGTCGTAATACGAAAGTAAATTATGTTTACTTTCACGAAATTATCGCTGTCATTGCGACGAAGCTGTGTATAGAATAATTACGAAATTAATCCACGAAAGCGGACTTGTAAACAGCCGAGTTACATGAGCAAATAGCTAACTTCTTGAATACTAAAAAAAACTAGCACTAAAGAGGACAATTCCCAGAGCTGTAAGAGTTATTACAAACAACAACAAAGAAACAGTTACAGGTTTAGAAAAAAAAACATAAATCTCAACTTGTCCCTCAGATAACTCCTGCAACACCCACAGGAAGAATTGGGGCGGTAATTTGTATGTAATACTTCTTTTCTTTCACCGCACGGCAATTCTAAGATTTCTTCTTCACGCATATTACAGCCTTTTAAACGTAATAATTACCTACTTACTTTAATTATCAGCGGTTACGTCATAATAGTCTGCAATTTGGCACAATATGTTCAACCGAACGGCCTTGTGTTGTGTGCAGTGACAACTTTCTTTTGTATTACCACGTTATCTTAAAAGGCTTACTTTAAAATTACTTTCGGATCTAGTTTTAATATGCAAAGGCATGTTTGAATAAATTACGTCAGTAGTGTAAAAATGCAGGGGATTTTAAAAAGTCGACTATGAAGTGATAATTATGCAGCAATCCCACACTATGTTTACCCATTTGAGGTATTCACTGGAGGCCTCGTCTGCTCCAGCGGCTATCAGTCCTTTCGAAAGACATAGGCTGGTTTCACAGATGTCCGGGGGTCCCATACGGGCAGTCCGTGCGCGGAAAGCCCAGCAACCCTGTGTCCAGCAAAGTGGGCGTTTGCTGGCTGATGGTGATGATGATGATGATGATGAAATGATGAATTGCACAAATGCTGACACACATCGACGTATTTCAACATAGAACTACTTAATAGGTATATCTAAAGGGATGTAAGGGAGCGACCCATCATCTTTTCGCTCCAAGCCAACCTCACCTGCACGTGGTGCATCCTGCCGAATAACAAACGAGGCGCTGGCAACCGACTGGTGGCGGTATAACCATCACAATTGAAGGCGTAGCTAAAAACCACAGACCGATGACGGGCAGCAGCGTCACCGGAGCGAGAAGCTACGCCCTGCGATCGCCAACCCGCCTGCCCAGCGTGGCGATTATGGGTATATCCTCCAGATGTCCAGCAGTGGACTGCAATAGGCTGATGATGATGATGATGAATAGGTATATGCCGGTGCTGACTACTTCCACGCCTCTAGTACAAAAAAAACATTCGTACTATCATTATTCTAGTAATAGGTAAAACAATTCTAGTACAGTTCTCATTAACATTTCTTACGTTAAGCAGAAACGTTATTTCACCCATTAACACCGAAAGTCGTACTATGATTAATATTATTTCACACCTCAATAATCGCACAGATCATTGTACACGGGCGGGCTAAATTGACCTTTATTTTCATGCATATAAGTTCGTTAAGCACACAATTTTGCATGAACGAACAATATTCAATGTTAGTACAAAAAATGCGTTCATTATAGTGGCTGTTGGGTGAGTTATTGCTTTTCAGCGTTCTTGTCGAGATGCACGTAGCATTACTGTTAGACTCACACCCATAGAATGCCAATAGTGCCCGATAATCCATAAGCTAATTAAGTAACAACACCAAAAAAAAAACGTTTGCTAGTACTGCTAATAATGGATTGAAAATATATAAACCCTATCAGACAACGTCACATACATTGACCCGTTCCAAAAGAAGCACTTGGTAGATGGCAATCGGAATCGACGAAGATACAAAATATGCTTCTGTTCCAAAGTCAGGAGTGAAACCTTAAGCGTAGCCCAAATCCAATCGTACAAAAAACCATCTACACCTGTTTTCCTAACGGCCAACGTGTGTTCGGAGTCTACAAACAAAGGCTTCCAACGACGAAGATCGACTGCCAACGAAGATCTCGATCGGGTGCAAGGCTCTCAGCAGGTGGACGATCGTTCACAAGAGGAGCAATGTATTCTCCTACAGATTCCATCCAGTGGTAGACATGAGAGAGGTACAAGAGAGAGTTTTACACTTTTTTTGTTTTTATTTTCTTTATTAGGGAAAAAAAACAGCTTTGAGGAGAGCCTGACGTCTTTAAGGAGTGACACTTAATGTTCTCAACAAGCTCCAGTTTCCATTTCTAACAACTCAAAATGATAAGTAGTTTTACTATCGCGAACGTTTCCGTCGATACGCATATCTCGGGTGATTCACACATGAAACGAATTCGATTCTTGTGTGAAGGTGATTCACATACACAGTTCACATATAATGTGGTATTTAGAAAAATTTATACCTGTTTCGTTGGCGAGATTCCTTTGGACAGATTCATTGAAGAGAACGTACGATTATCGTCCAGGGCGAACGTTCGTGTGATTATTATTTGTGTTTGTGCTGTGTCTTGATAGATTGTAGCCATCAGGACACGAACCATTAATGCCTAAGGAAGATCGCAATAGACTATCGCTTGTGCCTTTTTCCCTAACCGATTTCTACTTTATCGGGATAACCACGCTGGTCATTCTATTAGAGCACAAGTTTCCTAAACACGCTATGTTTCCTCATTGATCTGACTTGGCGATAATCAGACCCGCTCGGAGAAAGATGAGATACAGGATCCATGGATGTGGATAATACCACCACCAATTTTCTCAAACCCGACTGCAGTAGAATAGAATTGACAAACAAAGCCAATTTTTTGCTCGATTCTATAGTGGTGTTTAAGACTAGGTATTAAACTACGAGTTTTTATATCATTATTAACATACACAACAGTAACAATAGGGCATCGCATCCTAACCGAACACAATCAGATTCTGATTGTATGCTAAGTTATGACTTAGCGCTCGCGTCATAAGTACAGCACTTGTATAGATTCTTTGACCGTATATCCATCAATGCTGAGGTCGATCTGCTCGCATGTCGTGGACAATTGGTTGATACAGACAGTTTATTGCTTAACTAGTAAGCGTATAATTTACCAAAGACCTCTATTTCTCAAAGGATCTTGTATTGAACTGGACTGAACGCTGAGTACTGTTCGTGTTCAGCGTTCATTTCTTCCACCGACTTGTAAACTCTAAAACCTTCCTGCTGCGGTGTTTCCTGATCGCCACGACATATCCTTCTTTAAAGGTGGCCGAGTGGTTCAAAGGAACTTTTTCGTCACGGTAGGATGTGGCATGGATGTGCTCCTGGCATTGCTGATGTCCATGGACGGCGGTTACTGTTTAACATCAGACAGGCCGATCATCTGCCACTGCCACCAACAGCAATAAAAAAGAACTCCCGTGGTGTCTGTGAATTGTAATGATAACCCACCACCAAGTTGACCTTCAGGCTCGGTTGCCTTCTATGTCATGTAGAGGTCTCCAACTAAGATGCTGATCGCATCTCCCAGATCACCAAGACAATTTAAACTTAGTTAATTTACTACATTTTCATTGATCATTCGGGTCATCCGATGGAACACATGCACCTGTGTTTGAGCATATGAGCATACATTGCACATAGGTATTTTACTTTAACAATTGACTGGCTCGATGTCTCATTTAGTAATGGGTAATCCCTCCCTGCCTTCTGAACCAAGGGTTCGATCTCCACCCGGACAAACATTCGTGTGATGAACATTTGTGTTTGTATTTAAGTATGATTTGTTGTGCCTTCGTTGTTCTGATACCCATAAAATAACACAAGTGCTTATTATAGGTACTCTCTTTGGGATAGGAGCAATATATGTGATGTGTTTTATTTATTTTATGAAAATTCTTTTATGCATCCCCCTGATGCTCGGGAAAATAACGGGATGGTATGTAGGACTTACGCCGCCCTCAAGAATAGAAACGGATTCACCCTGCCTCAAAATAATGGGGAGGCAGCGAATGCCCACTAAAACTACGACCCTGAGGGACCAGGGTACCCCTGTGGCTGAAACTCGGTTAGAGGGGTACTGGGTAAATAGCGTAAAAATAAAAAAAATTGGTATATTTCTGAATCAAACAAATTGTAAACTTCCTGTAGACAACTATTAAAATATTACTATATTATCGTAGCCAGTAACGACGATTGGTTCACAGTCCCACATCTACACCTACATTGTCCAGCGATATTTTTATTGCAATTCAATGACCGTCTTGCCGATAACAGATGTGTTTAAATAACTCGGTAACACACTCTAGGTACAGGCTAAGTAAGCGCCACATACATCATACTATACTTGTATATTGTATGCGTAGGTAAGAATAACCTATTCAGTACTGTCTGCTTATTCTTAAAGGCATACGGGGCCCGTGCTCAGAGCCCCTTATTCTCAGGTGGGTGTCCCCTGGACTGAATTTTTTTCAAACCATAATGTTAGAAGGAAGATTCCCCTTTAAATAATAACATTTGTTAAGTTGGTCCTTCGTTTGATATCTCGTTTCAAATTGCCGTCCTTACGGAACTGGCGGAAAAGAACGGCCACCATATTGGATGTCTCCTGGTGGTTCGATTAGTCTTTATTAGGAGATTGGCCGCACTGTCCGAATTTCGTTCAGGTGAGTATTGTTTGTTATAAACTGTTGTATTTGAAGAGAGAACTGAGGAGTTGTACTCAGTTTCCTAATTCAAGCCGTATCTCGCCCTTGAGGTACATTCGGCACCTCGTGAATATAAATGCGATGAGTCAAACCCGTGAATGCATACTCACTATTGTCTACAACCTTACAACGCTCGCATGGAACGAATATTATTATATTGAAAGGGAAGCCGGTGACAGATTCTCATAAAGATTTTATATGAATGCAAGAACTTGGCTTGTGTGAAAATATGCAACAATTGGCGACGTTTGGAATGATCAGTTAATATTAGTTTTTTATGTAGGGAACAAGGGGTCAAGGAAACGCTTGGTGTCTTCTTAGTACTTCTTTAATATATTTGTTGTCTTACTGAGCAAATTGTCTCCCTCTCTCACATACTTTCCCTTTCAGTCACACTCTGTCAACACGTTCCTTACTAACAATTCCTCAAATTATTTTGCTCATTTGGTACTTAACTGACCTCTGAATAGCTGTGTAGTATTGCTTATTATTTAAATTTAGTTTTAATCGTGATTTCTCGTCACAAGACTCGTTTGTTCAATCAAATGTAGGTATACTGTTTCACGATTTTACTTTCTCTGATCAGAACAAACTTTCACTGGACAAATTTAATCTCCTTTACTTTATCTCCTGGCTTAGTGCAATAAGAGAAAGAGAGGGTGAATGAGAAAGGATAGCCCAAGTTCATGTGTCTTCGGGCCCATACCTTCCTGTCAGTTTCCGCCGTCATTCTGGCCTTCTAACGCCTAAATTATACTAAGCATCACATAATGGTATGAAGGTGGAATGTTATGCGCCGGCAACGGGTTTCACTTATTAATGGAAGGACATAGAGACGGGAATTACCAAATTTTTTGATACGTGAGAACATGATGAGTGAGTGTAACGAACTTGGTATATATTGTCTGCTGCCACTGCAGGTGTTGCAAATTCTGGAGCAAATGGGAATCAACGTAACCCCACCAAGCACGCAAAACGGACCAGAAAATCAAACCAGACCGATCGATGGAAAAACTTTTTTTTTTTCGCCGGAAATAATGCTTTTAGGCATCCCCGCCGTTCGGGGGAATACCGGTGGGGTACGTGGGACTCACGCCACCCTCGAAAATGGAAAGGGTGGTATCCTGCCGCAAGATGGTAGATGCCCGGCCCTTTAGTCAAATGCCATGGGGCGGTGTCAGGGGTCCTAGGAGACCCATTCTGCCCTGACACCGCCAGCGTAGTTCACCCAAATGGGCAGGTCCCTCAATCTCACCCGCTAGGGACGGTGACAGGAGCGGCCCGAAGGGTCAACGGTCAGTCTAGTCTACTCCCGTTCAACGATGACGGAGACATGGAAAACCTACTTGGTCGGCTTGATCAGTATCGCATAAACTGTCGATTGGCGTCGATGACTCTTATTGGTATATTCCCTAAGATGGAATGGGGAGAATGTAATCTACATTTAACATGAGATTAAGTAGACCTACTCAATATTTCCCAATGACCCACCTAAAGCAAAACTTCTTCAGAACACACGCCTAGAAATAACTCTGATTATAGTAATTGTTAATCGTACTTCATGTAAGTACTTATTGTACCCGCCTGCAAGGTTAACTGGTAGAGAATGCTCCTAGCATTAAGTTCGCCTTTTGTACCTTTTGTGCAATAAAGTTTTAAATAAATAAATAAATGTATTTCATGGCATTTTCACGTTATTCTCACGGCCGTATCCGTTATCGAGGTTTATCTGGACGTCGTTTCAGCCGTATCTGGGATGTGTAAACAGATAGCTTTAGGGTAATTTATATATATTTATAAATTCAGATGTTCAGTATGTGAGGATCATGCGAATATTAATTTACTAGCTGTGCCAACGGCGTCGCACGCGTTAATATCGGGGTTTCAAAAATAACGGCCTTCAATAAAATGGTACATTGGTGAAAACCGCATCCAAATTCCATGCAGTAGTATTGTAGGCCAATTGGGATGATGACTAAAAAATAATTTAATGTCCATCAGATAGATTAATGAAAAATATTGGATACGTATTTTTTATTTTGCCTCTTGTTCAAAAACTTACGAAGATACATTGATTTTAAATGTCACATGACGTCACGTTAGAGTACAAAATATACTCTAACGTGACATAGTTAGCCCCCACTCCGTAACTTTAATGCGCTATATCTAAGTATTTTCTTGTTATTTCGACAAAACAAAAAATACGGGTCTTATATTTTTTATTATCTAAGAGACGGACTAATTATTTTCTTCATTTTCATACCTTGTCATCATCCGTATTGAGCCACCGAGTCAGTCATCACATCTATCTTATTTCAGTCCAAACAAAAAATGTCTGCACAATCGGAAGTTCACAAGAGGTCACTTACCATCACAGGTGGATGACCTCTAAATGTGTATCACTGTAATAAAAGAGGTATAAATTATAACGTCCAGTGGCACCGCGTACGATAACAGATCAGACTCGGATTGATAAATAAATATGCCATTATGTTCATTAATTGGCGATTTAGAATAGGGATGTTCCAGGGTCAAAATACTTACATTATATTTAGTCCGTATTTTAGATTATAAAAATATATTGGACACGTATTTTTCCTTTTTTCATTTACACGAAAAATAACACAAAGCATCAAAATTTAGGAGTGGGGGTGTTTGATGTCACGCCGTGCGACAAAATGCTGCACGGCGTGACGTCACGCGAAACTTTAACGGGGTATATCTTTGTAATCTTTGGTCTAATTTATAAATGAAAAAATACGTATCTTTTATTTTTGTATAATCTAGAAGACGGACTAATTAATTTTTTTATGGACACAAGCCTATTGCTATAATTGATTCGTTAATGAATCTGCATGATAAATCGGTTTTTATTTGGTGTGTTATCGATAAATCTCGCGATGACAGAAAATTGTATAATAATGATGATGATTTGATGATAAAATAAAAGCATGCTTTCACATTAAATCAGTCGATAGTTTTAACGCAAAATATTACATTTTGTGTTAGCTTAAGTCGCTGTGACAACGGGCAAGTAACTGGTCAGTTACCTGTCAGTTGCCATCGCCATGCCGGCCCAAACCTTTTTTTTCTTGCCGCGGAAAATGCGTTTAGGCATCCGGCCCTACCCTGACCCCCACGAGTTCCGGAAACCCTACTCACGTGCAGAAACACGACTCGGAGGTCATTTGACTACGGTATTCTATAGGGTGGAAGTCTCAATTCGAGCGAAGATTGATGCCCTGCCTCTCTTAAAACTTATAATTGAGAAATAGTCTTTTTACTATTTAAAAATAAAAACTATGCCTGATAATTATTATTTTCTGATGCACGATGCTAATTTTGTCTTCACAAGAACCTTCCATGAGCTTCAGAAAACAATTTAATAGCGAGTCCAGGTGATATCGAGTTTTGTGCTTAGCAATACAATTAGCTATTCTTTTTTTAGAGAATATCACAGTACTGACGTCACAATATACTTAAAGTATACTATACACAGTATTACGTGATACAATATTGAACCCTTCACAGCCCGCTAATTCAATGCTTACTCTGCTGTGCACGACCAAAAATAACTTCTTACGCGCGTTCGCTTTCTGTTCACTTCAATGAACACATAATATTGTTCACCCAGAAGGGCATTCGATTTTGATTATTTAAAAAAGTAACGCCATAGTGTACAACAAAATCTCTGATATTAAACTTCTGAATCAAGGATCGTGGATTCTAACCCCACGCAGATAACAGACGTTCATGTGATGAATATTTGTGTTTGTTCTGTCTGATTAATGAGATCTAATAAGATTGCTCAAATCATAGAACCTCCGCTCGCTTCAGTGGAACAATATCATTGGTAATTTTTTTGGTAGTCCCCTCAGCTTGACTCCGCGCAGCCCACTTAGGCCGCGGTTCCAGGTTGTTCTGAGGCGGAGCGGAGGTTCCATTGAGGCTGGTGGTGTGCGTGCGGTGGTGTGCGGAAGTTCTGGTTTCTGGGTCCGTCCACCGTCATAGACACTCGACGTAGGGATCGGGGTTTTTAGTGGGTATTCCCTGCCTCCTTTCCATCCTTAGGTAGGGTGCCGTCCTTCCAATCCTGAGGGCGGTGTGAGTCCCACATACCCTGCTATCTCCCCCGAGTAGCGGGGATGCGTAAATGCATTTTCCACGGGGGAAAAGAAAAAAAAGGTTCCGTTCTGGCGAAGCGGACTAGAGCGAAGACAAGGTGTGCTGCTAGTCACCAATGACATGTCTTGATGACCGGATTCAATTCAAAAGATGGGGATTTTTTCGCTCTGCTCCACTCCGCTACAGTAGAACCGCACCCTTACTTTGGGATCTGGTCAATAAATTACGAAACTTGGTTATAGACTTCGCAATAGGTGCTCTTGTGTGACCGAAACCATACATTGAATCGGATATACTTAGGTAATCTACTTACAAGACAGTCTAATGAATATTGTCATTAAGTCGTCTATATCGTGCCACAGTACAGTGCTCTAGTTTAAAATTACATGTGGTTTTGATAAAAAACCAGTCTGCAAAGGAAGATTTTCCTTCTAACAGAAGAGGCTGATGCGAATGTTCATTGCTTTTAGATACATTTGCTTCCTCATTGGTCATTATATTATTTGGACAACGTCCCAAATTTTTTTATAAGATTTCTTCTGTCCAAAAATATTTCTGTTCCAAAAGTCTAACTGTTGGCTATAGGATATATTGGCACATAATTATATACATAATACATGCATCATATATTGGCATTGCAAGGTATCACTTGCCTGATCTTCAAGATGAACTCTCTAGCCGAAATCCAGGAAGATTTTATGTATGACACGACACACCATAAAAAAAAAATAAAAAAAAAAAAAACACCTTTTTATCGTCGGACAAGCAAGAATACGGCGAATAGCCGCCTGTTTATATGGTGCAAGTTCCAAAGACTTACAAAGCGCGTTTCGCCTATACCTTCATAGTGCGAACTGCTATACTATGGAACTGTTCCCTGGGCTCCTTGTTCCCTTGACATAATCTTCTGAAGTTCAAGACGAGAGTAAACGGGATTTTACTGGCTGAGCGCGTTCAATCGTGGACTATGATATCGCTTACCATCAGACGAATCACAGTCCCAATTCAAATAAAAAAAAACCCTCTAAGAGTGTATGTAAAAAATGTTCAGTGTGATATTAAAAAATCTATGCACATACGAGTATACAGTTACATTCAATCAAACAATTAGATCAAATGTACATCTATTGTTTGTCGGCGATGTAGCATATAAAACAAAACAATAACCCAATAACAAACAAGTTTCATCCATTGAATAGATGTTTGTCTAACATATCCATGTGTTTGTTTTACAGCAATTAAACAGCATGATATCGGCGGTCAATGAGTTTCTAGACGATCTGCGGTGAGTTTAGTTTTAGCTGGTTTTAGTGGCATGCTGAAACTAAGAAAACTAAAATAGACTAAGGCTTCGCTTGACTAACTTTCTAACGTATGCACAAACTGTGAACCCCAAAGATTTCCATAATCGCCGGCTGATCGGCTTTCATCCAGGTGCTACTTTTATCACTTCCTCTGATCACCTTGGCACGCCGCGCTTCTTCCATCATTCATCAAAGGTTCTTTTCTGCCCTTGCCATTTGTTTTTGGTGTTATAATTACGTCGTCATCTTTAGCCTTTGGTCCTACTCCTGGTCTCTCTCCAGTCTTGTTGAACTATCTGAGTGAAGGCATAAAGAGTGCACACCTGACACTTGTACACTTGTGTGTTGTTTACACACACACTTGTGCATGTGCACTTAAATATCTTCTTGCTTGGCTAGTCTCCTAGGAGATTGGTCGATGGAATTTAATGATTATGATTGATTTGAGTTGAGTTGAGCCTGGCATGGCTGGATACATTCCCATTTCCCATGCATCGAACCGCCTTTTAAGCTATTGGCTGATCACCACGGGTCGTGTCGAACTGTCGCGTCCTGCCTTCATGTCATGAGGGTAAAATTCGAGAGGATGCGCTTGTGTCGTCTGGCGTACCTATTTATATAAAACGGTAATGACAGGGTAACAGATGCACAGGGTGCAGATATTTTTTCCTCGAATACGGTCCATGTGGAGTCTATGTCCAGCAGTAGACGCCTAGGGAAGGCCTATGTCCAGCAGTAGACATCTGCAGGCTGAGCATGATGATCCGCTGATTCTGATACAGATATCCTTCACATCACAGGTCAGTGCTAACAACAAGACCTAACTCTAAAGTCTAATAATAGAACAGCTTTCCGAATTGCCGAGATGATTAGTAATCGGAACGCGTGCTCAGGCGCAGGTCGTGACTGACGCCCGGAGGCGACTGGCTCAATGCAGCATTTGTATGAGAGAAATGGCAATTAGTAACTGTTAATGGCTGTGAGTTAGAACGTGGCCACTTCATCAGACGTTGGGAACTGTTCCCTAATTTCTGCCCTTTCTTCAGCATCATCAGCCTGCAAACGTACACTGCTGGACATAGGCCTCCTTCAATGACAATTGTCGTTTGTGAGAATTTGCCTTAGTCACCACGCTTGGAAGGCGGGTTGGTGACCGCAGTACATTTTATTTGTGCACAGGTAAACGCTGCTGCCCGTTTCCTGATATTCCCCTAGTCGTCTTCTACGACACCCAGGGAATGAGATAGGGTGGTCCTATTTTAAATCCGGAAACCGCACGATATTTCTCCTTTCGCCACAAAAGTATTCTGTTATATTGTATGCAATCACCACGCACCGTGCACTTGCAAGCTTCCATTGATAATTTCAATGTATGTGGATGTAGCCACTTCTTAAAGAATGCGCGGGTGTTTAGCAATTCGCTCAGTATTGGATCAGTCGGAGAGAACCAAATGCAAGCTTAGGGTTATTTTAATTAAAGTTCTTGTCTGTTATGGACGTGGGTCGGATTCAAAATTTGCTACTACTTAGAAATTTACGAACGAGGAAGTTACGAAGTTGGCAGCAATACCGTGCAATGTATTTTGAAACTGATCTCTCCTAGGTTCTGTTGAATAAGAGTCCATTTGTGAGAGAAATAAATATATTATTATTATATGAACATTTGTAGCATCGGATTATGAGAGTGAAGGAACAGATCATGCATCATGTTTGTGCAACTCTTGCACTATAACTCCTGCGTACTACTGTTTAGTCTCCTTGAAGATTGACCTTTTCTTTTCGGGCACAGATGATTTACAATCTTTTAAATCAGTCCAAAACACTTTATTTTCAGTCGAAGTATATCATGTGATCTTATACGAGTATGTTATACCTAGCGACGAAACCTAGACAACCCTAAGACAGTTATGCGATCTTTCAATTTGCAGTCAAGTGCTCAACAGCCTCCTGTAACATTACACAATATTACGTTACCTCAACAACTATGATCTAGTACCATATCTCACGTCCAAAACCTACAACTTGTGTAGCTCAGCTTACCCTCGCAGGCCTTGTTGTCTTCGAAATAAGGTTTAGTTTTCAAACTAAACCAGGTTCACAGCTGCAGTTATCTTGTAGTGAAACTAATTTTAGCGCAATTCACACCTTATCGATCATGTCACGTTTACGGTAATTGTTCTTGAAATTTCCACTTCAGTGTTGTATAGTCTGTAGTAAAGTCAGTTCGCGGTTAACCTCTTTCAGTTCGAAGTTGACGGTTGAATATTCGAAATCTAAAAAGTATTTGTTTTTCTGTGTTGCCCACTTAGATAAAATTGGTGTTGTGATAGTTTTGTCTTGAGATTTGAATTATTTTGTAATTAATAACCGGAGGTGGGATCTTAACATAATTTCGCTATTGTGCATTACATAATGAACTCCTAGGTACGCTTCCTATCTCTCGTAACTATAACATTTCTTGTAGTTAGTGTGTTTGAAAACTTCTCGTATTTGTGTAGTTTCTCAGTACTTGTATGGCCAGAACCCTTGAAGAGTTGATAATATTGAAAAGATTTGCTCTTCGTTACTTGATTGCTCGGGAATCGAGGCTTCTGGCTTTAGGGAAACGACCGGTAAATAAGAAAATAGCAAATTTTATTCGGACACACCAAGAAAGTACGCTTTGGACGAATTTCTGTGATTCTTTGAATGAGGATCTGACGAAGAATCTGAACGTGTTCGAATGGAGAAGTGAAGAGACGAGGAAGAATACAAGAAGGTCGTATAGGCTGGATTCGACATCTAGAGAGGTTTTGAAGAATTATAACATGATGCGTTGGTGAGTTATTGTTTTAAACGAATGCGTAACGAATATCAAAACCAAATTGTAATTCCTACATAATACTCTTCTGGACGTGTTTTCTCTCTATAGAATTAGCCCCAATCAACATTTCATTACATTACATACAATGTACATAGTACTAAATTTAATAGTATTAATACATAGTATAGTATTGTAACTAAATTTCAGCCATAACCTCCCAATCTTCATAAAGCACATGGAAATCCATCCGTCTGTACATTCTCTCTTACAATAAATCTGATTCATACGACCAGAAAAAGATGCCATTTAGAACACTAAATAAGCGTAATCAAACTCAGTAGCCTGTGTTTTTTTACTGCCAAATCGTTTAGGTTAGAAAAGACAACTGTTTCGATCAGGGGAACCAACTTAACCTCTTAGCCTCCTGACTGTATTTCTTTCAACACAGATTTTGTATTTTCTAAGTTTCGTATAATGTAATGTCATAAAAAAAGGAATATGCCTTGTGTTTTCTCTATTTTAGCGATAGCACAGTCAGTTAGGTTAGCTACTGTTCGTTGTCGTCGAAGCGATATCTTATGTCAGCCTTGAAGCAATGCGGTTTCTACACATACAATGAGAGTGTGCGTTCAGTAGTTGCAGTTAGAATAATATTCTTATTAAGTATTAAACCCAAAAACACGATTCGATATGACAATGATGATGGTTCGTTGATACTTAGAAAGCAATGACTATTCCATATCGTCAACAATAAACTACTTAGTATATAGCGACCAGCCCTCGCTTCGCTTCGGATATTTAAAAAAAACAGATTTGAATTACCTTAAATTGTCAGTGTTTTTTTCTACTAAATTATGCATGTAGCATTATACATATAAACCACGGAATATTAAACACAAGAGGAAAGGGCATAATCTAGTCAGTTCATACAAAACCGCTGTCGCCAAACTCACACAATAACATTATACGCACACACAAAATGAACCAATCATAACTATAATAATTTCTTGAAATCACAAAGATGTAACCGCTACTAACAATAACATAAAAACGACCATAATGCATTAGAGATAAAGAAGAATTTAGAAATTACACTTTGAGGGTTTTACGTCATCTCATCGAAGTGCTTTTGGCCTGCTTTGACTAGTTAGTTCACCTATTGCACGCTAGATGACACTCTTAAAAGTTGTACGCTGTTTAACACCTTACGACAATCAGCGTAAGGTTTTAATTTATACGCATGCACTTGCTTTTTTTCTAGAATGTTTTGTCATGACATTTATTATCGTCGCTACTCAAACAGGGATGGGATTAATACGAATATTATTGGTGATGAAACATCGATTACTTCTAAAATAATTAATTAATATTAGAATAGATATACATTAACATTTAAATACACTGACAGAAGTTTCACATTTAATGTATACCTATGTTACGGGTAATGCTAGAAGTTGGAGTAAACCTAGGTTTACCCGGGTTTACTTAGGATTACCTAAGCTACTTGGGTAAAGTCCGAATACAAAGTAAAATAAATTTTAATTCGTGGTTTACCCATGCTCACCTAGGTCTACCCAACTACTGTCTGGGTAAACTTAGGTGTTGCCTAATTTTCTTTTTTATTTAATGAAATAGGGTTCACTACTAACGGTTCATCTGATGGTAAATGATAACCGCCGCTCATATACATCTGCAACGTCAGGAATTTCGAATCATGTCACAGAAGTTTATCTTGCTCAAATAAATAATTTCAATTTTAATAACACAAGGACCGCTATTAGTTTTTGCTATTAAAGCTATTATTAAGTTTATGCTCACTAAATGTTGTTGTAGATGTTTAAAATGCCCTTGAAGTTTCATTTCACTAACCCACTTGGCTCCCGGAGCCACGCACAAGTGCGTGCTCCCTACAGGGAATTAGCCGTCGGGTAACAGCCATCCTCTACTACCCGCCGTTGCCCGGGGTACGCCGGGCCGTCTGCAAGCAGACGACCACGCGTGGCGTGGAGGCTTCCCTTGTTGTACCCCAGCTTGGGTAATACTAGGTCAACCCGGGTAAACCTAGATTTACTCCACCTTCTAGCATTACCCGTAACTTAAATAAATATTATTTGTGTTTTTCTGTAGAAAATGAATGAACTTGATACTATGTGGTCCGTCCGTAAAATTTAGTGTTAACAGGTCTAAAAAACCCTATAATAATAGAAATTATTATTGGGTTTTTTAGATCATAAGGCCTACTTACACGACAAGAAGACTAGATCTACAAATGTATTATCTACGAGCCATTTTCTGCTTAAAAAGCTAGCAGCTCCAATATAATCAATTATATGACGTTCAACGAGCTTTGAATGGAATAGAAAAATCCTGTCATTTTATGACATTGAAAAAAGTATTTAATGTAATTTTTCCTTAAATTCCGTAACAGTCCGAAATGGGTATTCTATGATCATCTAGGGAGCTACACTGAACCATATTTTAAAAAAGAAAACAGCTCTTTGTAGGGAACTTCATAAAATAAAACTCATTTAAAATAAATTAAATAGTTTATTTCTGCAAATAGATTCACTAGTAATACTTTTGCACGTCAAACTTTTTTCCTACCAGCACTTCGACGTGTAGCCTGCCGAGAAGAATCCACCGAAGAGCCGAATCCACTTCTCTTTTGCATTTGGATCTTTAGGAAAACTAAAACGAAAATAATCAATAGTTTACAATAAGGAATAAAAAAAGTGTAATAGACAAAATACATAATTAAATCGATGATATTTCAACGTGTCACAACACTAAAGTAGGTTCGACTTGGGACGTAGTTTCTGATTCTACTATTCGATACTAGATGGCGCATGCGGACCAGGCGTCAGACAATTATAAACTTTATTTCAGTGTACATACGTGTGATTCTTAATTTACACGAATGTTTTAAATGGATAGAGGTTATGCCGAAAGATTATTTATTTAATAAAAAGTAAATACCAACTTACCGATGATAAGGAACACCTGATCGAAGCAAGTTCTTAGTACTACTATTGTTTTTGCACTCAAAGACGGAACATCGAGTCATTATTGAGAGTTATTTAATAAAACACTCGAATGAAAATACCGACAGCGCACGTCACGATACTTAAGCAACCACAAAGCGACTGAGTCAAGTTAAGACTCGCTGTCCTTAACTTTGGCACGCGGGCCACGCCCACACGTCCTTTCCTCTTGTGTTTAATATTCCGTGATATAAACCGTCCTCTTGTACCCTACTATCTATTAAAATCCATTTCGTAGTTTTAAAGATCTTAGCATACATCGGGACAGACAGTCCGACAAAGGCGACTTTCTTCTCTACTATTTAGTGTCTTAAACTATTTGTGATTTAAGCTCCAACTATACTAGCATAACATCGAATATCGTCACGAAATACTTTCGGTAAATGCTGTGGAGGATGCGATGCAGCGTATACGTTAAAAAGTAAACTGGTTTATCTATAAACTAGTTATCACTTGATCACAAATAAACTAGTCGTCCATTCAAGGCTTAAATTTTCAATTCATTCTTCGTTTTATAGGTTGGAATTATCAGGATTGGCTACAGCTGCGGCAATTTGTGCATGTGAATTGTGATAAATGATTATTTACTACGTTGAGTCGTGCAGTATCGTCTTTTACTTCAGAAAGGATGTAAAGCTTTAGTTGAAGTGTTGAAGTTGCCACGAAACTGAAAAAAATAGATTGATAAAACATTTATTTCGGTCAGTATTTAGACAAGCTCGGTGGCTCATTTGGTAGTGACCTCTGCCCTCTGAGCCAAGGGTCGTGGGTTCGATTCCCGCACAGTACAAACATTTGTGTTCATGAACATTTCTGTTTGTATTGGTCTGGGTGTTTTCTATGTATAATATGTATTTATTTACAAAAAAAAATGTATCTAAGTAAGTTTATCAGTTGTCTAGTACCCATAGTACAAGCTTCGGCTTAGTTTGGGGCTAGGTGGCGCTGTGTGGCCCAGCGTGGCATGTCTTGGGTTATTTATTATTTATTTGTACCTATAAAACAGAACAATAACAGGTAAACAAGACAACAGAAAAGAGCAAAAAAATAAAGGATTTGAACGTAATGTGTGTCGCGGTGATAAACATTTTCAAAAAATAGCTTAGCGATTACTGTTCGTAGAACCGTTGCTGGAACAACGCATGCATAGAAATCCAATGTAGGTGCTGATAATAATTAAATTAAGAAGTGTCGTCTCTTATCGTGATTAAACTGACATGTGATAAGAAAATAAGAATAGTTTTGAAAAAGTGAGTAATTAAATGAACTATTAGTGCAAAAATCTCTGAATATCAGCGTCCTAGTGTATCTGCAGATGAAAAAGATGAGTAGAGAGATGAGATAAATGCTGAGAGGGGACCATTTTGATGGCTTGGCATGATAATGTATTAAATTCGTTTTTAGTTATGGCTATGAGGTGTAATCGCACCGTTAGATATATTAAAGCAGTGCTAATATATATAGTTAATGCTATATTTTATTTTATACTCGTAGTAGTACAGCAGGCCTCTCGTTGCCTGATAGAAAGCGAAAGTGAGGCCCAAGTCGTCGTATATTGCAATTATTAATGGTAATGTGTATGCTTCTCGCCGAATAAATAAGTCATCTTTCTCTTTTATCTTCTACTTTCAGAAAGAAATCCGAAATGAACTGACTTCTAATTCTATTATTCTATGGACTGCAACATTTTCCTCTGAGTGTTTCAAGGGGTTTGTTTCGTATCATTTGGTGTCTGTATCATTCCATCGTATTTATTCCCATCAGTGACACAAAATAAACTACTAGCGATTTTATCATTCATCTTACGAAATACAAGTGTCCAACGTATCTTATCATCGGCGATATCACGCGATATTGTGTTGAGCTGAAAAAATATTTAGTCATACAATTGGTTTGCTTGCCGTTGATTGTGTGATTCTATTGGATTTTATCTAGAAAATAGGTAAGTCTTCTTTTTTTTCGTCAAGTCATAAGTGTATGAAGAAGTGATGCAATATGTGTAGAAACACCCATGTGACGAACAAGTATTCAACCTTATTTTGAGTATTTCTTTTAGTAATATCTTTATCATTACAGTGGGATTTGAGACACATGGATTTTTGGTCTGAGTAGGTATATCATCCTATTTTCGCTATCAATGTGTATGGGTACTTGAAATGAGTCATGGTCATCATCATTTTACGTCTTTTTAAGTCGATTTACACAGTGCTTCGAGAACTTTATCGGTCATGACCACTTGATCACTTGCATCCCTGTATGATTTTTCTTGGACTACGAAGACTTTCTTCGACTAGAAGAGCACATGTATGCGCTCCAACTTCTTCTTCTCCTTTAAATGAAATGTCAAGAAACATCTTGCAGGCCAGCATGGCTGTGTGATGTCTGATTGGTAACGGAGGCCGCCCCGTCAGAGCGGCTTGGGCTTTTTAGCTTTCCATGAAGGCGAAGAAAGTGACTGCTGAGCCAATATCAAAAATTTTTTGCTTCGATCCAAATACAAACAAAACTCGATACTTCCTTCAATTTATAGCCTGAATGAATATAGTAAAATAGATAAATAGATGTAGTACATTTATAAATAGTATAGTATGTACGTAATTACAAGTAAAATATCTGTCTATCGATGTTATCTGAAGTGATAGCTTAGTAAAGAATTTGTTGTAATCTACATACAAGTTAAGCTATGTAGATTCGGTGATAAAACAAGTGGTATTTCGTATGCGTAATAAATACGTAATAAAATGAGTGATTTTACCTATCTACATTCTACCAAGGGCTCATATCTAAATATTAGAAGAATAGAAGGTAGACACAGCAATTTTCCGGGAAATATTAGTTCCTGATAATTTCTGTCATGTGTGCAGTACGTGGTGTTAAGAGCGCGCATACAGAATTCGACGTATTTGCGGCGAAACTGGTATTTTCGGGCGAGCTATTATCATAGAAAACGATTTTTTTAAAATAAGGAATATAGTTTTTTATATAGATAAAGTCTTCAAGCAGTGCGTAGGCTAGATAAAATACAACATTTACTAGTATATTTTTGTTTATCAAAGATCTCCCGTAAGCCGATTCGCAAAAATGCGAGTCAGAGTCAATTTCGAAAGTCTTAATATCAATTGCATTACATACATATGTTTAAAATATATGTTTATACAATAGCTTATATGGTCTATTAGTGCACTAGACAAAAAAACTTTCAAAAATGTGTTATTAAATTGCCCAAAATAATTTCTCAAAATAAGCTCAATTCACACTTTTCAACAGTGTTTTTCTAGTAGAAAACACTGTTTCTTTTAGTTGAAATTTTGTGTAAATGTAAAAGAAGTCTTTCTTAAGTGCACTTAATTATTATTTTATTAATATTCTATGCCTGTTATTTTATACGATTTTTTTAAAAGTGACTATAAAGCCACGCGCGCGACGCTTGCCGATTCAGTCCAAATCGGGTCATCCCAGAGGGAGGACGTGCCGCTCGCTGCTCCGCTCACGCACACATACGCACAACCACTTTTATGAGCGTATACCGCTCTGCGCGCGTGCAACTCCACGAGTTTGATACTTTGTAATATTATTTTTGTATGGAAAATTTATTAAGTTAAAATAATATACTAAATTAATGAAATGATTTAATGTTTAGTCATGAGTATCAAATACGAACATCAGGATTATTATAATTATTATTATCTACAACCACATATGCTAAATATTTCAAAAAATTAATATGATGTTTGTTTATTAGTTCACTAATGAAGTTACAAAGTAAGGCTATTCCAATGATTATTATTATGCTCGTTAACATCGATGGTCAGAAACAACTTCCATGAAGAAACTGATAATGAGATTCATTTGAGTTGGGAGCATTTAAGGAATCTACGTCACATGTTCACGACTATAAATAAAGGCATACAATAAAGCTAAAAGTCCTAGAAATCCCATAGTCGAGTTATTATTAGTAAAATTATATGTGTAAAGATGGATGATAAAATGTTTGATAGTATGCACGAAATTGATCTATTTAGATTTAGATAAATCGATCTTCGAATCCAATTTTGAAATTGTCGCTTAATTGTTTATTGTGGAATAAGTGAATCTTTGTGTCACAATAATAGCAAGTATCTAAGATTAAAATTAAATCGATCAAAGTGGTCAACAATGGGAGAGGCCAATGTCCAGCAGTGGCCTGTGAGAGGCGGATAACGATATGAGATTACTACTTTCAATCGATAGTATTAGAAAGAAGTAAAAATTATATTTTATAGTTTCAAAATGTAAAACCAAAATGCAATATGATAGTTGTGAAATGTATGGCCATTACGGTTACTAGGGGTGATTTTAGCGAAAAGGCTGGTAAGATACGGATATGTTACGGTAACTTATTTACATACATTACGTTAAAATTACCGGCTACGTATGCTGAATGGTAGTATGGCGACGAGCAGGGCGAGCATGTAACTTGCAGTATGCAAGTCGCAAGGTGCAACGTTGCCAATGAGGGCTACCGTTTTTGTAATCACCAGAGGTCGCCACTGTATAGTGAGGTCTTCGGGCATAGCTGTTAAGGTTTGTTTTATGCATGTGATGACTGTTTGTTCGTTATAAGAAGGAGGCCATAAGTTTCCAAAAGGCAAAACTGTTTGTTAACGGTTAATAAACAAAGCAGTGAAGTAGCTTTTCTTTCAGACCGCTAATTTTTATACCTCATTTTCTCGGCTCCGCTTTTAAAGCGCAGATAATCACTGAGCCGTGTCTCATATTTTCGAAAATTAATGCCAGCTATGCCAAAATTGCACAAAATTATTTCATTTTCCGAAATAAACTCGTTTAACCCACAGAACCTATGTAATTTGACATTTCGGATACCTCACGCTACACTAGCACCTCTGGTGGCGAATTCACACGCGATATGGGCGCCCTCATTAGTGCAGCAGTTTGCCATAATAGGTATTGTTATTTCTTTTATTTGCTTCGCCGCCGTCATTGGAATTATGTTAAATTCGAAATATTAATAGGTAATTAATTAATTCAGTTTAATTTCCAAAATGTCGATTTTGGGGGAAAAGGTAGGAGACAAAATTGTTCGGAAATTGACTCTCTAGAATTTTGTTTCTTTTCATTCATGCCGTAAAAAGTAAAACATAGGAGATAATGATACAGTTTTGAATATGTCGCGGTTTGCGAGTTTTATTTCCAAAATATCGATTTTAGGGGAAAAGGAAGGAACCAAAATTGTTTAAAAATTGATTTCCTACAAGTTTAGTCTTCTTAATTTAGACCGTAAAGTAGAAAATAAATGAGATAATGACAACATTTTTTACTTGCTGTTGTATTTAATTTTAATTTTCAAAATACCGATCCTAGACAATTTTTGAATATATACAAGAGGACTCACCATACCTACCTATTCAGATAGCTCGTCTTTGTAACCTGTCCATTGCATCATTCATAAAATTGCGTAAAAGCAGTATTCTAAGATTTGTGCCTTATACAAAAAACAGCGCTGGTCAGTCGTGATATATTCTTTCAGAATCAGGTTCAGGACACCTATTTTAGAGAATGCTGCAGTAGTCAATGACTCCTTCAATATAACCCTTAGGATTCGGGTCACGACGAATATTCATCCCGAGAATAAGTGATGGATTGGTCAAGCTGGATAGGAACTAGATTTTAGTTGTTGTAGGCCATCTGGGGTTTCTGCTACGAAACACAAGCACAACTTTCAGCACAAGTATACATGATCTCTGTGATCAGTGCATAGGAGACTTAGGACCTTAATTCAAATTGACAAATTGTTTACAAACTAATCTTTTTTGAATGATGGCAACCAGCCTCTTTGTGAGATCCATTTCTGCCGAGTGAAAATGAACAAAGTAATTTTTACAAGTTAAAATATAAAACGGGTTAGAGTTATATCGTGGCAACCACGGAGACTGCTCTTTCCTTAAATAACACCTAAACACAGAACAAACACCTAAACACAGAACAAACACAAATGTTCAGCACACGAATGTTTGTCCTGGATGGGAATCAAACTCACGACCTTTGACTCATGATCAGATGGCAAGGAAAACACAGTAGGGATTATTGATTTTTATAAAGCAACATTAATAATGTCAATCACTCACACAATACGTTTGGATAGGTAAGTACCTGGTACATATAAAGATAGAAAGACAAAAATATTGTTATATTTTTCTTAAACCTTAATTAATAAACACTTAAGAATAATGTACTCTAAAGTGTTTAAATCAATTTAATAAGTACGCACCTATACTACACTAATGAAATATTTAGCAATAAAATATTGTTCAAATAATTTAGATGAATAATAAATTGTTAAGTATCAAAATATGTTCGTCCGCCGGAGTTAGCGCCCGACACGCCGCTCACCCACACAGACACAAATGATGTCTATGTGTGTTTCGGAATCGGCTCCCACGTGCGTTTCGAGTTGCTTAAAATTGTATGCGCGCTCTTAAATTAGTCTATCTATTTATATTTGTGACACGTGAATGATGCATGATAAGTTATACATAATGTTACTGCTTATAGGGAAAAGATAACGGGAAACATGACCAGGAGTCACAAAAGCCACCGGCATTGTTCAGGTCTTACAACCTAAAAGATAAATAATCTGATTACAATGATCGAACTGTGAGGTAAAGCCCTGCAAATGAGTCTGTCAGGAGTCATATGAAATTTTTGCACAAAAATTCCTTATTACTAGTTTTTTTTTATGCAAGAGGCGGCAGACGAGCAAATGCCTGATGCTAAGCAGTCGACCGACACCGCCCATGGACACCCGCAACTCAAATCGAGTTCAGGGTTCGCTGCCGGCCTTTTAAATAGGAGTACGCTCGTTTCTTGAAGGCTCCTAAGTCGTAGCTGTAGTAGATATAGTCGAAGAAATAGTCTTACGGGGTTATATAGAAGTTATGGGACGAATTGTGGCAGCGATTTTGATGTCCTAAAAACTGTGTTCCCCTTGATATTGTGTCCTGATGCTTTTTATATTGACGGAAACCGTATTAAAATCCGTTGCATTATTTAAATTATCTAAGTGGAGCATAGGTACAGGACGGCGCGAAGCTTTGTTTTATTCGTTAATATCTTATCAGCGGAGATCATTATCGTGGGATAATTTGCCAATTTGATTGCAATCGTCACATTTAACAATATCACTTCCAAAATTAGTCTTGTCCGATATGAAGCCGGATTAACAATGCGTCGCGTGACGTTCGCGTCTCCTCAAACGAGGCCTATTGCTTATGCTTTTTGATACGACACAATTGCTCTGATTGTGCTGATCTAACTTCGTAACATACTAACCTCTTTTGCCTTTCACTACGAGGCTGGAACGGGAGAGCTAAAACATTTGGCCTTCTTTAGTCTGTACTGCTGGAGCTACTATAAAAACTTTTGGAACATGAACGAATCTGCTTGTTTTAGTCTGGGTGTTTGCTATGTATTTATTTACAAAAAGTATCTAATCAGTTGTCTAGTATCCATAGCATAACCTTCGGCTTAGTTTGGGACTAGATGGTGCTGTGTAGCCCAGTGTGACAAGTCGTGGATTATTATATTATGCAAGTTTAAAAGTGAAGGTGAGGTGTGGTAGTTTATTTTGTTGATGATGATTGAAGACTGCGATGGTTCCCTCATCATCACCAAACAAGTGGTGGAGAATGGACCCTATGCAGATGAAGTTCGGTCTTTCAGTCATTCACTAATGTGTGTCTCTGTCACTTGGTTCCCTTCACACTGGCTCCCGTGGTTCTTGGTACACTTGCGAACACACACGGCGTCTCACGCTCCATCGGCTAACGCGCGTGTCAATGCGCTTTCCGACCAGATAGCTATCTAGAGCTAACTGTTGAACATGCGCCAACAGTGCCGGAAGTAATCCCTGGTAGAGGAAGAACCCAATATCAGTATGGGATTTACACACTTCATCATCCGGGAAACTCACTAAGAAGGAGAGGGGGAACTCAATAAGAGAGGTAGGGCATAGCGAATCTTCCTTCGAATTGAGCCGCCCGTCCGGGGAAGGTCCTTCACCCTATAGAATACCTACCGCAGCCAAATGACCTCTGAGTCGTGTTTCTGCCGATGAGTAGGGTTTTCGGAGCTCGTGGAGGGTCGGGGTTGGGCCGACATGGCGGTGGCAACTGACAACTAACTTGAGATAATATATTTCTACTGGACATAATCAGCCTATCATAGTCCACTACTGGACATGACATAGTCCTCTCCAGTTGTTCGCCACTTGGCCCAAAGACTTAAATAAAGGCCAGGTATAGGCAGTCTGCATGCATCGCGATCCTGATAAGAGAATACGGTAGCCCCTTAATTAAATACTGATCTCGCTTTTCGATTAAAATACTCGAAGGATTAATTGATTAGATTTGTGAATGAGTGCAAGCCTTTTTGGCTCTTATATGTTGTGGCAATGACCAATCTTATATAGATATTGTAGAGGTATTTAATTTTCGTTCGCTTTCAAAATTTATTGGATAGGTTGGTACCTACTTCCCATAAGACATACATAATGAAATGGCATAAAACAGGATATACAGTATACAATTTAGGGATAAATCCCCGTATCTTTAACCACAAAAAAGAAAAGTTTAAAGTAAACTTCCATCTCTTATCTCGTAACAATAATGGTACTTATTCCAGACGCAATCAATGAAAAGTAGAATTCAGTCGTACCGTTAAATTTCCGCAACTGAAATCGCACAGATGTTAAAACACATACACATAGCGGGCACAGCTAGTTACATAACTAGCTGTGCCCATCGAATTGGGTTTCATCCCCTATTTTATCCCCTTGATTCTACCCGAATTGATCCAAATCCTGAAAAAACGGATGCCCACGTCATAACATCTACCTGCATGCCAAATTTCATCCCGATCCGTCCAGTGGTTTGGGCTGTGCGTTGATAGATCACTATGAATGTCAGTCTGTTACCTTTTAGTTATTATATTTAGAAGTATATTAAACATGTGTTGTATCTTCCACAGCGGCGGCAGAATGACCGAAGCGCCCGTGGTGACAGTGGAGCAAGGCCAGCTGCAGGGCAAAGTGGCCACCGGGGCCACTGGGAAGGCGTTCTACAGCTTCCAAGGCATCCCCTACGCGAAGCCGCCGCTAGGCTCATTGAGGTTTAAGGTCAGTTTTGAACCTTCTTGTTTTTGCTCCCTGAGACCTCCTGGGACAGAATATTGGGTTTTGGAGAAAAGTGTTTTTTTTTTTGTAAATATCGAAGACGGCAACCGTGTCTGAATGTCATCTGATAGTAATTAAATAAAATAAAATAAAAATAAAATAAAATAATTTATTTCTGCAAGTAGATTTACAAGTAAATTCTTTTGCACGTCAAACTTTTTTTTTTCCCTACTAGCACTTCGACGTGGTAAGGATGAGGCTTGATGAGAAGAAGTGCCGCAAGAAACTCATCAATTTTGGCTTTTTTCAAAAATATACATAATCATCATACTGTTGTTGTCATACATTAATACAATATTTGTTAAGTGCAGGCGAGCAGCTCATTATGTCCATGTAATATTATCGTCTAGGAAGTCTTGTATTTTATAATATCCTTTTTTCATAAGACATGACTTAATATGAGACTTAAACCTATGTATTGGTAATTCAACAATATTCTGTGGTACTTTGTTAAAGAATTTTACACTTAGCCCAGCAAATGAATTGCCAGTCTTATGCAGCCTGAGATTTGGAATGGAGAGAATTGATACATCGCATGTTGCATCATCTGTCCATTGTGCACCACGACCTGCACTTTGGAAGATATCTGACAGGCGACTGACAGAAGTATATCAGTTGCTAAGTTTTGGTCGGGATCTGTGTAAATGAACTAATTCTATTAGGGGTTTATCACTGAATCGAAAAGAAGAAGTAATTGATCACTTCAGTCTATAGCCACTGCAACTCCAAGGGACTCACAGGTACGTTGCCGGCCCTTTAGAAGTTTGTAAGTTCGCTTCTTGAAGGTCCCTAAGTCATATCCGTTCTATATAGTTATGTTTATAGGGATATTCTAAAAATGTGTCAATAGCAGTCCGGAGTCTAAAAATCAAGGGCCAATAGCTCAACGTGCATTCCGATGCACGGAAGTGTATCTCTGCCAAATTCCTGACTCCAAGCCTACTGAATTCTTGACTTGTACCTAACAATTCCAATAACAATTCTCGACCCGACACACTACGTAGTGAATTTTCTGTGTAAAGGCGTTACAGTTAGCATCTCCAGATACGACTAATCTTAACACAATAGTTGATAACATTGATGATAACGAACGCAGCATCTCGCTTACGCAATGTGTTGTCGCGAATTGGAAATGTGGTTTTGGTCACGTTAACGTTTCATATTATTATGTAACGGGACGAGAAAAGTGGTAAGCTTTATGGTCAGCTCATAGCACATACAATGCCAAGCAATTGTTATTAGTAGATAAATCAATATACGGCACTATCTTACACCATGAGACAATGCTTTCGCCAAAAACACAAATGGTTACATTGATGTGGCAGTAACATTTATTTAGACCGCTCTCTTTACCAAGAAACATTGCTGCTAGAGACATTTTCTACACAATGATCATATTAGATATCTAGTAGATAAGTGCTGGGGCGTCGCCTTGTTGTTTCTATAGCAAAAGCCACGCCCGCCATGACGTCACTAAACACATATTATTTCGTTAAAATTTAACAAATAGAAACCGTCTTCACTTTTAAATAAAATTCGAAGTTGTCCAGAGCTAGTGTTAATTTATTTGCTTTTCCTCTTTCCAGGCACCACAACCAGCAGAGCCCTGGGATGGCATCAGAGACGCCACCTCCGAAGGTAACATCAGCCCTCAAATCGACCCAGTCCTCCACAAGGGATACGCGGGCGACGAGAACTGCCTATACCTGAACATATACACGCCAAACCTAGATGGAGCCTTCTTACCTGTGATGGTGTACATACATGGTGGCGCCTTTAAATTTGGTTCAGGCAGCTCAGCTCTATATGGAGGCGATCTCCTCGTAGAAAAAGATGTAGTTGTTGTAACTATAAACTATAGATTAGGAGCACTAGGCTTCTTAAGTTTGAACACTCCAGAAGTACCAGGAAACGCTGGCTTAAAAGACGTAGTGCAAGCTATCAAATGGGTGAAGGAGAACATTCACAATTTCGGAGGAAATTCGGGTAACTTAACGTTGTTCGGAGAGAGCAGTGGTGGAATCACAACTTCCATTTTGACCGCGTCTCATGAGACGAAGGATTTGATCAGCAAAGCCATTATACAGTCTGGGACTGGATTGAGCGGTATGGCATTTCAGAAGCGTCCAGTTGAGAACGCTAAGAAGTTGGCACACCTTTTGGGTAGCGAAGCCGAGGACGTCGATGAGATATTGGAGTTCCTGACTGCCACGCCTGCCAAAGAAATTGTTGAGGCGACAGAGAAATTGCAGCCTTTGGAATTTCTGCAGGAAAACAGCGGGAATTACTTTTCCATAATCGTAGAGAAGGAATTTCCTGGTGTCGATTCGGTTATAACAGAATCGTTTTACGATATGCTGATATCAGGTCGAGTTGCGGACGTACCAGTTATGATTGGTACAACGACACTCGAATTGACTTTGGAGAGAACAAGTGATGACTTGCAGATCTTCATTCCTGAAGATTTGCACATTGAAAGGAACTCTGAAGAGTCGTTGAAAATTGCGAATAGAATTAAGAATTTGTACTTCAAGGGCAATCACACTGGCGTCGAGAGTTTAAAGGAGTACTTCGAGTTGTTGTCTGATAAGGCTGTGAATATTGATACTCATAGATACGTGAAAAGTCTAGTGCAAGTTTCTACGAAGCCCATATATTATTACAAGTTTGATTATGTGGGGGAATTGAACTTGACGAAGAAACTGTTGACCAGCCTTGGTCTGAACCATGCTGGTCATATGGATGAACTCGGGTACCTGTTCGCGAGTGAACTGCTGAAGGACGTGGAGCCGACCCCTCAGGATGTGAAGATGAGGGAGAGGATGCTGCGGCTTTGGACAAACTTTGCCAAGACTGGGTGAGTTTGTCTGATGATCTTATTTTTTATTTATAGTGATGGTCAAAAGATTTATTCAGCAACATGAATATTCACATACATTAATAATATGATTCATTTTAAATTACTAATTAGGATTATCTTTCATGGAATTATCTGAGTTTCTTCTGAATAATAATAAATCGTCAAATTAAACCTCTATAAAATTAGGTAAGGCTCCTTACGGTTTTTAACATTGTATTTGAAATTTTGGTCATTGTCCTGTTGTTTCTGATACTCATTACTCTTATCATTCTCTTAATCTTTGGGGCAGATACAAAATACATATTTGATAATCACGATGTTTTAATGTTCTTATTTCTTATTTCCAGTAACCCCACACCCGACGAGAACCACTACATCACAATAACCTGGTTGCCGGTCACCAACGACAACCTTTATTACCTGAACCTCGGCAGCGAGCTCTCCCTAGGCTCAAACCCTGATAAAGAGAAGATGGACTTCTGGGAAGAACTGTACTCGAAGCATTTCAGGATTTGGGAACACCCCAGCATCAACAATGAGGAGGTCAGTCGTAAAGCACCGATTATAGTAGAGGAGACAGTCGCGACCCCTGAGGAACAGCCGGAGTTGGTGCAGGAGGCCGTACTTATTGAAACTGTTGATAGCAATGTTGTAAGTAATGATGTGCAAGAAACCATTGAAGAGGAAACCAAACCACAGATAGTTGACGAGGTACCGCAGGCGCCGGAACCCGCAGAAGAAGTTGAAAGCCATCCTGAAACTGGTGAACAGGAGGTGCACGAGAGTGAACCTCAGTTAATCGATAGTGAAGACGTTCACGTGAATGGTAACGGGAATGCAAATGGCAATGAAGTAAGGAAGCCGAGGACTTCCAATGAGATCAAAATGGTGCAGAATGCCAATGGGGCGCCGAAGGACGTGATCAGAGCTAACGACCCGCCCGAAGATGATCTGCCCAAGAATATTGGCGTGAACAAATTCGTCAACTTCTTCGAGTCCCTTGGCGGGAAGAAGTGAGAACAAGGTTAGGATTTCGGTGTCCGGGTGACGCGGGAAACTTGACTTTGTATGGAAATGATAACGATCTATGGTATGTGCGTATGGAAGGGGAGGTTGTATTTTATGTAAGGGATTTAATCTTAACTGTTACTAAGTTCAAATTTCGCATTACTTACACGTTATGAAGAGTAACTGGCGACCACGAAAATTGCCCCCCATTGAGTAGGTGTCTCGACAACAGTCGCAATAAATTTTAAAATACGATGTTATACTCGTAGTCGAAACCAACTATTTGCTGCGTCACCCGTAGGTTTTAAGTATTCAGTATTTATTTAATTCGAAATTCGTGCATTTTAATACATTCCTTTCTTTTATAAATTAGTTTTCGGGACCAAAAATATCGATAAACACTATACATATCATGTAGTATGTAGTTTAGTGGAAAGTATGAGAAAAACCTGCCTTTGTATATTTTACTCCAATTTTCGTTTGGAGTTTAGAGTCATTATTATTTAATTAACATTGGTGTAACTAATTGTTATAGCTGTATTTTTAGTCAATTCTAAATTCTAGTGGTAACTATTTTGGTGAATGAACATGAAAATAAATGAATGTAAATAGATTAACTACTCTGAAATTTATTTTAGTGATTTTGACTTACTTGACGAGGATTATATCAAATTGTTTTAAAATTGTTGAACTGTGCAATTGGAAACAAGTTGAAGCCAAAAACATGAACTATAGATTCTTGCATAATTCTTAAATTAATGATTGGTAGTTGAAAATGCCTTGTGTGAAAATTGTTAAACATTAGACTCATTCTTGTTTCTGCAGGGCTATTGACAAGGCCTATTTCCGTTCGGATTTATAAACTTTCATGCATCTTCACATTTGAATTCGTGGTCGAATCCGAGCTAGGTAGTGTGAATAGCCCTGTTGGTGTGAAATGATAAACGTTGTTACGATCAATTCTGAATCCATTATTTTTGTTTTCGGTAAACTCCCTGACAACCAGTATACACACATCATTTGCGTTTTGATTTTACAAAATTATGTACATAATACAGTTATTTTATCATTACCGCAATGAAAGGCGTTGGCGCGTACTAAATACCCGTGTGTTTTGTATGATCCGCCGCCTCTGCAGTGTATTCTACTAATATTATAAATGCGAATGATTTTTCGATTAATGTGAGTAACATTAATCGAAAAATCATTTCACGTAAAAACTACACAAACAGATTTTAATGAAACTTAAATCGCTCGTACATCAGATTAACATAATATGAGCTACAGAATATTTAATAGCTACATCTGAACAATACAGAAATAAAGCATTATAATGTAATAGAAATAGTAAATGAATGAGTTTACATACATAGGTAGTCTACAAAAATTCTGTGTAATTTGTATGCATTGTATTTTTTTGTTTTCTTTACTGTTCATGTAGATATGTGCCAATAACGAAGTTAGTTATAATTTTAATTTTATCCTATGGAGTAATTTCATTATTACTTGGTATTAATTATAGATGTGTATTTTTATATAATTATACTTACGAATTAATTAAAATCATGTAAATTGATGTGTTGGTTTTATTGACAAAGAGTACCCAATTTACTTATCTGCCCTTTAGCGGAGTGAGCACCGGGAATGATTCATTTAACCGATTCTTTGCGGATGACGCCCGTGTGGCGTCATTAATTTATTTTGTGTATGGCGTGTGACGCCTGAGAGGCGTCATTTTTTTAATTTGTTAAAACTCTGTGTAAATGTCGTTTTTAAGGGTTACTGCTAAACAAGCCTATTATTATTTTCTGTAGTTTGTCCCTGTAGTGTAGTCGTTTCAGGATATAGCGTGAATTTCAAAACTTCAGAGGTTGACAACCTTCGATTGACAGATATGAATTTCAAAATGCCATCTCACGGTACAGGTTTGCATGCCATGGTTTTGGTGACAAGTGAGAATATTAGAATAATGATAACACTGTAACATCCTATGTACCACTTTTCTTGCAAATAAAAAACTATTCTTATTCTAAAAAAATTGTTTGCCGCCACGGGCAAAATTTTCCAAAAAGTACCGTCGCAATAATAATCCTAATAAGAAGAAACACTGTACATGTACATAACTACTATGAAAATAATTCAACTCTGGCGGTGTTCAAATTGGGTTTAAAACTAATAATAAGAAATAATAATAATAAAATGTCTTTATTTTCAAATAAGTATTACAAAAAACATAAATTTCTAACGGTCTCTGCACTAAGCCAAGCTTGTAACGCAGTGGCCAAATTTTAGTTACTAATAAAATTGCACAATGAGTTAGGAGTGGGAGTAAACTAAAAGTATACCTTTCTGCCCGCCAACCCCATACATTTACGTTAGGAACTAATTTATTATTCAAAATCTAGATTTTTAGTAGGTTTTTTAAATAAATTGGCAAGACTATTTTCCTACAAAAAAGTTGTAAAATTGTATATGCTCTGCTGTCACTGTCAAACTGACAGTCCAGCCGAGTCATTCGTTCAATTTTCAGCCTGTACCGTGAGAATGTCATTGCCTGATTTTCATGTAAAAAATATTTCTTCTCTCAATCTGCCAGTATTTTTGCAAAGTTTGAATCTTCGGAAAGTTTGTGTTGGAAAAAGTTAAAATATATCGCGACATGACAATGGAACCAGATACTCGCGTTAAAGTAGAAGTGCAGTTATCACCACTAATTAATATTAAGGAAGAACCCATTTCTCCAGATAGACAAGAACCAGATTTTTTTGTGAAACAAGAAAGGGCATCACCTTCAAGATCCGAATCTGTGTCTCAAATAAAAGAACAACACTCTTTTATAAAACAGGAGACAGTTCCAGTTGAAATAAAAACCGACGCTGAGATTAAAGTCGTCACAACTGCAGCAGTCAGAAAGCCACCGCCATATCGGAACAAAACACAAGTACCCGCAAAACACCGCTTTCAATACAATCACTTGTTACCACACCAGCGTGCGATGTATTGGAAATTACCACAAAATAAACGCCATATGTTTTTAAACATGCCATATGAACAGCAGCCATACTTTGTCTCTGAAACCTTAGAGCAAAGGAGGGCATGGCGGCCGCAAAGGGCACCATGCCCAGCCCCGCAGCCCGAGGTAATAGACCTAGCCTATGAATACTTAGATCCATCCCTGAAGATGTGGCAAAAGAACACCGTATTCAAAATCGGGATTTGGGACATAACTTACATGCCATACGATAAATTGGAGATTCTGAAAAGAGCTATAGTTATGTCCATCATGGCTGATTGTAACAACATAATAATTCCACGGATACATGATTGTGTCGAGCAAAACGGATGGCTGCAGGTTACTTGCAAGGATGTAGAGAGCTGCCGATGGGTCTGCAATACTGTTGAACGACTTCAACCTTGGCAGTACGCGCAATTCCGCACAAGGAGATGTGATGAAGTCGAGAATTACTTGGTTGCTGCTGTCTCTGTCAATTATAAAGATGTGAAGACGGTGAATGAAATGGTTACTTTACTTAATAAGCAAAATGAGGGGTTGAGAGCAAACCTGTGGAGGGTCAACAATGTAACTTGTAATGGCGAATATTTGAAGGTAGAGTTTACACTGACTGACGGACAGATTAGTGAGCTTCGGCGAATTGATTATAACCTTACAGTTGGACTTAGCAAGGCTATAGTGCAATTGAGGTCGTTTTAGTTATGTTGTCTTACAGTGTCTATGGGCTGAAGTGATCACTTACCATCAGGTGACCTTCAGGCCAGTTTAGGCTCTTATTAAAAAAAGTATTATTATCAATACAGGTGAATAGCCTTTAGCAATTGATGTGATTTAGCTTTAAGTAGAATGTTTATAAGGCTTTTAATGGCCATATTTGGGGGACTAATTAATGAAAATATATTTTAAAAATTGTGTAGTCAAAATTCAGTCATAATTTAGTTAACTAAAATGTAGATTACTTAATTCAATGTCTTACGAACTTTTTAAACAGGTGATATGTGTTTTGTTCCTATATGTCATTCTTGCAAATACTATCTACTTGTATAATATTTTGTTATTTCTTAGTGGTATGAAGTGAAAAGCTGTAATGTTCAAAGTTAGATGAAATAATGTTAAAGTTAGATATAAAAGAGCTGTATGTCTATCTGTCTGTCCGTCCGTATGTCACAGCCAGTTTATTCCGAAACTATAAGAGCTACATTATTGAAATTGAAACGTAGATGGATTCTGTGAACCGCATTAAGATTTTAAAATAAAATCAGAAAAGTATCCAAAATTTTTGGGGTTCCCCATACATAGAATTGAAACTGAAAAATTTTTTTTTCATCAAACCTTTACGTGTGGGGTATCTATGGATAGGTATTTAAAAATGATGTTGAGATTACTAACATCATATTTTTCTAAACTGAATAGTTTGCGCGAGAGACTCTTCCAAAGTGGTAAAATGAGTGCCCCCCCCCCCCCCCCCCCCCGTAACTTCTAAAATATGGGCATGATAAAATCGAAAAAAATATATCATGTGTATCACTATGCAAACTACTAACGAAATTTGGTTTGAATGAAATCTAGCCCGTAGTTCTTTTTTAAACGTCATAAATCAAATGACCTAATTTTTTCATTTAATTAACTCCAATATAATAAAACGTAAAGAAAAACATTTATTTAGCTGTATACTGGTACGGAACCCTACGTGCGAGAGTCCGACTCGCACTTGGCCGGTTTTTAATTATGTAATTGTGATTATGTAAGTACCTATCCATCCTAAAGATTTTCTACAGGGTGATAAATAGTTTCATCAGTAATATTACTTGATGTAAATGTAAATGAAGCTGAGGCATTATTAAATGGTGCCGCCTCCATGTATATTATATTTACTTAATTATTTAAAATACTTAACTATATTATGTAGGTGCAATACTACTTACTTTTGTTTATTTTTCATTTAATTTGATAAGGAGTACAAAAAAAGTGGCAGTAATGTTTTTGTAGTCTGTTGCTATTATATTTTATTATGTGAATATTACATTATGAGTGTTCAATGTTTATTTATGTGTTGGTAGTAAAAAGATTTCAAGCTTAAAGTTTTGTAATATAAAACAAAGTATAGTACCTACCTATGTGTGCAATTTTATGAGATTATGATTTTTATTAAAATAGTTTACGAAATTGTTATTAACTTTATGTGTATACTTTTAAACTTTTTAATTTTAATTTTCCAAAGAAATTATAGCCTACTCTACCACCAAAGTTATTAAATTCAGAAATAGTTATCCGATGATTTATCCTTAACTAAATAAATATACCTACCATTAAATGGATGTATAATGTTTGTAACACTTCATGGTACATATTAAAATGCTATTTTGATTTTAATTATGTAGTAGGTATATTAACAATAATTAAATAAGAATAGATGTAAACTATTTTATATACTTTGTCGCATTCGGCAGAAATGGGACTAAAAAAAATTACGATGTGGGTATCTAATTTAAATAGAATGTGGATATAACATTAATTCTTTGGTGAAATTCCCTTCAAGATATTTTAATGTGATTGGGATATGTAGGCACTGTTTATTCATAATTAATTACTTATTAATAAGTGTGATAAATGTTAAATGTTAATCATATTTCATAAACTTAGGACTATAAGCATTATTTTTTGAGAAATTTACCTACATACCTCCTTTTTTTTAAATTAATGTACCCTACCTACACATTTTTGTGCATAAGTAAGTAAGTGTTCAGTAAACGATCTCAATATTATATAACGTTTTGCTCAATTATTCAGGTGTTATGTAGCGATGGTTGTTAAACATAATACAATAATTAGTGTGTGTGGTAATATATTGTGAATAAAATTCATGTATGTATTTGATGTAATTTGCATTTTATTTGTCTTTCACATAGGTACTCAATAAACGAAAAAAGGGCGCATCTAACATTTTCTTCAAGATTGGGTTATGTAGTACCTACTCAATTCGGTTAAATTGATATAGGACTTTGAAATAGCGTAACTTCATGATAAGATAAATAATGTTGGTTGTTTATTTTACTTGAAGTACCTACCTTTTAGGGTGTGTAAATTTTTTGGTGTAATTATATTGTATAAGTGATTAGAGCGAGGTACTAAAAAGTACTTACCTACATTATAGGATAGGTAGGTAATTTTTTTGGTCACTGGTATATTTTAATTCCTTAAGGTACATCCGCTATTTTGATCCTCATGATTTAACATCTAGTTATTACATAATTCGGTACCTAAGGCCATGTGGCAGTAACATTTTTTTTTCTCCATTTTCAACTGTTTGCCGAAGCGCCCTTTTTCCGTATGACGCCAGATATTCAATTATGCGTTAAATGTTTACCGTACAATCATTCTAAATATTATTATGTTTAAAGTTGAAATTAAATTAAAACCACAGCTAAATAAAATAAACTAATAAATTAGGTAGGTACCTACACTGCCAATAGGTAGGTATAACAAATGGAGAACATGACTTAGAAAAATAATTACAACCATTTTCATATTGTTCCTATTCGATATTGGTTTCATCATAATACCAGAAAAAACACATTCAACTTATATTATATTATAATATTTTACGTTAAAATTGTTTGCTTCCTACTCTTTGTTGTGTACTTATGAATGAATAAATTTAAAGGTACCCATCGACCTTTAAAAGTTTGTTCTATTCTAATTAATAATAAAATATGTCCTTAGGTACCTATTTTATTCCTTAAAACCTACAAAATGTAGGTAACTTTGAATAATACTCGCGACGAATAGGTACTAGGACATTTGCCATTTTTTATTTAAAAAATGTAAAATATAAAAATAATTACTATGTGCTATAGCTTGCATATGTCACCGTAAGATTGTAAATAACGCTAGATTATAATATATCTGTCGCAGGCAAATTCTATAATTCGCTCGTATACAAACGGCGTCGGCAGTTTGCAAAGATAAATACGTGTTATAAAATGCCGACGGCAAATTGTCATCGCATCAACGTCGATATGGTTTGTGTATTAGGGTGACCATGATAATAGAATTGAAACAGGGTTTTCAATTATTTCATTTAGGTATTTAAGTTTAATAATAGAATATTATTAAATTATTGACTACGAAAATAAATTCGTCGATGAAATAAACATGAAATTGAAACCGAAACCAAACAAAACCTGTACTAAATGGTACCGTGTGAGAACATATTCTCTCTTCATCTTAGGATACTTACACATACATAGTAAACTTACCAAGAATTACCTATTAATTGAACAAGACATTCAGTGGTAATAACAAAAATAAATTTAACAATAACACCGTTTTCCCCCCAAAGGGAAGAAAACGGATATTTAGGTTCCAGCGTAGCTTGACCCACTTGTGAGATTAACCCCTTGGATTTTAGCATGTGGCAACACTCAGTCCCTACCAAATGACCCCTCCCGCACGTCGCACCCCACCCCGCAGCGCTAGCGCCGCCATGACGCGCCGGGCGATACGACTCGGTCGGTTCGCTCCTCAGTACGTCACCTCAGAGCCGGCAAGGCTTAAAAATAGTGGGTCAAGCTACGCTGGAACCTAAATATCCGTTTTCTTCCCTTTGGGGGGAAAACGGTGTTATTTAGGTGTCCGAGCTACGCTTGACCCACTTGTGAGAAGTGTTTATTTTCTGCCGGTGCTTCATGGCGTACTGTGACTGGTAACCATACCACGGGAGGGTTATCTCGTTAAAGAATGAACCAATTTTACGAAACAAATTGTACTTTAATCAAAAGTACAAAAATTATTATTATAAAGAAATTCATATGAGAAAGTCTCACAGATTAACACTCATTAAACTTAATAGAAACTTAAGTCGAATGGCTTGTAATAACTCACATTGGAGTGGAAAAAAAAGAACATCATAATCATTACGACTAAGTTTTCTTGATTAGTTATGCACTTCCTTACAGTAGTGCTTGAGGAATGTATCTCTACTCCTCTAATTACCTCTCTTTGACACCTCATCACATATTCATATTCTCTTTGGGCCAAATATCGAAATTAACTACTGCCCTAAATTTTTCAGGAGAGTTTTGAATATTAGCTTCTTGAAGCAATGTTCGAACTCATCCAGTAAAAACTGTGTGTGAAACTGCTTTTACTCTTTCCCTGGTCGTTAGAAACAATAAACTTTGCGCTGCTGATCTACGATTTCTTGAAATGTAGATGAGTATTCTTGTCTTTACGACAGGGCCTAGTTGTTCCGGTCCGTCATTTGAAAACCGCTACCCAGTTTATCGATACGTTGATAAATCAGCCTTTGATCCAAATCGGGGCCAAAATAATAAATAATGGTTTGCATCCTCCATCGATTGTCTCTTTATCCAGCAGAGTAAGATCCTGTAATTTTTCTGCCTGTACACAATAGCAAGAGGGTTGCAACATTTCGTGCAATTTGAAATAAGCTACTGGTATCAATATTGTAATGCTGTAGATATTTGATTAAGCTCCCTAAATCCCAAGTTGATGGTTTCCTGACAGTAGTAGACTTTGTTAACACTATGGCTTTCATTAATTTTATTGTTCGACCAATGGATGTACAGTTCGTTTCTCAGAATTTAAGGTAATTTGCAAAAGTCACTGCCATGCTACTACTTTATGTACGGCAATTGTACTAAGAGCCAACTTGCGATCCTTATGTAAATAAGTACTATAAAAGTTTTGCAAAATAAGCGTAGCTGAAGACACGGGGTATCAACAGGGGAACCATCCTAGGTCGTAATGCCATGGCTTACTGCAAGCATTTACAAACGCACCTGATTGCTCGTGTGCATCTTTGGTGTCATATTGCTTGACTGCAGCTGATCGGGCACTTACAAAGAGATCTATTGATATTGTGCCTCACTTCTTGAAGATCATTGACCACATTGTTTTTGAGAGTGTCGATTGACACTTAACGAAATCTTGACAGATTGTCAGGTAACTGGTTGTATGTTCCTGGTAAATAGCGAACCACAAGGTGTACCTACTCGATGTTGGTGAGCCTCTTGAAATATTTATGTAGTCAACTGTAACAATGTTAGAGACTTCGTTCCTCTCTTTGATGGCAAATGCTGCCACGACTTTGTTGTCTGTCTGAGTTAGCATTGTTTGACCTTTGTAATAGGGAGATACTTGTTTGAGTACTTTCTTTAACGTCCACAATTCATTGCGATTGCTGTGCCATCGGTTTTGCTCTCTTGTCCAGAGGCGAAACGAGATGAGAGAGATGTAAGTATGAATTACTTACCACTCCCCAACCCAGATCTGGGGCATCGGTTATTATGAATATTAACTAAGGTCTTTGTAGTGGATATGAGAGGAATTGTCTGCATTGTAGATCCAATAATCAAATTTCAGTGCTACCAGTTCTGGAAGATGGAACTTTTTGTTTTAGTCTGCTCCTGGAAGAAGGTTTGCTGCTAATTGAATCTTTCTGCAAAGTCTAAAGGTACGACAAATCATGCAAAATTAAGATGTCCCAAAGGTGTTTTGACCTTGTGCCACCTCCACCAATTTGTCTTCAATACATTCCTTAGTATGACAGCAATGGGATTTTGTTGGGAAAGGTACTCGAAGCCTTATTCTGTATTTCATTCTATTATTTTTGTCCGCACCAGTGCAGTATTTGTATTGATGGTCCAGCCCAATTCCATGAGGTGGCAGATGCGGATCCAATGCTCAAAAAGAGGTTGTGGGTACACCTACCCAAAAAATCTATTAAAGCTTAACGTTTATTGTCATCATCCTATCGATCTCAATAGATCGTAGAAATGTGACGTCACAAGTCTTTTAATGTTGTGAGCATGCTCATCATGCTCACAACGGGGGAAAACTGAGTTTGTTGAAGTAATACCCCATAATCGGCGTACCTTATTAGAAAATCGTCGAGATGATGAACTGTATTCCTTATATCCTGAAAAACTTGCCAACCAGTTAGAAACGTTTGCGAAAGTGCTTGGGGTGGTAACTAAATCGAACGGTAAGCAGGTCATGTCGTACACGGAAACTTTCTAAGAAAATGCTAAGAATCTGCATTATATGATATGATAAGTCTGTTTTGGTCATGAAGTCTGTTAACTTCAAGCACATAGGTATTTTGAAATGATTAAGCAGGTGGTCTGTAATTATTCAGATTTCTCACATGAAAAATGGGGCGATTCGAGTCATCGGATTTTTTCCGTAAAAATAAGCTAGATAAGAATTCCGTCCTGATTTCGCATAAGCGAGCAGAATTGACCTTAAGCATTTTGTCAATTTCAAAAGACATAATTTGATGAAGTCGTAGTTTCATAATATAGATTTATTATGTATGCTAAGTTTATATATTGGATGTGCTGTGCCAGCCAGTAGTCTGGCTTGAGCACAGGCGCAATAAACTTTTTCATGGGCTGTCCTTTTGAAGGCAGAGTTACATTGCGGCTGGTGGGCCTCATTTGTGTGATCTTATTTGTGACTAGCGATCCGCCCTCGCTTCGTTTCGGGTATTTAACGGAACACATTAGAAACCTCTAAAATTATCAGTGTTCCTCTACTAAATTATACATGCATGTATTATAGATATAAACCTTCTTCTAGAATCACTCTATCTATTAAAATAAAAAACCGCATCAAATCCATTGCGCAGTTTAAAAGATCTAAGCATCCTCGTACAGGGACAGGCACATAATAAAAGCGACGCTGTTTTATTATTATTTTATGCTACGAGTATGTAGTGATTACACAAACAATCAAGTGGAAGAAATCATCGTTTTTGAAATACCAGGAAAAAAGCCTTGACGCTCCTCCTTGCTTCAAGCAGGAGCAAGGAAGAGCTCCTTGCTCCTGCATGGATTCAGACAGCTGAGGTTCAGCAAACAAATGAGTGTCTGATAGGAAGTATTGCCTTTTATTTTATTGAGGTTTATATTTGCCTCTTCTATTTTTTATAACCTCTGACCATTTCCTACAACATATTGAAGGAGTGATTCGCTTGCCCACTTGTCTAGTAACGGAAAATTTTCTTATGTGACTTTTGACTTCATTGGGGACATTTTTGGTAAAAATCTTGTAAAGACTAAAAGTCCACGTGTTATTGCCCCTAGGCATAAATCCATTTTTTTCCACAATAGAGACCAACTGCCTTTGCAGTTGCAGTTGCCAAATCCATTAACCTTTAATGAAGTGAAGACAGTAGTAGCCTGAAACATATTCTGGACCCCGGCGCATCAAATATTTTGCCAGTTTTCATAGTTGGATCTCTAGCAATCTGAGCCTTGCTTCATTAAGTGTGTGCTTTAGTAATTTTGCCTTCGCTTTCTTTTGTAGTTGGAATGAAATCTTTAAAGAGGTTCCTCAGTTTATGGCGTCTCCTTGTTTGATATAATAGACGGAGGGATCCAACTATCATCGACAGTATTTTCTGCTCTTCCCAGTGCCTCAGACTGTGGTAGTCCTTTGAGAAGGTAGCTACAGGCCAACCAGCTCGGTTGTTATTGTCAAGAATGAGGCTCACATTTTCATTCGTAAATTGTGCTAAGAGATAAAAATTTTGATGTGCCCTGAAATCGCTCGGTCTAGGTTTTTCCTAGTAGTCAATAGGTCTGGACTATGGCTTTTTTTAGGTCCCGTAGAAGTGCTTGGCCCTGTACTTGGGGAAGACATTGATTCAATCGCCATTACCATGTTGGACCTTCAAAAAGTTTTTTAGGCGCTAGGCGCGATAAGAGTCCAAGTTTTAGTATAGTTAATAGCGTATCTGAAAATCTATTATAAGCCAGCATTGGGTGTGTTTTAGCTATATGCCATAATGGGGCATATACCAGAGCTTGTCATAGCGGCCAACTTAGCATTATCCGCTTTATCTCGATATCGTCTTTCACTTGAAGAGCTTTCCAGGCCATAAACTTTGGCTAGTCTCACTGTGAAACGTAGCCTACACTCAGCATCTGGACAAATCGACTCCCCAAAAGGGTCGTTATAGGATGGTGTGTTAATTACACAATCTCTCCGGTCATTTGGAATTTTGGATATAGGTTATCCTAGATAGCCACAATGTTATTTGAAATTCTTCCTCATCGGCTGGAGGGATCCATACGACAAAGGTCATGGTTGCTTGCGCCATCTCAATGGTCTTAGGCTGGTGAGTGCACGCAGCTGGTGTTATGTCTATGACCAGTCGGCTGAGAAAGCGATATCAAGAATAAAATGCTTAGTCGACATGTCGTCTGTTGGCATAGCCGTCAGACGGCTGCGAAAGCGATATGAAGCATTAAATGCTTAGTTGACATGTCGTCTGTTCGCATGGCCGTCAGACGGCTGCGAAAGTGATATCAAGCATTAAATGCTTAGTCGACATGTCGCTTGTTCGCGTGGCCGTCAGACGGCTGCGAGAGCGATATCGGCTGTGAAACCCATATTAAGCATTAAATGCTTAGTCGACATGTGTTGTCTGTTCGCACGGCCGTCAGACGGCTGTGGAACTAATATATATGTAGCATTAAATGCTTCGACAACATGTCGTCTGTTGGCATAGCCGACAGACGGCTGCTTCTGTTCTGTTGCCGCAGCCTACGGCTGCGATGCGTAATGTAAGGTGTATAAGGGCTTTCCTTATCACTCACATTAATTTAAGTGAGTTTGCCGTCCGAAGAGCGGGCAATCACTAAATAAAATTAAATCTAAAAAAAAAAATACAAAAATTTTACTTGAATTTATTACCACTAAGACGAGTGTTCACATCGAAAATCCAAGACGTACTGAGGAGCGAACCGACCGAGTCGTATCGCCCGGCGCGTCATGGCGGCGCTAGCGCTGCGGGGTGGGGTGCGACGTGCGGGAGGGGTCATTTGGTAGGGACTGAGTGTTGCCACATGCTAAAATCCAAGGGGTTAATCTCACAAGTGGGTCAAGCGTAGCTCGGACACCTAAATGTTTCTTTGTTTCACTTATTCTGCTAAGCTTAAACAAGAATAAAACCATTCGCGAAACAATTTATTTAGAAAAATCAAAATACAAAGCATTTTATTGCAATTTTCAGTTCCACTTTACCAGTTTCCATGGACACCCTAGCGTTTTTATGTGCTGGATAACCTCGTTTTTTTTTGTTTTTTTTTCACGGTGTTTTCGGAGCTCCCTTTGTGATTTTTTTAATTTTAATAGTTTCCTATAATACTAGCCCTTATAATCTATTTGAAACAGCCGATATTAGACATATTTTTAATGCGTATGGCATTTTATATAACGAATTTGTCTTTGTAAACTGCCGACGCCGTTTGTATACGGGCGAATTATAGAATTTGCCTGCGACATATCCAGCGAGATTGTAATCTGTCGACAGATTGTCAAACGAACGTACTGATTACAATTTAACGTATTATTTTTCGATAGATGGTAATCAATAAAAATAAAAACGTCAAATTGTTATATGGCATGCGACAGAACGCATCATAATCATAATATTTATTGCATTATGTGGTTACAAAAGGATGTTACAAATGGATAAGAGGTACCTCACATAAACCCTGCAAGGGCACAGCAAAATCTTCTCGTGCGCTGATTGGTTGAACTGAATATGACCCGTACCGCCATTATAATCTAGCCATAGTTATAGTCTATCGAAAAATAATACGTTAAATTGTAATCACTCCGTTCGTTTGACAATCTGTCGATAGATTACAATTTCGCTGGTTAAATTATAATCTAACGGTATTTACAATCTTACGGTGACACATAGGTACATTATACAGATTATCCCATATCCGTTTTATACTATCTATATCATACAAGTTACGCTAGGATGGGCGGCATACTTTATTATTAACTGAATTTCAAAAGAGTAGGTATTGACGTAAACCGTCTGTCGTTTTTCCGCTAGCTAAACCATTATTTCCGGTACAGGCCATCGGTCGTTCCAACTACCTACTTTGTTCTTGTGCAAAGTTGCTTATTCTTTTATTTAAATAAATAATACCAGCAGGGCTATTTACAAACTCCTATGGTTAACAGAGTCTCTATTGGAGCCGAGACCGTTTTTTTCCATTCAAATATTCGATTAAATTGTCAAAGTTTAACAGGTTTCGGAAAAGTTTTCGATGAGAACTGTCAAATTTTAATGAACGATGGAGAAAGTTTCCGAATCCGAGCTGAAACGGAATACCGTTTCCGGTTCCACAATAGTGAATAGTCCCATATCCGGTCAAACCCTTTGTTTTCGTCTCACGTAAAAAAGCTGTTGGATTTCAATAAATAATACATTGCTCTAATCCCAAAGTAAGAAGCTTAAGCACTTGTGTTATGGGTATCAGAACAACGAAGGTACCACAAATAAATACTTAAATACAAATATAAACACCCAGACACGGGACAAACACAAGTGTTCATCACACGAATGTTTGTCCCGGTTGGGAATCGAACTCATGACCCTTGGCTCGAGGTATAGTAGGTATTTAAATAAATTAAATGATTTTAAGTAAGCTATGATTGATTTGTCCATCAGACTGCTAAAAAAAAGTACTCAAGTAAGGATTATTTTTATCTGTTTTTATTTATTGCTATGGGTGGCAGACGAGCAAGCGGCCCATCTGATGTTAAACGGTTATCGACGCTCATAGACTCTGCAATGACAGGGGCACAGCTTAGCCGCGGCCTACCGTCAGGAAAGAGTTCTCTTTAGACCACGTTTGAAGAAGGACAAGTCGTAGCGATCAGGAAACACCGCGGCTGGGGGCTCATTCCAGAGCTTACAGGTACGCGGAACGAACGAACGTCTCTGTATTAAATAAACCCATTCCCAATACTAACAGCGGGTCACAAAGAACAAGTTTCCCAAATTTGTAAATTAGCATAATGGACAGTGGACTTTAAGCCTTTGAAGGAGACTTTTATTTTGATAGAAGAGGGTTGACCAATGGTATAGGTACCTATATGGTTTTAAATTATAAGTATACTATATATAGTAGCATTATTATAGCTTAGATCTCTTCCCGCAGAGTTCGTTCCAGAACTTATAACATTCCCAATCTACAAACCCCTCTAAGCTCATGGTGTCGTCTACTATTAAAGTAAGCTTGTCTTGCTGGTTGTAAGGCACCCATTCTATACTCTGATTGCTCCATGTTGGTTTACTGAAAAAAAAATGGATTAAAAATAATATTGCCGCACAACTGAGGAAAGAACTCTACCAATACCTCTTTCACGCGCAAACTACTGAATGGATTTGAATGAAACTTTACAGTAACATATTTTCATAGATAAGTTCATACCTATAATTTATAAAGTTATTGCCTCTTTACATGTCAGCTCGTCTTTTTTATAGTAGCTCGACATAATTGGAAAGCGAAAGAGAAGCCCAAGTCGCTAGTTATAATACAATGTCAAATCATTATATCCAAAACCGATTCAAAGAATATAACATTAAAATTCCTTACCCGCTTTTAGCGAAATTGGTAAAAGTCGCGCTAAAAAAGTCCACAATAATTAGATCGCGTTCCGTAGCATTACTCGCTTGCTTCTCTCTATAAAACTGATAATGTATCGGGTCCCCGTGTGTCGTGCCATGCAGGCCGAGACTTTTCATGATCCCAATGTTCATATTGCCAACATATCTAAATTGGTAGGAGTAACATTCACTATTATACTTCGCGACAAGCTCAGTGAACAACTTCATATCTCTGTTGAAAAAAGTGTCAGATACCATCTTAACATAATCAAGCTTTACTTCATCATTGATCGCTTTCCCTTTGAAATAATTCTCTTTAATCCCATTTGCAATAACTTCCCGTTTCGGGTCGTCCTCTTTCAAATATAAATAAGTAGGTGTCAGTTTTTTTAAATCTTTCAGATATAAAATTCTACCTGATTTATCCCTAGGCACGAAAGCTGCACCTTCGTACAAATTATGTCCAACAAGAATAGGCACTTTTGGGAGTCTATTGGTAAGGAATTGCACTAAAGGCGCTTCGGCGTAATAACTCTCGATGCCCGGGAACTCTTTCTCTATAACGCACATTAGAAGCGGATGCAAGATTCTGTGATTCTTTGTAGTAATATAACCATTTACGAGTTCATCTACAGGCACACTGCGTAAGAATTCCAGAAGCTCCGTCTTATCTTCTATTCTCCTATCGAGAGTTTCAGCCACGCGTCTCGCTACGCCGACGTGATCTTGCACACATATAGCCACATCCCCCAAATTGCATCCCGACTGCACAATAAGTTTGTGAAACAAGCCAGCGGCCATTTTCGAACACATGAACGAAGAACATATGGCGCCACCTGCGCTCTCACCAAATGCAGTGACATTATCAATATCGCCATTAAAAACTTGTATATTGTTCCTAACCCACCGCAAGGCTGCCGCACAGTCTTTCAGACCAGCGTTTCCTGGAACTTCGGGGGTATCTAAGCTTAAAAAGCCCAATATGTTCAATCTATAATTAAAAGTGACCATAACGACGTGATGACGTATAAAATAATCCGGTTGGTAGTAATCCCCATAACCATACGTGATGTTGCCGCCGTGCACGAAGAATATCACTGGTAGTTTTTGCAGTTCTTCCTCTGGTAGACTCGGAGTGTACACGTTTATATATAAACAGTCTTCTGAACCTTCGAAACCTTTAGTGGAGGCAGGGTTGATCTGAGCACACTTGTTGCCGGGTTTTGTACAATTCCTGACGCCGGACCACGGCTCTGGAGGCTGTGGATCCTGGAATGAAAATGAGGTAGGCATTTCAAATAGATACGTTTTTACTGTGTAAAGCAGAGGGACCCTGACTTATCAACAAAGACCCGTTATTAAAACAAGGCAAAAGAATTTGTTGTTAACTAATAAGTGCCCTCCGAAACTATCATAGGCTTTGTTTGGCGACTAGGTAGGTACTATAAAAATCTAGGCTGTAATATCTCACCCTGAACCGCAGTTTTCCAAGTGGAGGTTTGGCGTAGGGAATTCCTTCGAAACTGTAGTATTTCTTGCCCTTATATGAACGTACTTCACCTTGAATCACACCTTGGGGTAAGATAACTTGAGGAGCCATCCTGAAAATATAATTTTCTCTTAATACCTACAGGTTGCATCCTGATACAAAGGGAGTCTCAAAGAGTGCTGCGGACTAGTAGTACTAGCGCGCCTGGATGGACCCCAGGGTCATCTTAAGTATATTCCAGGGGTGCCAGACTAAACCTGCGCCCTCGTGGGGGAAGTCCCCGGGGACCTGCGCTGCGCCGCCCGGCAGTGCACCGCACCCCTTGCACCCCCTGGTAGAGACGGCCCTGATGGACCCACTATATCCTCTGGGACCACCAGGGTCCTTGTCAGATACGGCGTGACGGGACCGAGACACGCCCCTTATGCTCGGGGCAGCATAGTATTTGTTTTCGTAAATGACTATGATGATAGCTAAGGCCCGATAGGGGATAGAGAAGAGCCGCCTGTCCGGGGAAGAACCTCCACCCTATAGAACCACAGCCAAATGACCTCCGGGTCGTGTTTTTACCGGTGAGCAGGGATTCTGGAGCTCGTAGGGGGTTAGGGTTGGGTCAGCATGGCAGTGGCAGCAGACAGGTAACTGACCAGTTTCTTGCCCGTTGTCACAGCGACTTGGGCTTTTTTTTCGCTTTCCATCAGGTGTAGGGAAGCCAATATGTCGTGCTATAATAAAAAAAATAAAAAAGCCTTAATGGATGGATGGATGGGGATGAATGGATTAGGTAGATATACGGTATGATGTTATATTTTGTATGAGTATCTAGAATAAGTTTCAAATGGTACTAATAGCCCGACCAGACTATACTTAGTGTTTTAGTAGCCACACTGGCATGTTTTCTGTCCGGGTTCTAAATAAACTATTTCTCTATCTATTCCATTTAATTAAAGTAGGTAGGGAGTTTTTTTTCTTCATATAAGTAGGTACTGTGGCTTGGTTTGCGACAGCGCTTGAACACAAAATATAGGTAGGTAGGTACATACATAAATTTACTAAGAGGAAGAAATTACGAACAAAAACATATCCGTCATGTAGTAAGGTGTTCGTAATATTAATACTATTGAAAAGAAACATTTTTTTTTGAGTCTCAGGTCGTGACCTTGACGATCATGTTTCTGATTACCATAACACAAGCGCTCAAGCTTCTTACGTTAGAATCGGATCAGTGTACGTAATATGTAATGTTGTCTGTATGTATTTATTTATTTTATATAGGTAGCGACTTGTGGTTGCTGCATTTAGAATAGGACCACATTTGGAATAGGTACAAACGTTGTAACGCACAAAAATCCATGACTGTATCACGTCATTGAACTTTATTCCATCTTCAGGCAGAGTGCCGCCACATACCCCGTCGCCCCCTTAATGGCGGGGACGCGCAAAAGCATTTTTTCGGATTTTTTCCGGCCCGGCGCCGACTTTACACCCACCATAACCTCCGCGAAATACCTGAGCAGTGATTTGGGTTGCGTTTCCGGATTGGTCGGATTCCGGATCGGGACGTCGATTTATGGATCAAAATTAAATTTGTGTTACGCGAACAAAAATGCTCTACTTGCATAAAAAGTGCTCCAGCATTTTATATGTAGGTAAGTAGAGTATTCTTTTTGCCGATTTGGTCGGTTCCTGGATCGGGACGTCCATTTTTGAATCATAATTAAATCAAATTTGCGCGCGGAACAATAATGCTCTACTTGAATACAAAGCGCTTCCGCATTTTATACGTAAGTAGAGCATTCATTTTGCGCATCAATTCCGTATCGGAACGTATGTGGCTAGCCTAATTGAACGGGCATGCAGCGCGCTAAGGAGGCACGGTAAGGTGGCACAAATAATGGTTTAGAATTCTACTGTGCTAATATAAAAAAACCTTCCGAATATATTATGTTACTACAGATACGTATTTCTACTACATCCCGCTTTCGACGAGAGGAACCCGCTTTTATTACAAAGTTTCAAAATTCCGACTTGATCAAAAAACTATCAGGCAACCCTAGCTGGTAACTGAAAAGTGACTGATTTGGTTACTTTTTTACTGCTACAGTGGCTTAGGTATCCTTTTCGCTTCTTAGAGAAAGCCATTACATAGAGAACTACAAATGTTAAATGGTTCCTACTATGATCCGACCGGGAGCCGAACCCGGATCATGGGAAACTTTCGCGCAGACACTAAAGATACAGAGGTCGTCAACGTAGTAAAAAAAAATTCAATAATTTAATTATCTACATAGATAATGGAAAAGTTAATGAGAGCACTTATTAAAAATAATAATGGTTATCATAAGCATTGTAATAATGTAATTATAAATTTCCACGAAATGAGACTACCTAACTAATTTAGAAAGCAGAATTCCTTACCTGTAATTTTATACGTATTCTCATGAATAACTTTATGATGATAGAAATCACAAGAGTTCTAACGCTACAACACTACAACCTGCTTTCGATGCAATAATGGTTATTATCTCATACCCAAATGTACCAATAGTGTCATATATATATTTATTGATATTGTATCAGTAAAAAAAGGTACATTCATTCAATTAATTAATTTAGTTCGTTCATTTTGTTTTTAGTTTTAGTGCTGGCTCTAGTGTTTTTTAGCCATAAGAATTTTTTTTTAAAAATATTTTTATAATTTGTAACAATTCGCAGGTAAAAAGTATTTACCAATAAATGAAATGGGGTATTATTATTTATCGTAATTTATAACAATGACCTCAAAAAATATTTTATGATAATATGAGGTAGACGGTCTATTGTAGAATCCCGAATTATATTTATTCGAATACGAAACTGTGGTCGTTAACCTAACTGTGGGCGTACATAAAATTCCAAATACTGCACATCAATATTATGCATAAATAGCGTATTTAGCCATGGCATTATTCTTTATCACAATAAAGTAGGTAACGAAACGCAATCTGAAAGCGACATCTCATGGCAATGACCAATCCAGAAACGTCAATTTATTGTCAAATTCAGTAATGGCGGCCATCATCTTCACGACATATGTAGCGTGACAAGTCATGTCGTTTTTGTCCATGTTAAATGAGAAAATCCAATGGCAGATTCTTTCTTCGGGTTCGATACTTCGTTATCGGTAAGTTCATACAATTTTTCGGCCCGAGATTCACAATTCACTTAGAGAAACATCTCATATTTTATTGAACAGCGTTCATGCCAGCATGCCAGGTAGACTTTTTATTTCGCAATTTTCTAGTGTTTTCACCTGTTTTAACTTGGCCCTTTTAACGTCTATTACTTATTTAATATGTGATTTCATCATACGTATCATATTTCATGGAATAAAACTGTTATCTAGTGTTAAAATGTTATGTGGCGTGCGTTTGTATCTTCGTGTGGTCTTCAAATCGAAAAAACGCACTGTATCAGTGCCATTCTTTGATATAATGTGGAAATAAACAAGGACAAGCTGTTAACAATATCTGCGCATCTTCTATGCATACATAGGTCTTGTTATTGTATTGTAATTAAAAGATATATCTGGTGACTTTAACAACTAAGAATCTACAAATTATCACCTACATTTATTGTGAATATATTTATGAATATCTTTCAAAAACTTTGTAATATGCTAAATAATGTCAATAAAATTAAAAATAGTTCCTTAATGTTGCTGGAGAACTTGAGAAATAATAAGGATTATGTTCTATTTTGTTAAATTAATTTCCCTTGCCCATTTTGATGAAACTAGTTACTGAAATGTGATGGGTCATATTATAATGCACAACAATGTTCTATTCTCTTATTGTATGTGTATTAAATCATACTGTTTTATTAAATAGTTTATTTATGATTTATGATAAATAGTCTGTAAGTCTTATTGAAAAATAATGCATAGACTTCTATCAGGATAATATTTTTGCATGACTTTCTAATGAAAATAAAAACAAAATAGGTATATGTCGTGAGAATGCACAGGTGCCTAAAAACCTATGGGATTTTGAGCACTGTGTGTCCACATGTCACATAGTAACATAATTATAACAATGTAACTTTTATTCTGTCTAGGTTTGTGTACAGGAATGTGTTAATACAAGAGTTTTATACGAAATATAAAATACATATAGTGTTGCGGCAATATTTTGTCCCCATTCAACCACAATTCAATTGTTAATGTAATGGAATTTTGTTTCAGAACTTAAATGATGATGAAGGAGGTGGAGAGCCTTCCGAGGACGAGTATGATGCTCTCAACGATGAGACCTTCGGTCAGGACTGTGAGTATATTGATGGACAAATAGATTAGAGTGAAGCAAGGATCCGTAACTGAAATTTTCTTTTAAAAAAATTTGGTTACTAAAAGAATGACTAAAACTATACCCATTTGAGGAATCACAACTATAAATGTTTAAATAGGCCTTCAAAGTTGATTAGAAAACACACTTTTAAAAGTATGACACTGATTTGAAAAGATTTTATATCCTTTAAGCTGCACCATTATATGGCATTTTATTCTCAATAACAACAACAGAATTGTCACACATATAATATACAAGTTCTTATGTTACCATTTGCACCTAATTTTTCATCAGTTCATATTTGTGATTTTGAAATGATTATCAATACCGTCTTCACCATAAGGGCACGCGGGGCCCGTGCCCAGGGCCCCCATTCTCGGGGGGCCCTGAAGGATCCACAATTTCTCTCACACATTTATTCTCAAAAATATTTTTGTCGGGCATATTAAACTTTTTTCACAAATCAAATCTTATCACAAGGTTCGATTTACAAGTCATATCATTTCTTTTTATGCGAGAGGTAGAGATAACTTTCAAAAAGGGCCCCAAATTTTTGTGTGCCCAAGGGCCCCAGCCTAGTTTAAGACGGCGCTGATGATTATATCTTATAGAAGTATATGTAAATATGTACTAAGAGGTTGATTATTTCAACCAATTCTCCTCTAATGTCAACCTGATAAAGAATTCTAAGCTGGTTGCGAGAAGCCCAGGATAAGACAAAGTGGCGAATATTAGGAGAGGCCTATGTCCAGCCATGGACTGATACGGGCTGATGATGATGAAAGAATTTGTCAACTAGCCTATTCTGGTTGTCTAATAAGGTGGTCATTAAGAGTAATTTTCTAATGGATAATTAGTTCGATACTTAATTCATTGTCTGCAATGTATAATGTTGAATCTGTGAATATTGTGAAAAGAAGGTTCAATGTAATATGTTGCAGTAATTGAATATTAAGGATATCAAAATATATGTATAAGGATGTTACCAGACCAATCGATCGATGACATTGATCGATGGAAGAATAAATTGGTTGACATGGATCGATAATGATCAGTATGGAAGAAGATACCGATCGACGTCGACCAATCGATTCTTCCATCGATCTATGTCATCGATCGACGATCGGTCGATTGCACTGGTAACACCCTAAAAACCCTATGAAAATAGCCTGAGAATGTGGAATTCAGTGAGCCAGTAGTTTGAAGTATGACATAGATTTATAATACTAGTATAGATTAACAGCATATACACCATAGTCTTCATCATCAGCCTATCGAAGTCCACACTTGGACATAGGCCAGTGGTCTTTTAATTGGTTAGTGTGAAAAGTCTCTCACGTGCAAGCTCCTGTGTGTGCACATACACTCGTGCTTTGTTACGACATATCCTAAATAATAATACCACAGACCGATGACGGGCAGCAGCGTCACCGGAGCGAGAAGCTACGCCCTGCGATCGCCATACCCGCCTGCCCAGCGTGGCGATTATGGGTATATCCTCCAGATGTTTGCCTGAAGTGGCGAACAACTGGAGAGGCCTATGTCCAGCAGTAGACTGCAATAGGCTGATGATGATCGTAAATAAGTATGCATCTATGTAAGCATCAGCCAAGTCTCGCTTCAGAGATGGAGACTATGGCTAGTTTTACTAGTCAGGTGACCATTATTTCATTGTTATTTCCTTGCGCAGCTGAAGAGTTTGACTGGGAGGTCCAGCATGAACACCTGGCGTTGCAGCTGGAGAGCAGCCGCAGACACAACAGCGGTATCGACGAGCAACTTGGTAAGACACGAACGGAAGCCTATTATCACAAATCTTCAAAATTTAATCTATCACCGGTTTGAAACACAATAGTATATCTGATGCTGACTGCACCAGCCATCGCTTCCTATATTGAAGGGAATGTAACGACCCGCCTCATAATTTGATAATTTGGTGATCACAGTCAGAGGTTGGTGTGCAAAACACTGTGTTCCGAACCAGGCCTACTTGAGGAGCTTACATACTTATTTATATCTGACTGACTACCAGCCATTGTTTTCCACATTGAAGGGAATGTAACGACGTCCAGTGATATTTTGGTGTTCACATCCACCTCCAACGATTGGTGTGCATTGTCAGTAATGTGAACTATATTGTTGTTGCAGAAGCATCTCTTTCCCAGCTAGTGCTGGACGAGACGGACGCGCCGCACGTGCGCACGCTCGGCTCCAATGTCTGGCGACACGACATCTCGTTGCCGACCGCGCCTACAGTAAGTATAAATATCAAGTAGTGTTCTCGGAGGAGATCACACTTCACACGAAATGGCTTCATCACATTCGCTTATAGTCATGCGATTGATTGCAGGTCGACTCGAAAAAGAAAAAAAAAGAGAGAGATGCGAAGGTTCCTCTGTGCGGAACGTGAAAAAACGTGGTTGTAGTTAAAAGTATAAATGTGATGATAATATTGTAAACACTATGTTGAAAACTATCAGCAACTACACAAGTTTCTTGCTTAGTGACTTCTCGGTAGAATACTGCTTTCCGAACTGGTGGTAGCTTACTATATAAAACCTATACAAATAAAGATTATTTTGATTTTGACTTTGACCTTGTTAATATAATATTTTGGGTGCACCGCTAATACAATAATAATTACATGGTAAAGTGTGTGGTGTACCATTGTAGCCGATATTCGGCCGGTGTGAATAATGCCTAATGATGTAGGACTTTCCTCCGCAGCCGGTGCAGACGCTCAAGAATGTGTGCACCGTCGAGGAGCTGGAGCGCCAGCTGCGGCAGAAGCAGCCGCAGCTCATGGGCAACCAGAACATGTTCCAGGTGAATGTCATATATTATAGCCTAACCAGAAATATAAAAAACCTATACGGAAAAGCAATAGAACTTTTTTCTTCCACTAGTAACATTGACATGCTTTTCAAAATAAATCATGAAAAATGGCCAATTCACTGCTGACTGTACTTAGTGTTGCTTGCAGTCAACAACGCGAAAGTTGCGCTCTTAAAACAGGTTTTTTATATTTCTGGTTAGGCTAACATATTCAGCATCTCACATTTTTATTATTTTATGGCCTTGTAACCGTGTACTTTAGCCAGTGTCAAGCAAAAAAGTAATATATCAGCTTTTATTTTCTTTCTCTCTCTTTCTTGAGAATCTTTGTGAGCACTATAGAAGAGGACTTGATCCTAGTGTGGCCCTGAGCGGTAGACAGGCCCATGTTGCATCAAGCTGCACCTGGAGTAGATTTTTAGAGTTTTACACTTGCCTTGTGGACTCTGTTTAAAGAGGTTTACACTTGTCTTGTGGACTCTGATTAAAGAGGTTTATACTTGTCTTGGGGACTCTGATTAAAGAGGTTTACACTTGCCTTGTGGACTCTGATTAAAGAGGTTTACACTTGTCTTGTGGACTCTGATTAAAGAGGTTTACACTTGTCATGTGGACTCTGTTTAAAGAGATTTACACTTGTCTCGTGGACTCTGATTAAAGAGGTTTATACTTGTCTTGTGGACTCTGATTAAAGAGGTTTACACTTGCCTTGTGGACTCAGATTAAAGAGGTTTACACTTGTCTTGTGGACTCTGATTAAAGAGGTTTACACATGTCTTGTGGACTCTGTTTAGGTACTATGTGTAAATACTTACTTACTAACATGGCACAGGGACCCAAAATGAATGCGTGAATAGGAATGATCGCGCCTGGTCTTCCTTTTCGGTGAGGACTTAAAATGAACACAGCTTGTTGCGAACTTGAATGATAATTTATTACTTTGAATTTACAAATGGTTAGGTACAATGTTCTGTTGTTCGCTGCGTGGTTCAAGGCGCAATGATATGACGGCTGCCGGTGACGTCCGAAGCCGAGAGACCCGTTGCCGTATCGACTGGAACAGGCGCCGACTTGAGCGTGTTGCCATTAACATCTGGCCAGGCGTTGGCCTGAACAGGAAGCAGTAAACTTTTTCAATCTTCTAATATTTTATTGACATTGTTTCAGCCACGATTCCAGCCAGTCATCCTACAGAGACCACCAGGTCTCCAGGCCCCCGTGCCGTTGCCCTTCGCCCCCCAACAGATGAGGGACATGGGCCAACCGCTCAACAAGATCATCGGCCAACCCCAGCAGATGAACCAACTCGGTCAAACCAACCAACTTATGCAGAACCACATGCAGGGACAAGGCGTGAATCAGTTCATGCAACCGTCCAATCAAATGCAGTTTCAGAACAGCAACCTAATGAACCTATCTCAAAACATGCAGGGTATGCAGGCGAATCCGTTGATGCCGGGTCAGATTGGTCAAAACCACGTGCCCATGAACCAGATGGGTCAGAGTGGTATGCAGATGAACCAGAATCTGGGTCAGGGTATGACGCAACAGCTGGGCCCTAATCTGGTGCAGAATTTGAACCAACTCGGTCAGGCCCACCAAATGGCGCCCAACCAATTGAATCAGATGGGTCAGGGCGTGAACCAATTGGGTCAGGGTGTTAACCAAATGGGTCAGGGTGTTAACCAAATGAGTCAGAATGTGAATCAAATGGGTCAGAGTGTGAATCAGTTGGGTCAAAATGTGAATCAGATGATGCCGAACGGTAACCAGTTTGGCCCCGGCATGAACCAGTACCCCCATATGATGGGTCAGCCCCGGATGATGGCGCCCCCGCCTGGTATGAACATGCCAAGGCAGAATTTTAGCCCCAACATGGCGCCTTTCAGTAATTTTCGTGTAAGTATTTTGACTTAATTTTGTAGAAAACTAAATTTAATTTGATTTGGAAAAATAATGCTCATTTTCACTGATTTTAGTAATAGTTTCCTTCATCATATAATATGTATCAAGGATAGAGACTTGTGTGCACTAAAAGTGTTATTCAAATGTACTTTATTCTTTTTTTTAATATCAGACAACATCATACGGACAAAATAGAAAAAAAAGAAAAGAAATAAAGAGAAGAATTAAAAAGATAAGAAAGTACTATTTTGCAAGATAACATATCGTCCCTACATTATAAAAAGACTATAAGAAGAATAATCATTATAAGCGGACAGGAGGTGTAATGGAACACAAAAATCTTATATCAAAATATTTTTTTTCAGGCCCCATCAATGCAATCAAAACCCGAACAGCCAATGAACCAGGGCATGATGAACATGAACCAACAACTACTCCAGCAGCAAATGAAGACTCAACCGCAACAGATACCGGTGCAAAACGTCAAACCGTTAAACCAACCATTGAGTCAGTCACCGCAGAACAAGAAGATGAGTCAGAACGCTAAAGTGGAACAGAAGATGCAGAAGAGTAGAGTTTATAATAACACCCAGCAGAAGGGGATGCAATCGCAGAATATGACGTCACAAAACCTTGTACAGTTGATACAGAGCACTCATCCGATGCTGCAGATGAACAGTTATCATAACGCGAGTCACCACCCGATGTTGAACAATCGGAGCAATATGTTCAATAGCAATCAGTACGGCAATAATAATTTCTTTAATAATCAGAGGCATAATGGGAGCTTTAGTAATAGTAGGTGAGTTGGTTCTGGATTATTTATCTTGTACTGTGACTGGTATGTGATTAAGTAGTGAGACTTTGCATTTACATTCGAAATAACCCTACCATATTTTTTTCTTTTACTATGCGCACAAAATCAGCTGTGCGAAGTCGAAGGTCACCGACCCGCCGCGTTGGGCGGCAATGGCGTCAAGGTTCGTCGCCTTTATTTCGGTGGCGCCTAGCTAGGCAGCTAGGCTAGTAGTGAAAGTGCTGCGGCGCGTATATGGAAAATTTTTAATAAATTGTATCTCGAAAAATGGAAGGAAAATATTTTATACTAGCTGTGCCGGCGGCGTCCCTCGCGTGGATATCGGGTTTCAAAAATAACGGACTTCCATAAAATGGTACCTAAATTTTAAGTTAGACTTCTAGCAATACATTGGTGAATACCGCATTTAAATCCATGCAGTTGTTTTTGCGTGATGTGCGATCAAACATACAGATAAAAATTTCTCCCGTTTTCCCAACACTTTCCATCGCTGCTCTGCTCCTATTGATTGTAGCGTGATGAAAAGTATCCTATAACCTGCCCAGGAGTATGAAGAATAATTGTACCAAGTTTCGTCGAAATCCGTCCAGTAGTTCTTTTTTCTATAACGAACATGCAGACAGACAGACAAAAATTTTACTGATTGCATTTTTGGCATCAGTATCGATCACTAATCACCCTCCGATAGTTATTTTGAAAAAATATTTCATGTACAGAATTGACCTCTCTACAGATTTATTATAAGTATAGATAGATAATGTACATGTATAAAAAAGGTTTACAACATTTAGTTTAGTTATTCTATTACCTCTTAAAAGGATTCCATTGACTTACCAGTAAAAGGCATACATATTTTATGTTCGTATTTACTCTGTTTATCGAACTAACAACAATGACACAAATTGCGATCTCTGTGACGGACTCATAACTCAAAAATGTTTACTATGACGCAGGCATATGAACGGCGACGACGGCAGCTGCGGCAGCGACGGCGACGAGTACGCGGGCCTCATGACGCAGCGCGAGAAGCAGTGGCTGATCAACATACAGATGCTGCAGCTCAACACCGGCACGCCGTACATACACGACTTCTACTACACGGTGAGACTACAGAGCAGGCCCGCACATTACACGAGTGGGCCTGGTGACGCAGCGGCTCAACACAGACGCTGCAGCTCAACACCGGCACGCCGTACATACACGACTACTACACGGTGAGACTACAGAGCAGGCCCGCACACTGCACGAGTGGGCCTGGTGACGCAGCGGCTCAACACAGACGCCGCAGCTCAACACCGGCACGCCGTACATACACGACTACTACACGGTGAGACTACAGAGCAGGCCCGCACACTACACGAGTGGGCCTGGTGACGCAGCGGCTCATCACACACAGACGCTGCTGCTCAACACCGGCACGCCGTACATAAACGACTTCTACTACACGGTGAGACTACACAACAGGCCCGCACACTACACGAGTGGGCCTGGTGACGCAGCGGCTCAACACACAGACGCCGCAGCTCAAAACCGGCACGCCGTATATGCACGACTTCTACTACACAGTGAGACTACAGAGCAGGCCCGCACACTACACGAGTGGGCCTGGTGACGCAGCGGCTCATCACACACAGACACTGCTGCTCAACACCGGCACGCCGTACATACACGACTTCTACTACACGGTGAGACTACAGAGCAGGCCCGCACACTACACGAGTGGGCCTGGAAACGCAGTGGCTCATTAACATACAGAAGCTACTCGTACATTACATGACAAGTTTGTCTGATACTCGTACCTAAGTATACTGTGGGGTCATCTTCTCTACGTTTCTATGGTAATCAAACATACTGTGCCTAGTACTCCGTCACCCCAACACCACCTCCGGTGGCCGACTGGCCTTAAAAGGTCTGTCTTTGAGTCACCTTATTTGCACAAACAATAATACTGTTTTTTTTCCACAGGTGTTCTTAGAAAGGCAGGCGGCTAAGGAGAAGGAAGGTATCAAGGAGGCACACAAGGCTAATCAACAGAACCATCCCTTCTACAGTGGGGGTGAGTCCAATACAAATCCAGATAAACTTATTTATTGCTGACCGGGCAGATTTCGTACCACCCTTTATTCAATTTTTAAATCTTCATTGTGCTTCTTCCACAAATAAAATAGACCAAAATTAACCAAATCAGCCTAGTTGTTCTCGAGTTTTAGCGCGACTAACGAATAGGAATTATTTTTTATGTATAGATTCAGTTATTATATATTCAGGTAGGAGAGCATATAACAAGCCAGTCTATGGCTCTTTATTGACTCATTTTTTCTTACTTGTCAAAAGGCACTGACAGTTGACATCTTTTTTTTTGTTTAGGCAAATGAATCCACTGATACCACAGATAATCGTACCGGTGGGCGTTCTAAAACATACATACCAATTCGACCCCTCTAAAAGATACACATGTATCTATGCAAAAGGGGAGATATAGATGCCTTTTGTTCTTGTTTGTAATCATTTTTCCGGATCTTGGAACGGTATCTTTAAAGTCACCCTTTTCTCAGTCAGCCACATTGTATATCCATATTGACTACTTGTGTAACACGTTACGTTTGTTGTGTGTCAGCTGTGAAGCAAGAGAACCACGGTCACGGTCACGGCCGCGAGCGGCACAACTCGAACCGGCACAACTCCACGAGCGAGGACGCGCCGCCGCCGCGCACCTACGTGCCCACGCAGTTCGAGAACTCGCTGGGCAAGCTGCAGGTAAGTCACAACTCGACTGGTACAACTCCACGAGCGAGGACAACCCGACCGGTACAACTCCACGAGCGAAGACAACTCGACCGGCACAACTCCACGAGCGAGGACAACTCGACCGGCACAACTCCACGAGCGAGGACAACTCGAACCGGCACAACTCCACGAGCGAGGACGCGCCGCCGCCGCGCACCTACGTGCCCACGCAGTTCGAGAACTCGCTGGGCAAGCTGCAGGTGAGACACAACTCGACCGGCACAACTCCACGAGCGAGGACAACTCGACCGGCACAACTCCACGAGCGAGGACAACTCGGCCGGCACAACTCCACGAGCGAGGACGCGCCGCCGCCGCGCACCTACGTGCCCACGCAGTTCGAGAACTCGCTGGGCAAGCTGCAGGTGAGACATAACTCGATCGGCACATCTCGACCGGTACAACTCGACCGGTACAACTCGACCGGTACAACTCCACGAGCGAGGTACCTACGTGCCCACGCAGTTCGAGAACTCGCTGGGCAAGCTGCAGGTAAGACACAACTCGACCGGCACAACTCGACGCAACTCGAGAACTTGTTGGACAAGCTGCAGATGAGATACAATACATACCGACACGATTGTGCATTGGAAACAGGACGACCGCTTAATATCTGCGGCTGGCCAGGGCAGACAGGGATGCCGCCACTGGCGACACAGAGGGGCTTAGTTAGGGTGGGAGTAATGCAGAGCACACGCTTCGGCATTGCTCTGCCTTGGCCAATGGCGCTCCGTCCTCGTCACTGTCGCACAGGATCTCGATAGCGCCCGCTTTACGCTGAGACCAGTTGAGGGAGGACCCCCAACTAAATCGAAGGTCTGAAGTACCTGATGAAGGATCGTCAGGTCAATCAATCAAAAATACCTTTATTCACAAAGACTTAAAATAAGCACTTATGAATCGTCAACTAAAAATAATGTAAAAATGTAAAAAGTATATTATCTTAAAGCTATTGCTTTTATTCACATTCTTACATTGGAAAAGAATCTACCGCCGTGTTCGGAAAGTAGATTTCTACCGAGAAGAAACGGCAAGAAACTCGGTAGTTACTCTTTTTAAATCGCCAATTGTTACATGTTTTGGTATTACAACATTTTTAAATATTTTAAAGTTAATGCAAAATAAAGGTTGAGTCTATACAATGGAAAGTTTACTACGAAGCAGCAGTCCAGGAGATGTCGTCGTTGAGGAAATCTTCTACTCTCGTTGAGGGTACTTCAGACCTTCGATTTTTGACATCAAATGAAGCGGCCCACCAGGTTGAATATATTTTGTAAAGATGGTATGTCGATCACAAATATAGTTTGTTTGGGCTCTTGTGTTTTCTAATCTGGGTCACCAGGTATTCCAGATCTACGATACTCCTAGTTTTTATAGTTTTCCCTTTGTGTGGCCATTAAATAGGGTTTACTCTGTACCAAATTTCAGCTCTATAACTTTATGAGAAGTACTAGTTCCTTTGTGGTGATCATGAGTGGATCAGTAAGCGAGTGAGTGTCTGTCGGAAATGTGGAACTTTGCTTTCGCTTAACTTCGGAACTAAAGGACTTACAGACTTGAAATTTTGGATTATCTGTATGTGATTATAGCTTACTGGATGACGAAAATTTCAGCGTTCTGGTCTTATCCAGAGGTTCTCAAATAGGGGCTTGAAAATGCGGCGAAATGGTTCCAGTAAAGGATGGTACGGCAGTGTTTGCTACGCGTTCGACCTATAATTCGGCTTTATTTTCGGACTTATTATTGACTGGCTCGGTGGCTCAATTGGTAGTGACCCCTGCTTTCTGAGCCAAGGGTCGTGGGTTCGATTCCCACCCGGGACAAACATTCGTGTGATGAACACTTGTGTTTATTCCGTGTCTGGGTCTGGGTGTTTATATTTGTATTTTAGTATTTATTTGTGGTACCTTCGTTGCTCTGATACCCATAACACAAGTGCTTAAACTACTTACTTTGGGATTAGAGCAATGTATGTGATGTTGTATGTGATGTTTTCTGATAATGTGAAGTATTTTGACCGTGGAAATAACGCTTGTACGTTTGTGTGCAGTGCGGCAGCGTGACGGCGCCGCGCAAGATCATCGACGTGGAGGTGGTGGGCGCCGACGCGACGCCCGCGCAGCGAGCGCCCTCGCGCGCCTCCACCGCCTCCACCGCCAACCCTGCCGAGGTGAGTGGCCCTGAGCCGGGGAGACGGCGCATAAGGGTGGGGGAGAAGTGGCATAATGGTGAGGGAAGAGCGATAAACTTGTAGGCCGGCATGGCTGTGGTGGCTGACTGGAAACTTAGGTTTCCCGCCCGCGGCCAGAGCGACTTGGGCTTCCTTTTCAGCTTTCCATCAGGCGAGAGGAAGCCACTATGCCGAGCCAATATAAAAAAAAAAACCAGTGGGGGAGAAGTGGCAATAAGGGTGAGGGGGAAGTGACAAACGGGTGAGGGAGAAGTGCCATAGGAGTAGGGGATAAAGGACAGACGAGTGGGGGAGAAGTGGCGTAAGGGTAAGGGAGAAGTGGCGTAAGGGTAAGGCAGAAGTGGCTTACGAGTGGGGGAGAAGTGGTATACGAACGGGGGAGATGTGCTATGCGAGTGAGGGAGAAGTGGCATACGAGTGGGGGAGAAGTGGCATACGAGTGGGGGAGAAGTGGTATACAAGTGGGGGAGAAGTGTTATACGAACGGGGGAGATGTGCTATACGAGTAAGGGAGAAGTAATATACGAGTGGGGGGAAGTGGCATATGAGTGGGGGAGAAGTGGCATGCGAGTGGGGGAGAAGCGAAAAACGAGTCAGGGAAAAGCGTCGAAGTACACCTTCGGCGCTTTTCCCTCACCTCCAAAACAACATACGCGTAAAGGAGAAGCGGCAAACTTATTGGAGTAGAAGAGACTTTTGTCTCCCAACAAGTTTGAGTGTCATCGAAGTCTTGAAATCACTCCTGCTTAACCTGCTTGCTAACTTTTAACCCCGACTTTTTGTTCCACAGGTCCCCAGAGAGCTCAAAAGGACGAAACAATTACTACTAGACATAGAAGCGCTATACGTGATCCTGCTTAGGTTAGAAGAGTTGAATGACCCCCTGGCCATCTCTACAGCACTTATATTGAAGGTATTTATGATATTACTAACTAAGTAACATAGTTAGATGTAGAAATCTTATTACGTAACGAATGTACGCAAAATTTAAGTTTAAATTAAAATTAAAATTTAATTTAACTCTTTACCGGAGTCCGTGTTCCCCGAGAAATATAATCTTCAGATTTTCAAGGCGAGAGTGAATCGGTTTTTGTTGGGTGAGCGCGCTTCATCTTAGGCTTCAACATCGCTTAACATCAAGCTAGTTGGGGTCAAGCGCTACCTCATCATCATCATCATCATCAGCCACATCAGTCCACACGCTACCTATTCACTAATAAAAATAAAAAAGCTACAGCTGATGTTACTACTATTGAAGTTGTATCATCATCATCAGCCTTTCGCAGTCCACTGCTGGCAAATATCCAGAGGTTTTACCCATAATCGCCACGCTGAGCAGGTAAATGGCAGCAATCGCAGGTTACTATATTGAACTTAAGTTGTAAAGTTGTTATTGAAGTTTCTATATCTGAGAATCCTACAACTGAAGCTTTTAGGGGTGAGAGCCTTCCGCTCCCCCAACAGTCCGGTGATGATGACAAGGCCGGCCTGGCCATCATCGTAGTCATTTAGAGAAAAAAAAACTGAAGCTTTAATCGCAATAACCGAAGTTAAGCTAGCTAAGTTGTTAAAACCAAAACTGTTGAAGCGAACAAACCAGGACCATAGCCATTTGAATATGCTAAGCCAACAAATAGATTCTTTCTTATGCGATAGGCGGCAGACGAGCAATTTATAATCCATCTTCTTTCAGGAAAGAGAAGAGAAGCAGAAGCAGCTAGAAGCGGCGCAGAAGGAGCTAGAAAACGAGCCGGAGGACGAGTCGAATCTGTTCCTGAAGAACATCGAGTCGGTGCAGCGGAGGCCCAAGCAGGACAGCCCCAAGAGCGAGAGCGTCGACAAGAGACAGGTACAATGATGATTCATGACGATGGGTGATGATGATGATGATGATGGACTTTGATATTGATTGTTGATCTTAACTAATATTATAAAGCTGAAGAGTTTGTTTGTTTGAACGCGCTAATCTCAGGAACTACTGGTCCGAATTGAAAAATTCTTTTTGTGTTGAATAGACCATTTATCGAGGAAGGCTTTAGGCTATATAACATCACGCTGCAACTATTAGGAGCGAAGAAATAATGGAAAATGTAAAAAAACGGGGAAAAAATAACTATTCCACGCGGACAAAGTCGCGAGCACAGCTAGTTTTAAATAATGATGGAGGTGTATTTAAGATAATGTGAGTGATGATGATGGATAGTGATTGATTACGTATGATGATGGATGATAATATTAATTAACGGCGTCATACAAACTCCATAGAAAGATCTGTTTCTGTGAGAGGGACGGACATATTTACTTTCAACGACTGTATCTCGCCCATTTTTCAACCAATTTTGATTTTGTTTTCACTGTTCGTAGTATATTTTTATATGTTTTACGATCAATTAGTAAATACGAGAAACTATTTTTCATGCATATTCCCTATTCGGCTGCCGCCGAAGAGGGCGGCCCCGGAAAACATGGTGTGACGATTTGGCCCATCAATCAGACGATTGGCAGGCTCTAGCTTTTTGCCCAGCAGTGGGACAGCACAGGTTGAAAAAGAAATATCATTTGGGGAGGCGTATAATAGGGAATATGCATGACTTTTTTTTATGGATTTATTGAGATCTTTTATCTTCCAGATACATAAATATCGAAGAATTTTTAAACTATCTTTTGTATTAAGCGAGTTATAAAGCGTTAAAGTTATTGCTTAGACAGAGAGATCCGACGTGGCGGATGACACTCCATAGAAAAATCTGTTTTGCGTGAGAGAGACGGATATATTTACTTTCAACGACTGTATCTCACCCATTTTTCAACCAATTTTGATTTTGTTTTCACTGTTCGTAGTATATTTTTATATATTTTACGATAAATTAGTAAATACATGAAACTATTTTTCATGCATATTCCCTATTGGGATTTTCCTTGGTCATCAGGCTTGGGTTGGTGACCGCAGTAGAATTTATTTGTGCCCCGGCCCGTTTCCAGATATCCCCTTAGTCGTCTTCTAACACACCCGCGGGATGAGATGGGGTAGACGTATTCTAAGCCCGTTCTCGCTGGTTGCAGGTGGTGAACCTGGCGGTGAGTCAGAAGCCTCCGGTGAAGAACCTGTTGGACGAGGACAAGGAGGAGCTGGTGACGAAGATGTTCGCGGGGCTGCTGCACAGCGACAGGATAGCGCAGATGCTCACCGTCAGGAAGGGCCGGGTACCTCTTTTGATATGCTTGTTGGAGGTATCTAAGGGACCGACCTATCACCTTTTCGCTCCAAGCCATCCTCACCTGCCCGTGGTGCATCCTGCCGAACAACAAACGAGCCTCTGGCAAACCGACTGGTGGCGGTAAAACCATCACGATAGAAGGCGTAGCTAAATACCACAGGCCGATGACGGGCAGCAGCGTCACCGGAGCAAAAAGCTACTCTTATGAGGGCACTCAGATCCGTCAGATTTATACAGCTTTATTTCTAGTATACATGAAGCCATAAAAACATTTCTTCTAAATCAGTAATAGAATCGATTGCAGAAGTTTTATATGTATAAGAATGTAGTTAATTAAAAAAAAAGTATCTTGAGTAAATTTATTACTAGTCTAATAGTACAAGCTTCGGCTCAGTATGGAGCTAGATGGCGCTGCGTGGCCCGGCGTGGCATGTCCCGCGTTACTCACTGGCTCATTGTACCTGCAGACGCTGCTCTGCCGCTTCCTGCGGCGCGTGCCGGCGAGCCACATCCGGCTGCGCGGCGTGTGGTCCCGCGTACTGCGCGCCCTGCCCGCCGTGGCGCGTCGGCAGGACAACTCGCTGCGGGAGCTGGCGCCGCATTACCGCAGGTGAGTGTGGTCGCCATTTGGGCAGCCGGGTTGGCGATAGCAGGTAGCTACGAGCCTCAGTGACGCAGCTGCCGTTCATGAGCCTGACCGGCCCATAACCGGCAGCTGCGTCACTGAGCGAAGGCGAAGTGAACGTTGATTAGTTCAAAGACTCACGTGATGATATACCGTCCACCAATCAGGGGAGAGTGTGTTAAGTTACGGGTAATAATGCACCGTTAAATAGTACATTGAGCAACGATTGGCCCATTTGAGGACGATTTTACTTGTGTCAAAATCGTAAGTTATTAAATTACTGCCAAGCTACCGTAAGTTGATCAATTAACTGAAATCCATTGCGTTAAATAATACATTTCAACTACCGTTTATTATATTCCGAAAGTTAATCAACTAACTAGGAATTGATCAACTTACGATTCTTGCTTTTTTCCGGTGACATATATAACGCTGCCGGGGACGCGCTCCCGCGTCAGAATTAGCTGAGCTTTGTCCTATTGTCTGCCTGTACGATTGTGTAATATATGCCTGTGTACCTACTATATTTAACTGTAAAGACAATAAATAAATTCTTATTCTTAAAAATAATTGTAATTATTATTGTCCTGTTGCAGCTACATCCACAGCACGTCGGGCTGGGCGCCGATCCTGGAGTCGTGCGGGTTCCTGGCCGAGGCGCTGGACCCTGCAAGAACGCCCTACGTGCTGACGTCATCGGTAAGAACAGTTTCGGTGTATAACAGCAATTGGTCAAGCGTCATCATGCGTTTCCTCATGTGTTTCCTTCCTCTTAGTTAGTTAGTTTGAATGGGCCGTTTTCCGCAACTCGACGACTATGGGCCTATTATGCGTAAAAAAGGTTCCCTTCCTCTTACAATACTGGGTTCTTTAGGCGGGCCGTGTCAGTGGGCCTTCAGGGTGAGGGCGACAGGCGCGGTGGGTATGCCCTTATTGTGCCTGTCGACCTAACATTTGGACCTCACGACCGCTTACTATCAGGTGGAGTGAGGTCATCCTGAACGCTCTTTTTATAAAAAAAAAAATACTTTGTTGGGTGGCTTGAACATCTCTATTTGACAGCTGATAAGTTTTTTTTTAATTTGGAATATGTGACTGCGATTCGCTTGATGGTAAGCGATAACGTAGTCTACAATCGAAAACGCTTACCCTACAAAAACCAGCAAATGCCTAGAACGACGGAAGATTATCTCTCGGGGCACAATGAGCCCGGCAAGGAGTTCCATAGTTTAGCCGTTCGTATTATGAAGGTAGAGGCGAAACGCGCTGTACGAGTTTTTCGAACTTGTCAGTTTATCAGTTGTCTAATACCCATAGTAAAAGCTTCTGCTTAGTATGATACTAGATGGCGCTGTGTGGCCTATTGGGGCATGTGTAAAAGGTCCACACTACAAGCACGAGCGCGCTGCGAGCATTTTGGTCGTGCTAGGCTGCATTCTGCCTGTTGTCGGTTTTTTGACGAACACAAAGGGATTTGCTTCGCGTTCGAGGACGGTGATCGTTGTAGGTTCGTTGTACGTTCACACTTGATGGCTCCGCTTGTGCTTCGCTCGTGCTCGGTTCGTCTAGCGTAGATCCGCTTTTAGGTTTTTTATTATAATGCTCATTGTTTGTTGTCCCCAGTTCACGCTATCGTGCGTGTGCGCACTAGTGGAGCGAGCGTCGACGCTGGTGAACACGCCGGAGGCGACCGGCAGCGAGCGGCAGTGGAGCAAGTTCCTGAAGACCCTGGCCAGGGCTCTGAAGCACACCACGCTCAGGGTCGGCCGCCCGCTGCAGCCGCTGCCCGCCGCCGCGCTCACCTGCCACGTGAAGCAGCTCGAGTCCAGGTCAGTAGCAGCGGCAGCACACCACGCTCAGGGTACCGCCCGCTGCAGCCGCTGCCCGCCGCCGCGCTCACCTGCCACGTGAAGCAGCTCGAGTCCAGGTCAGTAGCAGCGGCAGCGGCAGCACACCACGCTCAGGGTACTGCCCGCTGCAGCCGCTGCCCGCCGCCGCGCTCACCTGCCACGTGAAGCAGCTCGAGTCCAGGTCAGTAGCAGCGGCAGCACACCACGCTCAGGGTACCGCCCGCTGCAGCCGCTGCCCGCCGCCGCGCTCACCTGCCACGTGAAGCAGCTCGAGTCCAGGTCAGTAGCAGCGGCAGCGGCAGCACACCACGCTCAGGGTACCGCCCGCCGCAGCCGCTGCCCGCCGCCGCGCTCACCTGCCACGTGAAGCAGCTCGAGTCCAGGTCAGTAGCAGCGGCAGCACACCACGCTCATGGTACCGCCCGCTGCAGCCGCTGCCCGCCGCCGCGCTCACCTGCCACGTGAAGCAGCTCGAGTCCAGGTCAGTAGCAGCGGCAGCACAGGGTACCGCCGAAACTTCCACTGCTGGACATAGGCCTCCGCCAATGGCAATTGCCAATTGCAGCACACTTGGCAGGCGGGTTGGTGACCGCAGTAGGTTTTATCTTTACCCAGGTAAACGCTGCTACCCATTTCCTGATATTCCCTTAATCAGGGCCGTCTCTACCAGGGGGTGAAAGGGGTGCGGTGCACCCTGCCGGGCGCTTGTAGGGGGCAGGTTAAGTCGCGGCACACCGGCGCCGAATATACTTAAGACGGCCCTGCCCTTAATAGTGGGCAATCTGGGATTATCTCTTGCGGGAGCTAGGGTGAGAAACCTGTAAATAGGATATTTTGTTACTAAAGGATACATTTTGCGACTAGAGCACACATTTTGCGGCTAGAGGACACATTTTGCGACTAGAGCACACATTTTGCGACTAGAGCACACATTTTGCGACTAGAGCACACATTTTGCGACTAGAGCACACATTTTGCGACGAGGACATATTTTGGGACTAGAGGACACATTTTGCGACTAGAGCACACATTTTGCGACTAGAGCACACATTTTGCGACTAGAGCACACATTTTGCGACTAGAGCACACATTTTGCGACTAGAGCACACATTTTGCGACTAGAGCACACATTTTGCGACGAGGACATATTTTGGGACTAGAGGACACATTTTGCGACTAGAGCACACATTTTGCGACTAGAGCACACATTTTGCGACTAGAGCACACATTTTGCGACTAGAGCACACATTTTGCGACTAGAAGACACATTTTACCATTAGAGGACACATTTTGTAACTAGAGGACACGTTTTGCGACTAGAGGACACATTTTACGAATAGAAGACACACTTTGCGTCTAGTGGACATAATATATTTGCTTGCACTTTTTATGAAATGCGGATCTTTTTTTAATTTTTTTTTTTTATTTATAGGTCAAGTGTAGAAATCCTCCAGCGTGGTACTAGTGTGGACATCACACGGGGAGATGTCCACCGGCAACTGAGGGACCACCTGTGCTGATGGCTGGCGACGCCGGGGTAACTGACGCGGCGCGACGGTCGCCGGGGCCGGTCCGGGCGGGGCAGCGTTGGTGAGCGGGCACGGGTTGGTTGGACAAATGTTGGTTCAAATGTACAATGATGGTCGGGACTGGTCGTGGTGAGGCGAATGTTGGTCGAAATATGGTCGTGGTGAGGCAAATGTTGGTTCAAATGTTGGTCGACGTCGGCAGATGTTGGTTTGTCTGAAGAGTTAGTTGCTGTTTGAGATGAGTGTGTGATTTGACAAATGTTGGCTATTTAGCTTGGCCAACACTAACGCCAGTATGGGACGATCGTTATTGGGACAAATAAAGGCCAGTTTGGTGTGAACATGCGCATTATTTGGAGGATTCTGGTTCCAATGTTGGGCAATCTAAATGTGCTTGTAATGCCGCGGCCACACATTGGATTCAACTTTGCGTCCAATCACTGTCCAATGCCCAACACTAACGCGCTCGATGTCTTCATTGTGACAAAGTACCGATACACACATTGGTGTATTGGGCGCAAAACGTTACGTTGGTGCAAATATCTCCAATGTGTAGCGGCGGTCCAATAAATGTCTACATATTGGTTCAAACATTTGCCGTTGGTCTTGCTGATTATATACATATATTTGGTTCTTGGACAAATGTTGGTCAGACATACGATGAATGTTGGGACAAATATTGGCCGCGACTAACTTTTGAACGCCAATCAAAATTAGGCCGTAGCTATGACCATTTACGACTAATTATCAAATATTTCGATATAATCAAATTGTTACTTAATATTATCTGTTGAAGTTGTCTTTTAGGTAAATTGTATTGAGTGAATGGCTATAAAATGTCGTTTATAAACACCTTACACCTTAGGAAATTATTAATAATAACGTTTCGAATAATTAGACTTAATTATAAATGTTTGGGCCAACGTTTGGCCAACACAATAGATGTTTGCACCAATGCTTACCGTTGAAAGGTTGCGTGTGACTTAAGGCAAAACTGATGTAAAAATACCTCAAATGTATGTATGTATGTAGAAATAAATACGCAAAGGCCGAATCGAATGATTATTTAGAATATAATTTAATTTGTAAAAATTTGCTACCAAATCATTAGAGCGCTCTAGATATGTTTTATATACAAAGTATAATAAAGAAAAGTAAGTCCGCTTTGGATGGAGAAATGATTCTTTTCTAAACATCTGTGCAATATAACGTATCCTATGTAATACTAAACTATCCCAATTATTATCTTAAATGAAAGTCATTAATATAACTTCTGATAGCGTCATCTGACCACCAGGAAAGGTCGTGCTAAAATCGATTGTTAAACTAGAAACAAAGAGAAAATTAAAAATATTAATTTTTTTTTGTATTAGTAATGTATAAATTGCATTCCAAGAGATATTAATTTCTCTTTAACGAATCCGAATTACTTTTCTTTATATCATGATACTTTAGTTGTATATGACACTTTCATCTGACAGTTTACATATTGACATTTACGTTTTCTGTAAAAGTTTTTGTGCCCTCTTCAAAACGAGTTTCCATCATCATTTCTTGCGATAACTCATTTGTCATTTGTCGTCTGTCAGATGAAATTTGTCAAATTATAAATGTCAGTTGTTGTGCGTACGTACTTGAATTAGTGAAATCATTTGACTTGAATAAATTTGTAGATATTTAATATCTGTTGGTCGGACGTAGGCGTACATTTGTTAGATGCCGCGACTTCTTTGCCTGATCAGACGCCCGGAATCAGACGTTTGTAAAGTTAAAAGAAACTTTAGAAAAGCAAATTACCGTAACTTTCGCTCACTAGACGGCCGGTCGCCATTTTCTTTTTTAAACAGACAACGCGATTTTTCGAACAATTATTGTTTCCAAGTTCAAAAATCCGCGAGAAAATTTTTCGTTTTTTTTTAAATTTTGAAGTGCGATAAAAATTAAGATGGCGACCGAATCAATGGATATACAATGCATTATTCTCATTTAACAAAAATTGTATATCATGTTATGTATATTTTAGTATGTGGTACATATGCGTATGTAAAGTATATTTTACTAATAGTAAGACGATGTTATCGAGCAATAGTCGTCTTTTTCGTGCGTTTTTGACTGGAAAAATATAGTTTGACAGCTGTCAAAGTCTAGTGACTTTTATGGGTCCCCAAGATTACTAGGTGTTTTAATGTGTCAAATGATTTTGGTAACCGTATTTTCTTATCATATTTTATTGATTCTATAATTTTTGCAATATTGACATGAAATGGTCTTTTTGTATGTTCGTTCATCTTTTTTTTAAAGAATCATATGTACTTTTTGTCCAATTAATCAAAATATTCCTCTATTTTCATTCTAGACATAAAGCATTATTAAAGCACACCTGAATGCCCGCTGCCATTGGCTATATGAATGTATAGTGAAATGTTATCCAAAATCAAATCTTTAGGTAAGAATTTAATTTAAAAAATCTTAATTATTCCTATGTATTTAAATTCGATACAAAACGTTTATTGTGGCAACAAAAGACGACTAGCTTGCTCGGCCATCTCATCATCTATAACAAATATTGTTTATCATTTAAACACGTCATTCGGATATTAGTTTGCGTAGAATGGCAACATTATTAATATTGCTTTTAAAATATCTAAGTCTGAATATATAGCGATACTATCCTGTGTTGCCAGGTGTGCGTTTTCAAAAAGCTACCGCCATCAGCTTGTTGTAAAACTCTCACCTGGCAACACTGAAACTGAAAAGCTTGTTATTTAGTCATTCATTTATTCTTGTAAATATTAAGAACATAAAAAATAAAAATGTTTTATCCTTCTAGATTATTTCAGCTTTTAATTTAATATAAAAATGATAAATAAATATGCTTTTAAAACGATTATATATTATAACTGGGTATATTAAAAAATCCATAGAATTTAGAAAAATATGGAGGTCAATATGTTTTCAATCCATACAAAATTCTAGGATTAACATTAAAATAAAAAAAACTGAGGATTGATTTTTTCGAAACGTCTTTATATTCTAATCTATTGTCTGTGATTGGTTTTTTTTGTACAATTTGTCTATGCTTCACAATTAATTTTTGATCTCGCTGAAAAAGTCAGTCCTCAACATCAAAATCACATACACATACATTTGTTTTAAGTTATGTGACTTTGAATAGACTTAAAGGAAAAAAAATATTTAAAAAAGTCTTACATTACTTGTAAAGAATGATTATTGTATTTTCTCGGTATATAGATATGTTCACTATTTTGCGTATTGGTAAAGTATAAATTTAGTCATGGTGCGGAAGGCGCATGCTTTGTAATAAAATAAATATTTTATTGTACAAGACAAAACATTTTGGATATAATTTTAAGGTCCAAACAGACAGCGGGTGTGACGCCGATGTCATATATTTACTTGTAATAAACTCACCTATTAACAGACAAGCTCTCAGGATCCATTTAGCTTTGGTGATGCAAATAAACGAAAAATAAATGTTTAAAATGTATTTAAACATAGTTAAAAGCAGTTTTAAAAGTTGATTTATTGGTATCAATTTTTATTTTGGCGCAAAATGTTTAATAAATCACTCAATTTGATGAAACTTAAAACAGATTTTGACAACGATGTAGTTTTGCTGGTAAAATTCATTCAAAATCTAATCTTTACGTAAGTATATATCTTTGACATCGATACCACAATTATAATTATGAATAAATTCAATTATTCTTGCATATAACAAATTTCTCAAGGCTACGGTCTTGCCAGAGTGCAGTAACGTCACGATGACGTCGCGTCATTTCCGTTGTCATTCGTCCTTAAAGCGTGCAACACCGTAACGCGAGTTCAGAACGCCTTAGCTGTACTCGACTAATGCCAAAATTGAATGAACGTGGGAGGAAGTATTCGAATCCGAGCGGAAATGTGCATTGTTATGCCTTTCTACGAGTGGTTCGGAAGCTTTGTCGGACGTCAATTAAATTTTGACGTTAGACTACTGCGACTTATGTCAAATTTGAATGAAGGTCGAAAAGGTTTCATAATGTCGAAATTTGGCATAGTGAATTGCCGAACTGGGGAGGTTAGTGTGTTTACTATTAATTAACGTCACTTTATATTCCTTATGGGCGGCGATGATAAACTATAAACGGTCATTTCTATAAATTATAAATCAACACTATTTAAAATGCCGTCGACGCTCCAGAATCGCGTTAAGTGTGTTTCACGCCTAAGCCTTCCATTTTGCGTCAACACTTGTGTGCGCGATTGTACTCTGTAGGTTGTAGATTTCTCACTTAACGATATTAGTTCACAACTGTTCTATATTCTATTCACGTTTCCAAACTATGTGATTTACACGCTAATTGTACTATCTGCCGTAATCACAATTTATATGACATAAAATGAACTTTCTATGACAATTTCTCTTTGACATCTCTCATTGATGTGAAGTATTTTACTTGGAATCTTTTTCTAATCAAAAATGTGATTTTAGAGAAAAATTAAAATTTTATGGTGTCCTTTTAGATTAAGATTTGTACGTAAATTATTATAGTTTTTATTGTTAAGATGATTTTGGTAAAAACAAGGGTTACTTTAGAATAATTGTGTTGTGAAAAGTACAATCACCCACAAAAGTGTTAACGCAATAATTAAATTTAATTAAATATTTAATTTAAAAATGTGTAAATAACAATCAACTGCCACGTGGAAAAATCATTAAAAGTTACGTTAAAGGTGTTTGTTATAGAAATACATTTTTTTTTGTAAAATAACATTTTTATTTCCGTTTTTGGTAGCGGAAGGAGTATAGTTTCCTTTTTTACTATCAGTAGTTTTTAGTTTTTTATTATCCCTAAAATAAATAAAACTTGTTTATAGTATAAAAATTGTTTTATTGACAGACATGATTCTAGACATTGTTGTGATGAACCTTACTTAATAGGATTTAGGTTGGTTTTAGGCGAGGACACGAAGTGAGCGGTCTCGATGCCAGTGGACTATGCAATTTTCATCGACATATTTTTCATCTTATTTTTCATCTCCACCACGTCTATGGCCATTTGAAACGTGTTGGTTGTGAAACATAAAAATAAAATGGACTACACTATGTCAATGCAATGCAGACGCGTGGGCATCGCTTAAGTGTTACGCGCCGCTCGTACGCACCTGCCGCAGATACCAGACCCATTTATGTAATTATATTCATTGCCGTAACAGTAATTCGGATTTAAAATGTGTCTCTCATCACCAAACCGTTTGCCGAGGGTGGTGGCTAAGTACCTATGTCCAGCAGTGGACATCTGCAGGCTGATGATAATGACGATTGAACCGTACCGCTGCCCGCTTACTTCCGAGTCCAGCTGGTGGTGAGTGTGACTGTTAGGCTTTATTTCCTTCTACGCTGGCGTCACTAGTGCTATGAAAGACCCCCAGTGCAACGCATCTTCAGCGGCAGATTATTGACAGCGCTAAACTGACATCGGCGTAGTAGGAAATTATTGACAGCGCTAAACTGACATCAGCGTAGTAGGAAATTATTGACAGCGCCTAACTGACATCGGCGTAGTAGGAAATTATTGACAGCGCTAAACTGACATCAGCGTAGTAGGAAATTATTGACAGCGCCTAACTGACATCGGCGTAGTAGGAAATTATTGACAGCGCTAAACTGACATCGGCGTAGTAGGAAATTATTGACAGCGCTAAACCGACGTCAGTGTAGTAAGAAATCAGGCCGAACGTGGTAACTGTGACTGAAACCAACCTAACTAAGGCTTACGAGAAACTGGACAATTTCAACTCCTGCAGCATGTTGAAGACTGTCTCCACGAGGCGGTACTTCATGTTGAAGGTGGCGCGGCGCGCGTCCACTGACCCGTACGACATGTTCAGCGTGAACAGGTCGGGGTAGAACTGGCAACATACATAAAAAAGATCAATAAACAACTTAAACATATGTAAACATACCTACTCGTAATTTATAAAGTTGCAAAAAACTGCCAAAAACAACAGTTGCGAAAATGACATTGCGAAAGTCACCATTTGCGAAAATGACAACTGGCCAAAGTGACCATTATGGCGAATATGACTGTGTCAAAACTGTATCCTCCGGCTCACTTACAAACAATACAGACCTACACTATTTAAGCACACACAGGCCCACATTTCAAGTTACACAAACTTGTCGAATGTTGATGTTAATAGTGACCTGCGTGGGACACTTAGTTGCGAATTTGACAGAAGTGGTTAGGTTGCGAACATGCGAGAGCGAATTTCGCAACGAATTGCTCAGTGAATTAAAATTCGGAGATTGATCTTTCCGAACGGATCTGTGAACAAGCCCCACGGGTGTTTCACTTTCATCCATAAACATGTTAGATTACCTTCATCCCCATCATGGGCTCCGTGTTGAACTCCTGCGTCATCTCGTTGCATTTCAGCACCAGCGCCCTTTGAGGGGTCACGTACAACAACTGGAACTTCGCCTGCGAAAGGAATATGCATCATCATCTGTCTGTAAACAACGTCAATTGCTAAACAATGACAATAGGCTTGTTGCCGTAAAAAATGTAATAGTCCATCTTTTAGATTGTTCAAAAATAAAAGACACGTATATTTTTTTTCATTTGTTAAAATTACGCGTGACGTCAAAGAGTGGGAGTTTTTTCGCCACTGAGTGACGTCAAAAACCCCCACTCCTACATTTTGATGCCTTGTATCTTTGTTATTTTTTAAATACCTACGTGTCCAATATATTTTTATAATCTAAAATACGGACTAAATAAAATGTAATTATTTTGACCCTGGAAACATCCCTGGGTTGGTGACGGTAGTAGGTTTTGTTTGTACCCTGGTAAACGCTGCTGCCCGTTCCCTGATAATCCCTTAGTCGTTTTCTGAAACACCCATGGGATGCGATAGGGTGGTCCTATTCTAAATCCGGAAAACACGGATAAACCTAGTTAGGTTCAATGCTGCGAAAACTCAGGCGTGTCTTTTCTCCGCAAAAAAGAGGCCATTCCAACTGGCTCCTACTTTCCGGGATGTAACCGTAAAGATTGCCGACCACCTTGAACTTCTTGGTGTCACAGTTTCCTCCACGCTCAATTTCGGCTCCTATATTGAGTCTAAGGCTCAGTTGGCTGCCAAAAAGCTTGGTATCCTCTCGAAGACGCGTCAGTATTTCAAGCCGGAACAGTTGCTCACACTGTATCAAGCACAAGTTCGGTCATGCATGGAATACTGTTCGCATCTTTGGGATGGATCGGCTAAATACCAGCTTGAGGCGTTGGAGTCAATTGAAAAAAGTGCGAGGAGACTCATTAACAACGACTTACTTTGTGACGCGAGACTGCAAAGTCTGGAACACCGTCGTAAAGTCGCCTGTCTGTCGGTATTCTATCGGTTGCGTTTTGGTGAGTGTGCGACGGAATTATTTAATTTGATTCCTCCTGCCCCCTTTTATCATCGGACGAGCAGGGATACGGCGAATAGGCACCGTTACATGGTGCAAGTTCCTAGGACGCGCACAGCGCGTTTCGCTTCTACCTTCATAGTGCGAACTGCTAAACTATGGAACTCTTTGCCGGGCTCCTTGTTCCCCGAGAGATAAAATCTTCCGATGTTCAAGGCGAGAGTAAATCGATTTTTGCTGGGTGAGCGCGTTCCATCGTAGACTACGATATCGCTTACCATCAGGCGAATCGCAGTCAAGCGCAAACTCATTTTAAATAAAAAAAAGAAAAAGAAAATTCATGTCTATAAAACATTATAGAATAATGATGACGGATTCAAAGAGGTCTTGTTTCTCACCACAGAGGCGGTTGAGTTTACCCTAAACTAAGGTGATATTGTTTATTTTTTTTCTTTTCAAATGTAATGGGAAGCAGTAATAATAAGACTGCAAAAAATCAGTTACGTGTCTTAGATTGGGCTTACTTCTCTTTTCGTATCAACGGCTTCGCGTAATTGCATCACGATATTTCTAGTCCCTTGCGCTGCATTCCATCTGGAAACAAAATCTGTTCGTAGGTAAAAGTTAAATATGCCTCATATCTGGGTGATTGTCTCTTGGATGAGGTCCCGAGTATTGAATGTTTAAGTGTCTCATCATATAGTAGGTAGGTATACCCATACCAAGTACCTATTGTAAAAGACTGGTGAGACATAATTTGAAGAATCACGTTATCTTTGCATGACTTATTGAGGTCTCGGGAGTGAATTCCTTTTCAGCCATAATCTGGCGCTAAGTACTCGGAAGACTCAGTCCCAAGTTGTTTTGATAAGAGTCAGTCATGAGCTTTCAGTTTCAAGACTCGAAAGACGAGTCTTTGACAGTTCAAGAGCTGAAAGACGGACTTGAGCATTATAAAAGAACTGACTCTTCAAAAGGAACTTATGTATCATAATTACGTCTCTAGACTACACTAGACGTACCTGCTCCATTGGAAGTTGTAGGCCCTGGAGAGGAAGGCCATGGCGTGGTAGTTGTGCCTCTCCGCCACCCACTCCTTGGGGCACGCGCCCTCCACGTGGTTGTACGCGTCGAAGTCCGGGAAGAAGTCGCAAGCCGCTTCGCGCATTATCTGCAGAGGAGTCATACACGTCACGAAGTGCGACAGACAGCGGTGTCTACGTGCCAGCCAGAGATGTTACAAAACCGATAGATCATTTTGGCAATAGCTCTGTTAAGTTTTAGCTTGATATGGACTAGAGTCGGGATGCAGGGCATGATTCGACTCAGCTCCTTCAACAGTGCGATTCGCTGCTAACGACAGTGCACCATCTGGAAACGTGCAATGATCACGGGACACGTCCCGCCTTCAGCAGGGCTCCTATGTGTGGTGATGGACAACCTGCAACTATAGATACCCTTTTTTTTCTAGAGCGGAATGCATTAGGCACATTAATTCGGGACACACACCTGCCAAAATGGGAGGCCATACCCATTAAACCCCTCTGTGTCACCAGTGGGCAGCAAATTGCAGGGAAACGGGTGACGCCGAAGCATACGACCACAATACCTGACCCATCCTCTTGACGCTGTAAGGCTTGTTGAAGTGCTCCTTGAGCGCCGAGGTGGGCGCGTTGGCGATCCACTTGAGCCGCACCGAGTTGCCCAGGCACAGCCACGTGCAGGTCACGCACACTCCCGTCACGGTTATCAGGACGCCTTTGCTGGACAGGATACGATTAATAACTTTTATTAAACCTTCGAGTTTCTTCATAATAAGACGTGAGGCCGTAGTGACACAGCCGAAACGTAGCGTCGGGTTAAAAAGGTTAGATTTACGGCCGTATTCACAAACGATACTATACGCGCGGCGTCGCGCGAACGTATAGGTACCCAAAAACCTATAGGATTCTCGGTAGCAGGGCTGTCTCTACCAGGGGGTGCAAGGGGCGCCTGAAAGGCGCTGCCGGGCGCACGGACCCCCAAGAGGGCGCAGGTTGAGTCCGGCACCCCGGAGCCGAATATACTTAAGACGGCCCTGTTGGGTAGGTACCTGTGCGTTACCGTTTTAGCGAGATAGATTCCCAAAATATCATGTCAGAAGATAAGATTAGTCATCTTATGATTAATGCTTATGCATGAATGATTACGCTCCAGGCCAGGTGGATGAATCTATTTTCTATGTCATATGAGTAGGTACCTTAGGGATGCGAAAGAGAGTGACCTATCATCTTGTCGACTCGTGGCGGTATTACCATCACCATTGAAGGCGTAGCTAAATCCTACAGGCAGATGACGGCAACCGTTGGGTGTCACCAGAGCGAGAATGATTACCTATGGGCAAAGCCTCCAGAAGTTTGACTATAGTGGTGAACAACTGGAGAGACCAATGTCCAGCAGTGGACTTCGATAGGCTGGCGATGACGAGTACCTTTGAGGATCCGGTTTGATATCCCAGCCTTGGTAGGGTAGATTGCTGTACCGCAGTGTCGCTATACCGATAGGCCCTGAAATAACAACGTGCACACAAATCTACATAAATATCAGCATTTTTTAGCAAAAAAATAACCGACTTCAGTAAGGCGATAATGAGACCAACTCGGCCGGATCCAACGAGGCCCCCATAGGTCGCTAAAGCCTTTTCTACAACTAAAAAAAGTAATAGATTTTGACAGACATGGGTACATAGGTACCGTTCAACTACCGTCGTTCAACTAATAGTAGTTGAGTAGGACTTAGGGTAGGCCCCTAAGTAGTTGCCCACTGGCGACACAGAGGGGTTTAGTGGGTATGCCCTCCCTTTTGAGAGGTGCGAGTCCCACACACCATGCCGCCTCCCCCCGGAGACGGCATGAAGGTGCATAATGCATTCCCCTCTTAAAAAAAAAAAAAAAAAAAAGGCCCCTAAGTAGTTTCAGCCCAGGGGCCCTACTACAGAAAACGAAAACGATCGTTCGTTGACCGGATCGCGTATTTGTGCCCCATAAATCCCTCTCATTTGTCCCTCCCTTGTTCGAATATACGAACTAAAATTCCTCAACGTCGATTTTCAACAATTAAATTGATATATTATTACACGGGGGGGGACAAATGAGAGGGATTTATGGGACAAAAATACGCGATCTGTTCAACGAACGATCGTTTTCGTTTTCTGTAGTAGGGCCCCAGGGCCCCACAAATCCTCGATTCGCCCCTGCTCGTAAGTACATCCTTTCAAACAAAATTATATTGTCAAATCTGTTCACTCGTAGTTTATGAAGTCGGTTAATATACCTACATTAATTTCTATTTCTATCGATCACGTCATAATCTGAATTTTTCTAATAGATGTTGTACAAAGTTCGTTTACGTCAGTAAGTACGTAAATAAAATAATCAACGAAAGGAGATAACGTGTATAAAGTCGCCGTCAAAAGGTAGTTCGATTTTATAGGTAATCGAAAATCGAAATAGATAAATAATTATTATTTATCTATTTAATTTATCTAATACTCTATAGTGCAGGTATTTTATATATAAATTTATAGATGTGTTTATTATATTGTATCTATTTATATTTATCTGTGTATCTGTCGCAGTCATCTGGTTGAATCTCCTATTCAATTGAATGGCTAGCGCGTTCATTGAATGACGACATTCAATTGAATGTCTAAAGGACAACTCGTCAAGTTATTGATTGAAACGTTCAACGTCTTGACTGAACGTCATTTTAGCATAGTCATTGAATGGGTATAAGCCAACTTTAAGTTCATAATTTTTCTTTAAAAGTATCCGGCGGCGGCGCCGCGGCGTATTAATAGGTAAATCCATGCTGTCACACTATTTTATTACGAATCGAGTCAGTTCATAGTAAATCTAATCAAAAAATTATCAACACTGTTCATAACTTTTTGATCATCTTTGACGCCATATTTGTTTTGGTGACTGCTAACGCCGTGTGGGAAAAGAATGAACTAAATTACAATCACCTGACTGCTTTTACGTCCGCTCTTTTCAAAGGGCTATGTTTCAATCCGCTACCTAGTTGGACGTTAAGTGACGCGTGTTTAGTTAACGTTCGGTCTAGTCATTCAATTGAATGTAGTCATTCAATGAACGCGCTAGCGATTCAATTGAAAAGGAGATTCAACCAGATGACTGCGACATATCTATATTTAATTGCGTACTTTTAAAGATCTAAGCATACCTACATAGGGACAGACAGACTTCTTTGATACTATTTAGTGATTAGTGATGCGCTAAAGAACGAACGAAGAACTATCTGGTTTACACCAGTGTTTAATTCGATATTTGTAACGCCCATATGTGCGCCCATATAAATGGCATGACCTACTACATATCTATACATATAATAAAAATGTAACGAATCGCTGTCTGTACATGGAAGATATATGTGAAAAAATATTATGGGAGGCCTTTATTAATGCAATAGTACCCAAAACAATGATTTTTGGAATTTTTGTCTGTTTGTCTGTTTGTCTGTTTGTCGGTTTGTCGGTTTGTATGTTTGTCAGTTTGTCTGTATGTTTGTGCACGCTAATCTCAGAAACCGCGTATCCGATTAAGATGCGGTTTTCACTAATATATTGCTGGAAGCTTCCCTTAACATTTAGTGTTTGTTTCATGTTAATCGGTCCATAAATAAAAAAGTTACGCCCATTTAACTAATCACGTCGAGCCTGCTGTACGTTTGCGCGGGTATATAAAGCGCGCCGAGATCTGCGCCGCGCCGCTGCCAGCTGCCAGGCACTGGGGTCATTAAAATCACTACCCAAAAAACTATTCCACGCGGACGAAGTCGCTGGCACAGCTAGTACATATAATAAGTGTATATCCTTTCTGCCATCTGAGACGCACATAGAGGTCACAAGTGTAGCGTGGCATGAGGGGCGCCGTATAAAAATTTGTTTGGGGGCCCATAGGAAGAGTAAAGAAGAAGATGCTTTTTCGACTTCTGTCATTTGTAAAATGAAAAAAAAAATCTGTTTACGTTTCCAGCAGAGGACTACGATAGGCTGATGATGATGATGACCGGTTACTTGCCCGTTATCGCAGCGTCTCGTGCTCGTCTTTCGTTTTCGATCAGGCGTAGGGAAGCCATTATGTCGTGCTACTAAAAAAGTATGCCAGATAGTCACAGAGCACTCCGGTCCTGAACTGGATGGTGAGCTTGTCCTCGTTGAACTTGTAGTCGTTGACGTAGTTGCTGGTCCACAGCTTGCGCTGCTCCTGCCACTGGCACATCACCGGCGGCTCCGTCCACATCACGTCCTGCGGCAGCCTGGAACGCAACACTTGACGTTTTTTATACCACTAAGGTAGATAAGGGAGTGACGACTTGCGCAGGACGGCCACAGGGCCGTCTCTACCAGGCGCTGCCGGGCGGCGCGGCGCAGGTGCGTTCTGAGGCTCAGTTCGCTTGATCTTCTGCTGGATCGAGACGCCGGATGATGACGCTAGCTGATGATGAGACTACTTCCAGAGCACTCACTCTATGAAGACCAGCGCCAGCTCCTCGTACTTGGCCTCTGTTCGCTTGATATCCGGTTAGATCGGGACGTCAGCTGATGATGAGACTACTTCAAAAACACTCACTCTATGAAGACCAGCGCCAGTTTGTCGTACTCCGCCTCTGTCCGCTTGATCTCCTGCTCGATCTCCTCGGAGCACCTCTAGAGCACTTACTCTATGAAGACCAGCGCCAGTTTCTCGTACTCCGCCTCTGTCCGCTTGATCTCCTGCTCGATCTCCTCAGAGCACCTCTAGAGCACTTACTCTATGAAGACCAGCGCTAGTTTCTCGTACTCCGCCTCTGTCCGCTTGATCTCCTGCTCGATCTCCTCGGGCGTGCGCGTGACGCCGGGCGGCGGCGGCGCCGGCGCCCTGTACTGCACCTGATACTTCATCGGCTGGAGGCGTTTGGGGAGTTGCACTGGGGACATGTTATAAGGTAAGATAGGGCATAGCGAATCTTCGCCCAAACGGGAATGGTGCCGAAAAAAAAGTAATTAGTCCGCCGTTTAGATTGTTGAAAATAAAAGACACAGGTTTTTTTTTTCATTTGTAAATTAGACCAAAAATTACAAAGATATAACCCATTAATATTATAACGCGTGACGTCAGATTTTGGGAGCTTTTTAGCAAATGAGTGACGTCTAAGACCCCCACTCCTACATTTTGATGCCTTGTATCTTTGTTACTTTTTGTCTATAGGTATAAAAAAGGGAAAAATACGTGTCCAAATTTTTATAATCTAAAATACGGACTAAATATAATGTAATTATTTTGACCCTGGAATCATCCCTATTGAGCCGCCCGTTGGGGGAAGGACCTCTACCCCACGAAGCAAATTTGCTTCGTGCTCTACCCTATAGAATACCGCAGCCAAAGAAAATGTTAATAAGTGATGATACGCATGCTTACATAGAAAAAGCCTATCGTTAAATATTTCCAAATACTCTATCATTTATCATTTAGTGTTAACTATTTCCAAGTATTTTATAATTTACGATACATACTTAACATAATTTTTTGTATTGATAAGTTATGACTCAATGTTTATTGCTGTAACCACCTGGCCGTGCCACAATCAGCTCCTGGCTTTACGATTTGAATACAAATACCTACAAACACCCAAAAACAACTCACAGGTTCATAAGCCAGTGCCTGGGGTGCGTTGGACCTTTAACTGGGAACGGTGGGGTCCAAAGAAAAACGACGAGTGGGTGGTCACGGATCTATAGCTTTTAGCTCGACAAAATGGCTTTCCTACGCGTGATGGAAAGCGAAAGAGAAGCCCAACCCTAACCCCCACGAGCTCTTAAGAAACCCTACTTACTCAATGGCAGAAAGGTAATCTTAACTAATATTATAAAGCTGAAGAGTTTGTTTGTTTGTTTGTTTGAACGCGCTAATCTCAGAAACTACTGGCCCGAATTGAAAAATTCTTTTTGTGTTGAATAGACCATTTATCGAGGAAGGCTTTAGGCTATATAACATCACGCTGCAACTATTAGGAGCGTAGAAATAATGGAAAATGTAAAAAAAACGGGGAAAAAATAACTATTCCACGCGGACGAAGTCGCGAGCACAGCTAGTGTAATTTATAAGGCGTTTGGATGTAAGGGAGCGGCCTATCATCTTTTCGCTCCAAGCCTACCTGACCTGCCCGTGGTGCATCCTGCCGAATAACAAACGAGGCGCTGGCATCCGACTGGTGGCGGTATAACCATCACAATTGAAGGTGAACCGATGACGGGCAGCGGCGTGCCCTGCGATCGCCAACCCGCCTGCCCAGCGTGGCGATTAGGGGTATCCTTCAGATGCTTGCTCTAAGTACCGAACGACTGGAGAGGTCTATGTCCACCACGGGACTGCAATAGGCTGTCGATGATGAAGTGCCGTAGAATTTTTTCTTGTTAACGCCACAGTTGGGTTTAATGGGTATTCCCCGCCAATTAAGTATTAGCCCTACATAGCACATTTGCCCAGGGCTCTGGTGTATGCGTAAAGGCATTCCTGACGAAAAAAAGGCGTCTTCAAAGCCCCACTTAATCCTTTGCCTGTCCACGGTCCAGACACAATAGACTTTCAATTGTTATGTATCATATATGATACATGGGACAGGGAACCTGTTAAAGAGGTGTTCAGTGACTTCCATGTCGGCCACATCAAGGCATACAGGTTTGCAGGTGTAAAAAAGTTACCTCGTAGGTACCTATGTGCATTAGGTCGGATCCGACCGTATAACCGGGCTTAATTAAACAATCTCATAATTGTAATGAATCACGATAAAGTTATCATTACATATCATTTTGTCTTTCGCTATTACAATAACAATAATAAAATGAACAGGTGCTATTATTTTATCAGTAACTGAAATTTTAATATTTATCTGTGGACATTTTATTGACTTTAGAAACGACTGCCGCACCGTAGGTCGCGGGTTCGAATTCTGGAATGTTTTGGTATTTATGTAGGTCCTAATTTTAATGACACATGAAATAGCTCGATGATTCGTTTGCTACTCACCCCTGTCTCTTGAACCAAGGGTCTATTCCCACCCGGGACAAACATTCGTGTGATGGACATTTGTGTTTGTTCCATGTTTGTATTTGTGGTACCTTTGTTGTTCTGATACCCTTAGCACAAGTGCTCACGATACTTACCTACTTTGGGAACGGAGCAATGTAGGTATGTGATGTTGTCTGAGGTTAATTTATTTTTTTATTTATATATAAATATGAACTTTGGGAGACGCCTATGTCCAACAGTGGACTGATGCGGGCTAATGATGATGATGATATAATATAATTATGAAGATAGGTACTTAGGGCGACATCATAGCATGACTAAATCCATGCTATGTATGTTTATGTATCGCGACTGAAGCTAGAGTGTAGCGCTCCGATCTAGTGGTGGCTTTGGCCTCCCCCAGACAACACCGACCATCACGATACTGCGCTATCTCCTGGGCAGCACCCCCCGCCAGACATCTTTCTCAAGTCATAAAATAAATAAATAAAATAAATGCTAGGCCCTGCCTGCTCTGGCCAGCAGATGACAAGCGGCCGGTACTCCTGCTCCGGGGAGGGCAAATGACCCCTTGCTCCGGTCCCTCTTCCTAATTCAACTAGCCTGGCCCGAACGCTACTCGAACGTTTACCCTCCCGTTCATTAATTCAAATCCGCTACGCCATTGCCAAAAAACAGTGTAGCTACACAAGATTCATGCAGATAAGATTGTGTTTATCACGAGATATCGTGGACGTACGCGAAACCGATCGTCCGTTGGTAATATTATTCATAAAAACATATTTACTTTTATTTAAATGTGCAAAAATAACCTAAAAAAAAGTGCTTTTATTAAAAAGTTTTAGTGAAAAGTGTCGACCTATTTGGTGACAATGTGTATTTTAAGCTGTGAAACGTCTCTAAATAAACGCAAAATGAGGTTTTATTAACGATACGTGATACAATTTCTTTTTTCGAAAAATGAAAATGAAAATTGGAACAATATGGATCACAATTATCAGATTACTGCGATAATATGGATATTGTGAGTAATTACCATAAATTATAATATAGGTATGTAGATATACTCTTCTCCTCAATGAATTTGGACAATAGCGGCCAATCGCCAAGGACACTAGCCAAGTAGGTACTCAGTAGATTATAGAGAAAGAAAAATGTTTATTGAATTTCAGTGACTACATTGAATCTTAAATAAAGGTTAATATCTCCTGAATATTTGGCTAGGAGCCTTGCAGTTGCACGAGTGTGCTGCTGAATAACGGACAAAGCTCTGGCAATCCCGTTTATACCATAAGGGCCATAGTGGTTCTATGCACGGGCATAGGACTTCATTCTCAGAAGACCCCCTAAGGACTGCCAATTTCGCTCACATACTTACTCTTAAAGTCTTCTTTTATTTAAGTCTGTTAAAATACAGGATGTAGGTAAGTAAGTATCCTATGTATATAAACATAATTTTCTTTCTTTATATTGAACTAACGACCCGCCTGTCCAGTTTGCGGCCTATTAAAGCCCAAGAGCCCCAGCAAAGTTTTAAAAAGCCTTGTATCAAAGCCAACTTCTTGGATTCTGGGGCTGCTATTGAGTGATTTCTTTATAGAATTTTTTAAATAAATATGAAATAAATAATATAAATATCAGACAACATCACATACATTGCTCCGATTCCAAAGTAAGTAGCTTAAGCACTTGTAATATGGGTATCAGAACAACGAAGGTACCACAAATAAATACTTAAATACAAATATAAACACCCAGACACGGAACAAACACAAGTGTTCATCACACGAATGTTTGTCTCGGGTGGGAATCGAACCCACGATCCTTGGTTCAGAAGGCAGGGGTCACTACCAATTGAGCCACCGAGCCAGTCATATAATAGTAATACGTCCCATTACGGTAGGTATAATTATGTCACATTAATCTAAGTAAATAAATAAAGTAATTGCTAATGTGAAGTATTGCTTCTTATCGTAAAACTAATGCGGCCTCTTTTTTTATACATTCGTTTAGACATATGAAAGTTTTGTATGGCGAAAAAAAAATTGAATAAAGTTAAATGAAAAATGAAAGACACTTTTTGGTTTGTGCAAAGGGATTTCGGTGCGTGGGCGATACACAAAACCGTCAAACACAAAATGTCAAAAATCAACGTTAAAAGTGACATTTGGTGCGAGCACAGCGTTAGTTTCGAATTCGGCCACGAGTCTAAAGATCCTCTGTCGTGGCTGAAGCACAAATCGTGCAGAGCCAAATAGCCCAAAAAAAAAGATCCGTTGTTGCTGCTGCTGCTGCTGCTGCCCGTCCGGGGAAGGACATCTACCCTACAGAATACAGCAGCTAAATGACTTCCGGGTCGTGTTTGTACCGGTGAATAGGGTTTCCGAAGGATTTTAACTAAACTTGGTACAATTATTCTACATACTCCTGGGCAGGTTATAGTATACTTTTCATCACGCTACAATCAATAGGAGCAGAGCAGTGAAGGGAAGTGTTGGGAAAACGGGAGAAATTTTGATCTGTATGTTTGATCGCGCATCACGCGAAAACTACTGTAGGTATGGAATAAGAAAACTGCATTTAGCAGTTTTCGCCAATGTATTGCTAGAGGTCTAATTAAAATTTAGGCACCATTTTATGGAAGTCCGTTATTTTCGAAACCCAATATCCACGCGTGCAATGCCGCCGGCACAGCTAGTTTTTAAATAATCTAATAGACGGACTAATTAATTTTTTTACGGCATAATACAGCTTATTTTTCGAGATTTGAACCTGGGTACAGTTCTATATATGGAGATTGCGATAACTAGACTTCGCGTTAAAACACTTATCTGCGATGACAATATGTGTAATGTCTGACTTGGAATACTTTATACATATCATAATCTAACATTATCATATCATACGGGTATCGCATTATTATTAGAGATTGGACATCACGGAAACAACAAATCTGTGAGCTACGCAATACAATTCAATTTTGTTTGATTCACTGCGAAGATGAATGTATCTGACTAAGATTCAAGAAGAATTTGTTTGTTTGTGTATAATCTCCGAAACTACTGTACCAAAATGTTACATCGATTGAATTAAGATTTTCCGACTAAAACTTGAGACTTTATTTAATTTCGTGAACGTGAACTTACATTCAGCTCGCCAAAAACACAAATACCTACTTATTGAATAGGGACTTTGTCCGAAATAAATAGATTTTTTTTTTTACTTTCGTTGCTAATAATATTTCAGTCGGAAACCTTTTATTCTGTAAAGTGATATAAGCTCCTTAAACTAATGTGTGATGGTTATAAATAAACGACTTTTTATGGTATTTTACATATAAATTTCCTATTCACGAATTATAAAAAAAGTGACTGATTTTTAAGATAACTATTGAGTAAATTTCAAGTAAAATGACATGATAGATAATAATAATCCAATACCACAGTTCCTCAATCACTCAAGCATAAACTATGAAAAATCTTGTTCACCCAAACGTAACAGATTCCAGGCAGGCGTTTAAATAAAAAAATCAGATACATCGGCTTATCGTGCGGAACTAACACGGATCGATATATTAGTCTGCCTACAGCTTGATAAGTCCGAAAATATCAACTCCAGTACAATTAGAGTACAACAATTAATGACATAGACCTTGTGTTGTAGCCAAATTCTAGAATAGTTTTTATTATACAACGTATCTTGTCTTAAAAAGATATTTTTAGGACAGAATACGTGACAACAGATTACTGTGGTCACAGGCAGACATCTTGTGGCTTCCAACATCAGGGAACACTGTTCCGTTAATTAAGTCCTAATAGGATAGACGACTATTAGCATGACACCACGCAAAGGTCCGTCGAAAAAGGGATGTGGTCCGTTGACGGTGTGGTGGGTGCAGCCACACCACACCGTTGCACGGGGTCCACCCGGGGAGCATTCCATCGCTCCCCGGAAGCCGGGGGTAGGGGTATTTGCCCTCCCCAGACCAGGAGTGCCTAAACATAATTATGTAGTCGTCAACCTCATTATAAATAATTAAAAATTCTACCTAAAAACACCATTCCACGCAGACGAAGTCGCAGGCACAGCTAGTAGCGTAATACAAGTATTTATCTGAAATACCAGAAGCGAAGCGAGGGCGGGTAGTAGTCGCTAGTGTATCAATAAAAACAAAAAAGCCTTGTGCAATATAACGCGAATGTTCGAAATCGTAATGATAGTTTGCCATCTGACAATGTACATTGTTTTTTCTGCAGGACGCTCAACCTTTTGATGTGGGGGGTGGGCGCAGAAGAATTCCCCTCCACGTGTCTCACCGGGAAGATGACAGACGTCCAGTCTTGGGTCCAAGAGAACGGCCAACTCACCGAGAATGTCGGTCAGTAGCACACCTTCATGAAAATCTCCTGCTACTTTTGAGCGAAATCTTAAAATATATCTACTAACATAAAATGAATAAAAAGTCTAACGCACAGGGCGTTTAGACTGTAATTTCTTTTAGTAATCTGTTCTCATTCGGACTATCACTTTTCGTACATTTAGGTATATTATGCTCCACCCACTGATCCTACACCTTACATACACATTCATGCATTCGTAAATGTTATACCTGTAGAACCAGGCTTGTCCCTACAAAAAGTGGACTTCCGCCGAGCTAGGTGAACGTGCTCGGGGACCGCGGTCCGATGGGCCATCTTGGTTTGGTTAGTCCTGATGAAAACTTCGTATGCGCGTTGTAGGTCTTCCGTAGAACTTGTATGAAGCAATCAATTTATGAAGATTGCTAGCCGCGGAAGGTACACCGCCATCTGTGGTTAGCAGGCGGAGCTAATGAGCTTGTGTTGTATATTGTACCGCTTTGTTTTGTTTGTAATTGCACTTGTTTTTGTTGTTACACTTAGTTTGCGTCGGTTAGTTATAATTATAATTTTGCATTTCTAAAGCTTCCATTTTGAGTTGGCAGATATTATTAATTGTTCGTAGTTTTCATTGAAAACCATAGTCAGGCAAATTTACTATGATAGTAGCCGAGTGAGACAAGTTAATTTATTTTTATTAACTTATTCCTACAGACAGGCGATTTGCAGTAGACCTGTCTACCGCGCCGAGTCCTACACTAGGGCTAGTCCACTACATGTACAGGAACACCCAACAGAGAGTAGTCAAGTACCTCAGCTTGGCCCGCTGCAATCTCAACAGGATACCGGCAGTGAGTATATTGTGGAACGACCGCTTATCCGAACTAAGTATGCTAGGCCCGCCTGGACCGCGCTACAATTATTGCTACAAACGATATTTGAGATTATTTTAAATGCACCCAAACGTTTTTTTTTATTTTTACATGATTTATTAATTACACTATTATCTATTCTTTTTCGCTTGATTTCTATTCGCTGTTAAGTGATTATGAGTACATATATCTTGCAAGTATGTAATCCCCCAATTATTTCGGATAAATCGACGCTATACTGTACTTGATCGTTACCAGAAAGTTGGGGGATGCGGGGCGAAGCATTATCATGTATTTGACTGGCTCGGTGGCTCAATTGGTAGTGACCTCTGCCTTCTGAGCCAAGGGTCGTGGGTTCGATCCCCACACATTACAAACATTTGTGTGCATGAACATGTCTGTTTGTATTGGTCTGGGTGTTTTCTATGTATAATATGTATTTATTTACAAAAAAAATGTATCTAAATATGTTTATCAGTTGTCTAGTACCCATAGTACAAGCTTCGACTAGATGGCGCTGTGTGGCCCAGCGACGCATGTCTTGGGTTATTTATTTACATCGACATCGACTGAACTTGATTCCCCTTCACCAGATCTTCGACCTGCAGATGGCAGATGGACGGAACCTGTCCCAGTCGCTCATGTACTTGACCCTCTACGGCAACAAAATGCTGCAGACCAGCTTGGCTGGCAAGCACTACGTTGCTGAACTGCAAGCCGTGGGAGCTATCGAGGCTGAAGTCGGCTTCGGGACCAGGGAGCAATGTAGGTTTGATATTTCAAGTTACAATTTCAACATCAAACTTTTGAGAAATCTATAAGAAATGTTTATTATAATTTTTTAAAGAATTGTACTGTACTGGAGGGAACCCAGGGCCACAGGTGTTGGTTGTCACTTGTCACTTGGTTCCGGGTTGCGGGGTCAACCCCTTTTTTATAGAGGGGAATGCATTAAGCGTCATTCCACATCCGGGGGTTGGTGACATGGTGTGTGGGACTCACACCTCTCGAAATGGGAGAGCATACCCACAAAACCCCCCTGTGTCGCCAGTAGGCAGCAAATTTTAGGGACACGGGTAAAGCCGAAGCATACGGCCGCATCCCTGCATGCCCCGGCACAAGCCGAACCCATCGGGAGAGAGGGGAGAAAAATAGTAAAATACTAGATCTAATCTAACTCTATTGTTTCAGTCGGAGCGCTGTGGTCAGCGAGTGTCCTCAGAGTGAGATTCGAGAGTTTACTTGAGCTCGACTTGCGGGCTTGCGGCATTGAGACCCTAGACCCGCTAGTGTTCAGCAACATGCCCCAACTGGAAGCATTATATCTCTCAAACAATGCTCTGGTCGTGATATCAAGCGATGCGTTTGTGGGACTAGGAAACCTCCTGCATTTGGATATCAGCAATAATAAGGCGATTGACAGCCGAGGTATTAACAGAGCAATGACCGTAGACAGCGATCAAGTTTTCCAACCACTGACACGCTTGAGATCAGTCGATTTCTCCAACACAAAACTAAACGTGCACATGCATAGAGCGTTCAGAGGCTTCGGGAAGAGTCTTGAAAGGGCATCCTTGTGTCACACCGGCCTATTCAACCTGGAAAACAATTATTTCAACAATACCTCCTTGAAGGTTCTCGATATATCCAGAAATCCGGGAATTATGTTGAGGTCTAACGTGTTAATCAGCCTGAACGATACATTGAAAGTGCTCTACGCGAGTGAGATCGGTTTGACATCGTTCGACGTTTTCGGAAATTTCACACAACTGGAGATATTGGATGTTAGTTCGAACGAGCTCAGTAACATACGTCGACCGACGATGAAAACGTTGAAGAATCTGCAAGTTCTGAATGTTCGCAGGAACAGACTGACCGCTTGGTCCGTGGACTTGTTCGTAAATAATAAGAATTTAAGATTTTTAGATGTAGGACAAAACATGATAGTGGTAATAACGGATAACATGATGAGGGACTTCGCGAACTTATCCTACGTGGGCATGGTGATGAATCCTCTCGTTTGCAACTGCAACACGAGAGATTTCATAGACATAGCCTCGAGGAACGAGTTTACAGTCCCCGGTATAGAGATATCACCACTAGCTCGAGATTATAGGAGCGATAGTAGATTCACTTACCACTCAGGTTTTAGTGACGTCAATACTGTGATCGAGGAACGGCCTAACGTGCCTAACTTTTGTCGTGGAAGGGATCTGTGTGTACACCGAGAACGTGATATGCCTTTAGATGGCAATTACTTACTACTGAATTATAGCCAAGAAGGTTACACTTGCATGGACACCGCTATTGAAGAAATGACCACTTTTCGGAAAGTGATGTCTTGCCGCGACACAGACGTGAATAGAGACCTGGATTCGGCATTGAGTGGAGGAAGGTACAAACTATTCGCTATACTAGCGGTGCCTGGTATTCTGCTGCCGTCTTTACTGCTGGTGTTCCTGTTCAGGAAGAATTTGAGGTACTTCTACCTGACCATCAGGAATTCTGCCATGTTGAGCATGGTGAACAAGAACAAGGTTGTTGCTGGTGAGTGAGACAACTGTGTTACTGTAGTATGTACTGTCAATCTTTCAAATTAAGTTTAAGGTTCGACATTGGCAATAGTGTATCATAATTACATTGATAAGTAATGTAGGATATCTTTTGACAAGTCCGCTTAATCCTGAAAAGATCACCTACTTTTCACAGTTCTAAAGGGTTTTAAAAGAGTAAAATAAATGAAGTTTATCCTTTTGAGTATTTGCTCACAAAACTCCCGCGAGCCAAGGCCTGAAGGGTCACACATGCTATAGATACCATTTCAATGGTGTGGAACCAATATGGGTTTGGTCGCCCATAGTAAATGTACGAAATTTGCCTGCTGGAGAGGAGGTTTTTATGGACTTAAGGCATAGAAAGACTAGAAATTAATATAGGTAGTGTTGAGACAAGCGTTTAATAATCGTCAAGTATAAAGTGACTGTCGGATGAGGAAGATGCAAAAGGAGGAATAAAAGATAGTTTTTAGGACTGATAAGTAAAAGAGCGGTTGTCAAATTGTTCGCAGAGGATATGAATTTCAACTACGACGTGTTCGTGTCTTACTGCAACGAGGACCGGCCGTGGGTGCTGGACCAGCTACTCACCCATCTGGAGACGGACTGCAGCGTCAGCCTCTGTCTCCACGAGAGAGACTTTCAGGTGGGTACAATTGTTTTGCTTTCATTTTACACACTGTCATCATGACATTAACTTTCTCCTTTAACTGTTGTGTTCGTCTTGGCCTTTCTTTTCCCTGCCTATTTTGCCTTCAAGTAAGAAGTGTCATGGCGTACAGGGAGTTGAAGGTGGGGTCCAGGGAGGAGTGGAAATTGCTGCACCCATAGAAGCTCTATAAAAGAATAATAAATTGTAGGATCACTGGTTAGACCAAGTAAAAAAAAGAATTTATTAACTAAAACTAGATTAATAAAAAGCTGCTGCAGTCTTATATTCACCTTGAAAAGTTAAGCTAAATAGCTAAGTGCCCCCCTAGTGGTTGGTTCTAGACTCGGCTTACGGCTTTCCTACGGATGCTGTTTTGAGAGGGAGAGGGGCGACAAGCTGCGGGCTGGTTTCGTGGTCAAATCCTTATGATGTTGGCTTGATATGACTTCTAAAGTAGGACTACTTTTAAGAGTCAAACATAGATACTCAAAAAAGTATCTTTGTTCTTCTTCTTTTGGCTGCGGTATTCTATAGGGTGGAGGTCCTTCCCCGAACAGGCGGCTTAATTTGGGCCCTGTTTGCCTTGTCTCCGAGATTGGCCGTCACCAAAATATGGTAGATTTTGGTAGATCTATCGTTGTCTTATGTGTTCTTATATTTGTCTCCAGGTGGGTATGTCCATCCTAGAGAACATTGTGTCGTGCATGGACCGCTCCAAGTCCATCATGCTGATCATCTCTCAACAGTTCCTTCTCAGCCAGTGGTGTCAGTTCGAGTTGCATCTAGCACAGCACAGGTAATGTTTTCAACAGTACACGATACGGTGACTTGTCTTTTGCCTCAGTGATTTGAGCTCCCCTTTCAGTTTCCATCAGGCGAAGAGCCACTTTGAAAACGCAAAATCGGAGAGGCCTATGTTCAGCAGTGGACTGGGATGAGACGCTTTTGGTCTCGAGCAAAGGTTTCTCCTTGTATTATGCGTGGTGATAACACGACTCTATCAAGATTTTCTAAAGTCAGGTGATTTTGTAAAACAAGATTTATTCTATTATGTCTGGTTTCGCGAGAAGCTGAGAAAGCAGAGCGGTTGCCAATCCACCTGCCAAGCGTGGTGACTAAGGCCAATCTGAATAACGATTGTCATTGAGGGAGCCTTATGTCCAGCAGTGGACGTATGCAGGCTGATGACGATGATGGTGGGAAAGCTCTACTACTTATTTAAGTAATCAGTAAGGAGGGAGAACTAAAAAACCAACAAAGGCTCAACATCTAATCTTTTTTTTAACAGACTCCTCGAGACCCGCCGTGAGGATTTAATCCTCGTCCTCCTGGAGGACATTCCACGTCGCCTCCGCCCCAACACCCTCCACTATCTGATGCTGACCAAAACGTACATAGTTTGGCCCAAGGACAAGTCTGAAGAGCAAGTATTCTGGAAGAGACTGAAGAAGTGTGTAATTGCACACAATCAGAAGAGAGAAGCTGTTCGAACGTAGTAATTAATACTACGATGAAGGAAAACATTGGAAACCTGCACACCTGTCGGGAAATTTTAAGGTTGTGTGAAGTCGACTAACTGGCACTCGGCCAATGGTCGTGCATGCTGACCCCCTTCAGACAGAGCGCTTGTAGAGGAGCACCTTCGCATTTAGTGGCATTCTCCGTTAAATAGAGATAAGAGAGGCAGGGCATAGCGAATATTCGCTCGAAGTGAGCCACCCGTCCGGGGATGGATTTCCACCCTATAAAATGACCTCCGGGTCGTGTTTCTGCTGGTGGTTATAAGGTTTCCGGACTTCGTTTCCGGGGTTAGAGTTGGACTGGCCATGGCGGTGGCAACTGACAGGTAACTGACCAGTTACTTGCCGTAACAGTCGTGACAGTGACAGGTAAATGGCAAGAACTTGCGAACTGGGCCCCTACCACCAGGCCTTACTGACTTATAATAACCTCTAAGTATATATCGTATGTTTGTGGTTGTCATATAAGTTTTAATGTATAATTCAAAAAATCAGATCTACGTAATTGAGAAATCAAGATTTTCAAAATTAATTTCTGCCTACCACTTTTAAAACTCACTATTTATGGTATATTTACTAAAGAAATCAATTTCTGTCAATCTCAAAATCTGACACATCACAAAATACATAAGCTTACATCACTTTGTAGTAGTTATTTCTATGAAGCGATTTTGGGTTCGCCCAAATTTGTGATTTTCAAATTGTGATAACTCTGAGACTCTTAATTCTAACCGACAAAGTTTTTCACCAATATTTCTTTAATTGACTAGTCTATCGCTAGCTAGCCGAGATAAAAGGAAAAAACCCAGAACACATTGAAAATTTGTACAAAATAAATAGTTATACACTATTTGTATCTAATAATAACTAGCAATATAGACTTTATTTATGTACAAAAATATATAAATTAGTAGAAAAATAAATGAAAATTTTACAAAGAAACATTTAAATGAAACTACGTCCGTTCGTTCTGCGTCCAAGTTCATTTGTGTTGGAAAAGGTCGGATTGACCTTTACACAACGCATCTTAATGTAAATATGTAAATGTTATTGTTCGGTGTAGAAGGGTAATCCTGTATTTGTAATATTTATAAGTGTAAATATACTTATAGGTACTTTAATATAAAAATTTTCACGACTAAGTGACATAGGTTTACATTTTATTTTTATAATAATCTAAGTGTAATATGTATTATTTTAATAAGTTATTTAATCATTTTAAATCAATAATCATTTGAGTAAATCTGAAGTACCTATAAATGTCTCCTTCTGTTATGACTATTCTAATCCTTATTAAATCTTCACCATACTAAATTAATTACTTAATCGGGTTCTAGACCGCGACACGCTAGCACGAAGAAGAAGAATCGAGAATTGTGGATGTTAGCAAAAATATTTTTTTTTTATTACTGTGGGTGGCAGACGAGCCAGCGGTCCATCTGATGTTAAGCGGTTACCGCCGCTTATAGACTCTGTATTGCCTGGGGCACAGCTTAGCCGCTGCCTACCGTGTCTCATTAGATCACGCTTGAAGAATGTGATGGTATATCGCAATGTTGTGGTACGTTGACACGCTTGTGGAGACTTGACGAGCCTCTACAAACACAAGCATTTGAACGAGGTATTTGGCGTGGCCTGCGTGAGCTTGCCACAGCTTGTAGTCGATCTGGTCTGTGATTGCTTGGAGCTTGTAGAGGCTTGCCAAATCTCCACAAGCGTGTGAACGTACCATTAGAATGGGAATGGATCACATCAGCAAGATGAATTCTGCAAGGTGGACTTAGATCATCACCCAATGACAGCCGAAAGACGGATGGCGTCAAAGAGGCTGGCCAAAGAAGAGATAGCGTGATGATGACTAAAACCTGAACGCTCTTTTTATAAAAAAAATACTCTTGACTGGCAGGATGTGGCTGGCAACCTGTGGACTTGGGAGATGTGGAGAGACTTAGGAGAGGCCTTCGCCCAGCATTGGGACAAGGGCTTAATAAATACCAGACTACATCACACACATTGCTCCGACCCCAAAGTCTAGCTTGAGCACTTATGTTACGGGGATCAGAACAATGGACCAAAAGTATATTTTTACATCCAAATAACATCCAAATACAGAACAAACGCAAATGTTCATCACCTTTAAGTCATACGAATGATTGTTTCGGGTGGGCATCGAATCCATGACCCTTGTTCCCAAATTCAGGGGTCACTACCAATTGAGCCACAGGGCCAGTCTAAACAATAGAAGTACGCATGAGTTAGAACGTTTGTAAAAACAGAACGGATGTTGAAAAACCTTTGTTTGTACATTAAATCAATAAAGATAAAATCAGCTTAATAATGAACGAGGCTCTGAGGAAATCGACTGGTGGCGGTATAACCATCACTATTGAAGACGTAGCTAAATACTACAGGCCGATGACGGGCAGGAGCGTCACCGGAGCGAGAAGCTACACGCTACGATCGCTAACCCGCCTGCCCTGCGCGGCGGTTATGTCCTCCAGATGTTTGCCTTAAGTGGCGAACACCTGGAGAGGCCTATGTCCAGCAGTGGACTGTAATAGGTTGATAATGATGATAGTTTAAAACTTACGCGTCGTTAGCACAATAGATCCGGTCATCTTCTTGGGTTGTGGCGGTGTGGTCAACAGATCTAGGTTCAACACTCCTCCGCAGATTCTACAAAAGATGGTGCTTGGTTGTAAAAGTCGGTTGGGGCACAAAATTTTTATAAAGTTTCAATTATAGTAGGTACATTTTTCGGGCTCCTGTCCATCTTTTTAACCGACTTTAAAAAAAAGGTTTGTATGTTCGTTACCACATACTTCCGAGAATTTTGAAATGATTTGAAAAATTCTATTTTTGTTCGAAAGGGTGTACTTTCGAGTTAGTTCCAATGTCACCACATTGAAGTCGGTTTTTTTGCTAATTTAAGAATTGAATTAAATAGTACTAGTCCCCATAGAGACTGATATCTCTTTAGAATTTACGTTAGTTTAGTAGAGTCTTATGACAACCACGGAAAGACATCTTGCGATGATTTATATTATTTATCCGTCACCGAAAGGATAAACACTGTATTCAGAACCAGCTTCTTGGATACAAGAGATCAAGATTTCGATTATCAAGAGATTTTGAAATCCATTTGCGTGCGATCACAGTGAAATTCCATGCCAAGCATTTGCCGGTTGTCACACAGACTTAGGCTTCCCTTACGATATCTTTCAAGGGTAGGGAAACCATTATGGTGTGCTGTGTTTTTCTACAGTATAGAAAAAGTTTTTTGAAAGCACGGTTTTAACCGTTTGGTCCGTTGGCAAAAACAGATATCACAGAGAATTGGATGTCTTTAACAAAAACATGCGTGGATCAATCTCACCTATATTTCCTTAAATTCACTTCTCCTGCTCTTGTGCGTGTTGAACAGGTTTTGAGATACTTCTGGAAGGCTAATTCTGTAAGATAATTAATTCTTTATTGTACCTTGTCAAGTTTCTGATGAATGATCTGGAAATACCGTATGTTATTTTCACATTTACCTAAAAAAACCTTGGTAATTCGCTATGGCTACAGACAAATAATGTTAATCTTCCAGTCAATCGAGCGGAGATCGAACTCAAGGCCATATAGATTCCGAAGACAGAAGTCACTACCAAATGAGCCACCAAGCCTGTGTTTGTAAGCCTTACCTACAAGGCTGCATGGCGTAAGCAATTCTCAGTGACTTAACAGGAAACTATGCCCATTGTTAAAGCTTTGAAGTTTTCTTCCAATGACTATACACTTGGAGAAGATTTTATTAGAGCTGTTATTAAAAATCTTACCATTCTGAATACCAATATGAGTCCTGGGATCCGGCAGAGGCGGTGGTTCGGCCATGTTCAGATTGTCTAGATCATCTTTTTCTTTCTCATTCTTCGTATACCTATGAGCAAACGTGAAAGGCAACTTTAGAGGAATTAATACTCTCCTGATTTTTTGTTCGGCATCAGTCATAGAAATGTGCAGTGGGTTAAATTTATTAATATAGCTATAACCAGAAATTATCGAGTGGCAATCGCGAGATGGGAAACCTAGTATGGGATGGTATACATCATGTAAGATGTATTGCTAACCTGATTAGGATAGCAGAAAGCCATTGGATACAGACCGTCTAAAATCAGACGATGATGATGATATCTAGTCTAATGATGACAATATTATTTCCTGTAACCTCGCCGAGATTTCCAGACACAATTAACACAATTTATTTTTAACAATAGGATAAGGACGTTAAAAGAACATTGGGTCTCATTACTAACGGGTTTTCACATGATGATGCAAGCAAGCTGGATTAACTACCTGGAAGTCCCGAATTACGATCCCGAGTTTAAATCCTGGGCTTACTAAACATTCTTTATGGTACTTTCAGGTTTAGTTTTTTTAAGAACTACTTACTCAAGCTACTTTTCAGCACAAAACCATGGACTCACGGATTCGCCTTCAGGAAATTCTCCAGCTCCCGCACCTTCTCCCGTATTTCCTTGTAGAATTTGTTTCTGATATCATCGTATTCTTTCTTCAATTTGTATGTCTCTATGTGTTCCTTTACGTTGAAAATGAATAGATCTAGAAGGAATGGAAAGTTGACAGACGATATTGATTGATTTGTTGAAATAAGTACAAGCGGCTCGAGCTCGCTTCATTTTGGATATTTTAGATAAAGATTGGCGTATTATTGGCGTTTTAGTAAGGAACCTTGCTATTTCAAGCCTGAAAAGCTCTTTTCTAAAAATATAGCCTATGTTAAGCTCAGGGTGAATGGAGCTTTCCTATCGTGAATAAATTTTCCAAATCGGCAAACATTTTGAAATCGGCCCCGTACCTACTTACAAACATACACTTACACAGACACAAAAAGATATAAATGTGTCCTTTTTATATTTTAGTGATTTACGCGTCCCCGCGTCACCTGAACGAGAAGCTACGCCCTGCGATCGCCAATCCGCATGCCCAGCGTGGGCGTGGCGTAAGTGAAGATCAACTGGAGAGTCCTGCAGTGGATTGCAATAGGCTGATGATGATGATATTATTAGCGTAAATTTGTAACGTACCTCCATATCTGTTAGGCACCTCGGCAGCCAGGTGGAAGGTCCTGGAGCTCTCGCTGAGCAGATCGATCATGGAGCGGGCTGCGCGCACACAGACACACGTACCGTCTATGATTTTGGGAAGTTTCACGCCCACCTTTAGGGCTGGGAATGCGAGTTCCACCGGTTCCCTGAAAAGAGAATGCAGAAACAGTAAAAATAAGAATACCTATGATTTGCTATTATCAGTCATGTCAACATGTTATCCGTAGCTTGAAGTTGCTTAAACAACAGACAGGTTTACAACTAAAGCCTGACTGATGTTTAAGAGAGATTCATAGCATATAATAAAGGGGAAAAAAGAATGCAGCGCCCACCCCTATAGCTGCGTAAACCTACCCACCGGCAGCAACACGACCCATAGGTAATTTAGCTGCGGTATTCTATAGAGTGGAGGTCCTTCCACGGATGGGCGGCTCAATTCAAGCGAAGATTCGCTATGCCCTATGTCTCTTTTTTCTCTTGTTGTTATCTATATTCTGTTATTTATGACTGACTCGGTGGCTCAATTTGTAGTGACCCCAGTCTTATTTACCAAGGGTCGTGAGTTGGTTTCGTGTCTGGGTGTTTATAATTGTATTTAAATATTTGGGTATTTGTGGTACCTCCGTTGTTCTGATACCCATAACACAAGTGCTTAAAGTACTTACTTTGGGATCGGAGCAATGTATGTGATGTTGTCTGATATTTGTTTTCTTACGGGTCTGGCTCCAAAGGCTTCGGTTTCCTCGTGGGCATCTTGACGGCCACCCACAGGTTCAGCCTCAGTCCCTTGAACTCCCTCTCGTAGATGGCCAGCTTTATCGACTCGAACTTCAGGTGCCTCTCCAAGTCTCTCAGGAGAGTGTACGAGGCAAATTGGATGGCTGTGGACAGCTGTTCTCGTAGCGCTAAGCGGACCTGGAGCGATAGGTAGATGCTAGATGAATGTAGGCAGATTTTTTTATATTGTATATAAGATACCTACCTAGTATAAAATACCACTAACTATACTTCATTTTAGGATAAACGTGCACTCAGTTGATTATAAAAAAAAGCTCTTTAAATTGATCATCGGCATTGTCGTAGGCACTTAAAAATTTCGCTTAGTATTTCCTATATTTGGAGCGGTGCGCTATTTTATTTGAATTTTCACAAACAGCGTTCCATTTTGTTTCATAATAGAAACAAGATGGCGGATTGTTTGGCATCCTGTCTTAGTGTACGACATACGATTTTCATTCGACAAAACTAATCCATTTACTTACCTCGTTGTAACTTTGAGCTTGCAGTGCAGTATACTGTCTAGAATTGGCCACGAATTCTTCCAACATTTCCAACATCTGTCAAGGAAACAACTTTGCATTTATACAATAGTATAACGAGTTATCTGTGGCGTCTCAAAAAGACCATCCAGTTAATTTAGCAAACTTCTGAAAGATAAAAACGAACTAGAAAATAACGGAATGAACCACATGGATCTATACCATTATACGATGGAAGAAGTAATTCAAAACCCTCTCAATTTAGAAAAGAGAGAAAAGCAGCACCAATCTTCACATGAACCAACACAATATCTTGAACTTTTTACTTTATTTTTAAATAGCATTATATTCTATTGCAGTGATTCTTTTTTATTAGGTCTTTAATAAAATGGTTGGTGGGGAAGGAAGAAGGAGGGAAAGACCTTTCCTTTACCTTGAAACTGTACTTCATTTTCTAGGAGATACAAAACAAGTAGTGCTTGCTATAATTGCCATAGACTTCTCACCGGCAAAGCTTCGACGCACCTCCTCTCGAGCTCGTCAGGGTCCGTCTCCGGCTGGCTCTGCCATATGTGCAGGTACGTGTTCATCTGAGTGACCACGCGTGGGTCTGGTAGGCCGTCGCAGCGCAGGTATTGGGCCCACTGGAATTTGGAGAACAATTTGAAGAACCCTCCTTTACTGCAGGACAGCTTTTTTATAGTTTCTTTTTTTATATAGTGGCTCGACATAATGGCTTCCCTACGCCTGATGGAAAGCGAAAGAGAAGCCCAAATCGCTGTGACAACGGGCAAGTAACTGGTCAGTTACTTGACAGTTGCCACCGCCATGCCGGCCCAACCGTAACCCACCACGAGCTCCGGAAACCCTACTCACCGGCAGAAACACGACCCAGAGGTCATTTGACTGCGGTATTCTATAGGGTGGAGGTCCTTCCCCGGACGGGCGGCTGAATTCGAGCGAAGATTCGCTATGCCCTACCTCTCTTAAAAAAGTAACACAGTATAGTGGTTTCTCCTTGCAGTATGGAAAGCAAAGGCGAGGTTTCTGACTTGATTCTGACAAGTGACAATCGATGTACCTATTAGACTGTCATTTCACGGGTGTTTAGCCGAATGTACGATTGTCGCTGGCCAGTCGAGTAAGACCCACACCCGCGGGGAAAGGCTGAAATCTCTTCCCATTTCTTCGCGTGGTTATTAAATTAAATTACTTCTTCGACTTTTACGATAGCCACGAGAAGAAATGCAAGGGAGCGGCCTATCATTATTTTTCCAAACCATCCTCACTCTCCCGTGATGCATCCTGCCGAATGGCAAACTACTTAGGCTTGCGATAGCCAACCCGCCTGCCCAGCGTGGCGATTATGGGTATACTTAGTTTCTGCTTAGCCCAATGGTTGACTGGTAGAGAATGCCTACGTGGCATTAAGTCCGCCTTTTGTACACTACTTTATTGTGCAATAAAGATTAAATAAATAAATATATCCTCCAGAAGTTTGCCCTAAGTGGCGAACAACGAGAAAGGCCTACGTCCATCAGTGGACTGCAAAAGGTTGATGATGATGATGACGAGAAAAAATGGGACAGTGTATTCTTTTTTGTCACCTCATTTAGGTTTTTCGGTCAATGAACGTTAATTGCAGTGACAACGGGTAGGCATCGAAAGTAAGTTGTTATCGGCGCAGATTTACATACAATAAGGGACCCAAGTAGGTGACTCGCATCGGATTGAATTGATGCAGATTACCCAGGGCCAGGATGGCCTATGTTAAAAAAATAGGCAACAGACTGATTTAGCTAATTAAAGGAGCCTTTAGACTAGAGTATATAAGACGGGGAAGGATCTCCACCCTATAGAATACCTCAGCCAAATAGGTCATTTGAGCAAACATCTGGAGGATATACAAATAATCGCCACGCTGGGCAGGTGGGTTGGCGATTGCTGGGCGTAGCTTCTTGCTCCGCTGAGGCTGCTGCCCATCATCTGCCTGTGGTATTTAGCTACGCCTTCACTTGTGATGGTTGTACCGCTAAAGAGAGGTAGGGCATAGCGAATCTTCGCTCGAATTGAGCTGCCCGTCCGGGGAAAGACCTCCACCCTATAGAATACCGCAGCCAAATGACCTCCGGGTCGAGATTTTGCTGGTGAGTAGGGTCTCCGGAGCTCGTGGGGGGTTAGGGTTGGGCTGGCATGGCTGTGGCAACTGACAGGTAACTAACTAGTTACTTGCCAGTTGTCACAGCGACTTGGGCTTCTCTTTGGCTTTCCATCAGGCGTAGGGAAACCATTATGTCGAGCCATTATAAAAAAAAATAACATAGGTGATGAAGCATGTTGCAAGTGCTAGATTGGCCGATTTTAACTCTACGAGTCTGGCATGAAACAAAACTGTTATTTTTTTTAGTTTTATATATTCTTACCTCAGCATCTAGTTGCTTTTTGTTCTCGAAGTTCATCTTTTGTGTCTCGAACTCTGGAAACAACATAAAGTTTGTGTTTAGTCTACCCAAAAATTAAGTTACACGTAAAGGGGAGGGGAGATGATCCACGGAGTATAACAAGAAAGAAAGAAAACACAACACAAAAGTGACTAGCTACGAAGTAGGGGGAGGGGTCAAAAAGTCATGAAAGTGTGACGTAATTTGTGGTTTACTCCTTGCCAACCTTTAAGCAGTTATAACGTGTTGGTGGGAAAAGTAAGGAATATCTTTTATAGAGGGCTATATTTAAGGGTTAAAAAGCATCTCTCAAAGGTCTCTCACTGTGGAACAGGTCGCAGGTCTTCTGCAGGATGTCCCGGCGGACCTCCTGCTCTGAGTTGTCCTTCGCCATCAGCTCGGCCCTCTCCCGGGCGAGGGCGGCTCTCTTCTCCTTTGCTCCGGCCAATATAGCTTGCCTAGAAGTAAAGTAAGACAGATTTAAGTTAGGACATGTTAGTCAACCTGGCTGGTGACCACCGTACACTTGGCGAAAAACCCTAGTGAAGTGACCTATTCTAAGCAGGAATAACAATAATATCTTGTTTAATTAGGTATACACTAATATGAGAAACACAATAAAACTATTTCAATGAACGTGCTACAAGATCTATTTATTAGAAAAATATTTCTAAGTAGGTAGGTACTATCTACTATTAGAATTGTAAGTCAGATAAACGTATCAAACTTGAGAGTTATCTCGATACATAGGGTCGATGGTTACAAATGCTATGCTTGATGATTACAACGAAATACCTAAAAGCCTATGTGGCATTAAGTCCGCTTTTTGTACACAGTTTAATTGTGCAATTAAATAAATAAATATATAAAACCGTTTAATAAAAAAAAAATGCTGGAAAAATGAAAGAGTCTACATGATGAAATATTCACACGATTTAAATTTGTAAATAATAATAATAATACGAACCCACGACCCTTGGCTCAGAAGGCAGAGGTCATTACCAGTTGAGCCACCGAGCCAGTCAATATTAAGCCATGAATCAGGGTTTTATTTGAAATGGGTCAAAAATGTCTAGCGAGTTTTATCAAGGTCCCAGAATTGCAAGCTCCCAGAATTTCAAGTTCTCCAAATATTAAGTTCCTGACATTGACATGAAAACTCGAATGTAGCCACCGCGCCGGTCGATGGTAAGTAATATTTATCATATTCTCGCTAAAGTAAAGGTGCTTCCACATAACTGCTATGTGGAAGTACCTTTACTGTAATATCTAACATATTATGATGATGACAATTACTCTACAAATCTAACAACTAACTTTTCCGCTTCCTTCTCGATCCGCCACTCTTCGATCCTCTGCACCATCCATGCTTCACGCTCTTTCTTGTTCATCTTCTTCCAATTTTTGGGCTATCGCAATTAATAGATATTAACTATTCTATATAAATCGTATGATTCAAGTTACCCAACAATCGAACTAATATTACTAATACGAAAGTTTGTTTGGATACACATCCAGAAGTTTGTTATTCTTTCAAGCGAAAACTACTGAACGGATTTGAATGAAGTTTTATAGTAATAGAGTCCATACATCACGTAAACATATGGGTTATAATCTCTTAAAGATTTTATTATTTCGAATACCATTATTCAAAGCCGGATTTGCAGCTAGCGTAGCGCTACTATAGCGCAGACTAGTTAAGTTAATCCCATCTGTGATGGAAGGATAGTAGAGTTAGATGATTGGCTCTTACAATCATTAAGCTTATATTAATTATGTTCCCTTAATCAGCGAAATCCGGGTTGATAGACTTCACATAACTTTCAGAATTGCTCCACAGGTTTCCTCACGATGTTTTTCTTCACCGTTGGAACATCGAATACCTTAACGTATTAGGTTAATAAATTTTGTTGCATTCATTTATTTATACTAGTTAGACTATGATTAGAATTACCATTTCAGGTTTGCCCGACATTGTAGAGATCAGCAAAGTGACAAATCTTTTTTATACAAAATAGCATACAAAAGCTAAATATTTTTTCCCGTTTTAATTATTTCACTAAAATCTATAACTATCGACGTATAAGCTTCAACGGCGTTCAACGGGTTGAAATCTCGCGACAAACATTAGTTTTCAGATAAATAATTGTATTTTTACGTTGGGTAAGTAACTAAGATTAATATTTTTAAAAATGCAATGCGCAATAAAGTTAAAATATTTCTTTTTAGTTTAATTTTGAACTTTTTTCTGTAGCTTAGAAATGCACAAAAAAGTGTTTTTTTTTTGTTTTTGAACTTTGGTTAATAACACAAGCACGTGTTACTGTGTACAAATTACACAACTTGTCTGAAGAGAAAAATGCGAGCGTACTCGTATTTCGTGTGTGTCAGCAATACTGGCAATCAGTTACGAATGATCAAAGGCGGAATATTGATGAGCATGTAAAAATTATGTTACGACGATAATAAAATTGAAATTGGGTATGTAGGTAATGTTACAAACAAAATGCGAAAGAAAACTTGTGCTAAATTACTCGTCTCAAAACATTTCCCTTGTTTGGGTAGCTACCAGAATTATCTGGGCTGGCGATTACACTCTAGGTCTTTCCAAGTCATTATACTTAGTAGGATATCCCAAGACCTGGGTCTTAGCTCTGTCCTGTCCGTAGCTTTTATATAATTCCATATTCATGTCACCTATTTATTATACATCATCATCATCGTTCATCGGCATTAAGAGGTCCACAGCTGGACATAGGTCTCCCCGGCGGGCGGGTTGGTGACCGCAGTAGGTTTAGTTGTTTCCTGATTTTTCATTAGTCGTGTATTCAATACGTCCGTCCATAATAAACACGTTACCTTCTCAAACTCCGGTATCTCCTCCTTTTCCTTGTCTTTCTTTCCTTTCTTTCCTTTTTTCTTCTTCTCCTGCGGCTCTTCCTCCTCTACTACTGGCTTCTGTTCCTCTGAAAGAACAAGAAATAATAATAAAATATATATTTCTTTTAGTATCAGTGTAACGGTTTTGAATTAAGTGCATAACAGCCTATTCTTTGTAATTTCGTTTCTCTAAGTCATCATCCTCGAAATAATAAAATAAAAAATGAATAGGTTGTTGAACTGTCAAGTGATATTATGTACTTTTATAAGGTAAGTTATACAAATAAGGCCTACCTAATTTTAACCACTCTTTACATGATTAATTATTTGAATAAGGTGAAAAATAAAAGCAAGGCGTCATTAATTGGTTTATAAATTTTAATTATTTAAGAAAAAATATTATATTTTTTATCAAAAACCACTTAAAAACAGGTAATTCTGGAACCTTAGCCTTAGGCCTTTTAAAAACATAGTGACGTAATAAAGCCTATATACTTTAATATATACTGAAATTTAGAATATTGTTATTAGAGTATTAATTACATAAAATATGTTTTTCTTAGCCTTTTACCAAGCGTTTCCATGAGATCTTTATAGAACTTTATAAGTTATTTTACTAAATATTTTGCTTCAATTGCTAGTCAGACTTGAAGTCATATATCAACAAGAAATGAAGAATAATATAAAAAAAACTTATCCATACAAACAAAAATTAGCAAATGAACATGTCTTCCAAGAAATATTATTAAATACTAAAAGTAAAAAATATTTTCATAGGCCTTAATTAAGCAAGGTAACTAAATAAGGCCTTAAATAGCATATTTTCCTTAGGAACATTAACCAGTCTTACTGATAATAAGTACTAGTACTTAGAGGAGTCTTGGAGGAGACATACTAAGATGATCAATCTGTAAATAAACATAATAAAGTCCAAATTCAGCAGGTTTCCCATTAAGGCCTAGGGTCTGAAATAAGGCCTATTAAAAATGTAGGCTTTATTTAGTACATCATACTTCATAAATATTTTAAGTAGTAAATAAATAAATAAATATAAATAAAATAAATAAATATCCCAAGACATGCCACGCTGGGCCACACATCGCCATCTAGCCCCAAACTAAGCCGAAGCTTGTACTATGGGTACTAGACAACTGATAAACTTACTTATATACTTTTTTTTTTTGTAAATAAATACATATTATACATAGAAAACACCCAGACCAATACAAACAGACATGTTCATGCACACAAATGTTTGTACTGTGCGGGGATCGAACCCACAACTCTTGGCTCAGAAGGCAGAGGGCACTACCAAATGAGCCATCGAGCTTGTCGATAATTCGTAAATAATTCGCATATTCTAAAAATTACAATTTAAAATAATAGTTACCTTTTCGATGAGTTATATTTTGATCCGCATACATTAATTGAAACAAAACTTCGTAGAATAATTTATTAAAATTCGATACAAATGACGACAAATTAATAACGCGCAATGAAAACACCCATCGTTGACAAGCAACTGGCCACTGCTGTCGTTGTGAGCGTGACCGGGGCTCTTGCGTACTTTTGGCGGAGTCGTAATGCTGTCGTATATGTGTGTGTGAAGTATTTTTGACGTAAATATATTTTAAACCACTTTTTCGAAGTATAGGCCTTATTTGAGCATAGGGGAGAGCAGGTAGGCTTCGTACACCAGGAGCATTCGTACAGTGGTTATATCTCCACTGTCCTATACATTAGCGAGCCCGTATTTGTGTGCGTGAGTCCCGCTCAGGTGCCAACGTCGCCCACGGAACGGGTAGACACTGCGACCACGGGCGTTGGTGGGACTGGTCGAAACGTGTTTTCGAGCTCCGTAAGTAATTTTTGTATTCTCGTTTGATGACGCGTAGCTGACAGATTTTTATCAAATCACAAAAGCTAATTGTCATAGTTTCTGCAGTGTTAACTTAGTTTGACATGCAAACAATCCTTTTGTGGCTAACTGTAATAGATAATTTTATTTTCAAATATGTTATTGTTTTTTTGGATTGGGGATGATTCGTACAGGTACGAGTGGGGTAGATTCGTACTGTACGAATGCTCCCCATTCCCTTTCTATTTTCACGATATTTAACAATAATGTTATTGTTGTTACAGAACAAAGCCAAGAATATACGTAAAGAAAGGTACACGATCGGGAGATTTTTTTTGTAACGACGATTTTGCACCAATGTTTGTTTATCACTAAGCTTTTAGTTCAGCTTCAGCTCCGACAGCGAATTTAGAAGAAATTATTCCTAAAGAAATAACTCTACATAATCCACCGTCAACATCGAAATTTATGCAAGCTTCTACTTCAGCTCTCCAGCTGTTAGAAGCGGCCCAAAGTACCAGAGAGGATCAGGAATCCAATTTGCCAGAAAAGGAACTTACCGAAAAAGCTAAAAAAAATTAAGAAGGAAGAACAAGACATGAAACGAAGAGCTAAGGAGATGAAGAGAATATTAAATTTATTATCAAATGAAGATATAATCACCACCGTAAGAAACAGAATTCCGGTAAACCAAAGAGACAAAAACAAAGTGTCTCAAACTTTGATTTCAATTAATAAATGTTAAATAAAAAAGTGGGATGTAATTCCTCAACTGTTTAATAAAAATTACAGTAAAAAATACTGTTGTTATGGTTGAAACAGAGCAGGTAAATTCTGTATTTATTATTATATTTGATTTTTGCACCAATAAATGGTATAAAACATTATAAAAATGGCATTATATTTGACAATACGAAGCCTCCACACCATGTACGAATGTAACCCACACTATGTACGAATCTACCCCACCTGTGGGGGAGGTTCGTACAATTTCCACTTTTTAGAAAAGTGGCCGTAGCTGCTCCGTTATGTTTTATATCGATACAATTCGTTACTATAATGAAAGCCAGATAAGTAGGGTATACGTCAGTATTAAAGTTATTTTTAAATAATTAATAGTTTTTCATACAAACGGTTGAGAACAAAAAGTGTACGAATGCTACCTGCTTTCCCCTAGGCCTTATTTGTATCAAGTACCTTATAGGTTTTAGAGAAACATGACGTTATTAATTAAGCTAGCCAATTGACTGGATATTAATCGATTTTAATGAAATTAAAAGAGCAACCTTTACTTATGACCGGTTGGCAAGAGACTGTTTATTTTGTCGGTGGGCATCCTACGTTGCATTTCTTATCGGAAGGTCAAGTCTCTACATATTTTTCTGAACCAGCAGTCTTCATGCTAAGTAAACTCAGTTCCTTCAAATTCTAAGTAGCATTTTTGCTACTGCATACCTTTGCTTTGCATTAATGCAGACATATAATGAGGAAACTGAGACTCGATCGTTGCCAAAGTAAATTGGGACCTCTGTTTGATACAATAAAACTTACCGGCGCCGAGAGACTCTTCAGACCATTGGAAGAATTCGCTGGTATCTCTTGCCACTTCAACAGTCTGAAATACGTAATGATTTTATAAATAAATACGCCAAGTAGGTAGGTCTTTGAATATACATGTAATAAGAAAAATACTTTAGATATCCTTTTTATTAATATGCACAAGTTTGATAAAACCGCTACCTTTAAGAAACCAAACTAAGTTAGGAGAAATTTGATATATAAATAAATCAAGATCACCTCAGCTTTTTTCCCTTTGCCTTTCCCCTTCTTTTTTGGTTTTACCTCTGAAAAAGAAAGAAACTCAATCCAAATGCAATTACTGGGTAAGATATAATATGATTTCGAGTCAAAAGAACATTCTCTTATATGAAAATTTAACAATAAACGTATATTTTTAACAAAAAACTTGTATTTAGTTCTTTACGATCCTGATTTTGACGGAATTCAATGGACAGATAAACACAATAATTATACTTTATTTCATATCATTTGCTCTTTATATTGACATAATATTAATAAGTAATGTAAAGGTCATTGTGCATTCAACTTATCATCCACTTTTCTGTTGACCGTAGTCTAGCTGGCCAGAAAATAATAAAAGCTTTCCTGACCGAAATTCGGCCACGCTTTAGAAATCTTGATAGCTACGAGTACCAATACCAAGTAATCAATCCAATCAAAGAAATCCCATATCAAAGAAATTCAATCACTGATCAAAGTTATAAAGATGGTATCTCACCATGCACACTCGACGTTTTAACATACAGAGCACTTTTTTTATTGTTTTTCCATTTGATTAATTTACGGCGTTGCTAGGTGTAATAGCCGTTGCAATGGCAACCAGTATTGATTCATTTATCAGTCCATTGATATCCACTGGGCCCAAAACTCATTCGGGTGCCTGAATGAACTTTGATCAAAGTGGCATCTTAGAAGCTGGAGATATTTCATAGTGAACGAGTACTTAGTAAAGGAGATGTAAGGGAGCTTTACTACAAGCCACCCTCACGAGCGCGTGGTGCATCCTGTCAAATAACAAACGAGGCTCTTGCAACCGACTGGCAGCGGTATAACCATCACGATTGAAAGCGTAGCTAAATACCACAGGCCGATGACGGGCAGCAGCGTCACCGGAGCGGGGAGCTTCGCCCTGCGATCGCCAATCCGCCTGCCCACTGTAGCGAACAAGTGGAGAGCCCTAGCAGTGGACTGCGATACGCTGATGCTTTATTCCATTATTTCTTTGTACAAGTTGGTCTCTTAATTGCTCAGCATCAGTCATGGACGCTTGAAATCAGATGTCTGATCTTGATCCCTAAATCTTGAGACTAAAATCCCATCTCCTGTCTCTCTAATATCTATCTTCTTTCTTTTCTATCTTGCCTTCTTTAATCCATACCTACTCAAATTATATCATGTATGTATGTTATGTTATTATGTAGGTATAATTAATTTATATGCATTCTTATGTATATGTTTATGTCTATACAATTTATATATGTTCTTATAGTACTTGGTATATTTATAAAATTGTCTTCTATTTATTACTTAATATTAACAGATGATAGTTTCGCACCAAGATACCCAGCTCTTTAGTGAAACTGGTTTCCTCTACCTGAAGGTTGTCTGGAAGAGATCGCTACAAGCGATAAGACCGCCTAAATTGTACTATGTTTTGTCTGTATTAAGTTTTCCTGTAATGTCTGTGTTTTGTGCAATAAAGACTATCTATCTATCTTGATCTTCTCTCTCCACAAAGCCCTCCACATTCATCTGCTTACTGATCTAGCAGTCACATCGCATTTCCCCATTTTACCTTCAATGACAGGAGGTAGGGACTCAAAAGAGGCGCTGGTGTACGAAGTATCCGTATATTGGACTTCCTCAGGCTCTGGCTCCAGGTCTGTAGTGGCCACCAGCACCTCCTCCTGGACTTCCGCCTCTGTAAGAATGGGGGAAGGTTCAAAATCCTTTGTGAGGATATTGTGATGGTATGGTTATAAGTGGTTATATGGTAATAAGTGGTTCGAAGTTGGAGTCAAAATGGGTTAGGGCGGTAGAATGATTTTGGCCTATCTGAAAAGTAATAAATTATGTAGGTAAACAGCAGCGTCACCGGAGCAAGAAGCTACGCCCTGCTATCGCCAACCCGTCTGCCCAGCGTGGCGATTATGGGCATATCGTCCAGAAGTTTGCCCTAGGTGGCGAACTACTGGAGAGGCCTATGTCCAGCAGTGGACTGCAATAGGCTGATGATGATGTAGTAAATATACCTACGTTAGATAATGCTCATCAGCTTGGTCCCAAGCTAAGAGTTTTCCTTATACTTAAGTAAGACCCAGGCATACAAGTAACAATTAAAAAAATCGTTCGATGAACGGACCCAAACATGGAAAATTTCAATGTTCATCACACGAATGTTGTTTTTGTCGCAGGAAAATTCGAGAATATGTTTAAATAGAATCTGATAATAAGTATCTATTTTTACATTTTTGTTAAAATTCACATATCGTATGTATTTCATTTGGGTTGGGTTACAGCGGTTCATATTTATTTTCCGATGTACCCCCAAGGGGACAGATAAAGGGACACAGAAAGATGAGAGATTAGAGATTCTTAACTAACCTGGAGGCTCCGCATCCTGAAAATGAAATCGATTTTAATTAATGGAAAAGGAAGGAGGCATTTATGTAAAGTTATTATGGTTATCAGAACAAGAAATTAAAGCTTCACACGACAATGATGATACAGGATAATACCTAGATATGCACTTAACCTAAACATAAATAGTATGATGGTTTCCCGGTGGGATTCGAACCCACACTCGATCATAAGGATACAAATGAGCCACTGGACTTAAACAGTTGTAATAAATTTATACAACTCGGGATGTAAGGGAGCGACCTATCACCTTTTCGCTCCAAGCCATCCTCACCTGCCCGTGGAGCATCCTGCCGAACAACAAACGAGGCTCTGGCAAACCGACTGGTGGCGGTAAAACCATCATGTTCGAGGCGTAGCTAAATGCCACAGGCCGATGACGGGCAGCAGTGTCACCAGAGCAAGAAGCTACGCCCTCCGACCAACCCGCCTGCCCAGCGTGGCGATTATGGGTATGTCATCCAGAAGTTTGCCCTAGGTGGCGAACAGCTGGAGAGGCCTATGTCCGGCAGTGGACTGCAATAGGCTGATGATGATGAATGAAATACATGAAACCCTTAATATACCTATGGACATCACAGTAGGGCGTCATTGGTAAACTGCGGTTATAAGCCGTCTTGACGTAAGTAGTTATCGTTAAAGCAAAATTTAAGATGAGTTTTGAAAGGTGGTTTTCTCTCCTACCTATTTTTCACATCAGTGTATTTTTTTAAAGATAAATGTATTGACTATTCGGCAGGATGCACCACGGGCAGGTGAGGTTGGCTTGGAGCGAAAAGATAATAGGTCGCTCCCTTACATCCCTGCGATGCTACGCCCTACGATCGCCAACCCAGGATGGCGATTATGGGTATATCCTCCAGGTGTTTGCCCTAAGAGGCAAACAGCTGGAGAGGCCTATGTCCAGCAGTGGACTGTAATAGGCTGATGATGATGATGATGAAATGAATTAAAACTTATAGTGTTAGGTGTGTTACCTTTTTCCCTTTCTTATCTTTCTTGGCTCCCATTGTTATTTAATTGTTCACGTCAAATATTGTACAAAAACAATACAAAGTATCCGTAAGTAAATTGCTAAAAAAATCCAAGTAAACCGATTAACAAATGTGTCAATATCCGACAAATATCCACTGACAATTTCAAAATGACATTCATTTGTCCTTTTGAGGAGGTGAGGTTTCATTGTATGGATAAGTGTCTGTGCTATGACGTCATTAATTTATCCACAAGCAGTTTTCTTTCTTCCATGCGGTGCATAGACCTTTGGTGACCTATTTGATCTATGGTGAGATGGCAGAAACGAACACGGGTGCATTCTCTAGTTTCTTCACTCGTGCTTCAGATTTACTTTCAGAATTTGACTTGCACGATGGTTCACTTGGTAGTGACCTCTTCTAAGCTTCAGAACCCACAACCCTTCTATCGGTTATATCTTATCGGGTTCGATCCCCGCACAGTATAAGCATTTGTGTGCATGAATATGTCTGTTTGTATTGGTCTGGGTGTTTTCTATGTATAGATAATTATGTTTTTGTTACAAAAACCGAGTTATACAATTTTTTGCTCGACCCGGGTTTGAACCCTGGACCTCTAGGTCTTTAGTTAGCACTTGCTAGCACTAGACCACAAACGAGGCAGGTAACTTATCTATTAGGATCAAGTATCAATGGATAAGTTATGTTATTTACATCCAAAATGTCTAAGTGTACCTACGGTTTGTTTTTAAATAGGTACTATACGAATTGAATTATGCATACTCAACAATATAAGTTTATTCAAAATGATTGGTTTGAATGCCCCTTGAAAATGCTGAATAATATTTAAGGCGAAGTCTTATTTTCAATCGTCGGCTTGAATACTTTTGTCTTTGCGATTTTGTGCTCGTCATTGTGTGTTAGTTAAGTTTATAAAATAGAACTAAATCTATTGGTGCTTGGTGCCACCATCGACTGGATGGTATGCGGATGACAACGCTGTCCAGCACGTGTTGTTCGTGAGTGGAAAGGAGAGGATGGAACGAGTTGGAATAACTCTTCGGAATATGTAACTTGTCTGTAAGATTTTAAAGTGGTTTTTAAACCCTATACACATAAGATTGTGTGCCTTTGCTCTCTGAACTCTCTGCTATTATGTTCATGGCAACGGACAAGTGATTGATTTGGTTCCTTGTCAACGGCATCGACTTCGGCTTCTTTTGCCCTTTCCTTTGAGTGAGGGGATGTTAGTATGCTGTCTTTTTTTTTTATAGTAGCTCGACATGATGGCTTTCTACGCCTGGTGGAAAGCGAAAGAGAAGCCCAAGCCGCTGTGCAACTGGCAAGTAACTGGTCAGTTACCTGTCAGTTGCCACTGCCATGCCGGCCCAACCCTAACCCCCCACGAGCTCCGGAAACCCTACTCACCAGCAGAAACACGACCCGGAGGTCATTTGGCTGCGGTATTCTACGGAGGTCCTTCCCCGGACGGGCAGCTCAATTCGAGCGAAGATTCGCTATGCCCTACCTCTCTTAATCTATAATCGTCTATCATAATGACAGCAATTTTTAGCAAATAAAATACGACTTAAATTATGGTGATAATGGGACCAACTATGAAGTAGTACACATTTTCGAATAAAAAAAGATATTTTCATGGTATTGGTGCCTAACCAAACGTCTCCTGTTTGAGATTACCAACCGGTAAATGCGTTTATCGACTTTAAACAAAGCAAAGTGATTATCGAGTTATTATGCAGGAGCACAGCCGGCCCGTTCTGCAACTCAACTGGTATTATTCGCACGCCAAGGTGAAGAACGATTAGTGTAAGAGCTAAACTACGTTTTACGTTTGCAATTTACTTTTATTACTTAGGTATTGTTAAAGTCCGGTGTCCACTTATCTGTTTCTGTAAATATATCAATTCTAATCATCTTTACAATCAGTACATTCTCAAACACGTTTTCTAGTTAACTAATGTTGTCAACTACTAAAACCATTAACACAAATATGCCAATATACATCAAGACACGCGAGAGCGTGTCAGCCAAGTTTCAGCGAAAGGAACTGACAGACCGCACTAAATTTCTTTTTTTGTTTTAAAGGGGTACATCCTTTGTTGTTCCTCTTGTCATAACATCGAAGTCGGGATTTTTGGCTAAATAATAATGTTATTTATTATATATCTATATAAAAATTAAAATTTTCTTTGTACTGTGCTCTAACTGGACTTGTAAATCGTAATTTATGGACCTCGCAGGACAGGCTATGCCTAGTGCGAGGTTTTTTGTTCCCCTCTGCTAAGTTTCTTTGTGTTTAATTAAGTTTTGTCCTAAGTACTTACATGTGTTGGTTTTCATTGTTTTTGTTTCTTTCATCAAGTGTTTCTTTTTCTACACTTACCGTTAAGTAAAAAAAATAAATTAACAGCTAGCTCCTAAACCTGTAGGACCAATCTGCAGAGGTATTGTTTGTTATAGTTCAATTATCGCTCTAAGTCAAGGTGCGATGGATCTTACGGATAGAGGCTTACATCTATTATTTCCTTCGATAATTGAAAATATTGAATGAACGTATTATGTTTGTGCCGTTTACCAGTGCAGTGTGATGTTTTAAAGTTTTATTAAATTGAATTGCGAAGTTGTGCTTGTAGATCATCGATTTAATAAGGATTTTTATCGGGATTAACGTGAGTTTTATTAATTTCTTATGTAAACAAACACATTAAGAAATTCACTAAGGTAAACAACGAATGGATACCGTATAAGTACCCATCCCAGAAGGGGGAGAATATAACCGATTAAAAATGATTTGCTCAAGATGGCTGGCAAGTGATGGACGCGAGAAGCCCAGGACCGAGCAATATGGCAAACAATTGGAGAGTCCTATGTTCAACAGTGGACTGCGAAAGGTTGATGATGATACAACCACTGATCACGAAACGCAACCAAAATGACTTCACGGTTTAAAATGTATGTACAAGTAGTTCTTATTTCAGTCAAATCTGTATACCTACTCTGTCAGTCAACCGTTTGGCTAAGTAAAAATAAATGTGTGCAGGTATGCTAAAATGTTGAGTCAACCACATGCCTTTTTTCGTAAACTATAAGTAGGTGTTGAAATTTCGTTTATTTTACTTAATTCATTCTACGTCTCAGCATTTAAGCGTCTACTGCGGAACTTAAGGCACTTTTCTGGAAATCCACAGCGTTCTATGTATACCTACGGCTGCCTCTTTGCGTATCTGGCAGCTTCCTGCCCTGCCGTCTTTCTAATATCGTCCTACCATCTTCTGGTCTGTCCACGCTTCGACTTCCTTCTCGACTTGCTAACTCGAACCCGGTAACTCTACCTGTTATCGTCTCTGCGGCAGACGTGTCCCGTCTATTGCCATTTCAGCTTTGCAATGCGTTCGGTGTCTATGTCGGTGACATTAGTGCGTTGGCGTGTACATATATTCTTTCCGGACTCAATCCTGAAAGGAGGTTCTAGCCTGGGTATTTCCATTGAAACCCTAGTAATATAAAATAAAACACCTAAATGTAACAAGGCCATTAAACGCTCACCACAACACCCAGACTCATGCTTATATATCGGCTAGACCAGTAATTTAACTTATAACCTCCAGATCATCCGCTAAGTGAGAATGATCTACACAATGTGTGAATTAAACGATGTAGAGTAGGCAGTTATAATAGGTAGTTAGGTAGGTAGTTGAATACTTATTACATCATTGTACTTAGTAATTTACGCGCCATATAAATTATGTGAACAGACAATCTGTACGTATCTTTTATAATCGATTCATGCACAGTTATCCCCCTTAACAGTTTAACAAAGTGATGTGTATGCGCGTAGAATTTCAATTAAACGACATTTGACCGGAAGATCGGACAGACGGCGTACACGGTAACACTACGCCATCTTTGAACGGGAGGCCATTTTGTAATTATATTTTTTGAAAACAGAACGTCTCATTCGGCCCCGGGAATTGTTTTTTTTTTAATATTAATTTTGCGTCGTCCGTTCTTATTGATATTTGAAATTTGAACCATAGTGTTGGTTTTACAGTGAACAAGAAGATTTAAATAAAAATAAAATAGTGGTAGTGTTTTTCTTTTGGGAACTATTGTTCCAGTAATGTTTTGCTAATTCCTTCTAAGTGACAGAATCAATTTTGGTGCATTCTACTGCAAGCTAAGGTAAGCCTTTTATAATGTTCTTTATCTCAAGAAATAGAAGTTACATAATGTGAAAATATTTATTTTTAGGTACTATACACTAAGTTTTAGTTATATATACTCCGTAATCAATTTCAGCCTGACCCGGGATTCAAACCTTCTTGGTTCTTAGGTGTCCACTAGACCACTGAGGCAGTAGATAAATAGCTTAAATATAAGCCTTTAGACTATTTTTGGTCCGACTGGGATTCGAACTCAGGACTTCTCGCTCTTTAGTCTGCACAGATTATATAAAACCTTAGTTGGGTTAGTCAGTTAGTACTTCGCATGCATCATCTGTAGTACTTGTTTACAGTTATTATTAGATATCATCCTTGACTATAAAAATAAAACTAACTTTAGCTACTCATATCTGTTCTTATTAAATGCTTCTAAGAAAAATCTATTACCCTGAGTAGCATTTAAGTGAACTGTATGCTATTGTAATAAGGGCTATTTTTAATTATTTATTAAAGCAGCCAGGTATTTACTAGTGTCATGATGTTATACTTACCCGTTAATGATCAAAACTGATACGTATAAGTACATATGGTACGAGGAAATGCAATGTTGTAATAGCAGCATTTTTTTGTTATAAGTCAAACTGTTTTTGTGTTATTCATTTTGTAGTAATGTCAAGTTCTCATGTTATTAAGATGGCACTTAGCACTATTTGTTAAATCATGTGATTGTTTCGATTGGCTTACCCTAAATAAATAAATATTTATGTATTGGTGCGTCGGGAGACTGCACGTTATCGGATGGCCGAATGTCATGATTTTTAATATTTATCTAATTAAAGTCCATAGATTTAGTATGTTTTTGTAATAATTCAGTGGCAACACTGGTAATTTCTAGAACGCGCCTCTTTGGCGGCAAAATAGGCGGGAAAAAAGGAGGGGGGAAAGCGATGATGGGCGGACGGACGGACAACTGGCCATTCGATTTCGGCACAGGATTTCGGGCACCGGAGCAGCAACGATAGTTAGGAAAATCTATGTTCAACGAAGAAGTGATTAATAAGTAACCTAAGAAGTCTAGTTGTTATACTTTTATACCAGTACAATACCTTACGCAAAGTTCGACGGCGTTTTATTCTACGACACAATCCTGTTCATCAAACTAGTTCGTCGTTATCTACCTTCGATTAAGTTTAAGTACCTATATTTTAGAATGACGTGTTCCATTCATCAATGCTTAATCATTCTTAATCATTCACTCTCTCGGTAGAGTCGAACTATCTTCTCGGATTATGAGAGTGGAGGAATAGAGTGCACCTGTGTTTACGCGAAAACCTGTACACTTTAATAACTTTCTGCGTACTTGGATTTTGGCCACTGTGACCGAAATTCGGTCAGGCGGGGAATTACACCGAGTGTACAACACACAACAAGTCACCCGAATTTGTCAAAATAGGTATATATAGAGCCGTGGTAACCTAGTGGTAAGATCGTCGCTTCACACACGTGAGGTCGTCGGTTCGAATCCGCGCGGGGCACGCACCTCTGGATTTGCAAAAATCTATGTGCGGAATTATACCACTAGCTTAGCGGTGAAGGAAAACATCGTGAGGAAACCTGCACATCCAGTTTAATTATGAATGTGTAACCATGATCCAAATTTGTCTGGTTCCCCTTTCTGAGGGTTACGAAGGTCAGATGGCAATCGCTTCTATGTAATAACCAGACTCGCTAAATCTAGGATCATGGTCAAAGCGGACCCTGCGCCTAGAGGCACAAACCGGGACAACAATTAAAAAATATAAATAAAATTGTAAATACTGTTAGATTATAATCTGTCTAAAACAACGTGGCAATTATGGCTAGGTACATATCCTCCAGATGTTTGCGAACAAATGGAGAGGCCTATGTTCAACAGTGGACTGCGAAAGGATGATGATAATCTGTCTTGCAAGATTGTAAACTATGTCTGACAGTTTACAATTTCGCGAAATAGATTATAGGTAATAATCTAACGGAATTATAATTAATTTATTGCATGATTTTGTTGAAAATTGTTTGATGAATTTTCGTGAAAAGGGGAAGTTTTATTTAATTTATTTGATGTATCAATGGCTGTCTTTACTGCATAAGTGATTGTCATATAAAGTCATTTGACTTGCAAAATAATATTCAATGTGACTTAGCAGTAACTACCTTTTACAATTGGACATATGAAATATAAACACCTACTGCTTGATAAAGGAAAATGGTTATTTATGACAAAACTGAAAACATCGTTGGCATTTCGACTTTGTTTACTTTGTCGACATTAAACGGTCACCCATCCGTATTGCGACCGTGGATAGTGACGCTGGACTTTTGCAATCCTACTACGAATCGTTTGTTGGCAATCGTAGGTACTGTAACTAACTCTAGCTAGTTTTATTATCGTAAGGTAAACGTTCACGATTGAATAAATTTAAATTTTTTATAATTAAGTAATAGGCCAGAGATATTCAAACTTCTTCAAAATGACCACTTGTTACATATATCTGAATAATATCCCACTATAATCTTAACTTTATTAATAATATTATTAAGCTGAAGAGTTTGTTTATTTGTTTGTTTGAACGCGCTAATCTCAGGAACTACTGGTCCGAATTGAAAAATTCTTTTTGTGTTGAATAGACCATTTATCGAGGAAGGCTTTAGGATAACATCACGTTGCAACTATAAGGAGCAAAGAAATAATGGAAAATGTAAAAAAAAAACGGGGAAAAAGTAAGTATTCCACGCGGACGAAGTCGCGAGCACAGCTAGTAATATTATAAACGCGATAGTTTGTTTGGGTAGATGGATGGATGTTTGTTCCACTTTCACGCAAAAACTCCTGCCCATCATAGTAACGTACCTATTTATATCTAATAGTTTGGGATCAGGTGGTTACACATAAATAGTATGACTAGTTCCAACTCTAAACACGTGAATAGATAGTAGGGATTATAGTTACTATGTAATAAAACCTTGAATACTGTGTACTAGTTCCGTGCAGTGACGGAAAATAATACATATCACCGACCATTTTTCCCACGGGTGTCGCAAGAGAACAATAAGGGACCCCTTGAGACTTTATCTTGTCTACTGGTGGTAAGGTTAACCCTCGAGGTATCCCTGCCTGTCGTCAAAGTGGGGGAACCACCTCAGATGAGCGCTCGTAGCCGATCACAGTCATGTTTAGTAGGTATTTTTTGTCTTAGGAGTGCATCCAACATAGGTAAATAACCCAAGACAAGCCACGCTGGGCCACATATCGCCATCTAGCCCCAAACTAAGCCGAAGCTTGTACTATGGGTACTAGACAACTAATAAACTTTCTTAGATACTTTTTTGGTAAATAAATACCTACATAATATACATAGAAAACACCCAGACCAATACAAACAGACATGTTCATGAACACAAGTAAATGTTTGTACTGTGCGGGAATCGAACCCACTATCCTTGGCTCAGAGGGCAGAGGTCACTACCAAATGAGCCATCGAGCCAGTCATAGGTAGCCCAGGTGGCGCGTACCTTGGTGCCCTGGTGTATGCGTAAAGACTTAACGCCATCTATCGGGGATATCATGTGAAAACACCCTCATTGACAAGTGATTGATTTGTTTATTATACGTCGTCGATACAAAACACAATAACAAGTTTTATAATCTACCTACACTACATGTTTATTCTTATTTGTTACAGCTTCAAGCCATGGGTTTCCTGGAGGATCGAGATCTGGAGAATGTTCCAAAAATACCAGAATTCTACAAAGGGAAGACCATTTTAATCACTGGTGGTTCGGGTAAGTACTTACCTCCATAGGGCCAAGGAATTGAGATTTATTTGTTGTATCAGCCCGGACGACAGACTATCCGTGGCGCACTTTTTTGCAATTATATGCAGTAACAAGAACCCAAGATCCTCCAGATCATTGCCCTACGTGGCGAACAACTGGAGAGGCCTATGTAGGCAGCAGTGGACTGCAATAGGCTGATGATGGTGGTGATGGTGATGATGATGCAGTAACGCACACGACGCGCAAAAATGATGCCATCAGCTTCATTTTATCATCGGCAAGGTGTTCATCCTCACACTTTGAGGCGTAATTGGTCACGCACGATCCGATTTCAGAGGAATTTCCTCCCGAGAACGTTGCGTTTGTGGAATGAGCTGCCTGCCGATGTTCTCTCAGGGGAATACAGTATGGGGCACTTCAAGTCGAAAGTAAATAGGTTCTTAAAGGGTCGGCTAAGCACATACGATGCCCCTGGTGTTGCAGGCCTACATGGGCTACGGTAACTGCTTACCATCAGGCAGGCCGGTAGCCATTTGCCACCCTCGTGGTATAAAAAAAAATCTGTCGCGGATATTTCACAGACTCAACGCACACGACGCACATCTTCGATCATTCTGTCGGCAGACCTAGACGCTCTTTTTAAATGTCTCAGACGCAGACTCTATCGCACAAAAAGTATGCCGTCTGCGCTGGACCTTAGGTCTAGTTGTACCGGGAGGAAATTCTTATAATTAGGGTACCATAACCAAATGGCAAAAACGGGACCCTTAATAGATTCGTCATGTCTGTCTGTCCGTCCGTATGTCACAGCCAATTTATTCCATATAAACGATTTCGTCCATTTTGTTTCAGGATTCTTGGGTAAAGCTTTGATTGAGAAGCTGTTGTACTCATGTTCCGACTTGGATCGGATATACTTACTTTTAAGAGGGAAGAAGGGGGTGAGATCTGAAGATCGCCTGGAACAGATTTACAACAGTTCAGTAGTAAGTAAATTTTCTATAGCATCTATTAGATTTTTTAAGTCCTTTTTATTTCATAACTTGTGCCCACAGGCTTGCATGCGTATATTTTAAAGCAAAACTTTCCTGACTTAATTTTGGCTACAGCACCCAATAAAAAGTCTCCAAGTAGGTAACAAAGTGCTTAGGAGATACAAACACAAAAATGTTTTTTTAAAGTAGCCCGGCATAATGGCTTCCCTAGGCCTGATGGCGAAGCGAATAAGAAGTCCAAGTCGCTGTGACAACGGGCAAGTAATTGGTCAGTTACCTGTCAGTTGCCACCGCCATGCCGGCCCAACCCTAACCCCACACGGAAACTCTACTCACCAGCAGAAACACGACCCGGAGGTCATTTGGCTGCGGTATTCTATGTATAGGGTGGAGGTCCTTCCCCGGACGGGCGGCTCAAATCGGGCGAAGATACGCTATATGCCCTACCTTTCTTATCCGCTATGCCCTGCCTCTCTTAAGTGTGCGCAAGCAGCAGAGGATACGTCGTTTCTTCACTCTCATAACCCTATGGGACAATAGTTCGAGACGACAGGAGAGACGTCAGGCGTAAGACTAACAGTTTAACCTGCTTTGCGATGCTCGGGGGTGTATCACCACCAATTATCACCACCAGTTTCTTAATGCCGAAACTGCTACTATGTAGTTTCTTGACAAAAAAACCCGGTAACAGTATTTGCCCCAAACTTTTGGACCATAAGTAGGTGGCACTTGCTACCACTAGGCCACTAGGCTTACGAATGAGATACTGTATTTTATATTATCTTTTTAATTGCAGTGTTTTGACCGCTTAAAACAAGAGAAGCCTGATATCTACGCTTCAAAGGTGTTCGTTATATCCGGAGATGTTATGGAGCCAGGCTTAGGTAAGTTAAAAAAGTAGCATCCCTGCTCTGATTAGTTGTTATTTTTCCGTCACAACTGGGAAAGAAAGATGAACTTGATTTTCTTATTCTCATTGAATCCGAGTTCCATTTCACGTTGGTATATGGTAGGTACTTAATTACTACTATCGAACCGTAGCGGCGTCGTCGCTTCGCATTGAGTATTTCAAAAAAATCCATTAGAAACTTCAGAACTTCTATGTAGTGTGTAACAGAAGTTTTTAGAAGAAGAAGAAGCAATAAACTTTTTGTTTCTATTTTAAAAATATCAGTGTTTCTCTACTACGAGTATATTTTTAAACCTTCCTCTTGAATCACTCTATTTTAATGCACACCTATATAGGCGTGTATTAAAATAGAATGTAAAATAGAATGAGTCTGTCTGTCAGTCTCTATATAGAGACGTCTATCTGTGTTTGTTTAAGCGACTTTGTTTTATACGTACTTACTTAGTGATTCATTCGTTAAATTCGTGGGATTTCAGACAGCTATCCAAAGGATCGTTTACATTAACCCCGATGACAGTGTAGAAGTCTGAAATTGTATAGTGAATTAATGAATAATGATAGGGTCAAACGTCCTCACATTGATGGAAGGTGTGACGTGTGCGCCTGTTGGCTCATGGGGGACGTCATCAGTAACAAACAATCTTCTTAAACGTGAAAGGTTGACTGGTCGAGAATGTTCCGAGCAAGTTCGCGAGTCTTATCCTGAATTTCGAAAAACACTATTTCTACTAGAATAGATTAGAATAATTTTTATTTGGTACTTAAAACATATTTGGAAAGTAGGTACAAATAAACACTTAAAAGTAGCAAAAATGTAGGAAAAAAAAATAATTAAAAATAACGCTAATAACAATAGTACCAAAATGGTCTCCGCTCAGCATACGATGGTGACGGCGAAAAGCAACGTCACCACCACTGGTATTCTGCGGAAGCCGGGGAGATAGCGGGCGACAGCCCACAGCAAAACGTACAGGCACAGACGCCTCTTCAAATGTACGACGATTCGACAGGACTACTTCGTCAGATCTCTAGTCAGACAAAACACTGCTCCGACGACATTCTATTTCGACAAGTCATTACTTCGACAGAACACAACTGCGACATCACACGTATTCTAAACGTTTAGACTAAATCCTACTATCCTACTACATGTCATTGTTAAATAATGCAGAAATTCACTAGCTAATCCGAGCACTAAAATAACGTACCTACCCAGTAGTTTATTTATTGATACTTAACACAGCCAGTCGATTGTAATATTTAAAAATTTTAAATGAATCAAATAATTATAAGTATAAATTAAGACGTAGCGAACGAGCCTTGTGAACGCGTCTTTACATTTTTAGGCGATTTTAATTTTGACGCCCCCTGACCTTTTAATGGCGGTCATCCGTCCCTTTCATTTGCATACAATTTTGCGAGCGAGAGGGCGCTATATTAACTTGCTTCGGTGAACAGACTATAATAATTCTAATCCTTCCTAACAATATTAATGCAAAAGTTATTAGTGCATCTGTCGCAGGCAAATTCTATAATTCGCTCGTATACAAACGGCGTCGGCAGTTTACAAAGATTAATACGTGTTATAAGTAAAATGCCGAAGGCAAATTGTCATCGCATCAACGTCGACTTGGTTTGTGTATTAGGGTGACCATGATAATAAAAATGAAACAGGGTTTTTAATCATTTTATTTAGGTTAAACATAAAATTTAAACCGAAACCAAACAAAACCTGCACTAAATGGTACCGTGTGAGAAAATATTTTCCCTAATCTTAGGATACTTACACATACATAGTAAGTAAACTTACCAATAATTACATTCAGTGGTAACAACAAAAATAAATTCAACAATGTTTCTTTGTATCATTTATTCTGCTAAGCTTAAACAAGCATAAAATTTAAAGGTAGGTATTTAGAAAAGTTTAGACATGTACATGAAACAGAAAGTTTTGTTTATATAATTTAATTTATTTTATAATCTTTTCTTTTATTTTTGTTTTCAGGACTATCTGAAGAAGACCGCGCCCTCTTAGTCAATAGAGTCAACATAATTTTCCACGTAGCTGCTAGTGTAAGGTACATTTATGTGTTTATTTTACTGTTATGATAATTTTTCAAAATAGTGTCAAGCTGTAATTCTCATTATCTTATGGTTGAGTAAATTTATTAATCCTTTTTTGCCGTGTACGATCTGGAATGAGCTCCCTGTCGCTATGTTTCCTGACCGCTACGACTTGTCCTTCATCAAATGTTGTATAGAGTTCTTTCCTCACGGTAGGCAGTTGTCTGTACCTCTGGCATTGCAAAGTCTATGAGGGGCGGTAACCGATTAACATCAGACGCCGCTTGCTCGCCTGCTGTCCTCGGCTATACAATCTTCTTCTTTGTGTTTCGATGGCAAATCGAAATCAAACACGCTGTGCCCAGACTGTCCAGTGCTCCGCCACCCCGACCGCACCCCCAGTCACGGACATTAGCTCGATGAGCGAGCAGGCCTCTCCACTCGTGGGACAGCAGACCAGGTGAGACATACTCTGTAGAGGGGCACCACACTCGCAGGCAAGGTCCGACCCATCAGAGTACCACCTGAACATATTCTCCTTGCTACGACCAACCCGGTTAGAGCTATACTTAAAAGCGGTATTAAAAAGTGCTGGGTCCATACTTAAATGATTTAATTCCTCTTTCCCAGGTTTGATGACCCATTGCCGTATGCCGCTAAACTAAATCTAGGAGGAACCAAAGAGATAGTGGAATTGTCTAAGGAAGTTCGCCATTTGTTTGTGAGTATAACATCATACAACAGACTTGCCCCGTGGCTCAATTAGTATGGTAGTGAATGCCTTCTGAATGAAGGGTCGTGGGCACGATCCCCACCCAGGATAAACATTCGTGTGATGAGCATTTGTGTTTGTTTCGTGTCTGGGTCTTTATATTTGTGTGTAAGTGAGTTATGTTTGTGGTAGGTACCTTCAGTGTTCTGATACACATAACTCAAGTGCTGAAGCTGTTTACTTTTGGATCGGTGCAATGTATGTGATGTTGTCTGATATTGTTCGGGGAGTGCACGGGGAGTGCTCGAGGAGTGCTCAGAGGAATTGTTCGGAATGATTCCTGCCACTGCCTTCCGACATCGTTCTTCGCGTCAAACTCTCCATCCATACCATCTCGACACTTGGCAGTCCACAACTGTGCGCTTCTGTCGCAATTTTCTGCCGTGAACAACTGAACTATGGAATGCTTTGTCGCCAGCGGTATTTCCGGAGCGATACGATACGACCCCCAAATCTTCAAGAAAAGAGCATACCTCTTCCTTAAGGGCCGGCAGCGCAGCTGTAACTCCTGATATTGCAGGTGTACATGGGCGGCAGTTATCACTTACCATCAGGTCAACCGCTTGCTCGTCTGCCCCCTATTTCATAAAAAAATATTGATATTTATTTATATGGAGTAAATGTACCAATTTGTCAAATTTCCGCAGGCCTTAGTTCACGTGTCCACGTCATACTCGAACACGAATCGTGACGTCATCGAGGAGGTAATGTACCCTCCCCACGCGGACTGGAGGGAGACCATCGAGGTCTGTGAGAACATCGACGAGCATTCCCTGCGAGTACTGACGCCTAAGTAAGCAATAATAAGCGTTAAGTCACCTTTGAACTTTATCCGAACGCACATTAAGTTCACAAGTGACATAACGCTTAGGTGCAGCGCAGACGGCACACTTTTTGTGCGATAGAGTCTGCGTCTGTGACATTTAAAAAGAGCGTCTAGGTCTGCCGACAGAATATTCGAAGATGTGCGTCGTGTGCGTTGAGTCTGTCAAATATCCGCGACAGATTTTTGCGCGTCGTGTGCGTTACTTCAAATAATTGCAAAAAAGTGCGTCACGGATAGTCTGTCGTCTGCGCTGCCCCTTATCCACGCAGTCTGGTCGTTACGGCTATAAACTGCATCTGTGGAGGTTTGGCAGAAGCAGCTCCTGCTATATAAACTTTATTCCTGGTCGTAGTCGAAGATGTGGCACGAGATAAAGCAATGATTGATTATCTCTTTATAGTAGGAAGGTATTAATACCTTGGACTTAGCAGATAATATTTTTCGTTCAGTTTAAAAAGTAACATGAAAGATACGTTTTGCGCCGTGTAACATGAAAGTAACATCATCATCATCAACCCGTATCAGTCCACTGCTGGACATAGGCCTCTCCTAATGTTCGCCACTTTGATCGATCCTGGGCTGAAAGTGAAAGTAAATTCTGTCTGGTAGTGAGAACCTCCCTAGAAGAGTCCCAACAGTCCGGTGATGTTAACCATGCCGCCTTTATCCTAGCCGGCTATATCATTGTAGTCTAAGATGATATAGCCAAGACTGTCTAAGTTCAAACGCCTTCTGGTCGATAGGAGTTTTGCCGTGGTTTGGTGTAGAGAACTCTTCACCGACTTCGCTCCGGAGTTGGCCGGTGTAGATCCAATTTAGTTAAGTAACCAATCGAGGGCTTGCATTCTGGTTGCCACTACTTATAATGAATTATTGCAGACCATGGCACATTTGCTAACCTGCCAGCAGTGTCCCTCTACGTGCACGGTGGCACCTTGTGCGAGGCAATCGTTAGCGCAATCAGGTCTTCAGGTTTTGGGCTGGTTGTATTTGAGACAAAGTACCATTGATTTGAGAAGAAGTAGACAACCAAATGGGCCACTTAGCCTTTCTGTCTTCTGTGCACAAGAACGCTTTATCTGCGTCTACTACAGATCATTGACTTAGCAATCTCTATCTTTCCAGATTCTTGGGCGAGATACCAAATACGTACACTTTCACAAAGCAGTTGGCTGAGCACGTGGTCTACGAACAGAAAGGTCTACTCCCAGTGGTCATGATCAGACCTTCCATAGGTATGTGAACATCATCATCATCAGCCTATCTCATAGGCCTCCCCAGTTGTTCGCCAACCCAAACCTGGCGGATTTACTCATAATCGTCACGCTGGGCAGGCGGGTTGGCGATCACAGAACGTAGCTCCTCGCTCCGGTGACGCAGCTGCCTGTCATCGGCTTGTGGTAGGTTTAGCTACGCCTTGAATTGTGATGGTTATACTGCCACCAGTCGGTTGCCAGAGCCTCGTATGTTACTCGTATTCTGCAGGATGTACCACGGGCAGGTGAGGGTCGATTAGAGTGAGAAGATGATGGGTCGCTCCCCTACATTTTTTTTTTTATAGTGGCTCGACATAATGGCTTCTCTACACCTGATGGAAAGCGAAAGAGAAGCCCAAGTCGCTGTGACAACGGGGAAGTAACTGGTCAGTTACCTGTCAGTTGCCACCGCCATGCCGGCCCAACCCTAACCCCCCACGAGCTCCGGAAACCCTACTCACCGGCAGAAACACGACCCAGAGGTCATTTGACTGCGGTATTCTATAGGGTGGAGGTCCTTCCCCGGACGGGCGGCTCAATTCGAGCGAAGATTCGCTATGCCCTACCTCTACATCCGGATATGTGAACATACCTAAAAAATTGCAGACAACATCACATACACTGATTTGATTCCAAAATCAGCAGGTTCTGGACCACCATTTTTCGTTCTTAGGATGTAAGGGAGCGACCTATCATCTTTTCGCTCCAAGCCAACCTCACCTGCCCGTGGTGCATCCTGCCGAATAACAAACGAGGCGTTGGCAACCGACGAGTGGTGGTATAACCATCACAATTGAAGGCGTAGTTAAATACCACAAGCCGATGACGGGAATCAGCGTCAACGGAGCGAAAAGCTACGCCCTGCGATCGTCAACCCGCCTGACCAGCGTGACGATTATGGATATATCCTCCAGATGTTTGCGCTAAGTGTCGAACAACTGGAGAGGCCTTTATCCAGCAGTGGACTGCACTGCAATAGGCTGATGATGATGTTGCGTTGATGAAACAGGACCTGCTGATCATGAGGGGGCACAAATGCTTTAATATTGTGTATTATGTACCTTTCCAGTTATAGCGAGCGTGGAGGAGCCGCTGCCTGGGTGGATAGAGAACTTCAACGGACCTGTCGGCATATTGGTTGCTTGTGGCAAAGGTTAGATAAATATCAGTGAACCTATGTCTATTTTTTATTCATATTTTAATGTCTATACTTACATAATTTAATTATCTGTAGTAGGACAAGTCTGGGAGATTTTATAAGGCGAGAGAGATGAACCTTTAAAAAATCAGCTTAAATTATGCTCTGACGATACGTCGAGACGGTCATTGGTTTATTGGCGGATAAACATCTATCGTTATAGAACGTCTCCTCACCTGATAAAGTCTCCTGGACTCCCCCAACATATGTGCAGTAATATTTTAGAATACCTTTAAGCATAAGTAGATAGTGACCAAAACCATTTCATACTGCAACACAGCGCTATCCCAAACATGTTTATGCGCACAAATTAATTACAATTATTTTCGTCTATGTTAAACTAGCTGTGCCCATGCGGCTTCGCCCGCATTCATGGAGGTAGGTCACAGAAATGTTTTACGGAAGACCCAAAAGTAGCCCATGTCTATTTCCATCTCTTTAACTCTCTCTGCGTAAAAAATCACGTCAATTTGTTTTTCCGTTTTGCCGTGAAAGATGACACACACAAACTTTCAACCTCTATTTTTTTACCACTTTAAGTGGTAAATATTCCAAAAAGCTGAAACACGTCATTTTTTATTTTATTATTAAAGACCGAATTCGAAATTTAAAGGCCTTAGCTTAAAAAATTAACAAAGTTTCATAGTATTCCGGCTTTGCGTTGCTCGTTCAGTCAGGACATGTTCTTCTATATGTATAGGTACAAGATAGATATCAATAAAAGCAAAAAGTTACCAAATTCTCTAACCTGTTTCTCAGGTATCATGCGCAGTTTGTATACGGATCCGGACCTGATTGCCGACTACATACCGGTGGACGTTTGTATCAAGAGTATGGTCGCCGCCGCTTGGATTAGGGGCACCAAGAAGTAAGTTCATTACATCAGCAGCCTATCGCAGTCCACTGCTGGACATAAGGCACACACAAGTTGTTCGCCACTTCAGGAGACCTGGAGAGGTTGGCTATCGCAGGGCGTGGCTCTTCGCTCCGGTGACGCTGCTGCCCGTCATAGACCTGTGGTATTTAGCTACGTTCAATCGTGATAGTTATACCGCCACCAGCCGGTTGCCAGCGCCTCGTTTGTTTTTCGGCAGAATGCACCACGGGCAGAGAGTGGCTTGGAGCGAAAAGATGATAGGTAGCTCCTTTATATTACTATCCCATTACTACACATTTACTTTTATAAAGAAAAGGCCAAATGCGAGTCGGACTCGCGCACAAAGTTTCCCGTACCAATATCGGGCAAAATTAGGCAAAAAAATGGCTTTTCTTGTATGGGAGCCCCCTTAAATATTTATTTTGTTTTGTTTTTAGTATTTGTTTGTTATAGTGGCAACAGAAATACATCATTTGTGAAAATTTAAACTGTCTAGCTATCGAGGTTCTTGAGATACAGCCTGGTGACAGACAGACGGACAGCGAAGTCTTAGATAGATATATATACTTTATTGCACACCATAAAATTTACATAAAACTGAAATATGATTAAGCGATCTCTTCCAGACAACCTTAGGGTAAAGGATAGACTAGATCTTAGTAATAGGGTTCCCTTTTTACCCCTTGGGTCCTAAAGAACCTAAAGGTAAGAGAGGTCTAAAGAATCCTGGTCACTCTGTTCCGTATCCCTGTTTAGGTTGGAGCCATCAGACGACATCCCGATCTACAACTGCTGCGCGGGCCAGCTGAACAACATCACCATGAGCGAGGTGGTGGAGACGGGCAAGCGGCTGGCCGCGAGCGTCCCCCTCGACGACATGCTGTGGAACGTGGGCGGGTCCATCACCACCTCCAAAACGCTGCATTACATCAAGGTAGGCCCCCTGGGATGTAAGGAGGCGGTCTTTCATCTTTTCCCTCCAAGCCAACCTCACCTGCCCGTGGTGCATCCTGCCGAATAGCAAACGAGGCGCTGGCAACCGACCGGTGGCGGTATAACCATCACAATTGAAGGCATAGTTAATTACCTACCACAGACCGATGACGGGCAGCAGCGTTACCGGAGCGAGAAGCTACGCCCTGCGATCGCCAACCCGCCTGCCCAGCGTGGCCGGTGTGGAAATCGTTAAACCGACTTCGCTCCGGTGTGGAGCCAATTTAGTGAAATGGGGGCTTGGTGGGGAGACACGCGCGGGCTGTGTCTGTGGTACACCACTGCAGACTGTTGGACACCTGCTCACTTGCTGGAAGTGCCCTGCCACGTGCACGATGAGAGACCTTCTCGAGGCGACGAATAGCGGTGTCCAAGTCGCTAAGTTTTGGATGGATTCTATCTGATTTTGATTGCCATTGACACGAAGAGAAGAGAAGATCAAGGCAGTAGAAGAGTAGAGCCCAGTCTATTTAACCGCGACGGAATAAAGATGGCGTCTGAATGTCGATGCCCACGATTGCTTCTTACCGCGAACCACCCGCGAACACACCAGAGATTGAGGCAGTTCATGACTTCCGGTCTATTGAGCCACGCAATCTGGTCTATGTATGCCACTAGCGGTACGATATACAAACTGGTTTGGGGATGTAAGGGAGCGGCCTATCATCTTTTCGCTCCAAGCCAACCTCACCTGCCCGTGGTGCATCCTGCCGAATAACAAACGAGGCGCTGGCAACCGACTGGTGGCGGTATAACCATCACAATTGAAGGCGTAGCTAAATACTAAAGACCGGTGACGGGCAGCAGCGTCACCGGAGCAAGAAGCTACGCCCTGCGATCGCCAACCCGCCTGCCCAGCGTGGCGATTATGGGTATATCCTCCAGATGTTTGCTGGTGTGAAGAATGAAGTGGCGAACAACTGGAGAGGCCTATGTCCAGCAGTGGACTGTAATAGGCTGATGATGATGATGATGATTGTGCGATCCAAGGGGGGGTAGCCAAGGACACAAAACCACTAGAGGGCTCTGAGGACGTTCGTATTGGCATCTTTTGAGCTATCTTTCACGGTCAAATTGACAGCCCCGCCCTGCAATTTGCAAAGCGCTTTATAGGTTTGCAGACCGTAATTCGCTTGATGTTAAGCCAATATTCATTTCTAAGGTGGAGCTCGCTCCTTTTTATAAAGCTGGGGTTTTAGTGGCTAAACGTGGTTTTATAAAGCTCAAGCCAAGTAAAATTATCAAATTTATATTAAAATTTAAAAAATTTAAATTTACGAATCATCGTTGAAATTCATTGAATTCCTGAATCTGCAGAATGAACTGAAATGTTGCTTCTAGGTGTTGCTGCTGCACGTTCTACCAGCCATCTTCATCGATACAATACTTTGGATACTCGGAAAGAAACCAATGTAAGTATAAGTTACATTACATACGAGCCATTCCTACATGTTTCATGTAGGAATGGCTCGTTTCCGTTTCCGTAACCTTTTGAAGGCACAACAAACCCGTAAACCTGCATGACTTGGTTTGTTTGACTTTTTTGACTTCTTCATTTCCTTGTTTACCTTTTTCTTTCAATGGTTAGCGCGTCTCTTATTCAACTGATGTGTACTAAATATATTTGTAGAAACTAATTAGGCTAATGTGTCAACCATATTATTGTTAGTCCATAAGTGTTATATGATGCTGTATGTTTCTCTAATAAAGAAAATAAAAAAAAAAAAAATAAAAAAAATAAGTATAAACATCTCTAGGTATAGATACTAATTTTATTACGAGTATGATATACCTACAGACATTTTATTTAAGTTAACCAATAATGCTTTTTTGTTCTATGAAGACCAATTTCATGTGACAGGTTGCTCAAAATCCAACGACGCATCTACATAGCAAATCTCGCGCTCGGCTACTACATCACCAAGCAATGGACGTTCGACAATAAAAACTTGGTCCTTCTTCGATCCCGTATAAAAAAAGAGGACAAGAAAAGTTTCTATTACGACATAGAGGATGTGGATAAAGAAGAATATTTCAGGTAAATCTGCTGTTGTAGTTCCTGCATTGTAGTCACCAGAAACCACAGCATTTCATATTATCAAGGCGAGAGTGAATGGTTTGAGTCAGCGCTCATCGTAGGCTTAATATCACCATAGATACCTATAACCACAGATTACCCTGTAATCTGTGCCTATAACTAATAATAAAAAAATCTTAAACGATAACTGTTTCTGGTGACTGGTTCAGGGCAATGCCGAATTGTAATAGATTACTTAGGTATATTAGCGGATAGTCTACCTAGCTATGTTTATCTTTTCACTTTCCTATCCCATCACAACTTTTTATGTAACAGGAAATCTTGCATTGGTGGACGGAAATATCTGTTAAAAGAGAAAGACGAAGATTTACCAAAAGCTCGGGCACACTATAGAAGGTAAGTTCTTTTAAGAATTAATTGTTGTATTGTTTCCTATATTGGACCTTTTACTATATCGTTCACGGTCTATTTAACCGGCCCAGCACGCCTAGAAAACGTCTTATGGTATCTTAAATCTGCACGCGTAGTTAAATTCTTTTATTTTTGTCTGTGTTCAGAATGGTGATTTTGGACAAAGTCACACAATGCATCTTCTACGGATATCTGTTTTGGTGGTTTATAAACACGAGCTACATCAAGGGAGGGACTGATTTCCTGTACGAGGTATTTACTATCTGATAAAGCATCAAAGGTTCGTCTTTAGTAAAATAACCTTAGTTTGTATATTTCTATGGAACTTGGCTGATACGCTTCCGCGTGTCACGTACGTGATAATAAAGTGTGATGTTTTGTTTGCAACTATTGTATTCACAATAAAGTTAAATAAAAGCTAGTTTTGCTCATTGATGTTACAGAAAATATACAAATGCTAGGAGTTTATTTTAGATAATTTTATAAATAATTTCTTTAATGAATTAAAATTTTATTTATAAATATAAATATGGGTATATTTTCTTCGAATTTCAATCTATGATTTATTGGCTATTTAATATTACGCATAATTTCTAATGTAATTATTATGTATATCAACTATTAAAATGTAGAAATGTGTTTGTAGTGTCTTTGTTTTTATAGTAAATTTTCTAAAAGAAACGTCTTTTATATATTTTGACATCCTATTTTTACGGCAAAATACATATGATATAAAAATATTATTTCCACTTTGACCAAAGTATTATTTTTGATGGGTAACTTTTTTTTTAAACATTTTAAGAACCAAATGTGAAAATATTAGCCATTATCATAATAATGACTTACCTACACAATATTTTTAATTCAGGAATTTAAAATGAAAACTACAGCCTTTATAAAATATTGCATTTCTTTATTTTCAATAATTATTTTATAAGTATTTCACCAAGTACCAACTTACCGAGATAATACTTAGATAATAATGACAAGTTAAATATTGTTGAAAATAGTTATAATATTTTGTTTATTTTGTACATGTCTTATTGATATTATAATTATTTCATTTATTTCGATGACCCTAGTACATTTTTTCTAATTTCCAAATGGTTTATTTAAGAACCTATTTATAAAAACTCAATACTTCTATTGTGAAATATTAATTAATAAACCCAAAATTTCATGATGCAATGACACAATTTCAATGTGTTTCCCTTTTATTTTAATATACATTGCTAACATGATCAACGTATATTTATTTTTTGTTACACAAACTCAAAAGTTCAAAGAAAATATTACAATACGTTTCAATACTTATGCTACAGGTAAGTCTATAAATAGGTAATATTAACAATAATGTTATCTTAGATTAAACTACACGTTTTAGAACTAACAAGGCAAGATTCGTTTAATTTAGGAAACAATCTCAATCTCTACTTTAAAATAGATAAACTTAAAAATCAGATCAACTTTAAGTAGGCATAAATAAAAAATGTAATTCCCAAAATTGTATTATTTAAAAAATAAGTAAATGCAAAAATGGGTAGGAACATAAAATGGAATTGTGTTAACAGCAAACTAAATCACTGGCAATCATTAAAAATGATGTATAAAAAGAAAATTATATAAATTCATGTTTGATTTAAAAAATGAACCAGTCATAACCATGGGGTATTTGAAGACGTAATAATACTCTGTACACTGCACAAAGTATATGTACCTACATCAGAGCAAACATATGTAGTAAATTTAGCACCTAGACACCTAACGCCCTAAAAGTTTATAATGTTTTAAAATCAATAAAAATGTATAAAAATAATTGAAACAACAAAGATTCCATTAAAAACCCTGTGCGCGTATGTGGGAAACCACAATACAATTGGAATGTTCAAAGCAATAACAGCTAATAGTCCTACCCTTGTAAGTAGAACCTATTTAATCTCATACAACAATATTATTAGGTACTAAAATATGGCCAATGCGTAAAATAATATTTACAGAAACTTAACCTAAACATTCTTTGAGCAACGAAATCTATATCAGTCAACAATAAAATACATCTTTAATAGGTAGTAATGTTTATATACATAATGAGGAAGTATTAAGTGGCTAGGATATAATATAAATTATAGTAGGTATCTATAATATTTTTAATAGTATAGATTCATTTTTAAACGAATAAGGCAATTTTAACTTATGTAAATTCGAATTCGAAATAAATATATTCTAAACAGTTTAATAAGATAAACATAATGAATAAATACATAATTAACGAACCTCGTAATAATTATAATAGAGATTTCATACATATTAAGATTGATGTTATTTTTGGTTAGGTATCAGATTATCACATTGATAAAAGATTTTGGCCTACATACCTACGTTCAAAGCAATTGACAGCGATTTAGAAAATTGGCAACCTTATCACAATAACCCTAATATGTATAAAATTTATTTTGGGTTACCTATTTGCATATTTTGTATGCGTCAGTAATAGAATGAATAAATTAATAGTAAAGTAATATAAACAATAGTAATAGTATGTAAACAATATTGACCCGTGAAACAAACATATATGTAGTATTACAATAACATTTATATAAAGAACGTGTTCAAACTATCATCGTTGAAAACGTACACACTTAAAAAGTATTATCATCCTTCGGATACTTTACGATCATATTTTGACAGCACCTTAATTCAATAATTACGACCTTACGACCATCTAAATTCTTTAACATTTTAAAATTTGCAGTCAATTCCAATTTGTTTCTAAAATACCCTCAATCGGATATATGCAGCAGTTCATCTGTACCAGAATCTAACTGTTTTAAATGTTTTGATCTGTCGCTGCTCTTCTGAATTTCCTGCGAACCATCTTTATCATCAAACTCACTCCCATCATCTATGACTTCCAAATATTTACAATCGTCCTCACTATCTGTCTGTCCGACTATCGCATAACCATCGACTTTATCCTCATCGCATGAATCAGTTTTATACCCGTCGTTTGCTTTAGATTCATTGATGAGAGAATTTTTTCTATCACTAAAAATGTGCTTGACATGTTCAATCTCATCTCTCACCTTATCTCTTACACTCCCGACTGAATCGTACATTCTATCGCTTAATTTGTGACTTAACTCCTTAATTCTATCGCTGTGAGTTTTCAGCAAGGACGGTCTTCTCTCTGTATCGAATTGAGGATCAGAGTTATCAGACTCCGTGTCATCTAAGGGAATTTCACAAGGCGCGTATATGGACTCCTTATTTCTCCCCCTCGTCTCTTTTTCCACCCATACATCGGTAGCGATGACTAAATTCCTGTCTTTTTTCTTTTGGTCGAAGGTCTTGAACATGACCTTGAAGGTAATAATGTAGACAGTTAAGAGGATGAGACAAGCGGCTGTAGCGAAGAGAAGGTACATGGCTCCCTTTTCAACTACTGGCAAGATATTTAGGTAGAGATTGAAGCGCTGTTCTAACGACGGTGTTAGGGAGTACATTCTCTGTGGAAGAAAATTAAAGAATTGGTTAATTTTCGGTAGGTTTACTTAATTAGCCTTTATCAGTCTACTGTTCGACATAGGCCTCTCTCAATGTTCGCCACTTTGATTGATCCTGGGTTTGAGGGGACTGATAAAGGCTGATGATGATGATGATGATAATTAATTAGTGGATCTATGTCGATCAATGGTTTCTTCCATATGGGATCATTATTGATCGAAAATTGATAGATACGATCAATTGGTCTGGTAACACCCCAATTTAACTCAACATTTTAAGTAGAAAAAATTGTTAACAATAAAATGGATTTCTTGGTTTGCTTCCTTGCCCAGTAGGTCAACTAGGTAATGAATCTAATGATACTGAGGCTGATACTTACAATATCGAACCAGAGCAGTGGGAGGTACATGTTGGAGAACCTCTCGGCGTTCTTGATGCTCGACAGGTCGTCCAAAGCCATGTTGATTTGGAACTTGGAGCTCACTTCGAGAGGTAGACCAGAGTCCGGCTCGATCCAGAATCTGAAAGTGGGAGTTAAAGATGTAAGTTTATGGGCTTGTACACAAAACCGGTATGAATCGCAAAAATCTGCAAGAACTTGTCTGTTAAACTTTATTTGGCCTTTGAAAAAGCAGACGTTAATCGAATTGTGCAATTTAACTGGCAGCTTCAGAAATAAGTTATATATAAATAATATAAGCAGTTTAGACTTTTTTTTTTGTTATAACTATATTGTTTAGTCATTAACCACTTGGACTTTGTGTCCCAGCTAATGTAACAGCAACATGGAACAGTATTAAGAGGCCGACAACGCAATGATCCTTTGAGGGATTACTTTCTGTTAGTAGTTAGATAATAAATAATTGCTTACCTCGTCTCATGCTCCTCTTTGTTCGGGGTAAGCCCTTCCACTTTGCTAAAGAGGACTTCATCTCCCGTGTAGAAGTGAGGGTAGGAGAGAGCGATGGGGAAGCCGTAGTAGCAATCTGTGACGTCGATCAGACCCGGAGGGAGGCATTTGCCTAGAAAAAGAACATAATGTTAAATAATAATATGATGCTAGTTTAGACCCACCGCGCTTAATGAAATTTAAGAAAGGTAGGGCATAGCGAATCTTCGTTTGAATTGAGCCGCCCATCCGGGAAAGGATCTCCTCTCCTATAGAATACCGCAGCCAAATGACCGGTCGTGTTTCTGCCGGTGAGCAGGGTTTCCGGAGCTTGTGGGGGGTTAGGGTTGGGCCGGCGCATGGCGGTGGCAACTGACAGGTAACTGACCAGTTACTTGGGCTTCTTTTTTGCTTTCCATCAGGCGTAGGGAAGCCATTGCTCGACATGAGCTGCTATGAAAAAAATCCTTTTTAAAGGGTCGGCAACACGCGTGTGATACCCCCGGTGTTGCAGAGGTCCAAACCGCTTAACATCAGGCGGGCTGTAGGCTTGTTTGTCCCCATGGTATTAAAAAACCGGCCAAGTGCGAGTCGGACTCGCGCACGTAGGGTTCCGTACCACTGATTGAATGAAAAAATTAGGTAATTTGATTTATGACGTTTAAAAAAAAACTACTGTCTAGATTTCCTTCAAACCAAATTTCGTTAGTAGTTTTTATAGTAATACACATCATATATTTTTTTCAGTTTTATCATGCCCATATTTTAGAAGTTACGGGGGGGGGGACACTCATTTTACCACTTTGGAAGAGTCTCTCGCGCAAACTATTCAGTTTAGAAAAAAATGTTGTTAGTAACCTCAACATCATTTTCAAATACCTATCCATAGATACCCCACACGTATAGGTTTGATGAAAAAAAAAATTTTGAGTTTCAGTTCTATGTATGGGGAACCCCAAAAATTTTGGATTTTTTTTCTGATTTTATTGTCACATCTTAATGCGGTTAACAGAATACATCTGCGTACCAAATTTCAATAATGTAGCTCTTATAGTTTCGGAATAAACTGGCTGTGACATACGGACGGACAGACAGACAGACAGACAGACAGACAGACAGACAGACAGACAGACAGACATGACGAATCTATAAGGGTCCCGTTTTTGCCATTTTGGCTACGGAACCCTAAAAACTATGTAGGTAATGTAAATTGCTAAGTGCCCACAGCTAAGGCTAACTAAAGGTTTAATAAATAAATAACCCAAGACATGCCACGCTGGGCCACACAGCGTCATCTAGCCCCATACAAAGCCGAAGCTTGTACTATGGGTACTAGACACCTGATAAACTTACTTAGATACATTTTTTTTTTGTAAATAAATACATATTATACATAGAAAACACCCAGACCAATACAAACAGACATGTTCATGCACACAAGTGTGTGTTTGTAGTGTGTGGGGATCGAACCCACGACCCTTGGCTCAGAAGGTAGAGGTCACTACCAATTGAGCCACCGAGCCCGTCAAATAAAAAAATACGGTCTTGAGTGACTGATTTACTTTCAAAAATTGGTTTGTAAGTAATTTCTATTTTAAATCGAAATAGGGCTCTCTTTCTTTAAAAATAAGCTGTTTGTTTAGTTTGATGTTTAATTATTATGGTAACTACACACATCTTTGAACAGTACACTGTTACTGATGCAAAATGAACTGAAGGTAGCCTAGTCTCCACTCCAGAATGAAGAACAGTAAGCAAAGAGGACAGTGGTGTTTCAATTAATTTATATTAATTACCTTTTCTGCAGAAACACTTATTTTCCTCAATGTATTTTCCATTGTCCATCATGTTTTCAGGGAACGTGTACATATAGGAGCTGAGACCGCTTTTCACTCCTTCCTCGACAGGGATCTGCAATGGAAGTCATACTTATGTTATTAAGCTTTAAAGTAATAAGCGATGCCACCGATTAATTAGCGTACTTAATTCTAAAGTGTAGAAATGTAAATTTCGACAAGCCCGTCCTTTATCCAATCCCGACATAACCGTCGATCTGAGCTTAAAAAAAACAGCCAAGTGTTAGAGTCGGATTCGCGCACTGTTCTGTAGTAAGTTTTAAGTTATTCAAACCAATTTATTGTAACGAACAATTTCATCATCATCATCAGCCTATCGCAGTCCACTGCTGGACATAGGCCTCTCCAGTTTTTAGCCACCTAGGGCAAACTTCTGGAGGTTATACCCATAATCGTCACGCTGGGCAGGCGGATTGGCGATCGCAGGGCGTAGCTTCTTGCTTTGGTGACGCTGCTGCCCGTCATCGGCCTGCGGTATTTAGCTACGCCTTCTATCGTGATGATTTTACCGCCACCAGTCGGTTTGCCACGAACAATTTATTGCTTTCGAACTTTTTTCATTATTTTTTCATTTTTCTGTGTTGCAAGACGTTGCTTCGCGTCTTTCAAGATTGTGAACTCCTGCGAAGTAAGTTGTAGGTTTGATTCCCTTGCGAGAATCGGCGTGGGCTTAGAAGTATGATTTTTTCACTGCTCCAAGAGGCAGTAGACCTGTGTATTCGATGTGAATTTCATTTCCACTCTAGAGAATACCGCAGCCTGATCTCAGGGGCTTGTTACTGCCGTTGAGTAGGGTTTCCGGAGTTCGTGGGGGGTTGGGTTGGGTTGGCAGTGACAACTCACAGGTAACTGACCAGTTACTTGTGAGTTGTCACAGCAACTTGGGCTTCTCTTTCGCTTTCCATCAGGCGTAGGGAAGCCATTATGTCTAGCTACTATAAAACAGACGTCTATTCAAATTACAAGAGTGGACCTGTGTTTACGTACTTGTGCATTTCAATGTAGTGTATTTAGAGGATTCGATCCCGGGATCCCGGTTTTCGGGATCCCGGGATCCCGGTCATATTTCAGTCCCGAAATTTTCGGGATTAAATTTAAAGAGTCCCGGGATTTTCGGGATTGATATATTTTTAATAAAAGTTAATAAAAATGTGCGTAAAACGAAACGCACTTACTTTCATCCACTTTCATCTAACGTTTTGACGGCCATCTCATTTACACGGCTGATTTCATTTGATTGCGCTAACGACCGGCCCCGGATTATGTTTAAAAGTGAGTGAAAATTCCTCATCACGTCGTGATAAGTATTGATATTTATTTTGTTAATCAAAGAATTTATAAAAAAAAAAACAAAATGCACTAGAGGTCTTAGAGTTATCGAGTTATAAACATAATCCACCATCGGCTTTTCTTTCGTTGAGTACATGTCTGATGCAAGTAATAAGCATAATTATGTACCTATTTCGTACGCGTAACGGCCCATTGAAAAAACCGCCAAAAATTAAATCTGTAAAATTTTTGTCTGTCTGTATATTCGTTATAGAAACAAAAACTACTTGACGGATTTTAACGAAACATTGTACATTTATTCTTCATACTCATGGGCAGGTTATAGTATACTTTTTATCACGATCAGTTTAGTATACTTTTTATCAATAGAAGCAGAGTAGTGAAGGGAAATGTTGGGAAAGCGGGGGAAATTTTAATCTGTATGTTTGAACGCGCATCTCGCGAAAACTGCTGCATGGAATCGAATGCGGTTTTCACCATGTATTGCTAGAGTTCTAACTTAAGATTTAAGCATTTTTTTTTAAAACCGATATCCAGGCGTGAGACGTCGCATGCACAGCTACTAATAAATAAACCACGTCTATTATTAGACGTAAAGTTGAATCCAATATGTGACCGCGGCATAAATGTTTTTTTCATTTGGTTAAAGAAGTTAACGATGAATCCAAAGAATTTGTATGGTGTATAATTTAATTCTGTTTAGTTTTTTGAAGATTTTTGTTTTGCTGTCTTTTTGTTACCATTTTCTACGACCAATACAATCCCGGGACTATCCCGGGATCCCGGGACTAACTGTAGAAAATCCCGAAATCCCGGGATCCGAAAAATCGACCGGGACCGAATCCTCTAAGTGTATTGCATATTACTTATGTATGTATTATTATTCATGTATTTATATTTATTAACTAGCATCAATTCCGTTTCTGTTGAGCTCACCACACTCTTTATTTTTCACCTATCCTCTACCGTAAGGTTGTCTGGAAGAGATCGCTTATAGCGATAAGGCCGCCTAAATTGTGCAACAAGTGTTTGCAATACCTAGTTTTTAAGTCAATTGTATGGTGCGCAATAAAGAATATCTATCTAATGTCTGCCACCAGCCAGCTGCAATTTAAAAAGAGGTTACAACTGCTACATTGTCATTGAGAAGCTCACCAAAGGCGCGGCCCTGCATAGACTCTTCCTGAAGAACAGAACAGACTCGTTCCTGCTCACTCCGCCCTTGAATTTGGTGCCGTCCGAAGCGTTTTGCACGTTGGAGCAATGCTGGCCCTCCCACTGGGGCAGGTCCGGGGACCCTTTGTACGTGTCTATCAGACCGGACTTGGTGACGTCAGTCTCGCCCGTGTAAATTGTCTCGAAATCGCCGTTGAAGTCGTACATCTGCAATAAGATTTAAATTTTATTAGCCCCGGACTCAGAAAGAGAGCGAGAGAGATTGGAGACTGGAGAGATAAGAAAGGGCATAGCGAATCTTCGCTCGAATTGAGCTGACCGTCCGGAGAAGGACCTCCACCCTATAGAATTCCGCAGCCAAATGACCTCGGAGGGAGGGAGGCATTTGCCTGGAAAAAGAACATAACGTTAAATAATAATAAAATGATGCTAATTTAGACCCACCGCGTTTAATGAAATTTAAGAAAGGTAGGGCATAGCGTTTCTTCTTTTGAATTGAGCCGCCCATCCGGGAAAGGATCTCCTCTCCTATAGAATACCGTAGCCAAATGACCGGTCGTGTTTTTTGCCGGTGAGCAGGGTTTCCGGAGCCCGTTGGGGGTTAGGGTTGGGCCCACATAAATAGATGTAGGCAACTGACAGGTAACTGACCAGTTATTTGCCAGCTGTCACAGCGATTTGGGCTTCTCTTTCGCTCTTTCGGGAAGCCATTATGTCGAGTTACTATAAAAACAAAACACAAGTAACACTCACCCGATCAATAAGGCCCAGCTTGTCGAAGTATATCCAGCCGGGCATGAAGGTGTTCCCGAGGGTCATCAGCTCCGACTTGTAGCCCATCATGAACTCCTTGGCGGTCATCTTGGCCAGCGGCTTGGTGTTGGTGATGGAGATCAGGTTGTTGAGCCCGAAGCGCGTCATGAACCCTTGGGGAGCCACCACGTTGGCTATGCTCTGTGGGACAAAGGAAATGAATTCATTTACATTAACAATTCATACAAACACAAGGTCGACACCACTTAAATTGCCGGCGCTAGATAACACCGCATAAGTTCCGGACATTTGGGCGCAATATGGTTTTATCCCCGGACAAATCAGACTTTTAATCAAGCTTTTCCTAATGCGATATGGTAGGTTACTTTAAATAGATGTAGGTAAATTCACATATTAGGCTCAAAACAAACGAGTTTAAGTGTCTCGTTTTCGAATTCACTCATAGTAGAGCGACGTAAGATTTATACCTACATCGGATTTTAGGACACGTATACCTACGTCATACAGAAAAACGTTAAATAAAAAAATATTTTGATCGATTAAAATTTTTTATTATTATAATAAATAATTATAAATTTTCAGGATTTACGTTTAGTTTTACACGTTTCCATAACTTTTAATGCAGAATCTTCATACTAAATGTCATCGATTAATTAAAAAAATGGCCAAATTTCATACTAATTTCGCATCTCCATTTTCTCGGGGTCAATTTTCAAAACTCCTTTCTTAGTCCTCCCCTACGTTATTATAAAAGGAGCCCGTGGGCAAAATTCCAAGTTTTAAGAACTTTCATACTAATTTTGCACCCTTCTTTTACCCCTTATGAGATATCTCCCATCAGCAACGGGAAGCTACTATGCTGTGTCTTTATAAAAACACTATAATATAGAAACCTTTAGCTGATCTGAGGTTGGTATGCATTGTCTAGCGTTGACAAACGACGAACTAGGTAATATTTCATATAATTTCACAAGATACTCAACCTCAAAGTACTTATCCTTTTAGTAATATTGAGCATATGAACAAACGATTTTGCGAAATACTTAGTGCGTCTAACTTAGTCCATCTTTCAACACGCAAGTGTTAGCTAGTTAGAAAATATATTCTAAACTCATTTAGGTGTAGGTATATTATTTGTTTCAAATCGGGACATGGCCAAAACGGTTCGTTAATATTTTAGTGTAATGCATCACCTTTGAATAAAAGTACAATATATTACGAGTAGAATGAGTGAGTGGTGAAACTTTCATGTTTGCTATGTAGGTAGGTGTAGGAACAGACTTGCCCTGCCGCCATATGCCTCGGCGCTACTCGAGTCCCTGCAAGTTGCTGCCCACTGGCGGATACAAAGGGGCTCAGTGGGTGCATGCCCTTACTTTTCGGGAGTGAGTCCCACACAACACGCCGGCTTTCCCCGGAGGGAGGCGTGAAAGTGCCGTCATTATATGCGAAACGGCCATCCACATATTTTGGCAAAGATGTTAAGTTTGTGATGGTGAAGTAAGATCCTTGTAGAATTGAGGGGGCGTGTAGAGTTGTAATAGGCTTGGCTCTTCATGACATCTGATAAATTTTTGGCAGTGCACCCAATGTGGTCTTGATCTCGTCTTGGCTACATTTTACATGAAAATGTTTTTGGAGGATTAGTTTTTCCGGGAAATAGAAGGAAGTGTTTTTCTTTGAAAGGTAACGGCAGCCACTGCAGTTGCTGGGTATTAGAGACCTAAGTTCTGGTACTCATGTTAGAGTAGACCCAAGTTTGACATTAGCTGATAGGTAGACTAGCAATAGGTGTACCTAACTCGCTTATACACACGAGTATGTCACCAACAGTTACAATTTTAGCAAATTACAATTTCCCAACAAAATCAGCAACACCGTGATGCATACTTTGTTGCATGTCCGGGTAATTTCTGATATCTTGTGGATAATTTAGTTGAATCACAAAATTATAGAGTGCTCTGACCAATTCCGACCGTGATTTCACGGAAATCGCACGAGGATCGTATTAATGTGAAGCGGAGATCTAAGCATACCTACATAGCAAAAGACAGATGAAAACTATCTACTTTGTTTTATACCTACTATTGTATGATTCATTAGTTATCATTTCACATATCAAATAAGTACGTATATTATATTCACGTGGCCGGTCTGCATAAGTAGGTATAAATCTATATATATAAAAGGAGAAACTGACTGACTGACTGACTGACTGACTGACTGACTGACTGACATATCAACGCACAGCCCAAACGGCTAAACGTAGGCACTTGAAATTTGGAAGGGACGTAGCTTAGGTACCGTAGGGGTGCACTAAGAAAGGAATTCCCGAAATTCCCACGGGAACGGGAATTAGCGGGAAAATCCTTTTGTATGAAAAATCTAAACCGCTTAAGTTAGACGCTTGAAATTTGGCATGCAGGTACCTTAGTAAATATAAAGTTTAGTTATGGCTGTATTTTGAGAAATTCCCACGGGAACGGGAGTTAGCGGGAAAAAACTTTTGTATGTATAAATTTAAACACGCGGACGAAGTCGCGGGCAAAAGCTAGTTAAATATATTTCTGTGACTAAAACCAACTGTCAAAAGCGCAAAGTGCGTACCTTAATTAATGAAACACATAGGTATAGAAGGTATCAGACTTAGGTATAAAGTAGTTAAGCATTGAAGCCAAGGTTTTTGACCTACGAGTACTTAACTGCATAATACTACGATCTTTGGTATTTGTGTTTAACTACCTAGACACATAAAATACCAAAATTATGTTCGAAGGTAATTGCCATAATAAACGACTGTGGATACTAGGTCCTATTTAACGGAGAATAAGCTTTATGAATGCACAACGAGGAATTCGAATGACCTTAATTTTAATTATTCATAATAATCGACACTTTATAATGCAATAAAAGGACTTTGTTTGTACATTGAATATGTAAAACAGCAGTAATAGAGCAAGAATCCAAAAAAACACAATCAAAAAAACGCAATACAAAAATGTCCAATTGGTCTGGCTGGGTAACATTTAATAGGCTATTATTAATTTTAGAAGCAGTACGATCTTCTTCTTTTTTTCGGTAGCAGGCGAGCAGGCGGCCTGTCTGATGTTAAACAGTAACCGCCGCCCATGGACATCAGCAATGCCAGGGGCACAGCCATGCCGGTACCTACCGTGATCGGATGAGCATTTTTTGTTGACTTGTACGAGAGTAAATATCAAAAATCTCGGTCTTCAAAAATCAAAGATCTAAAAAATTATAACTAAAATATCAGAGAACATCACATACACTGCTCAGTTCCAATATTAAGTACCTAGCTTAAGTACTTGTGTTATGAGTGTCAGAAGATAGAAGGTACCTACCACAAATACCATAATATATCTTAAATAGAAATACAACGAGGAATTAGAATAACCTTAATTTTAATTAATTATTCTTCTAATCGACACATTATAATGCAATAAAAAGACTGTGTCTGTACATTGAATATTATGTAAAACAGCAGTAATAGAGCAAGAATCCAAAAAAAAAAATCCAAAAAAACTGTCTAATTAGTCTGGCTGGGTAACATATTTTATAAGCAGTAATTGATTTTAGGAAATATTCAGTAATTTTTTGTTGACTTATAAATGTCAAAAGTCCAGGACATAAAAAATCTGGGTCTTCAACAATGGAACAGTGCGGGGCAGTGGTCCAACTGCTCTGTCCAAAGTGTCCAACTAGTTGGACCATAGGTCTTTACTACGGGCAGTGGTCCAACTTTAAAAATAGTTGGACCACATCACCTTTTGAGAGCTCTGTGGTCCAATTCATTTTCAAGTATCAATAATTTCGTTGATTTTTCTTTGGCTTAAAGTACATAATTAAAATATTATTTTATACTTTTTAGTTCGATGGTATAATATTGTGGCTGTAGTCATGAAGTCGGTTTTATTTCAATAATTAATGTTATTTCTGTAAATGTTTGTATTTTGTGTGATAAAGAATATCTATCTATCATACAAAATCACATATGTTGACCCAGTACCAAAGCAGTAGCAGAAGCCTTGAAGAGAATAGCTGATGATAATGATAATGAAGAGTGTTAGAAAGGTGACGCGAAGGATCAAAGATTGTTTGTCTGTTAAGCATACGTCATGCCACCACCGTCCCGCCACGTCTGTCTGACTTGACCTTAAGGTTTAAATACTCAGTAAAAAGGTGAACTAACACCATTATATTAGTTAAGCAGTTTTCCAGTTTTAGACTTGCGAAATATCTCCTATTCGGTTGTAAAGACCATTTTAGCATTTGAATGACCGTGTAAGACTCAATCAATTGATTTTGCAATTGAATTAATTATCCTTCGCGATGTCTGTTTTATTGGTAGGGTCTAAAAGTGCCATAAAATATTAGGCACCAACACATGTGAGTAACGTTGATCTGATCCCAAAGTAGCCAAGCAAAATGTCCAACTAGGACGGGAATCACGGTCGATCTACATATATTATAGCCTGTCGCAGTCCACTGCTGGGCATATGCCTCTCCAGTTATGTGTCACTTTGAAACATCTGGAGGCTTTAACTTTGACTCTGCTGCCCGTCATATGCCTGTGGTATTTAGCTACGCCTTCAATAGGGATGTTTCCAGGGTCAAAATAATTACATTATATTTAGATCGTATTTTAGATTATAAAAATATATTGGAGACGTATTTTTCCTTTTTTCATTCAAACAAAAAATAACAAAGATACAAGGCATCAAAATGTAGGAGTGGGGGTCTTTGACGTCGCTCAGTGGCGGAAAACTCCTACTCTGTGACGTCACGCGTAATTTTAACGGCCTATTTGTAATTTTTGGTCTAATTTACAAATGAAAAAATACGTGTCTTTTGTTTTTGAAGAATCTAAAAGGCGGACTAATTACATTTTTTTACGGCAACAGGCCTATTGTTATGGTTATACCGCCACCAGTCGCTTGTCAGAGCCTTGTCTGTTATTCGGCAGGACGCACCACGGGCTGGTAAGGGTGGCTTGAAGCGAATAAATGCGAACAGCTAAAGAGGATTATGTCCAGCACTGGACAGTGATATGCTGATGATGAATTGTCTACTACATATTTTAGGGGTTGGGCCGTCATGGCAATGGCAACTGACAGGAAACTGACCAGTTACTTGCCAGTTGTCACAGCGACTTGAGCTTCTCTTTCGCTTTGCATCAGGCATAGGGAAGCCATTATGTCGAGCTACAATAAAAAACAAACAGGATTAAGTACCTAGGCATTAAGTAAATACTCAAGATCTTAACTTGTAACCAGCTATCCTGACGGTCTCGAACGAGCCTACTATCAAATCGCTACTCGCTCATTAAATATTTCACTTGATAAGTATTTACTTCTCGCCTTCCAATCGGAAATCGGCCAGGCATTTGGACACCATAGGCCCGCCATTAACAAACCATTGCCGTCCCGTGCCAAATCAATGGTTTGATTTCACCATGCACTATTTATCTCGCATTGACTCCATCTCGATAGTTCATTATTTCATTCGCTTGCTCAACACTAATTTGGCCGATTTGACGGTGCTCAGCAGTCTTACAAAACTGTGGGACTAGTGATGGGAAATGGCAGTTTCAGTTTTGCAACCGGTAGTTTTTTGTATTAGCAAAAGTTTCTAATTACTGAAAGCTAATCTCATCCCTTATTTAGTGTGTATAATATTTAAAAATTGTGTTTCATATTTTGAAAAATTGCATGTATGCTTTTCAACCGTTCATTAGCTTTGCACCCAAAACTATGATATGTGGTCATGGTTTCAGAGCGGCTTAATTGTATCAAAATTGATCAGAAACGAAATATACGCCTCACAATAAGTGCAATTTACTAGTAAGATTTGCTGATAAGTTTCTGATAGTGTCCATTCGTAACCACAAGAGATTCAAGCATCTATTAATTAACGAGTGTCTGATTAGGTTCTTCAGTAAAGCTAGAACAAAATAAGATTGGTCGTCGCTTTATCTGTGTTCGATCCCCACCCAGAACAAACGCTCGTATGATGAACATTTGTGTATGTTCCGTGTCCGAGTGTACTTAAGTACAGATTTGTGGTACCTTCGTTGTTCTGATACCCATAACACAAGTGCTCAATCTTACTTTGGGGTCGGATCAATGTGTGTGTTGACTCACTAATATTCCAATACCGGTTAGGTTTAGCAGCACATCACTATTCCGTTAGGAAATGTGCTAGAAGCTTCGGCACCGGATATGTAAGGGAATGTGGAAACATGCCCTTTCGCAGTGGTACTTATGCCCATATGGCCGTCTACCCGATACTAGAACCTTAGAACGAATTTTACTGCCAAATAGTTAAATCTCTAATTAGGGTAATTCATTTAAGTAGATTAACTTTAACATGGATACCATTGGCTCGATACTGTGGGAAAATTATGTTAGGAAATTGAATGTAGATCTGTAGTATTCTGAGTGGCTCGATGGCTCATTTGGTGCCCTGTGCCCTCTGAGCCAAGGGTCGTGGGTTCAAACATTTGTATTTATGAACATGTCTGTTTGTATTGGTCTGGGTGTTTTCTATGTATAATATGTATTTATTTACTAAAAAAATGTATCTAAGTAAGTTTAACAGATGTCTGGTACCCATAGTAGGTATATAGTTTGGGGCTAGGTGACGCTGTGTGGCCCAACGTTTATTTTATATGACAGAGAAGACATACGGCCTGAAGATGGTTAATGATCACTTGGCCCATAGACATCATAACACCATAGATGTCACATCTGCGAGAATATCCTTGAGAAAGATGTAGTCGGTTTCGAAATGAACTGTACTTTTCTTTTATGTAAGTAATTTTCTCAATATAAACTGTGATAAAATCATGGAATCCTAACAGATTTGTAAATGATCTTTTACTTATTACATTGAATAGCCTACATTACTTATTTCCCGTTTCAAAAATTAACCCATAATTCCTCTACGGTAGGTAGCGGTCTACCAAGATAGGTGCGTTTTAAACGCAATTTCTTGCAACGGTTCTTTAGAATTAGTTTCCAGCGCCAGTGTTTCCGAATGGAAAAGAATTAGGGACCCTCAGTAGTAAGTAGCAGAAGCCTGCAATTTAGAAACTTAATTCTAGCTAGATAGTCATTTATTTTAAAGCTTTTCATCATCATCATCATCAGCCTATTGTAGTCCACTACTGGACATAGGCCTATCAAGACACTCGCCATTTAGGGCAAACATCTGGAGGATATACCCATAATCGTCACGCTGGGCAGGTGGGTTGGCGATCGCAGGGCGTAGTTATTCGCTCCGGTCACGGTTTATAAGCATTTAGCTGCCGTGGAACCAGACGCAATAGAAAATGAGAGAGTGAAAATGTTAAAAAGAAGTCGGCACGCAGGAGATATTAAAGTACATAAGTATATTAAGATTCCGTACTGTTTTGTATGTTAAGACTCTCCGTAATGTTGCCTTGTAATTACTGTTTGTGTCAAAATAAATGAAAAAATTAAAAATAAGCGTGTGCTCACTCAGACATTGACTTTTAATCTAAAGGACTAAGACGGTAGAAGAAAGATAACGCTTAAGACAAATTATGTGCTAGCCTATAGATGGTGATCTTAAGTAGATCCGATAAAAAAATCTTAGTAATAACAACGTTTCCGAAAACACACAAGTTCACAAAGTGGAAAGCCGTATTGAAAAGACAAGGTCTTCAGGTACTCACCAGTAAAGCGATGTTTGGCAGAAACAGTACGTCATCTTCTTTGTTCCCTTCCGACAGTTCCTCGACCCAGGTGAGAGGATGCCGTGGAATGGCTGACAACGTGCCGTTGTCGTTAAACGACACTATTTCGTGTTCCAAACCCTCCCTGAAACAAAGTTTTAGTAATTATAATTCATTTAGAAACTTTCCCATGAAGAACTTTTCGTTTCCACCGATAAATTTTTGCGCGTCCATGTGAGCTTTGTGTTTCCTGAACGAACAGTACCTTCCCTGGGGCCTGGGACCCGGCAATCGCGGTGGCGACGGATTGCTCTCAAAATGAGGGGGCGTTGGGCCCTCCACAGCGCGCGGGAGGTCTCCATTGAAATGGCGCCGGCCCAGACCGGTGACCCATGAAGATCCATTGATGGAGGACGGTGTGGTGTCCTCCCGCCATCTTGAGTCTACTTCAACCCACCTACCCCAGTCATACGTGTAGAACATAAATGATGCGCGTACTCACTTGTAGACATAAGGGCCGACTTCCTTCACGATCACCTTGTCCGCCAGCCCGGCCATGTACTCCTCGGCGTTGGTGATGTTGAACAGGAACACCCGGCAGTACAGCTCCACCTCGGGCTTTCGCCACATCTCGAATATCTCGCCGCCATCTTGGAACACCACTTTCTGAAAGGGACAGCTGTGATTTTATTCTTTTTTGGGTGGATTTGTTAAAATTTAGGCTTGACCAAAGTTCAGTGATACTGAAGCCGATGATGGAGAGCTATCGCAATAAAAACGATTCACTTTGGTCTTACTCGTTTTCGTCTTATACTTAAACTAATAGTGACTCGCCGTTTACTTCGGTCGGATAATTCAGATAAACATTTCATATTGCGCCGACCCCAGATAATGAAAACAGGGCAGGTAAATGATGATGATGATTTTATGAGATTACTTTATAGGCGATTTAGTAAGAATACCTAATCTTTTCAAGTAATAAATAATAAATATAACCTATGTTACTCGGGGTGAATGTAGCTTTCTAATGACGAAAGAGTTTCTGAAATCGGCACTGTAGTTTTGACTTTGTTCATTAACACGCATAAAATAAAAATCTTTCCTCTTTATAAGATAAGTGCATAGTTTCCCGAGATGTTTAAGTAACCCTTTACCCTAAACCCAAAGATTTAACTTTGCTTAAGGTATATTGTTTACCAAAGAAATGCCGTCATTCTTTAGGAACATAGGTATTATTATACATATACATATATTATATTATCTAAAATGCTTAGAGGAACTAAGAAAATACCTGTCTGAATAAGAAGTCGTAGGGATGCAGGAAGAGTATGAATCCACCGGCTGCCAGCGCGAAGAATCCCAGCATCAGCAAAATGAACAGGCCTGCAGCAAGGAAAGGAACTGTTATAAGGTTGAAAAGTAAAACACTCCTAAAACGTACTACGTAAAACAGTCTTAAAATGCTAACCAACTTATATTATAGGTACTGGGTGTTCATCATCATCAGCCTATCCCAGTTCACTGCTGGACATGAGGTCTCCGGGTGTTCGCCACTTTGGGCAAACACCTGGAGGTTGTACCGAAACTCGCCACCCTGGGCAGGCGGGTTGGCGATCGCAGGGCGTAACGCCTCGCTCGGGTGTTGAGTAGGTAAAAAACCGGCCAAGTACCACGAAGGCTATAATTAACTAGATTTTTAGGCCATTAAAATCGAGTTTGTTGTATGGGAGCCCTCTTAAATATTAATTGTATTTTGTTTTTAATGTTTGTTGTGATATCGGCAACAGAAATAATAGGTTGTAAAAATTTCAGCTGTCTAGCTTACGCGTATCTTATGATACAGCCTGGTTACAGACAGACTATTCTATTCTATAAATTTACTTACCTATTGAACTGATACGTTCGGGGTATGATAAATAAATACACATCAACGAAGTTCTAACGCCACATTAAGTAATATTGCTTAAGAAACAAAAATAAGAAATTGGAGTGCATTTTGAACTTTGACAGCTTTTTTCCGATTTCCTAGACGTATACTTTTGTCTAAATGAAACTTGCTATTATCGAATTCAACGTGTTTTCGATAAACATTACAAAATAATTTCGTTATATCAGTTTGGTTTACCACGTTATTGTAAAAAAAATCTAAGGCCGATGAAGGCACTGCCAATAGTTCCATAACACAAGTGCTTAAAATACTTTGGCATCAGCTCAGCAATTTAAGTAGGTAAGTAATAAAAATTTGGAAAGAAAGGAGACTACGTTTCCTAATGTTCACTTAATTTGTCTTAAGTTGTAGTAGGTAAATCCTTTTTTGTAAATTAACAAAAGTGTTTGAAGAAAAACAAAATAAAATATGATTTACACTTCTGAAAAGGTTAAACCAGTGGTGTGTTTATTGTTAAATCACTATAGCACTTGTTCAACTTAGCAAAAGGTATAAAATCGTCTGACTTAAAGCTTCCCTTATGTCACATTTTGCAGAATACACAAAACTTATTGTACCACGAGGGTTGGGAGCGTGTTATGTGTATAAAAGTATCGGAAAGACTGGCAAGTAAGTGGGCACTTTGTAGAGTTGCCAGAGAATTATGACAAGCTACTTATAGGATCCCGTACTATAAGCAAATCGACTTGTATCATTTTTCACAGGAAACAGAGAATTGTTTTAAATTGTTGACTTGAGCGTTATTGCCTATATCCTCCTACAGGAGCACATATCCAAGAAAATAACTAAATATGCAAGATATATTATCCTGAGGTATGGACATCAGGTGTATCACCCACTTCAACTGTAAATTTTCTGAGATCAAGCTGGTGCTAGTTTAGGTAACACAGAGATCTCAACAATATTTGGGAATCAGAACGAAAATCTAACCCCACCAACTATCTAACAAAAAATCGACGACCTTTCTGATTCTATCTCACCCTGGTCTCAACATTTCGGAAACAGAACCAAATCGGGTATCTGTGTATGGCCGTTTTTCTAATCTAAACGATTTGATAGTGATACCGAACTCTATTGAGATTCCGAAATATTTTAAAAGGTGCTACTTACAGCCTAGTATTTCAAAGCAGGACACTCAGTACAATTTTTGTAAACCCAACTAAGAATCAAGTCCAATCTACGCTTTAGATGAATTATTTCAAACAAAACATCACTTGCTGACGCTCTGGCTCGGCTGTATCTCCACCCCATGCGCCCCATGCTTCAAGGGGGTACCGTAGGCTGGCCCTCCGCCAAATATAACAGGGTATTGCGACTGGTATGTAGGTCAAGGTCAGAGGCCCAGTCACGGAACAATGGCAGGTCCATGTTTCATCTTTTTTATAGTTTAGATTATTTTCATTAATTATGGAATAAATCGAATTCGACAACTTGCTTTCTCGATTACGACTCGAAACCTGTAGCCCTACTACGAACTGTATTACCAAAGCTTCGGGCCATCTATGAAGGTTTTCAGATTTAATACCAATAAATCCACACAGTTAATACCTATTAGTCGTGGTTTTTTTTTCTTAAATGACTACGATGATAAGTAACCAAGGTGGATTTGTCATCATCACCGGACCAGTTAGTAGGTTTAATTATTACGTAGGTAGGTATCCAAGTACTGCAGCCCGTTTCATGGTATTCTCTTAGTAGTCTTTTACGATGAGTTTTATATATGTCACCGGAAAAATAGCAAGAATCGCAATTAATTAATTTCTTAGGTAGTCGATTAACTTTCGGAATTTAACAAACAGTCGTTGAAATGTATCATTTAACAGAATGGAATTCAGTTAATGTACCTGGCAGTAATTTAATAATTTACGATTTTGACACAAGTAAAATCGTCGGCAAGACCCCGTAAATTAATCAATTTACTAAAATACATATATTTTCCGGGAGTTAATCAACCTAAGAAATTGCTCAATTTACGAGTCTTGTTATTTTCCGGTGACATATTATTATGTATTACAAATTTGATATAAATTTTAAACATTAGGTATACTGCTGTAACGGAGCGGCATATCATCTTTTCGCTCCAAGCCAACCTCACCTGCCCGTGGTGCATCCTGCCGAATAACAAACGAGGCGCTGGCAACCGACTGGTGGCGGTATAACCATCACAATTGAAGGCGTAGCTAAATACTAAAGACCGGTGACGGGCAGCAGCGTCATCGGAGCAAGAAGCTACGCCCTGCGATCGCCAACCCGCCTGCCCAGCGTGGCGATTATGGGTATATCCTCCAGATGTTTGCTCTAAGTGGCGAACAACTGGAGAGGCCTATGTCCAGCAGTGGACTGTAATAAGCTGATGATGATGATGATGAAGGTATACTGCTAAATACGAGTACGTTATTCATAAAGTCACAATTCTTAGTAATTAATTACGTATGTATGAATAAAGAATTGATTTCGCGGGATCGGCATGAGCTATCAACCGTCATTGTTAGGTATGCTAAATGGTTGTAAACTTGATCTATAATTTTATGACAGTGGATAATATTTTACGAACCAGATCATACACTTGATCTAAAGTGTATGTTACCTATGGATTAAGTCTGCAGTTATACGCAATAATAAATTCGATTTTAGGTACTAGCTGTGCCGGCGGCGTCGCACGCGTGGATATCAGGTTTCAAAAATAATGGACTTCCATAAAATGGTGCCTGAATTTTAAGTAAGGCCTCTAACAAAGCAATACATTGGTGAAAACCGCATTTTATTCCATGCAGTACCTACTTTTCGCGTGATGCGCGATCAAACATACAGATAAAAAAATCTCCCGTTTTCCCAACACTTCCCGTCACTGCTCTGCTCCTATTTATTGTAGCATGATAAGTATACATGAAAAGTATACTATAATAACCTGCCCAGGAGTATGAAGAATAATCGTACCAAGTTTGGTTAAAATCCGTCAAGTAGTTGTTTTTTCTATAACGAACATACAAACAGACACACAAACATTTTACTGATTGTACTTTTGGCATCAATATCAATCACTTATTTATATCAATTTATATATTAGATAGATTTAGGGTTGGTCAAAAATCATTAGTGGACTTTCCTCGCCCGAACATCACGTGCTGGACAGCGTTGCCATCTGCATACCATTCAGACAATAGTAGCGCTCACCAAGAGGTTTACTTCCTCGATAGGGTCGGTTCAGTAAAGGTATTATATAGGGTCCACCTGCCCCTTCTTCGAAGAAGGCTGGACAAAGGCCAGGGCATGGAGGGATGCGGTAGAATGCTTCGTCGGTACCCGATCCCCTGCAAGCTGCTACCCATCGGTGATACAGGGGGTTTAGCAGTCTGGGAGGTGCGAGTCCCACGCACCACATCGTAAACCACCGAAGGCGGCGTAAGGCTCAAAAAAAATTTATATAGGTTAGGAATTTTATAATAGTAAATGATTACTAAAATTTTTAATCCCTTTTTAGGGTTCCGTAGCCAAATGGCAAAAATCAGATATGACGAATCTATAAGGGTCCCGCCCTTATAGATTCGTCATATCTGTCTGTCCGTCCGTATGTCACAGCCAGTTTATTCTGAAACTTAAGAGCTACATTATTGAAATTTGGTGCGTAGATGTGTTCTGTGAACCGCATTAAGATTTTAAAATAAAATCAGAAATATTTTTTTTTGCATTACCTATTAACAAACTATCCACCTAAACAGGATTAAGATAATATATACAGTATTCCGGTCTCAAAACTCGAAATGATATCTTAAATCACAATAAAAAAAGTAAGTCAATTAACAAGACCTTGAAATATCGATTTGCGCAGATTGGCATGCAAAAAGTCAATTTATTTGCATTACATTAAATTATTCCACCTTAACAACGAATTTTAACACTCAAAAGGATACGGGAAAATCCAGTTTGTGTGTTATCCAAGGTTAAATATTGTCTCCACATATTAAGAATGCTTCCGAAAGGAGATTTATTGAATACGTATATTTACATAACATATCAACACTTATAATATTTATTTAAGAGATGACTTTTCAGGAGTAGCAAAAAAGGTAAGTTTATTTTGACTTTATGATACTTTTTGTGGATCGACTGGTGTTATACAAGATCTCAGAAGAATGACTATGTCTGCCATAGACAGACTCTCATTCCTTACGAGACGACATTTTAATCACTATCCAATTTTTTTCTAGGCATTAGGTGGGTATCGTTAATAGAACCCATTTCTGCAACAAAGAAATATAGTTCATATTTTCACATCAAAATTGTCCCGAACCCAATACAAATTTCGCATGGTTACCATTTCGTAATGCTCTCGGTAATATCGTCTTGCCTTTGGCAGAATCCCTATTAACGATACCTAATGCCCAGAAAAAAATTGAATAGTGATGTGATTAATAAGTTATCTGTATAGAGTTAATTTGTCTTTTCCGCCCTCTTGGGCAGAAAATATTCCCATCCGGGAAAAATATTCGTGTGATGAACATTTGTGTGTTTCCCGTGTCTACTGTCTAGGTGTTTGTAATTTAAGTATACTCGTATATATTTGTGGGTACCTACCTTCGTTATTCTGAAACAGATAACACGAGTGCTAAAGTTACTTACTTTGGGATCGGAACAATGGATGTGATGTTGTCCGTTATTTATATACCTATTTGCCACGCTTGAATTTTTTTAAGACTACACAAAAATATTAATTAATTAGTTATTAGTAACTAATTAATATTATACAGAAGAAAGATTTGTATTTTTTTCTTTTATCTGAAACACCCGAAGCGAAGCAAGGGCGGGTCGCTAGTACAAAATAGGTTACCGTTGAGCTACCTACACCAGTAACTTCATCATTTTGACAGTTTTTATGATTGATATTTTTCGCAAGCCGGATGTGATCACCCATTCGTCATCATGTGGCTTTATCCATTTCCGTTTCCGGACGCGTTAATTGGATTACTAGAACTGCCAAGGTGGTTTTGTAAATCTAAGTTTATCTAGAGGTAATTTACATTGCAGTATTCTAAGATATTGGGTGCGACTTGTGATTCATGGCCATTTGACTACTAAATAGCCTTAAGGCCGAATTCGGACGCGAAAGCTTTTCTATTGAGTTTGGAATTTAATCCTATGACCGCCAGTAAATAAGCCTAAAAGAAAATATATTGTTATTGACGCATAGAAGCGTCATCGGCGTTCTACGGGTTAATAAATAAATAACAAGACGATTTGCGAAGGACGGTTAGTAACTGCTGGATGCGAGAAGCCCAGGGTAGATCAAGGCCTATGTCCAGCAGTGGACTGATATAGGCTGATGATGATGATGAACCCAAGACATGCCACGCTAAGACACAGCGCCATCTAGTCCCAAACCGGGCCGGAAGCTAGTACCATGGGTACAATACAATTGATAAACTTACATAGATACTTTTTTTTGGTAAATAGATACATTATTAATATTATTATACATAGAAAAACACCCAGACCGATTTAGGTACACAGACATGTTCATGCACATAAATCTTTGTATTGTGCGGGAATCGACCCAGTGACAATTATTTTGGAGGCAGCATCCATTATCCAGTGATAATGTTCAGTAACCAAATGATCGTTTTTACTTGATACTTTTTTTTGTAAATAAATGCAAAGGTAATAATTATTGCGTTAATCCTATTATATTCTAATATATTTCCGAGACAATCTTTAAGAGAGGTAGGGCATAGCGAATATTCGCTCGAATTGCGCCGCACGTCCGGGGAAGGACCTCCACCCTATAGAATACCGCAGCCAAATGACTTCCGAGTCGTGTTTCAGCCGGTGAGTAGGCCTTCCGAAGCTCGTGAGGGGTTAGGGTTTGGCCAACATGGCGATGGCAACTGACAGGTAACTGACCGGTTGCTTGCCCGTTGTCACGGCGACTTGGGCTTCTCTTTCGCTTTCCCTCAGGCGAAATGAAGCCACTGGCAGGGTAGGAAAGTCTAGACTTTTGGGTGGCACTTTCAAGACATATTACGAGATACATATAAATATGACATAATGAAAGAACGAACAAAAATCAAGGTTACAATTTTCGTAATCGTAACCTACACGTAAGGTGAAGGTCCACAAACAAGTTACTCTTAAGTTAAGAATGCAACTTAATAACAACTTGTGTTACGTGTGACGAAGAATGCTTACTTAGACTTACGCAATGGAAAGCTGGTTTGTCATATTATAATCAACTGGTTCGAGCCTGCGGATCCGGTTATATCGTACTAAACATAGTCCTTCCCCAGGTTTCAAACTGCCTCTATGTATAGTTTCGTCGAAATCGGTTCAGCCGGTTTGCTATGAAAAGACAGTGACTTTAGCATAGTAACAAAGTAAGGCGGTGTAGTTGCGGTGAGGTGGCGGCCTAAAAGTGAGGTGGGGATGTAAGGGAGTGACATATCATCTTTTCGCTCCAAGCCAACCTCACCTGCCCGTGGTGCCTCCTGCCGAATAAAAAACGAGGCGCTGGCAACCGACAAGTGGCGGTATAACCATCACAATTGAAGGCATAGCTAAATACCACAGGCCGATGACGGGCAGCAGCGTCACCGGACCGGTCTACGCTCTGCGATCGCCAACCCGCCTGCCCAGCGTGGCGATTATGGGTATATCCTCCAGTTGTTTGCCCTAAGTGGCGAGCAACGCGATCCGTTCAACGAACGATCGTTTTCGATTTTGGTGGTAGGGGCCCTGGATCGATCAAAATGGCGAACATTGGGAGAGGCCTGTGTCCAGCAGTGGACCACCATAGGCTGATGATGTTACGTAAATCCCCCACAATACTAATATTAAAACATCATAAACAATAAAGATAATAACTCTATTATTATATAAAGTAACATTACTTTAGTTATAATTATTACGCTCGTTCTGTTGGAATTAAAACAAACAATTTCAGTGCAGGAACAAGGAAAAAAAAACATGTAATCTGTCAATTAAACATCAATCATGGTGTTATTTACATACCGGTGATTGTTTCTGTGTTTATCACCATGGTTTTATGGCGGACACGATCTAGGGCGAGTCCTTCAAAAGTACAAGAAAATGCAAGAGACATTTTTGTAGACAATTTTATGACAAGCAAATTTAATAATGACCTTTATTGACCTCTGAGCTATAGATCGCGAGATATTTGCGAAATACTGATTTTCGTGACCCATTGCCCTTTATATAACTTTTTTAGCTAACACGATATCAATGTCGATTTTTCACATCTTCATTACAATACCGTAAAAAAGGAGTACGAGTGGACGCCAAAGAGCTTTATGTTCTGCCTTTCACATACCATCTACTCCAGCTACCGATCTCGGATAGATTATGGTCGGCTAAGACGGCTTTTCTTTATAAGTAGTAGCTTAGTATAACCAAATCAATCATTTGTCAGTTGCCACCGCTTGACCTCGAAAGACGACCGAATTCTGTACTCCTAAACTCTACCGCCGACTGAGAAGCCAAAACCTCGACAAGTCCCTTAGTGGACCCTTACGATACCCAATGAAACAAATAAAAAATTAATATCCCAAGACATGCCACGCTGGGCCACACAGCGCCACCTAGCCCCAAACTAAGCCGAAGCTTGTACTATGGGTACTAGACAACTGATAAACTTACTTAGATAATTTCTTTTTTGTATATAGAAAACACCCAGACCAATACAAACAGACATGTTCATGAACGCAAATGTTTGCACTGTGCGGGAATCGACCCACGACCCTTGGCTCAGAGGGCAGAGGTTACTACCAAATGAGCCATCGAGCCAGTCAACAAATGGGACGATGCTTTGTATTCTTTCCGTCACCGCACTGAATAATTAGTTTCTAAACAGGAAAACCCAGTAACAACTTTTGCAAGATCGATGTGGGAGTCATTCTTCAAAACTTAACCAGTTCTTTTAGCCTGAGATTTGGGCCGGCAAATTTGTTGCCGTTATCGATGTCAATCAGCTTTGTTCCTTATAAAAAAAACGCCTAATGACCTACTCCCCGTGACCTTTCACCGTTTCATTAAAAAAAAAACCGGCCAAGTGCGAGTCGGGCTCGCGCACAAAGGGTTCCGTAGCAGCAAATATAATAAACTTAACCAAAATTACAGTTAAATCAACCTATCTCAAAAACTATAAGAGATACTTTGATCAAACCAAAAATCGTTGAAAGAGTTAATTAGCATGCATCACCTCTATTTTTTTTAGAATTTTATACCCCGTAGTTATAAAAATAGAGGGGGGGGGACATACTTTTTACGACTTTGAGAGCTGATATCTCAAAAACCGTTCACTTTAAGAAAAATGTTTTTTAGAAAACTTTATATCATTTTAAAAGACCTTTCCATTGATACCCCACACGGGTATGTACATCGAAAAAAAAATTTTCATCCCTCAGTTACATGTATGGGGGGCCCCACCCCCAATTCTTTTTTTTACTATTTAGTGTCATAATTTTGTAGCGGTTCATACAACACATATTCCCATCAAATTTCATCACTGTAGTACTTATAGTTTCCGAGTAAATCGGCTGTGACAGACGGACAGACGGACAGACGGACAGACGGACAGACGGACATGACGAAACTATAAGGGTTCCGTTTTTGCCATTTTGGCTACGGAACCCTAAAAATGAGGTCAGCAATCTATACTTGTATCATGTTGTTATTAACTGCTGGTATTTTCCATAGACAAACGATGGACGATGAATGTAGAGACAAAAAAATGATTGTAAACAAATTATTGATGTTGGAAAAAAATTGCAATACGCACTCTGGGTCCAAAAATAGATTTGCTCGATCATCGCAACGGACCATGGGAAATACCCAGGCCCCTTTCGAGTAAATTCTATGTGGAATATTCCATAACATCGTATTAGCTTTTTATAATCGAATAGGGATGTGGAAACCAGTCGCAATTAATTCCAATCACAGATTCCAATATACTAGTCTAGTGATGGGTATCTGGATCGAGCAAGGATTGAATAGGCCTATGTCCTGACTGCGAGAACTGAGACATTATGATAATTATTCTTGTAATTGTATAATAAGTAAACACTATTGCTTAATAATAATTTACTTACAATTAAAAATTTTCATTGCTCATTAAATAACCAATGCATGTTTATTCTTTTACAATTTAGATGATGAAAACAAAGATTTTGCTTAGCGTAACAGACAATTATAGGTATGTACCATATGTCAGTATGCAAACTTCTATGCGATGCATTAAATTACTGAAGTATTACTATAACCGATTAATATAAAACAAATATGTTTTCACAGCTACATGAAAGTAATTAATATTAATGTATTGCACTCGTGCGCACACCCGCCCCGGCTGTTGGTATCCTATAAAACGGAGGTGGCCAATGAGGGCTACCGTTTTTGTGTTCGCCAGAGGGCGCCACTGTATAATGAGGTCTTCGGGCATGGCTGTCAAGGTTGGTTTTATGCATGTGATAACTATTTGTTCGATAAAAGAAGGATGACAGAAGTTTCCGAAAAGCAAAACTGTTTGTTAACGGTTAATAAACAAACCAGTGAACTAGCTTTCCTTTCAGACCGCTAAGCTTTACACCTCATTTTCTCGGCTCCGCTTTTAAAGCGCAGACAATCATTGAGGCGTGTCTTACTATTTTCCAAAATGAATTCCAGCTGTGGCAAAATTGCAAAAAATATATAATTTTCCGAAATAAACTCGTCTTACCAATGTAGGTAATTTGACTTGGAGACTTTACGCTACACTAGCACCTCTGGTGGCGAATTCACACGCGATAGCCCTCATTAGATTAGCGCCTGTATTCTATAAAAAAGAAGGTGTCCAACTACATTTGGCTAAATATCTACTCCGTCATCGACCAAAAAACTCTGAGCGATCTAACAACTACCTACCTACTTCTTAAAATTCCAAAACTTATGTGTTTTTGTGCTGCCATGATTGACTATGCTAAAAAACCAAACAGGTCGGCCAGTTGGCTACCCCTGCAAGAAAAAACAGACAGGATTATGATTACATCATTCTAGACGTGATCCTTTAACGTTTTTTCGAAAGTTATGCGTTATTAATGATTATAATAACATGTTTTTATGATATAATTATAATATGTATATTATTATTCTCCATGGGTGAAACGGAGGCGAATAATTTTAAGATGATTTCGTGAAAGCTTTCTCAGTGAATTTATTAACTTTCGCTATAACATTTGTTACGACTCGTTGTCTAGTGGTTAGCAACAAATCAAGTGGTGCTGATTTCCCTAAGGAAAATCAGATTGGACGCAAAACTTGTTATAATCTCCTAAGTTTTTTTTTTGTTATGAAGACAATCCTGATTGGTTCTGCGCCGGTTCTTTCACCGGTCGCGTAAAACTGTAGGTAGTCTATAGATTAATGACGGAATAGAATTGTGGCCGATAGCCGTTCAGTTCGCACAGGCGTTCCCCGCAGACCCTCAGGTGCCTGACCAAGTTAGAAATGTATTTATCAACATGGCAAAACGACTGGACTGACTGGTGGCGGTCAAACCATCACAATTGGGGGTGTAGCTAAATACCACAGACCGATGACGTGGCGAACAACTGGAGAGGCCGATGTCCAGCAGTGGACTGCGATGGGCTGATGATGATGATGATGTTGGTATATATCCCGCGTGTAGAGTTAAATAAATAAATAATCCAAGACATGCCACGCTGGGCCACACAGCGCCACCTAGCCCTAAACTAAGCCGAAGCTTGTATTAAAAATAAATAAATAAATTATATAGACCATATTATTATATAAAAAAAAATCTTAAGTTCAATATTTACAAGACATGTTTAAAAGGTATTATGTACCTACATTTTGGAAGGGTGTCAAGGTACTTCTAAGTGTAATATATCCTGCGTAGTTCAGTGCCCTTGTAATAGATCGCCATCAAAATTCGGTCAGGACATTATAGTCGCGTAGATCGCAAATGTTATCTATCTACGAAACAAATCGCCGATATGTTCACTGTGACCTAGATATAGCTCATAATGTATGTCATTACCTCCTTTCTTTAAGACACATGGTCAATTCATTAATTATCTTGTCCAAAAAATTGTTTTATTTTTATAGGTAGGTACAAGGTGACTTTTTAATCACTATCCAATTTTCTTCTGGGCATTAGGTATCGTTAATAGTGCTAATGTCCAAAAAAAAATAGGGAAATTTATAATGGGTTCGGGACCCTTCAGATCTTTTCATTTTTTTTGGAATGGGCTCTATTAACGGTACCTAATGCCCAGAAAAAAAATTGGGTAGTGATTAAAAATCATCTTGTATTAGTGACCTCTACATATAATATCTATCTAGTAATTTGTACCAATAAACTATTTTATTTGCCACACCCATAAACATTACCTTTAGGAAACCATTGTCACACCTGTATTTACTCTAATTGTCATATTTTTTTTTGGTAGGAGTCCTTTCAGGGCTCTTTTTCTTTGTTTCCTCTGTGTAGGGTGACAGAGATTTTATCTACATAGAGTTTTATTTTATTGACACTTTATTTGTTTTTTTTTTTCAGTTTTATTATTATTTATTTTTATTTATTGTTTTTTGTGCTATCGTTTTGCAGTATTTTATGAAGTAATGTCTTAGTTTTTTATTGCAGATTATGTGTTTTATGTTGTCTCTATTGATGTTTTGGTCTATTTTGATTTGTATTTCTTCTCTTTCTCCACTATAAACAGGGCATTCTACAAGGATATGGTAGACATCCTCTTAATTAACGGGGTCTCTAATTTTCATATTTAGGGACACAGGCCTCTCCAAATGTTCTCGACTTTGGGCAAACATCTAGAGGCTTTACCCATAATCGCCACGTTGCGCAGGTGGTTTGGCGATCGCAGGGCGTAGCTCCTCGCTTCGGTGACGCTGCTGCCCAACATCGGCCTGTGGTATTTAGCTACGCGTTCAATCGTGATGGTTACACCGCCACCAGTCGCTTACCAGAGCCTTGTTCGTTATTTGGCAGGAAGCACCACGGGCAGGTGAGGACGGTTTGGAGCGAAAAGATGATAAGGTCGTTGCCTTACATAATCCGTTTAGACGAAAACAATGCTCAACATTAGTATCAAGATTAACAAAATGTAGGTTATGTAGATCACATTTCGTCGTAGCAATGAATCAATGATACCTATAAGTGGTAAATGGTTCTGAGGTAGACCACAATCGGTTTTACGTGACAACAGAACTTACGTACTTGCATAATCATCAGATTGGTCTACCTACTGCATTTGACATCCGCGTTAAGCTTCATTCAAACATGCGGTTTCCGCCCGTGAAACCGCCATCAACCCGTTCGCGCTGCGGTTTGGCGGGTAAACTGCTACCGCCGCCCTGTTCACACTATGCGCATACGCGGCCGGCCCGGGCAGATTACCCGACAGTCTGAACGCAAAAAACCGTATGTCTGAACGGCTCTTAGTCAGAAACATTTTATATGTGTGCGTGTGTCTTAATGGTCAACTTTTCCCTTTAAAGTTTGTTGCACACAACGGTACAAAAGGCGAATTTAATGCTAGGAGCATTGACTACCAGTAAACCTTTTTGGTTATGAAGGGAGCAGATTTGTGTGCGGTGAGTGCACAAGGAGATCTATTTTGCTATGTATGTATTATGAGTACCAAATGACGACTGTCGTTTCAAAGACCATCAAAATACGAGACAGTTCATTTCCTAAATTGACCCGAACGCGAATCAAACATCGTATTCGCCTTTAGGGTTAATCCTATTACATCTGCGCCGACGTTGTCAATGCCATTACAATTACAAATCAAATACAATGTTTTAATGCACCAGAATAAAATTTACACCAACCACTTTGAAACAAAGTTTTGTTTTGATAACATCAAAAAATAACATAAGTCAAAATTATTGTTGATTTCAACAAAGTAGCTTACAACCTATGTTGTGGAAAACAGATTGATATAAATAAATTTATTTGTCTTAAGAGACATTGCTGACAAGATATTTGTGTACAAGAAAAAAATCCGATAATCGTCTGATCAGTGTGACTTGTCGTATTTATGATTAATTAATTATTCATTTAATTACACATCCGTGTTTGGATGTAGGTATTTTTGTAACTATATTGCAAATTAGTTTGCTGATGTAGATATAGATAAAGAATTTCCACACCTCTTAAATATTATCCCCATGATTTGTCATCATTTAAATCTACATAATTTATGTTACGGGTTCGTTTAAGTTAATTTTAGATTCGTCACCATACAAAGGGCATCTATCACGCATTTATATAGCGTACATCTTAATCTTAACTCTTAACTAATATTATAAAGCTGAAGAGTTTGTTTGTTTAAACGCGCTAATCTCAGGAACTACTGGTCCGAATTGAAAAATTCTTTTTGTGTTGAATAGACCATTTATCGAGGAAGGCTTTAGGCTATATAACATCACGCTGCAACTATTAAGAGCGAAGAAATAATGGAAAATGTAAAAAAAAACGGGGAAAAAATAACTATTCCACGCGGACGAAGTCGCGAGCACAGCTAGTTTATTATATTTCCTTAGAGTTTTTTATATTTGGTGTAAAATTGTTTTCTTCATCTACAATAGATTTAGCTTATGAATGGGCCAGGAGATATTGCGTGGCTGAAAACTGGTCGGAATTTAGATTGTAGATTGCCATCGATACGCTAAGAAGATGAATTGTGGGAGTGGTTTCAATATAGCAATAATTTATGTATGTGGGATGTAAGAGAGCGGCCAGTAGTGCATCTTGCCAATAACAGACGAGGCGCTGGCAACCGACTGGCGGTATAACCACCACAATTGAAGGCGTAACTAAATACTTCAGACTGATGACCGGTAGCTGCGTCACCGGAGCGGAGTGTGGCGATTTTGGGTATATCTTCCAGATGTTTGCCCTAAGTGACTAACAACTGGAAAGGCCTATGTCCAGCAGTGGACTGGAATCGGCTGATTATTATGATGATGAAGTGTCCAATATAATATTCTCTAGTGACCGAATTTCGCCAAGCAGTTACCAAAGAGATTATGGCTAATTTGGTACGTAGTTATAAAAGTGCACGTTCTTCCATTGTGTCATGATCTAATGGGGCGATAGTTCGTTATGACCGGAGAGAACGGATACCTTCGAGATGCTTCACCGACAGATCCCTGACTCCGGAACTGCTACTGAGTAATTTCTGGACAGATAAACCAAGTAACAATGGATGGATTTTGGTCCGACCGGGATTTGGACCTCTCGATCCAGCGAAGCAATCATTGTATTATTATAGATTCATACATTTTTGACAGCTTTGGGTGACGTGTATGTGCGTAATCGCGTGATCAAGAGAGGTAACTTAGTCGTAAATTCCCGCTTACGTTCCAAAGAAATAGCTTATCTAGATAAGATTGTTTTGTTCTACCAATGACTTATTAATTTTTATCTATTACTGATTTCGGTAAGGATAATGACAGATATCTGAAAATGACGTCTGGAAGTCACCTTTGCATGTACCTAAACGTAGGAAACCCATTCATTATCATCGTCATCAGCCAATTGCAGTCCACTGCTGGACATAGGCCTCTCCAGTTGTTCGCCACTTAGCGCAAACATCAGGAGGATGTACCCGTAATCGCCACGGTGGGCAGGCGGGTTGGCGATCGCAGGGCGTAGCTTCTCGCTCCTGTGACGATGCTGCCGGTCATCGGTCTGTGGTATTTAGCTACGCCTTCAATTGTGACGGTTATACCGCCACCAGTCGGTTTGCCAGAGGCTCGTTTGTTGTTCGGCAGGATGCACCACGCACATGCAGGTGAGGATGGCTTGGAGCGAAAAGGTGATAGGTCGCTCCCTTACATCCCATTAAAGTGGTTTATTTTTATAAAATAAGAAGGTGCAACAATGCAGCAGGGTATTCCACTATGATTGATTTTGCTTGTTACTTATTGATTACCAGAAAGTATCCGTAAAATTTAACCTATTTAACAAATCACAACTAAAATTAGTTGCAAAACGGAACGACAATAGGCCTGCAAAATTGACAGAAAAATACCATTTTCAAAGTGGAAAATTCATTCAAAAATATTATACCATCTTTTAAGTAGTATTAAATATAACATATTTTGTTATGAAACCAATTACATAAACGCAATATTTAATATAGCTGTCAAACAAACTTTGTATACGCGGCATGCGAAATAATATACCAGTGACGTCACTCGCACATAGCCATTTTGTATGGAGTGTTTTTGGACTCGTCAATTAGTGATGATTTTGAAATTGTGATAACTCGGTGACTATTGATCTTACGGAACAAATTTTTTCGCCAATGATTATTTAATGAGGTAGTCTATCGATAGCAAGACAAAGTGAAAAATAGTGGAATAGCCCATTATTTTGTAGTAGGTACTGTCATGTTATCCATTACAATCTTTATTGTCTTCGCCGATTTGACATTGGTGTGACATTGACATTAGGAAAATATGGCGGTGATTGACTTGTTGTTGACAATATAATAAATTGTTTATGATTATTATTCTTTACTGAATCATTTATTTTGATCGCCGTGTGACTTTGTGATAATTTAAACAATTATTATCTTAAAGTTTATTTTGACAAAACTTTCTTTTTTATTTTATGGACTAGGTTTAAGCGTATAGAGTTAAAGCGGATTTAACCAACATGTTTAGATAGACATTTCAAGCACCACCGGTGTTGTGACTTTACTTTTCTGCCTTGAGCACTCTATGTTACTGATAACAGGGGAGATGACCATGGTAGAATTTCCATGTTATTTGATGGTTGCCAGAAAGAACCATTAAAATAACACTTATTTGAGAAATCACAACAAAATTGTTTCGCAAATTGAGAGCGCGATAGATAGGCCTTCAAAGTTTATCGGGAAAGTCAATTTCAAAAGTGTAAAATTAATCAAACTTCATTATAACATTGTTTAAGGTACATTAATTAAAATATATTTTGATATGAAACCCATAAAGTAAACGCACTATTTAATATAGCCATCGAACAAGCTTTTTAAACGAGGCATACAAAACCGGTTATTTCTATAATTGGGTGATGCATCAATATTAATCCAAAGCAAAAGATATCTGCCCCTCGCAACCCTTTGGGCTTGATAACCTTAGAAGAACTGCTGGCAGTGACTGGGAGGGGGGAGCCCGGGATAGAGAAATGTGGCGCGAATTAATCCTACGTTCAGCAGTGTACGGACCAGGGCAGTTGATTAATTGTTTGATTGAAATAAGAATAGGATACTGAAATAATGGAAAGATTCATTCTATTCACTAATATTTGTACATATATTATTTATCTCAAAGGTAACTGACTGATTCACTGACTGACATAGTGTTCAATGCACAGCCCAAACCACTGGACGGATCGGGCTGAAATTTGGCATGCAGGTAGATGTTATGACGTAGGCATCCGCTAAGAAAGGATTTTGATCAATTCTACCCCCAAGAAGATAAAATAGGGGATGCACTACTCTATTCTATGCCGACGAAATCGCGAACTCAATTAGTTTATACGTATACATATACACAAAACATCTTGTCGGTCTGTTACAGTGATCAAAGAGAATTAAATTCCACTGTCATTCTACTACGCACGTAAATTATTAAGGCTATAATTTCCACCTAATCATATTTGCGTCAATGCACAAAAAACAGACACAACAAATATAATTTTAGATTCTTTTCCGTCAATAAATTAAATCGCTACCTTTGCAGAATCGGCAATGATAAAAAACTTAACGTGTAGCTAAAAATACATTAGGCTGTTATTTATTTGTGCAATTATAAACTTTATGTCGTCGTTGTACAGTTGCATATTTCGTGGCTAAGTGCAATCTATTTTAAGAATTTGGAGGTTTAAAAAATTCTATATTAAGATTTGCTCTGAGAATTGAGGTCGTTGTCTTTAGGAAATACCCAGTAGGAAATTTCCGATGAGAATGATTGAGGGGCTCAAGCCATACCCTTAATTAGGGCAAGAAGGCTGTTACGGACTGGCCGCATGGCGGCCAACCTACTTGGAAGTTATACTTTTTTATATTTTCGTTTATCTTTTGTTCTTTGAAAATTCTTTGCTGTGTGCTTTTCAATCTGTCGTGCGTGGTGTTGTGTATATTTTATTTTCTGTTATTTTTTACTTCTATATTATATTTAATTTTCTTTGAGCCTCCCTTTTCCTTTCCCAGTTTTTTCTTTCTATTCCCAACATGTTTTGGTCCATTCTACCGTGATTTTGAACCCTTTTTCTCTTTCATTTTTATCTCTTATTTTACAGTCGAATTTATTTATTATCGATATGTTTCCCGGGGCTCAAAGTAAATTATTTGGAGTGAGTGTGGCTGGGGCTCCGTTGCCGGTCTCCAGCGCGCTTCGAATCGCGCCCGCGCCCGTGCCCGCGCCTTCGCCTTCGCCAGGCGAGTCCGCCCGAGCGGCGGCTTCAAATTTGATTTCAGGCGGCAAAACGACCTCTTCTGCAACCCTTCGAGCGCGTATTCTAAGGATCGAAGCGGAGTACGCACGTAAAAATGCAGAGGCAGCACGAGCGGCGCTTTCCTTAGAAATGCGCGCCAAAATCGCCCAATTGCACGCCTGGGATAAGCAGAAACGCGCCAGGCTAGCCAAGGTACGAGCGGAGGCATCCCATAAAGGTAACCTTGTAGAAAATGTAGTGCAATCGGGTCACCATACGGAGCCTAGTGACGCCGCCGCCTTAGCCGCTTCGATTTCGCGGCGCGGCGCGGTCACTCCAGCGTTATCTCAGCCCTCACCCGCAGGACCCGGCGTCTATCCCGGTCATATCTTGCCCTGCTACGCGGGACACGACCAGACGCCGGTGCAGCCATATCTCGGGGTTTCGAGGGAAGAGACACCGCCCACACACTCAGTCACTTTATATTCGCAGCCCGGCGTAGCCACTTTCGCCGCTCCGCCGGTCGCTGCGCAATCTCGGCCCTCGCCCATAGGACCCGGCGTCTATCCCGGTCATATCTTGCCCTGCTACGCGGGACACGACCAGACGCCGGTGCAGCCATATCTCGGGTTTTCGAGGGACGAGACACCACCCGCACACGCTACCGCTTCATTTTCGCGACCCGGCGCAGCCACCTTCGCCGCTCCGCCGGTCGCGGCGCCTTCTCTGCCCTCTCCCGCAGGACCCGGCGTCCTTCCCGGTCATATCTCCGACCGGACGCCGGTGCAGCCCTGTCTCGGCGTTTCGAGGGAAGAAGCTCCGTTTACACATAATCAAGTAACTCCTTTACCAAATCATGAACTCAATAATAGCGCACATGCAGAGCCCTGTGGCACCGTCGCCTTAACCGCTTCATTTTCGCGGTCCGGCGGCGCTAACAGTTTCGCTGCTCCGCGTGTGCCAGAGCATACCGCCGAGGCTGCCCCCATGGAGGCGCCTTACTCTGTGCCGCCCAGTAACTCCTCAGTTGCTACAGCATCTGAGCCCTCGCCCGCGGGACCCGGTGTATATCCCGGTCATAACCGGCCTTGCTACGCGAGGCCCGACCGGACGCCGGTGCAGCCCCCTCACAAGTTTGTTTCGAGGGATGAGACGCCAATCACACATTCTGATGATATTCCTGTACATAATTGTAAATCGAATGTTACAGATGCCGTGCCTGAATTGTTTGCAGGCAATGATAATTTATTGATGGAAGAGCTACCTAAGGGCACCAGGCAGTCTACCATTTGTCTTACGCCCCTAGATCGAGCGCGAGCGGGCAGTACTACCGACACCAGTTCGGACCCAGCCGCTTGCCTTACACCACTTAGTCGGGCAGATTTCAGGTTTTCCTTCAATAAACCCAGGCCGTTACCAGAGACGTTTATCAACCACAGAGAGTATGTCGTCGAAAAAGGCATATCGGCTCACCCTATGTTTGATGAACGGATCTCTAGCCACCGCGTTTTTGACCCAGGGCCTCTCCTTGGGTCATATTACATTATAAATAGTGGAACTCTCGGTCTAACTAGCTATCACACAGCGTGGAGTTCCCACTATTTCCTTTGTAGTTAGGCACCTAAGTTAGGTGTACCTTTCTGTAGATAGCAAATATTATTATTTTAGTTTGGCTCATTTTTAAAGAGTTTAATTTTATTTCATTTTACATACCTATATGCTTTGAGCTAGCTACATTATTTACTTTCATCTTAGCTTATAAATAGATATTTCATTCTATTCTATTATATATTTAGCTAATTTACTATTTTATAATTTTAAATATCTACTTGGTTTTAGCAAAGTGTTATTAACTACTTAAGTTTATATTCATATGTACTCGTAGTATTCATTTAGTTGTTCAAGTTATCTTATTTACCTATGTAGATATATATACAGTCCATTACAATTCATTTTATTTCAATTGCATGTAGTTGCTTTGCAATCATTTAACTTTATTTAATAACTATTTTTGATTTACGTTGCACTTGAGCAAATTTAACGATTTTAATTTACTACAAAATGATTATAATAACTTCTTTTTTACTTTTTAAAAACGGTGGAGGTGTGCATATTTAGGCTTATTTCTATGATTGTTTTTATAATTGAATGTTATGTTACCCTATGTTATTTTATATTAATTACGTTCGTTATCCTCATATTTTAATTCGGTTCCGCAATTTCGCCATCCTTTGCGTTCACCACAAGCCCCCCACTCGCCTTCGACGATACCCTCCACGACGTCACTCCACATCTCATCGTGCCGTCTGCGATGCTGCGTTACACCTACTGCGCTACACCTGCTGCGCTGCCCTCATGTTGCTGCGCTGCCTCCACTTGCTGCGTGATGCTGTGCTGCCATCGCCTCGCTGTCTGATGTGGCATGCTGAGCTGCCCGCGGGCCCCGGCGTCTATCCGGGTCATATATTGCCCTGCTTCGCGGGACACGACCGGACGTCGGCGCAGCCCCTGGCCGAGCCTCATCCACAACCTTATCCGCCCATATCGCTCGCCCATATCTACTTGTCCTGGCTTGGATGCAAGCAGACTACTCCCGACCGCCTTTATCTCTTCCAAGGTGTGAGATGTCGGATCTGCTAAGCCAGGACAGGGCCGGAGCCGGGCAACAGTTGGAAGACACTGCAGCAGCGAGGAACCTCATATTCACTTCGTGACTAGCGCTTCGTAGAGCAGCGACACCCCTCATCGAGCAGACGCTTTGGACTTCGCGTGGAGCAACGGTATCATCGTTCGTCTTCCTTCACTCGTCAGACGTCTGTCGCGGCTTCGCCTTTAGGCATGTTAGGGTTAGGTAGGTAGGCTTAAGTTTTAATTTGTTAGTTTTTGTTAATTATTTTGTGCTAGGGTTGCCACCTCCTCTGCAAGGCATCCTCCCACTTTCTTTTTTTTTTTTTTTTTTTGTAAAAAATGGGAGGATGTTACGGACTGGCCGCATGGCGGCCAACCTACTTGGAAGTTATACTTTTTTATATTTTCGTTTATCTTTTGTTCTTTGAAAATTCTTTGCTGTGTGCTTTTCAATCTGTCGTGCGTGGTGTTGTGTATATTTTATTTTCTGTTATTTTTTACTTCTATATTATATTTAATTTTCTTTGAGCCTCCCTTTTCCTTTCCCTGTTTTTCCTTTTAATTCCTAACAAAGGCCTTTTTAGGGTTCCGTAGCCAAAATGGCAAAAACGGGACCCTTATAGATTCGTCATGTCTGTCTGTCTGTCTGTCTGTCCGTATGTCACAGCCAGTTTATTCCGAAACTATAAGAGCTACATTATTAAAATTTGGTACGTAGATGTATTCTGTTAACCGCATTAAGATTTTAAAGTAAAATCAGAAAAAAATCCAAAATTTTTGGGGTTCCCCATACATGGAACTGAAGCTCAAAAATTTTTTTTTATCAAACCCATACGTGTGGGGTATCTATGGATAGGTATTTGAAAATGATGTTGAGGTTTCTAACATCATTTTTTTCTCAGATGAATAGTTTGCGCGAGAGACTCTTCCAAAGAGGTAAAATGTGTCCCCCCCCCCCCCCCCCGTAACTTCTAAAATATGGGCACTATAAAACTGAAAAAAATATATGATGTGTATTACTATGTAAACTACTAACGAAATTAGTTTTAATGAAATCTAGACAGTAGTTTTTTTTTAAACATCATAAATCAAATTACCTAATTTTTTTCATTCAATCAGTAGTACGGAACCCTACGTGCGCGAGTCCAACTCGCACTTGGCCGGTTTTTAAAAGAAGTATTAGGACCCTTCACGCCGTCCCCGGGGGGAGATGGCGTGTACTTGTGTCACCAGTGGGCAACAACTTGCAGGGAAATGGGTAGCACAAAAGTATAGGGCGTCCCTACCTGCCCCAGTGAACCGCAGATGACAAGCGGCCGGCACTCCTGGTTTGGGGAGGGCAAGTATCCCTAAGGATAAGGTCCTAATTATCTAATCAGGAACTCTACGGATTGGCCGTCTTCACACAACCTTAGAATTTCTTCACAGGTTCCTCACACGATTTTCAGGGCGTATCAAATAAATTTAAAATTTGAAAAACTCAATGCTTTGGCGGGCCGTGACTCAACTGCTGCATCCCGTATGGGAGTCACTATGCCATGATTTCATAATAATAATAATAATGTATTTACACTGCAGCGTACACAGCAGCCACATGCAATGGGTCAAGAATAGGTAACATAGAAAACACTAGCCGATCTGATGAAAATCACGAACCGCCATGGCAGAAAAGGTTAAATAATAAAATTGCTAACCTTAGAAAATGCATTGGAAGACTCTCTGGGTATATACAAGAAAATAGGAGTACAGGACTGCTTAGACATATAGAAGAAATCAGGAAAACATATAAAGTACATTCACAGTATGAAGAGCCCAACAATACAGATAAACACATATTAGATACGTTAAAACAGAAACTGAATGCAACAGCTAGTAGATTAAGAAGATATATAAACTGTACATTAAGAAAAAAACAAAACACACAATTCAAAAATAACGAAAATCGATTTTATAGAGAGCTTTCAATAAATACACAAAACACAAACACAAACAATGTAGGCCCATCAGCAGAACATTTACAAAGTTACTGGGCTAACATTTGGGCAAATTCAGTACAACATAACACTGAGTCAGACTGGCTCAAGGCAGAGGCAGATAATGCTAATACGATTACACCAATGGATTTTGACAGTGTACCCATAGACATAGTCGTTAAAATCATTAATAGAACTCACAACTGGAAAGCGCCAGGAAGTGATAATATTCAAAACTATTGGTACAAACAATTTACTAACACTCACATACATCTACACAAACACATTAATAATTTCATTCAGAAACCAGATTCAATGCCCTCGTTTATCACTCACGGAACAACTTACATGATACCAAAAACTACAGACTATCAGGATCCAAGTAAATATCGCCCCATCACATGCTTGCAAACTATTTATAAAATCATCACATCATGCATAACAGAGCTCATATACGATCATATTGTAACGAATGATATACTTGCTGAAGAACAAAAAGGATGCAGAAGAAATAGTAGAGGTTGTAAAGAGCAGTTGATCATAGATTCCGTTATCATGAGACAGGCAATAAAAACAAAACGAGATATTAGCACCATGTACATTGATTACCGCAAAGCGTACGACTCCGTGCCGCACAGCTGGCTTATACAGGTATTACAACTTTATAAAATTAATCCGTCACTTATTGCTTTCCTTCAATCTTGTATGAAAGATTGGAAAACTTGCCTTAAATTAGTCAGAAACAATACCACAACCCAAACAGAAAGTATTCCTATTAAAAGAGGAATATTTCAAGGCGACGCTCTCAGCCCGCTATGGTTCTGTCTTGCCTTAAATCCACTATCGAACTTGCTCAACAACACAAACAATGGTTTCCCGATACCAACGAATAACAACGAAGTTGCAACATCTATCACACATCTCATGTACATGGACGATATAAAACTATACAGCAGGGATTCATATACACTCCATAAACTCGCCGACATTACTCAAACATTCTCAAACGACATACAAATGCACTTTGGTATTGATAAATGTAAATCGCTTACTGTTGTCAAAGGAAAAATTGAACACAATGATTACCTGTTAGAAAGCGGTGATATTATAGAAGCTTTAGATAAAAACAACTCATATAAATATTTGGGATTCCAACAATTAAGACAGATACAACAGAGACAAGCAAAAACTGACATTATTTTAAAATTTAAGCGCCGACTCAACAAAATACTCAAATCTCAACTCAATTCCAAAAACCTCACAAAGTCCATTAACACCTATGCTATATCATTACTTACTTATTCATTTGGAATAATACACTGGTCTAAATCTAACATCTTACAACTCCAACGGAACATTAGTACATCAATGACAGCACAACGCAAACACCATCCAAAATCATGCACACAACGAAACACACTACCACGATCACTAGGTGGAAGAGGCATAATAGACATTAAAAACTTACACAATAAACAAATAAAAAATCTGAGACTCTTCTTCCGAGAAAAATCATTAAATTCCGCATTGCATAAAGCAATTGTTGACGCAGACAAACATCTTACACCGCTTAACTTAAGTGACGACAGCACACAACAAACAGAACATATTACACTTGATTCTGAAAAAGAAACCGCATGGAAGGAGAAGGCTCTACATGGGAGACATTACCACGATCTGCACCTGCCACATGTTGACAAAGCAGCGTCAAATGCGTGGCTGCGTCGTGGTGCATTGTTTCCGGAGACCGAAGCCTTTGCGATTTCTATTCAGGACCAAGTCACCAATACAAAGAACTACCAAAAACACATTCTAAAACATAATCTGGTGTCGGACCTCTGTAGGCGGTGCCACAGCAGCTCAGAAACTATCCAACACATCACTGGGGCCTGTAAGGCCATTGTACAAACCGATTATAAACATAGGCACGATCAGGTCGCAGCAATAGTCCACCAATGTTTAGCTTTCAAGTACGGATTTGTTCAAAAGAAAATACCCTATTACAAGTATCATCCAGAAGCCATCCTTGAAAATCAAAACTACAAAATATATTGGGATAGAACGATAATAACAGACAAGACCGTACACTTCAATAGGCCAGACATAACCATCCTAGACAAAAACAATAAGACAGTATACCTAGTTGATATAGCTGTATGCAACACACACAACCTCCAAACCACACATACTGAAAAACAAGCAAAGTACCGTGATCTAGCAATAGAAATCAAAACCCAATGGGGAGTATCTTCCGTTAAAATGGTACCCATCGTAGTATCTTCCACAGGAGTTATACCCCGAGAATTACACAACAGCCTATTTACTCTTAATATTCCATCACCGACTTATGAACTGATTCAAAAAGCTGCAATATTAAACACGTGCCGGATTGTAAGAAAATTTTTAAATATAGAGTGATTTATACATACCTTTTTAATTAAGATGCACTTGGCTACGGCCCGTGCTCTTAATATATAACCTCTAACGAGAGAGAAAAAAAGAAATACCAAAAATAATAATGTAACACCTTCCCGTGAAATCCAAAGGAGACAACATAATAATATAATAATAATAATAAAATAATTTATTGAAAAGCCAATATGTACAGTTTACAAGTTATTTGAATATAGTTTGGTTGGTTGGTTTATAGATGATGATGATGATTTGTTGTTACTTACTTTTACCTCAACGTCGTTAATCTATAAATTCATCATCATCATCATCAGCCCACATCAGTCCACTGCTGGACATAGGCCTCTCCCAAGGTTCGCCACTGTGCTCGATTTTGGGTTTCTCGCATCCAGCACTTGCCAGCCGTCCTGCGCAAATCGTCGCTCCAACTGGCCATCTATAAATATTGGTCTATATTACTCTGTTTTTGTTCTAAGTGATTCGTGTGTTTTATACATTAACTTTTGTAATTTCTAATTACATGTAAATAAATAAAACTTTTTTTAATAAATAAATAAATATTATTATTGTTTGTTATTGCCGACATTCGAGCTTCTTTGCTCACTCGTACCTAATTCATATAAAAAAATAAGTTTGCTTTTATAATTCTCGAACCTCTAAAACATAAAAATGAATCCCGAGTCGACCCTTGAATAATTTTGCAGACTCGTTCTTGAAAGATCCACTGTATAAGTAAGTAAGTATGTTTGTGCATCTGAACTCTGACGTCATCAGACTTGGTGCGCTCCACCGCACACAAATGCAGCAAATGAACGGAATATTCTGACATAACCGGTAATCTGCGTTACTTTGCGTTTTATAAGGCTCATTTTATGCACCTCTTTATAATAATGTATCACTCTTTACTTATACTCGTAGCACACTTGGGTTTGCTGATTGTTCAGGCTAAACTGGTACGGTTCAAGGAGCTATTCTTCTTCTTCTTTTAAGAATTGATAACCCAAGAAGTTATTAGGTACTAAGGAGTGCAAAACAGGAGCCTCCCCGTGGCATTTGTATACCCTTTCGATTCTTTAGAAGTAGACTGGCCAATCCCATCTTATCATCATCATGATCAGCCTACCGCAGTCCACTGCTGGCCTCTCCATTTGTCCCTCACTTTGGGCAAACACCTGGAGGCTTTACCCATAATCGGCAATGTAACTTAAATTAACATTAACTATTCATTTATTGATACAGTTGACACGTTTCGCTTGTAAGTATTGTTCCGTACAAGTTTCTTAATGATCTAAAAAGCAGGTTCTAATTATCTAATCTTCGTGCGAGAGCCATTGATCACGTATTTTATTAATTATCAATAGACTTAGCCGCGTTAAGTTGCATTGTAACCGCATTAATATGATCGTTGTCTTGATTGTTCATTAAATTAGGTGAGATTCCAATATGGTATACTAGCTGTGCTCGCGACTTCGTCCGCGTGGAAAAGTTATTTTTCCCCCGTTTTTTTACATTTTCCATTATATCTTCGCTCCTAATAGTTGCAGCGTGATGTTATATAGCCTAAAGCCTTCCTCGATAAATGGTCTATTCAACACAAAAAGAATTTTTCAATTCGGACCAGTAGTTCCTGAGATTAGCGCGTTCAAACAAACAAACAAACTCTTCAGCCTTATAATATTAGTTAAGATATGTGTCATGGAAAGATGTCCTGTCCTTATATTGAGTAACGTCGTGTTGTGATTGAAACATCGTTATAAACGTTCAAAAGTAACTATTTTTACACAGCATCATTGCAGATTGGGTGGTGCAAAGGAAATTGTATTTGATATTGCTGTAAATGTAGGTATTATTTCACGCTCTTATACGACCCATAGCAAGTCACGAATTAAGATAAAATACATACACATAAACATTTTTGATGCATATCATCAAAATATTTTCATATAGATATTTTAATGTAATGCAAAAGCAAATATATCCGTCCCTTTGATTAAACAACATATTTTCTATTGAGTTGTATGGTGCGAATGTAATATGATGGCCTTTTATGTATCAGATCTCTATCTAATCAATGAAATCTCATCCAGAGAGCTCATTCTTATAATTAATTCTTCGAGATCTATGAATCTGAACGATAAAAAATTAAATAAGTTCATAAAATCGTCATGTGTATTCCCTATTGATTTGGTTCATAATAAAATAGATACAAATGCTTTAAGTCATTTATCTGATACACTTACACAAAACAAGAGGTTTCCTTTCGACAATTTGATACGAAGCGTTAATAAAGCACCTTTCACATGCAGCTTTCATATTTAAAGCCCAAATACTTGAACAATACGGTTCATAATTGTATTTAACCTTGAACGACATCGTATGCTCCAGATTTTGTATGAAGAATATAACGGGACCAATCCTGATGATCAGTAAAAGTGCCTACTGTTTTTTGGACTTGAAATAATTTAAGCGGTTTAAACCTTTCAAGAATTAAGGGTAATTGTAGCGTGGAAACAGGGTCAATGTTTGAGATATATATATGAGAGAAAGCGATGCATTTTTGGTCGTGTTTCTGTTTACAGGGTGCAAGAAAACTTTTACTCTTAGGAGGTGCAACATGAAACTGTGTTTAACTACTATGTGTGATCGCCGAGGCGCGAAATTCGGTTTGGTTACAACATAGTACAAGAGGTCTTTGAGAGCTGTGGGTGGGAGCCTTCTGCTCGAAGTGACAAAAAGTCACCAGTGCGCGCCTAGCCTTAAGTGATCAGCAGCAAGCGTGATAAACGCCGTCGTCCAGAAAAGAAGAGAAGAGAAAACGTCACCCCAGTCACGTCAGGGGCGAGGTTTCCTAAGGAATGCTACTGAACTTCATAATCAGCCTATCGCAGTCCACTGCTGGACATAGGCCTCTCCGGTTTCCCCCACTTGGGCAAACATCTGGAGGATTATACCCATAATCGCCACGCTGGGCGTTGGCAATCGCAGGGCCTAGCTTCTCGCTCCGGTGACGCTGCTGCCCGTCACCGGTCTGTGGTATTCAGCTGCGCCTTCAATTGTGACGGTTATACCGCCACCAGTCGGTTGCCAGCGCCTCGTTTGTTATTCGGCAGGATGCACCACGGGCAGGTGAGGTTGGCTTGGAGCGAAAAGATGATAGGCCGCTCTCATACATCCCTACTGAATCCTCTTACTGAAGGGACATGCTAGTTATTTAAATATATCAAAAACTGAGTGGGGTTCAGTACCAAATGATAAGCAAGAGACGTATGTAAACAACAGCCGATTGAGAAGACATAAATTGGTTGGAACTATTTACGTTACATGAGCACAGACACACAATGCAATGCACCGTGATATCGTAATAGTATGATATAAGATTGCTCATAAATACATGTCCTTGGACAGAAAGGCATATTATAAATGAAGTAGAGTACTCGTTCCGAAACGGATAAGGTAAAAACGTGACAGAGTTTTTGAACGAACACTTCTGTGTTTCGATGAATTACACTATTGTATTGGTGATTTGTATTATTTTCCGTGGTAACGTAACGAAGGTAAAAGTCGACTATGGCACTTCGTAAGATTTCAGTTTAGGTAGGATTTACCCTCGACCTTAGGCTAGCGACCATCATTCACTAGGCCAAACATACGTGTAGTGACAGAATACAGGTTTGGTTACTTATCCGTACTTATTGATAAATCTAATTTTTTTTCTTATATTAGCACGTCAAAATGACTGCGTCATGCTTTATGTTAAGCAAACGACAAAGTCCAAAAAGTGTAAGCGATCCATATCACACCTGGTTAGTGCAACGCGGATTGATCACACTATGACGGCCTGTATAAGTGCCGCATCACGCCCCGTTTAAAAGACCCAAGACTATAAGAAGGGAACACGTGTGCTGGAAGAGAGTTCCACAGCCTATAGGTTCGGCAGATGTTATATTTATTCTACTTTTTAGTAGTGAATTGGTGAATCTCTCTTTTACTTTCCATCGGAAGGGAGAGTCTGAAACTATTTTGATTCATGTCCGCCATTTTTCGCGAAGCTGGTCAGTTATGCCCCGATGACGTTATGCACGGTTAAAATTTATTATAGATAGGTGTGTTTAGATAAAAAGCCGATAAGAAGCGTAGTAAATTTACGCAAATTCGCCAAAATGGGCATATCTAGCTTTTAGTCTAATTATTTGATACGCAGTAAAGAATATCTATAATCTTATCTACACGTGTTGAATAAGTTGATAAAATGTCCTAATTATGTACTGCATAGGCCTACTGACATTGAAAACTGTCGCTTTGTAATAGTATCACGACGTAGTGGCTTCCTTTTGTTTTATGAACTCAAGATACGGACATGTTCCTGTGGCAGTTGCCAGGATCGTGCCGGCACATAAGATCCTTCTTCCCGCCATGTTTAAACTCAAAGAATGATATGACATCATAGCAAGACTAATGTGACACAATTAATTAATTAAACAAAAAAGTTTGAATTTTTTTCTTTTTTTTATGTCAGAGGCGGCAAACGAGCAAATGTGATGCCTGATGATAAGCAGTCGACACCGCCCAAGGACACACGCAACTCTAATCGAGTTTAGAGTCGCTGCCGGCCTTTTCCATATGAATACGCTCGTTTCTTGAAGGTTCTCAAGGCGTAGCTGTTCGGATAGACTGTCGCAAACTTGGTTCCACAAAACCGAGGCGCGAGGCAAGCTGATGTTCCTCATAAAACGTACAGTCGAGGATCGTCAAGCATCGAGATGGTGAGGATGGAATTTTAGTTGGTTACGTGCGGTGCGGTGAAGAAACTCAGCTGCAGGCAGTAAACCAAACAATTCTTCACCTTAACAAACCTAGTGAAATCTGTTAAAGTACTCCTAAAGTCTGTGTAGGCTAGTGTAGCCTCATCTATACTTATAATAAATCTGTAGAGAGGTCAATTCTGTACATAAAATATTTTTTCAAAATAACTATCAGGGGGTGATAAGTGATCGATACTGATACCAAAAATGCAATCAGTAAAATTTTTGTCTGTCTGTCTGTCTGTCTGTCTGTCTGTCTGTATGTTCGTTATAGAAAAAAAAACTACTGAACAGATTTTGACGAAATTTGGTACAATTATTCTTCATACTCCTGGGCAGGTTATAGGATACTTTTCATCACGCTACAATCAATAGGAGCGGAGCAGTGACGGGAAGTGTTGGGAAAACGCGAGAAATTTAAACCTGTATGTTTGAACGCGCATTACGCGAAAACTACTGCATAGAATTGAATGCGGTTTTCACCAATGTATTGCTAGAGGTCTAACTTAAAACTTAGGCACAAGGTATAGATGGGTATTATATGGAAGTCCGTTATTTTTGAAACCCGATATCCACGCGAGCGACGCCGCTGGCACAGCTAGTGGAGTAATAAGTACTTACTTATTGCTTCCATGAGTAAGTATTGAGTATCCTACATTACATCGACTATCTTTATTACTGAGCATAGATAGCTATGAAATATTTTACCATTTAAATAAACCTAATAAGATACCTAACCCTTTCTTTTTTATAAGCGATAAAATTTAAGCATATGCAATAAAAAATTGCGAATACTTTACTTGTTATGTCAATAGTCAGTCACGTTTTTTTTTTCAAAGCAATTATTCGGTCTAACGTCAATAAATCTATCACGCTTTTAAGCTGTCAATAATTTGTAAAAAAGCTGTGTAACCAGTTGCTAACGTCATAATGTGAACAAACAAAAGCGTAAATCGTGTTCACGCTATTAAGGTTCCGTAGTCGACTTCTTTCATATACTTATTACTTGCTTTACGTGTAAGTTCTGTAGTTGGATTTAGGATAGGACCACCCCATATCATCCCGTGGGTGTCGTAGAGAACGACTAAGGAAATAAATAAATAAATAAATAAATCTTATATTATGGTAAATGATTTGATCATACATGATGCGTTCTCTGATGATAAAAAGATAGATACTCTTTATTGCACAAAACACAGACATTACAGGAAAACATAATACAGACAAAACATAGTACAATTTAGGCGGTCTTATCCCTTGTAGCGATTTCTTCCAGACAACCTTTAGGTAGAGGAAACCAGTTTCACTAAAGAGTGATGTGCGATACGACCGCCTAAATTGCTTTGTTTAGTTCTAAGAGAATTTTTCGGTGTGCAACAAAAAGTATCTGTCTATGTATCTCTGGTTCTCACAATTAGATGGGACGAAAGAATGACACGCCAGGTATCAGTTCTTAAGGACCATTTCAAATTGAAACAAATTACAGACCAATTAATACATTTTGGTCTTTAAAAAATATTATATTTCTTTGGAACTTAGTGCCCTCTTCAGGCATTGTATAAACCTAATAGAGACTTTATTGTATTTTAGGCGTAACTAAATACATTAGTAAATTAAAATTAATAGTAAAGTGATCGTTAACATATAGTGTAGTACTATTCGCAATGTTCACACGGTACCCTAAAAATTTTCAACTTTTATTTCTTTTTGGCCCATAAATCTTAATCTGGATTTGTTAAATGCTTCAATTTGTGTTCCTACGTCACAACAAGGATACAAAATGTTTTAAGTGACAAATTTAATTCATTCGGTTCAATAATATATTTCGTGACGTTGTTTCAATGACCGTTACAATAAGTATAATATCTATAACAAGAAAATAAGATGGTTTGGCGATATTTTAGCAAAAAAAACCGACTTCAATATTTTGACAATGGAACTAGGTAGTACACCCTTTCCAACTAAAAAAGTATTTTTCAAATCAGTTCACTATTCTCGGACATATGTAACAAACATAGGTACAATAAAAAAACTCCTCCTTTCTTTGAAGTCGGTTAATAAACAGCGACCATATATTAGAACATATTTTCGGTTCCTTGTTTTGGGAAGTATATCCACAAACAAAGCAGCTCTATCACAGATTATTTCTCTACCACAGATTAAAGATAGGAAATGCACGTCACGCAAAATGTTGTTGTTACTTGTTATTACGCATGCGCAGGATCGCCGCGAGGACAACAACTGCGAGACGATGCGTGTGCCCATTCTGCCAACAATAATGTAAACAATCGTCCGTTGTGCTTAAAAAAAAATTAAAAAATATAAGTATGTTCTGTGATAAAAACTTTTTTTAGTATCCACGAACAACGTTCCATTATTGTTATATGGAACTGTTTGGGATTTAAGTCCTTTGCATCGGAATTTGTGTTCGAAAAACAAAATCGGCCAATCATAGGCAGAGCGGTTTGCGCGCGAAATGTATGACGGAGCGGAGGGATTTTTTCTAATGTTGGATTATGGTGAATGATGTTTTTATAGTAGCTCAGGATAGTGGCTTCCCTCACCTAAAACAAAAAGGGAAAGAGAAGCCCAAGTCGCTATTACAACGGCCAAGTATCTAACCAAATGAATAACTTGTCAGCTGCCACCGCCTATGCTAGCCCGTAAGAAAGCTCTGGGCAAGCCAATCTAGTAAACTCACGTTAGATATATCTACCACCGGCTGAAAAGTTGAAACCTCAAGACAACCGTTAATTGACCCTTACGACACGAAAAGAGATGGAGTGGCGATCGGTATTCCTTCTCCGTCACCGCACAGATAATAGATAATTTAGAAAAAAAACATAAAATACTTTACAGCTTGTTATGTAAATTTCAAATTGCTTTGAATTTTAAGAAATGTTTAAAATGACATAAAATCACGCATAAACATTTATTAGGCAAATAGCAGATAGGCACAGGAGCAATATATCCTTAAAATTCAAATTAGGCAATAAATACGGGTGATGTGACGCATTTTAAAGTGCCAATTGAGTCCTTGACTTGTTAAGACCGATATATAAAATGCGTCTTTAAATCCTGTTTTAAAAGATATAAACAGAAGTGATTTATTGCTTATCCGCATCAACATTGTACCAACATTACACATGGTAGTGATATAAAAAAAGTTAAGTTTTTTACATAAAAAATAATCATGTAATTTGCACATTTTATTTGCATAATTTATTTCGCGTATCTCAAAAAAATGGGTTACCGCGTGATAACCAATAAAAGTAGGTTAGTTTCTGGGACATCTCAAAACATAGATTATGCATGTTTATATGACATAAAGAGTTATGTATAAGTCTTATTTAATTTTATCTTGGTTACTTTTATAATAATTATGACCCTAAACAGAAAGGATGTGCCCCTAGCATAGCTGATGTCTATAAGCGGCGACACAGACAGGCTGGGTCGTCTGCCACCAATAGCAATAAAAAAAATACGGTAGGGTGCACTTTGACAGATGTCACTAGGCTTAACACATAACTTTTCACTTTTCGAATACATTTAAAAGAAATATTTTAAGGTGCTTTTTTACCTTTTAAGCGTTTATTAGTAAAAGCATGTTTTTTAGTAAAAAAAAAAACCGGCCAAGTGCGAGTCGGACTCGCGCACGTAGGGTTCCGTACCACTGATTGAATGAAAAAATTCGGTAATTTGATTTTTGACGTTAAAAAAAAAACTACTGTCTAGATTTCATTCAAACCAAATTTCGTTAGTAGTTTTTATAGTAATACACATCATATATTTTTTTCAGTTTTATCATGCCCATATTTTAGAAGTTACGGGGGGGGGGGACACACATTTTACCACTTTGGAAGAGTCTCTCGCGCAAACTATTCAGTTTAGAAAAAAATGTTGTTAGAAACCTCAACATCATTTTCAAATACCTATCCATAGATACCCCACACGTATAGGTTTGATGAAAAAAAAATTTTTGAGTTTCAGTTTTATGTATGGGGAACCCCAAAAATTTTAGATATTTTTCTGATTTTATTTTCACATCTTAATGCGGTTTACAGAATACATCTACGTACCAAATTTCAATAATGTAGCTCTTATAGTTTCGGAATAAACTGGCTGTGACATACGGACGGACAGACAGACAGACAGACAGACAGACAGACAGACAGACAGACAGACAGACAGACAGACAGACAGACATGACGAATCTATAAGGGTCCCGTTTTTGCCATTTTGGCTACGGAACCCTAAAAACAATTTAACATAAATTGAGTTAGATTTATGGTGTGTAAGTAATACGGCAGGAAGCCATGTGTTTTAAAAGTGATTTTAAAGACAATGGCATCGATTTACAAGAGTCCGTAAATATTGAATGACTCGCATCAAATTTGACTTCCACCAATGAATTAAAAATGCGTTTTTATGGTCTTTAGATCCCTTTTTTAAAGGTGGATAACAAGTCAACGTTTAACAAATCAGTAAAGCTAGTTAAAAGTTGAATAATGGTGTGAACCAAGACGGTTAAGAAAGTGTACGCCATTTAATCGATATTATAAACAATTGAATGTTCTGAATCGATACTGAGAATACATAAAAAGAAATCGGTCAAGTGAGTGCCAGGCCACGCATAGTAAAGGGTTCTGTAGTGATTCATAATCCATTTATACTTAGTCCTTTTTTTTGGATTAAGAAAAAACCTTTTCGATATTTCTTGGAATTAAAGGTATTTTGGATATTTATTGCATTTTTTTACATTGACTTTCTAACTCTTAAATAAAACTGCTTTGTAAAAAAATGCCGATTACTTAACCTTATAAAAAAAATATCTTGATTATTGAATGGCTTACATATTTTATTTTGTCTTTGTAGGTAGTACCAAAATAATGTATTGTCTTGTATAAAATAACGGGGTACAACGAATACGCGTCCTCACAATTATCAAGTGACGTAAAGCGATCTGACACAAAGATGTTGTACATTCAATGGTAATGACCGTTACTTGCCTTACCTTATACGGCGTGTAATGTCAGCGTATTAATCACAACTACAATTTATTAACGATCCCTTTAATTTGTCAAGAAATTACTTAGCAGGGCAGGCAGACAGGGAAATATATTGTAATCGAAACTACATAAAATCTGATCTACATGACCCAAAGGTTGACGAGAATGCTCCTATCATTAAGTTAGCCTTTTGTACCATTTTACGCAATAAAGTTTAGATAAATCAATGAACACTTTTTATGGCCAGTACCTGATCGCGCCACAGATGATTTTTTTTATTATTTAGCATTCTGGATTTCGAAAATTTCTGACTAGAAATTGTTCCAAGCTTGTCAGGAAGTTGGTAGAGTAATGCATTCCTTCGTATATCAGACAATGATACGCATACACACATTATTATCTCCTGTATTCTTACTTATTCTATTTGGATATTGACTTCCTTACGACGGATGTCCACGATATGCTTTACGTTATGCCAAATTAAAAAACTGGTAGTATTTTTTACATATTTATGTCTAAATTAGGTTTGTGCTTCTGCCATTGACGATAAATAGACAGATATTCTTTATTGCTTACAGAAAAGGTGTGTATTCCAGGGGGATAGGGGATGTAAGGGAGCGGCTTATCACCTTTTCGCTCCAAGCCACCCTCACCTGCCCGTGGTGCATCCTGACGAACAACAAACGAAGCTCTGGCAAACTGACTGATGGCGGTAAAACCATCACGATAGAAGGTGTAGCTAAATACCACAGGCCGGTGACGGGCAGCAGCGTCACCGGAGCAAGAAGCTACGCCCTGCTATCGCCAACCCGCCTGCCCAGCGTGTCGATTATGGGTAAATCCTCCAGAGGTTTGCTTTAGGTGACGAGCAGCTGGAGAGGCCTATGTCCAGCAGTGGACTGCAATAGGCTGATGATGATGATGTATTCCAGACACCTTGTGGTAAGGACGATAGTAAAAAGATTAGGAAGAACAACTCTGGCAGTTTATTTGTTGCTAAAATCTTAAAAATGGGACGCATATCAGATGTTGCTGACATAACAACAGCCGAGCTAGATCGTACGTGACCATATCTATTGTAAATTATCTCGATATCACGAAATAAAGCTAGGATAATTGATAAAAAGCTAGATACGAACAGTTTATTCTTTTACATATTTACTACAAATGGTCAGTGCGGAAAGATAAAACTCGATATTATAGTTCCGTCGCATATTCCTCAAGGCTCATCAAATTTAATAAATGTCAAAATAAACAACGTAAATATTCGTTTATGTAAATTCAGTCAAATGTAAAGTCCGTTTTATTGACTGGTTCGAACTGTAATAGTTCTTGTTTTTAATGTTAAATCGTCTACGGTTTGTTAATTTACGTTCAATATGATTTTTCGCGAGTTTTTAAAGTGTATTTTATGTTAATTGTGGTCACATGGCAACAACGTGACTTGAAAGGTCCGTTTGAAAGCATTTTAGTGTTAAAACGTTCAATAGATAATTTATACGTTATAATAAATGACACGTGGAAAGATAAAGACGGGATTATGTTAAAAATGTAATCGTAAACAACTCAATTGATCGTTTCCGACTTTATTATCAAAGATTCGGTTATTTTCATTAACTTCACCCTAAAAGCTTACTACTGTTCAAAACCAAACAAATAATTAATTGTTCAAATAAATCGTGTCAAATAAATCGCACAAATGAACTTTTACTCAACTGTTCTGAATAAAATTGGACTCTGCATCCGATTTAGGTCTCTGGGGTGTTGAGTCATAACAATCAAACATCATGGGATTGGGAGACATAATTAAACTACTAAAAAAATATAAGATATTCAAAATTTCGCTCGAGAGCAAAATAATCAATAAATTTTCAATAGATAATCTTTGAATTCTTTAGTTATATCTAGGTAGGTATCCTAAAAGAAATATGGATGAATTTTAAGAACTTTTTAGCTGGGTATTTTTAATATTGGCTCTTGTTACGCTTGAAGTCATAACACAGGTGTTTTTCGTTTAAAAAACTGACGGTTTTTTGACATTATTATACAAACATTATTACTATAGGTGCCTATTTCGTGATTGTTTCCGTGTAAAAGTTTTATGTCAGTGTATGCTCTTAAGTTCAGTGTAGTGATAATATTTTATCTACTGATAATATCTATCGATGAATGCATTTTTTTATATTATTATAGTAATTATTGTTTTTTTTAATAGAGGTTTGCTTTTCACGCTGTAATTTCTTGAGCATTGTTACTTTATGTGTTTACTTACTACGCTTACCAACAAAGCTTAGGATAGTAATTTCCCTGTTTTGTACTAGTATAAAGGAAACTTAATTGTTATTGAAGTCGGTTAAAAATTAAAAATGACCCCGTCAGGATCACAGGTACACCTGTCAACCTTAACGTCACCTTAATGTCAACTAGTGCTCTCTTAAAATATTGTAAACTAAATTTTTAAAAATTAGGTTTCATATAGCGGTATATAATGGGTTTTGCGGCTCTGCCAACGTGCAGATTTTTCATTTTAGCCTTATTTCCTAGCGATAGGTAGGTATAAAAATGTGCGTGATCAAAATGTAGCTTTTTTATACTCCGGCTAATTACAATCTATAAAAAATAATTGTAACTTAAAGAGTTGTTAAAGTTGCCAGTTGCAATTCCATTGTGATTAAATTAAGACCCACACGTGGAGATATAATTAGAGTAAATAAAAGAAAAACTAGTACTTACAAACATAGAAAATACTCTTACTTAGTTTTGAAATGTTTACAAACACTCCAAGTCAGCATATTTAGCTAACCTAAATTAGTATTAATTAAAATACAAGTCAATTTGCTAACTAATATTGTTACTAATTTGTACATTACCTGTGTAACTGTTGTAATTATTCTATTAAGTAGTAATCTGTCCTAGTCTGGTTTTTTCCTCATATTTGTATCATGTTATTTTTAATCTAATATTATGTAATTTGTTTATTTATATTAGATAAATGGAATGGAATACCTACCGTTACGTTTTTTTGCACTACTCTGGAAGGCTGTATACATGTACATAGAGTAATAAATGTTTCTATTCTATTCTATACATTACAAGATATTACAAAAATTTTTCGGTATTACATTTGAAAAATAATTCACCAGTCTCTATATTTAACTAAATTATTTATATGAAAATGAAAATAAGTAGTATAGAACTCACATTTTGGTTGCCTAGCGATTTCTCCCTTTTTTCTCCTCTCGAAAAGTCTGTTGATGATCGCATTCTTACGCTGGTTGAAGTCGATATCATCATTAAATTTGTTATTAAGTCCTTCACACTCAGCAAAATTCACTTCAAAATTGTTTAAATCAGATTTTTTCAACCTATTGTTAGTTAAATCGCACAATTCTCTGTCACTTGTATTCACATTTGAATATCTCCTTATGCCAACACTGTTCCACATTTCAACGAGGTCCTTCATTTTGAAAAATTAATTTATAAAGTCACAGGTAAAATAACAAATATTTTTCCACAAACGTTAATACGTGCTTACACCTCGTTATATTTATATCGACTAATCACGTCTTTATTGAATTTTAATTACGTGCAAGTATTTATTCGTCATCAATAACACGACTCAAAAATTTTGTAACGCGTAAACAAGTACGGGTCACTATATTAAATCGCCGATAAACAACGGCTGTATTAAAAAAGTTGAGCTTTCAATCACAGAAATCGTTCAACAGTCACATATTATCACATTAAAATATCACAGTACATTTATTTGTATTGTATCTATAAAGTGAAAAATACTGGCTGCAAATTTTCTCAGTCGATGATTAAAAACAGTGAACTGTCACTTTGACGTAAATTTTCGCGCGAACGCGTTTCCGATCGGCAAGATTGTGAGCGGGCAATGAGGTTGCATGCACGGTCTGCCCATTCAATGGCCCGCGGTATAGTGAGAAAACCGCGCGTATGTTTTCGGTTTATATAAATTTCGCAAGATTGCGTAGGGCATTCTCCGCGAGTATCAAAGGAACTAGTTTTGAAAATCCGCATATGCTGTGCCTAGTATGTTCCGTGGACTTTGTACTGTGTACATTAATTTTCCATGTAAAGGTCAGGGTTTTTTGGAAAAAATATATTAATAATCTCCTGACCGAATTACGGTCACGGCATCTATTATTTACTGTGCGGTCGAAGAAAGTAAATTAATCAGTCCTGTTCCAAAAGTCCCTACTACATACTACTATATTGGCGGTATCCCTATGCTTAGATTATTTTTCAATTACCCCTACCTACCTGTTTGACGACGTTGGTGGCGCAACGGTTAACGTTACTGTTAAGCCTAAAGTCGCGGAAACCCGAAGTTACCGGGTTCAATTCCTGGTCGAGTCAATTTAGGAAATGCACTAATTTTAAAAAAGTCCTGTAGATATTCTGAGAGGCTAATATCTCCACGGGAAGTAATAGGGGGGTGACTTGTATTCATTTTCGTCACTAGACTAAGTAGGTAGTGATGTCGCTTAATATGTTGTTACTAGCTGTGCTCGCGACTTCGTCCGCGTGGAATAGTTATTTTTTCCCCGTTTTTTTTACACTCTCCATTATTTCTTCGCTCCTAATAGTTGCAGCGTGATGTTATGTAGCCTAAAGCCTTCCTCGATAAATGGTCTATTCAACACAAAAAGAATTTTTCAATTCGGACCAGTAGTTCCTGAGATTAGCGCGTTCAAACAAACAAACAAACTCTTCAGCTTTATAATATTAGTTAAGATTACTATCTGTATGCATCGCAGTGCCAGCCACGTAAAATATACATTTATTATAGTATACATAGGTACATAAATGTTTAACAAAAAGAAATATAATTATTTACGATTCTTTCGAGAACAATCCCTTACGTCTAACGTCTTCCCCTTAAGGTAAATACAGTGTTGCCGCTCGGTAGCTCAGTAAGCTCGTGGGGTGAACGCTGCATCGGCAGCCGGGGGTTAGGGTTGGGCCGGCATGGCGGTGGCAACTGACAGGTGACTGACCAGATACTTGCCCGTTGTCACAGCGACTTAGATTCCTCTTTCGCTTTCCATCAGGCGTAGGGAAGCCCTTATCGTGCTACTATAAAAATACTAACGATAAATCTAAAACAATCAATACTGTGGATAGTCTAAAAAACGATACTACAATCATGCAATAGTATTGTTTGGATCTGAATCAATAATCGCTAGTTTACGCATAGAGTTAGTAAGTATACAAACATTGACTTTTATTATATACTCAACTGCCTCGTTAGTCTAATTTGTTACTGGGTTTTTCAATTGAGCAATTACCCAGTTACACCCCCTGAGTCAGGAAATTAGCGATGATACATCCCTGTGTATAGAAAGGTACGTTAAGCCGTTGGTCCTGCGCTTGACCTCTCTCCGGGCGTTACGAACTGTCGTCAAATCGGATTATGATAGTTAAGGAACAGAGAATACACCTGTATTTGCGCACACATTTGTACACTTCAATATATGTTTACGAGAGGTAGGGCATAGCGAATCTTCGCTCGAAATGAGCCAACCGTCCGGGTTACCTCCCTATTGAATACCGCAGCCAAATGACCTCCGGGCCGTGTTCCTGCCGGTCAGCCTATCTCCAGCAGTGAATCTCTGCAGGCTGGTGATGTGTTTTTGGCCTGACCTGTGATTCGATCCCGGCATCTTTTGGACCTTAGGCCCCAGCTATCACTAGACCAATGAGACTATCAATATTATACTAGAAAATTGCTACAACATACTAAAATACTTAAATAATCCGAGACAATATGCCACTTTGGGCCACACAGCGCCATCTAGCTCCAAAACTTACATAAATATTATATTTTTTGGAAATAAAATACATAATGTAACACCCAGACCAATACAAACAGACATGTTCATGCACACAAATGTTTGTACTGTGCGGGGATCGAACCCACGACCTTTGGTTCAGAAGACAGAGGTCACTACCAAATAAGCCATCGGGCCAGTCTACAGTACATTACATAGCAAAAACAACTGCATCATTTTAAATGTTGTACAACTGTATACTACATATTTATAAACTTTTTATTACATATTCTGGGGCCCTACTACAAAAAACGAAAACGATCGTTCGTTGAACGGATCGCGTATTTTTGCCCCATTAATCCCTCTCATTTGTCCCTCCCGTGTTCTAATATATCAATGAAATTGTTGAAAATCGACGTTGACGAATTTTAGTTCATATATTCGAACACGGGAGGGACAAATGAGAGGAATTTTATGGGGCAAAAATACGCGATCCGTTCAACAAACGATCGTTTTCGTTTTTTGTAGTAGGGCCCCTGTATATCTCCTGGTTGCTAGACCAGACTTCTTGATGGACCGTTATTTCCTAAATTCCGATACAGGACAGGTGCTTAAAATATGATAATGAATGCAGAACGTTGTATTAATTGTAATATTCACGTGATTGTGCGAACATGTAACGCGGGGTTAAACGGCATTCTTTCAATGGAGACCTTGAAAATCAGTTTGAAAGCAAGACTATTTTTAGACGCTATCCGCTTACAGGGTTTCTCCCAAGCACTAAAATTTCTAGATCAATAACACTTAAGCTTCGGACTTGAATCGTTTTTTTATTCGAAATGGGTTTGTTTGATTGACCTGATGGTAAGCGATATCGTAGTCTATGATGGAACAAGAACCGGTTCACTCTCGCCTTGAACATCGGAAGATTTTGATTTTTCGGGGAACAAGGAGCCAGCACAGAGTTTCAAAGTTTAGCCGTTCGCACTATTTTTGTCGGGGATGTAAGGGAGCGGCCTATCATCATTTCGCTCTAAGCCAACCTCACTGCCCGTGTTGCATCCTGCCGAATAACAAACGAGGCGCTGGCAACCGACTGGTGGCGGTGTAACCATCACAATTGAAGGCGTAGCTAAATACCACAGACCGATGACGGGCTGCAGCGTCACCGGAGCGAGAAGCTACGCCCTGCGATCGCCAACCCGCCTGCCCAGTGCGATTATGGGCATATCCGCCAGATGTATGCCTTAAGTGACGAACAGCTGGAGAGGCCTATGTCCAGCAGCACTGCAATAGGCTGATGATGATGACTATTTTTGTCTCGAAACGCGTCGTTAAAGTTTGTCGGCTTGAATGCCGCAGGTAACTTGATGAATTGGACATGTAATGAGGGCTATCGCGTGTGAATTCGCCACCAGAGGTGCTAGTGTAGCGTGAGGTATCCGAAATGTCAAATTAGGTTCTGTGGGTTAAACGAGTTTATTTCGAAAAATTCAATAATTTTGTGCAATTTTGGCATAGCTGGCATTAATTTTGGAAAACATGAGACACCGCTCAATGATTGTCTGCGCTTTAAAAGCGGAGCCGAGAAAATGAGGTGTAAAAATTAGCGGTCTGAAAAAAAAACTAGTTCACTGGTTTGTTTATTAACCTTTAACAAACAGTTTTGCCTTTCGGAAAGTTTTTAACGAACAAACAGTCATCAAATGCATAAAACAAACCTTAACAGTTATGCCCGAAGACCTCACTATACAGTGGCGCCTCTGGTGATTACAAAAACGGTAGCCCTCATTGAATGGCTAGCTTTAAGCTAAAAGGCGTGTCGCATCTATACGTCATCGTGTCACTGCTGTGGTCACACTACAGTGACATATCAAGAACTGGTTTACTGCGCGTCACGAAAGTCCATGGCATTAAGATTTCGGAAATACCAAACATTAAGGCAAAATTTCGCTACTCGCGTCGGTACAGATTTCCGATCTCTCTGTAATATAATCTTTAAATATTAATGTTTAATTAAGAGAGGTAGAGCATAGCAAATCTTCGCTTGAATTGAGCCGCCCGTCCGGGGAAGGTCTTCCACCCTGTAGAATACCGCAGCCTCCGGGTCGTGTTTCTGCCGGTGAGTAGGATTTCCGGAGCTCGTGGAGGGTTATGGTTGGGCCGGCATGGCGGTGGCAACTGACAGGTAACTGACCAGTTACTTGCTCGTTGTCACAGGGCCTTGGGGCTTCTCTTTCACTTTTAGGTAAGCCATTATGCCGAGCTACTATAAAAAAGCCACTTGGACTCCTCATTCTCATACCATGCTACTTTTAAAAATTGTAACAATAAATGTGTCAATACAAACAATGTATGTACATAATTTGAAACGGATATTTTCACACGATACGTGAAATACGGGTAGCTGTACAATCGAGCATTAATCGGTAATGCATTATGTCTAGTTAAGCCGGTTCATTTGCTGAACGTTTAAAAAACCGACCAAGTGCGAGTCGGACTTGCGCACGAAAGGTTGATTATGTAGATTTGAAGTGTTTACCTGATGCTGTTTTTAATATGAGAAAAAAAGTGAAGAAAAAAATCACTTTTATTTTATTGTATCGAGAGCACTTAATAAATATTGTTTTTTTTTTTTATTTTTACACGATATTTTGTGAATATCAAGTGCTTACCTGTTACCATTAAGTATTGATTACGAGCAAAAAAAAGACAAAAAAATCGTGTTTGCTGTATGGGAGCCCATATCAAGTCTTTATTTTATTTTATTTTTAGTATTTCTTATTATAGCGGCAACGGAAATACATAATTGTGAAATTGAACGGACAGACGGACGGATAAACAGCGAAGTCTTAGTAATAGAGTTTCGTTTTTAAACATTTGGCACGGATCCCTAAAAATGATTGGATAATAACAGAACTAGAATAGTCGCATCCATATTTACGACTCAGATTCTATGTACCTACCGATCAACAGACAAGTTGACTGTCGTTTGAGATAGTTTTATGTAGGTACCTAGGTCATGGAAGTAATTAATACTACGTACAAGACCTAGGAATATTGTCAAAACATGATTGCTTCACACCTTAACTTCAAACTACTGTCCATTTTATTTACTTTATTTCTACTAATAAATTTTATTACTACTACTGCATCACAAAAATAAAAAAATCAAGGTAAATCATCCAGGTGTTTGGATCACTGGATAGGCCTTTGTTCAGTAATGGACGGAGATAGGCTGATGATGATGACTACTGCGATACAATTATAAAGATATATTACATCAAGTTTTAACTCTTGACGATCAGTACAAACATTTTGTGTGCAAACATGTCCTGTATTGATCTGGGTGTTTGCTATGTATAATACTTAAGTATGTATTTATTTACATAAAACGTATCTAAGTAAGTTTATCAATTGTTTAATACCTATAGTAAAAGCTTCGGGTTATTTTGGGGCTGTATGACGCTGTGTGACCCAGCGTAGCATGTCTTGGGTTTTTTTTTCTGCCGGCACCCTAACCATCTGATAGTCAGATACCAAAGCTTTTGTAAATTAAAGTTTCTTTATTTATTTAAACTTTATTGCACAAAAATGGTTTAAGAGCGAACTTAATGCTAGGAGCATTCTCTACAAGTCAACCCTTAGGCCATGCAGAGTGCAGATTTGTTGCCTTCAGGTATGCTTGTGCCCCTGCTACTATGCTAAATACCCATAATAGGCTGTTGCCTTAAAAAATGTAATTAGTCCGTCTTTTAGCTTATACAAAAATAAAAGACACGTATTTTTTCATTTGTAGATTAGACTTTAAATTTCAAAGTTATATTTCATAGAAAAATACGTGTCCAACACATTTTTATGATCTAAAATACAGACTAAATATAATGTAATTATTTTGACCCCCAAAACATCCCTAAATACTTTGGGAACTCCTTTTAGAGTCAAAATAAGGTGATTGCTTGCAATCAAAACTATGCTATAAAGTTTTAATAACACATTAACATCCTGCAATTATAAAATACATTTTATAACATTGTAGACAAATTGGTATATTTTGGTATACCTTGAGAACGAGTAATGTTTCCCTGACCGAATTTCGGCCGCAGGCCAATCTCCAAGACTGGGCAAGTGCAGGGGATATTATAGTGCACGACTTGAGCAGATGCGATGCGCGCGTTACTTTCATAATGACAACCTCGCTTAGGCGATTAATACTCTGCCACCCACCACAGTGTCTGTTGCGTGTCATCATCATCATCATCAGCATATTACAGTCCACTGCTGGACATAGGCCTCTCCAGTTGTTCGCCACTTAGAGCAAACATCTGGAGGATATACCCATAATCGCCACGCTGGGCAGGCGGGTTGGCGATCGCAGGGCGTAGCTTCTTGCTCCGGTGACGTTGCTGCCCGTCACCGGTCTTTAGTATTTAGCTACGCCTTCAATTGTGATGGTTATACCGCCACCAGTCGGTTGCCAGCGCCTCGTTTGTTATTCGGCAAGATGCACCACGGGCAGGTGAGGTTGGCTTGGAGCGAAAAGATAATAGGCCGCTCCCTTACATCCCTGTTGCGTGTGGAAGCACCTAATTGCGTACTTGCGGGAGTGCAGATCTTATTGTTATAGTAGTTCAACAAAATGCCTTCCCTACGCCTGATGGAAATCGCCTGCGCCAAATAGAAGCCCAAGTCGATGTGACAAAGGGCAAGGGCGGTATTCTATAAGTGGAGATCCTTCCCCGCGCGCGGCTCAATTCGAGCGAAGATTCGGTATGCCCTATCTCCCTTGAGGAAATCTGCATCATTATTACAACACCTACATTTATTTGCACAAATTCAGTTGCATCATTGACGTGGCATATTTTTTATATTATCATCTTCTAAATCTATACTAATATTATAAAGCTGAAGAGTTTGTTTGTTTGAACGCGCTAATCTCAGGAACTACTGGTCCGAATTGAAAAATTCTTTTTGTGTTAAATAGACCATTTATCGAGGAAGACTTTAGTCTATATAACATCACGTTGCAACTATTAGGAGCGAAGAAATAATGGAAAATGTAAAAAAAAACGGGGAATAAATAACTATTCCACGCGGACGAAGTCGCGAATCTTTCACGTTGCCTAATAAAACTATCTATTTTATTGTTTTATAACTACTCAGGTTCTTATACAACTATAGCGTCTCGCCATAGGACGACCTTCATTGAGACGTTTATTTGATGAAACGTATTTTATATTAGATAAATTGAATATGCCAATAAATATATTGCATTTTAGTTGCCTAACAAATTTTAAACCATAAGGTTGACTTTTCCAACGGATCGCAGCCTATGGACGCCTGCAAGACCAGAAATATGACACGCGCTTTGCCGAACTTATCAAAAGTATGAATAAGGTATTGCTAAAATTTTAAAATAAATACAAAAAACCCAATGACTTAATACCTATTTGACGGCAAAAAAGTGTAATGACGCGATCACATCCGGTTTTATATGTACATTATGAAATTAGCATGTGTTTGTTAGAAATTAGCACTCAAAAGATGACTTTTAAGTTTTAAAGCCATAATAAATCAATTTACCTAGACTATGTTAAAGACAATTGCTACAATACCTAGAAAATCTAGACACGCGTGAATTACTAAATAATAAACTATTACACCTGCAGACTTGTAATTTGACAGATAGGTTTTTCATAGAGTGCGCTTAAAACGGATTTTCAAAACTCCATCCCTAAAGGGGTAAAACGGGGGTTGTAATGATCATCATCATCATCAGCCTATAGACATAGGCCTCCCCAAAGTGGCGAACACTAGGCTCTCCTGGTCACCTAGACTAGAGGTTATACCCATAATCGCCACTCGGCAATCGCAGGGCGTAGCTCCTCGCTCCGGTGACGCTGCTGCCCGTCATCGGCCTGTAGTTTAGCGGCGCTTTCAATCGTGAACCGCCACTAGTCGGTTGCCAGAGCCTCGTTCGTTATTCAGCAGGTTGCACCACGGGCAGGTGAGTGTGGCTTGAAGCGAAAAGAACCCTTACGTCCCCCAGAGGTTGGAAGTTTATATACAGTATCGCATTGCAGTCGGGTCGGGAGTGGTGTCTTTTCTGCCAACATGATAAAATGGTCGTTTAATTGAACGGTCAAACCTTTTGAACAAAGCCATAGAACCAGACGGCTAAATGTAGGTTAGCCGAGTGGCTGAACACAATGTTCAACGGTATTCTACAACCAGATTGATTGACATATAGCCCACATAACAACAGTAGGTGCTTACTAATATTGCAACAACATTGTCGACATACTTACGAACAAAAGCCTCTTTTTTCAATTTATTTTTGGATTCCTTAATATAACTAACAAGTTACCTACACTGTAAGAAAATCTATTTTTAGAACAAGATTTTTACCATTAACAAGTATATTATATTATATTATATATTATAACAAGATAATACCTATTACATATGAACAGTAAACCTATGATACTTGCAAAATTTCATGTCAATTCGTAAGTAATAAGTTACTTACATTTTCCTATATCTGTGCTACGACAAGCTACGACTTAAAGGATGTGGCCCTATGCTTCGGCGCTACCCGTGTCCCTGCAACTTACTGCCCACTGGTGACACAGGGGGATTCAGTGGGTATGCCCTCCTATTTTGAGAGATAGAAGAACGATCCTCTTTTGAGGTACCGAATCCTAAAAATTTGCATTTTAATTCTGCGCCAATCTAATATACTTATTTACACTAAAGTGCAAATTCTGTGATAAAATGTTCTGATAGCGTTAATAAGTATCTATTTTGACGCGTTTGCAACATCCTTGACAACATGCATGTACGTATATGTCATTATTTATAAGTGTTTAAGTCTACAAGATAAAAACACATTTTAACAAGTCCTCAAAAAATATCCTGTCCGATGTTGAGGTGTTAATAAAATCTAATGAATGAATATCAGACGCGTTCACAAACATTGCATGCACCGATCCCTAAGTAAGTCACTTGACGACATGCGTTATGGATATCAGAACCACAAACACCCAGACATAGAACGAACACAAATGTTCAACACACGAAATGTTTGTCCCAGGTGGGAATTAAGCCCACGACCCTTAGTTCAAAATGCAGGGTTGATGGGCAACGTACTTTGGGATCGGGACAATGTTATATAATATGAGCGTATTCATATAATTTAAAAGGTCGGCAAAGATCCCAGAACTCGATTTTAGTGGTACATGGGTGGTGTCGACTGCTTACCATCAGGTATCACACTTGCTCGCCTGCCGCCTTTTGCATAAAAAAAAATGATGTTATCTGACATTAAAATTATTAACAACGCTGGCTGGATGTCGTCAGAATAGTATAAGTAAGGATGCTGAAGATCGGACAAAGTGGTGAAGATAATGTAGGTAAGCGGACCCTGGCACCAGGCCGAGAATACTTTAGGGCGAAGACTACAGATTCTGATTCTAAACAGTATTACTAGATACAGAATCATCACATCATCATCATCAGCCTATTGCAGTCCACTGCTGGACACAGGCCTCTCCAATTGTTCGCCACTAGGTAAGGGCAAACATCTGGAGGATATACCCATAATCGCCACGCTGGGCAGGCGGGTTGGCGATCGCTCCGGTGACGCTGCTGCCTGTCATCGTTCTGGTGTACTCGTATTTAGCAACGCCTTTAATCGTGATGGTTATACCGCCACCAGTAGGTTGCCAGCGCCTCGTTTGTTATTTGGCAGGATGCACCATGGGCAGGTGAGGTTGGCATGGAGCGAAAAGATGATAGGCCGCTCCCTTACATCCCAAATAGAGAATAAATAACATTTATTCAGCGCACATTAAAAATACAGGGATATGCTAAATCTAAAAAGTAGCTTAATCAAGCTATAATGATAGGTATACTCGTACAATGTGTGAATGTGAAGAAGTGACATAGTTATTTTTGAAATTTATTGCGACTGTTTTCAACATTCCTACTGCATGTCTCAAAATTCGGTGAGAAAGAAAGAAATTGTCATTCAGGCATAAACAAACAAATGCACTGAAGTACCTATTATAATAAGTATGATCATTATTATATCTGTGGCCGTCAGGATTTCACTTAGATCTTCCTCCTAAGTCATCAACTGAGAGATATAATTTAATTCAAATGCTATACTGCGGTTTTACAAATTTGCCCACTCATTACCACATCTGGCTTGTGACTGCTAGCGCTACTTTGTGTGCTATTGTCTGTACGAATAAAAGTATCAGTGTCAACTGTTAATGCTAGTGGCGTCACTTTTTACTAAATGTGTAATGAATTAATGTAGGCAACTGACATTTTTAAATGCAATTTATTGTAAAAAAAATGTGGTGGTTTATTGCACTATGCGAGTAGAATCGAATTAAGACACCTTTCAAAAATGAGTATACCTACTCGTAATTTGTATTATTGTAAGTTTGTATTAGTGATAATCATAATAATCATTATTTCCATATCGAGTTTTAGCTTATTATTAGGTACTTCGGAAACAAATCCATGCCTGGGTGATTCTTGAAAACTATATAATTAAACATTATTATGATTGAATACACCTATTTGATTGATTAATAAAATTAGACAATTATGACCAGGAAATAGCCAATTAGTAATTGCATGTGATCGAATTGCAGGACTCTTACAATGTACAGTCGAGCAAGTCGATCGCAGACCTATTGATTAAACAATTAAAAGATTCTATTATTGTTCTATTCATTACTTTTGTACCACAAATGAGGTCTTTTTGAATAAGATCTTTTCTTTACCAAAACAAACATTTAATAACATTTATTATAATATAAATTTTTAGCGCTAGCGTGTTCAAGCGGCTGTCTTAATACGTCTCCATTTCATCTCGGTATGTACTCGGCGGATTATTCCACTGAGGCACAGTATATTTGAACTACATCAGTAAAATATTAACATTGTTGAGAAAACACATTTTTAAGCGATTGACAACTCACATCAACTACCCGGTCTCGTACTAAGGTTTTTCCTTGTATGTACTACTAGCTGCTGCTCGCGGCTCTGCCCGCGTGAATATTCGTATAAAACATAGCCTATGTGTTAATCTGATGTACAAACTATATTCCTGTAAAGTTTCATTAAAATCCGTTCAGTAGTTTTCGCGTGAAAGTGGAACAAACATCCATCCATCTATCCAAACAAACTTTCACGTTTATAATATTATATAGTAGGATAGTAGGATTAGTAGGATAAGTACCAGATGACTGTCGGCCACTACTAGAACACCCAGACCCGAGATCATTTAGAAAAGACTCCCCGGAAGTCAGCCATATGCTTAATCCTGCGCTACCCAAGTCCCTGCAAGTTGCTGCCCACGACAAAGGAGGCTTAGCGGGTATGCCCTCCCATTCTGGGAGAAACCGTTTGTGTGTTCCGTTCCTCACACCGCGACTCCCCCGGATATGGCGTGAAAGTGCCCTCTAGAAAAAAAGGTCTAAAGGCCTAACATGCTTTCCAATACACTTTATTTTTCTAAATGACTACGATGATGGCCAAGACGGCCTTGTCATCATCACCGGGCTGTAGGAGGAGCGGAAGGCTCTCACCCCTAGGCCTAAGCAACACAGCTAGCGCCCCCGAGTGGGGCTCGGGCCTCGGCTTAGGGCTGCTGGGATCGGCCCAGGCCCTACGGACGATGTTTTGAGGAGAGGGGAGACCGGTTGCGGGCCGGTTTCGCGGGCCAGACGCGATTCTAATGCACGAGGGAAGGAATGTTACTTCTAACTCCCTATTTTTTATAGAAGTCAGTTGCCTGCAATACATGTATACTGTGACGGAAGTTTCTAGTACTTTCGCATTGAACACACTTTGTTGATTCACTTTTCAATGATGCGACCTTCGTGTATTTTAATGTGTATTATGATAGAGCCTAGATTGTAGTGTGTATGTGTTATATGGTTATAGGGAAATTTAAAAAGTGCTGACTGTTTTACCCGACAACGCCAGAAGGAGGGTTATGTTTTTGGAGAGTATGTATGTATAGCGTGAACGGCTCTATGGGTTTAATCTTGAGAGGTGTCGTTAGATAAGTATTTGTAGTTGTTATATCGTCGCCGTAGAGCGAAAAGTCACTAAGTCGGTCATGACGTGTTTTGAGTTATGGCGGTTTAAAGTTTTAAAAAACAAAAAAAAATATAACTTAATTTTAGTAAAAGATAACTCTAATTTCATTGCTATATATCTTAAAGAATAGATAGACAAATAAGATTGTAATGTCACTTTCAATTAATTATGTTTAATTACTGAGATAATGACAAAAAAACTGAGTTAGTGACTATTTCACTCATGTTTGGATCATATCGAGAGTCATTAAGTCGACTTAGTTAGTTTTCGCTTTCATGTTTTGTACCGAACCAGTAATTCTAAAAGTAGTTAAGTCACTTTAGGTAATTTTTAGTATGGATTGGGTCCAAAATTATGCTTTGATTTGTAAAAGAGAGAAATAACCAACTCGACTTAGGTACAGATTTGCTTTGTTAGATCATAAAAAAAAGTGTTAAGTAAAATTGGTTAGTTTTCGACTGCCAATGAGTAGTGCAAACGTAAAGTTAATGTGTTTTCGCTCTCTGTAAAACAAAAACTATGGCGCGTACAGAAATGTCAAAAAGAAGAATTTGTGCAGAAAAATTTGGGGAATCTGGTTAGGTATTTAACTCCATTTTGGCCATATGTCGACTTAGTGACTTTTCGCTCTACGGCGACGATATATGTATTTAAAAAATCCGACAAAAACTTACAAAACCCGACTAAGTCTCTCGCAGTCTGATATCTGATCCTTTACTACATCCTGGGCTTCTCGAACATAGCACATGCCAGCCATCTTGTAAATAGTCGCTCCATCTTGTTTTTATTATATTATCACTTACTGTGCCGGCGGCGTCGCACGCGTGGATATTTGGTTTCAAAAGCAACGGATTTCCATAAAAAAAGTTATTCCTAAATTTTAAGTTAGACTAGCAATACATTGGTGAAAACCGCATTCAATTCCATGCAGTAGTTTTCGCGTGATGCGCATTGAAACATACAGGTAAAAATGTCTCCTGTTTTCCCCACACTTTTCTTCACTGCTCTGCTCCTATTAATTGTAGCGTGATGAAAAAAGCTCAGTATACCATAACCTGCCCAGGAGTATGAATAATAATTGTGCCAAGTTTCGTTAAAATCCGTCCAGTAGTTTTTGTTTCTATAACGAGCATACAGACAGACAGACAGACAAAAATTTTACTGATTGCTTTTTTGGCATCAGTATTGATCACTAATCACCCCCAGATACTTATTTTGAAAATAATTTCATGTACAGAATTGACCTCTCTATAGATTTATTATACTTAAGTATATTATAGTTGTTAACGGATTAAGAAGTTCATTTCTGCCAATGTCGACTGAAAATTGAAAATTGTTCATAGGTACATAGGTATTTCAGTATTTTTTCAATTTCCAAATTACATAAAAACGCAGTCAAGTCTCTTTTATTTTTTACTTACCATCTTACCAAGTCACAGGTACCAGTATTGTACACGTGTTATGTGTTTAATAACCTACATTTTTAAACAACTAAATAAAATTTAAGTGTCAGTACATAATGACAATATAACAGCTTTTTCCTATAAAAAAGACAGTTAAAAGGTAGTTATTTATTATTGTATTGTTTTGATCGACATTTGCTATTACATATGGTACTTCAACGGTGTTTATTAAATAACATATATGTATTTTGTTTGTTCCGGCTAATCTCCGCAATGGCTGGGCCGATTGTAACGGAACTTTCACTGGTAGAGCTGCCGTTATAGGGAATGTACGTAGGTACTTTTATTTTATTTTCAAAGAGGAGTTCTTCACGCTATTTACAAATAGCATTTAAAAATTACATGCAAATAAAAACACGATACACTCGATATCATAATAAATGTACCTACAATGCCGCCAAAAAGATTTTTATGTAATACTAGCTGTGCCCGCGACTTCGTCTGCGTGGAATAGTTTCTTGGGTAGTGATTTTAATGACCCCCAGTGCCTGGCAGCTGGCAGCGACGCGGCGCAGATCTCGGCGCGCTTTATATACCCGCGCAAACGTACATCAGGCTCGACGTGATTAGTTAAATCGGCGTAACTTTTTTATTTATGGACCGATTAACATGAAACAAACACTAAATGTTAAGGGAAGCTACCAGCAATATATTAGTGAAAACCGCATCTTAATCGGATACGCGGTTTCTGAGATTAGCGTGCACAAACATACAGACAATTCCAAAAATCATTGTTTTGGGTACTATTGCATTAATAAAGGCCTCCCATAATATTTTTTCACATATATCTTCCATGTACAGACAGCGATTCGTTACATTTTTATTATATGTATAGAAGAAGAAGATAGAAGATATAGATAAGTACTTTGCAAATGCAAGGCCATTACAGTCAAAAAAGTATACGCCCTTTAGGTACGGAACTCTGTCTTAGCCCTATCTATCCCTAAATGCTAGGTTCCCTTTTCACTCTTTGAATAATTATGGAAACCTAAAAACTAATGATTTTTGTGCTACATTTGGCATAAAAATAATTCATTCACAAATTAAGCGCTACGCTCTTGTCGTTGGAGAAATTTCCCCTTTTCCCTGGACTTAGCCCCTACTTTCAACTCCCTTTACGTCAAGACTTCAACAGTGATTAAATATTACACTTAGCTACTCTTAACGGTAGCCAAACGTTAAACATGAGGTCTATGGTGTAACATAATGATACTGAAATTGATTAATACACACATAATTACACAAGGAACGTGGTATAAATTGCTATTTATTTACGTACATCTGCATTTACATAATAGTACACAGAACCCAATTAAGTTGACAATGATTTGAAGCTCTTATACCACATAAGCATACAGTTTTATTTATTCCCATTACGTTTAAAGACACGTAAGAAAAGATAGGTCAAGATAAATTGGTTATGAATACCATAACAACTTGACCGTTCGTTTAAAAACGGCATTATATAAAAAAGAGGTCATCTTATACTGGTTTATGAATGTACGAAAATAGATTTTCGTCTTACGAAAACATGGTCCTTCTATTATTAGAACTGAGGTTGTTTACTTACGTATTCAGTCTAGCTATGAAGGATATCTCGTGTACATAAAACATATATTTGTTATTTTTGTTCCGTTTTTAATTTAAATAATTTATAAAGTAACATAAGTTTGAATTAAAATTCAGAACGGCAACTAGTTAGCAAGGTTCGCTAACTTAGACGTCGCTTGTTGGCTATTGGCCGAAAGTAAGTATTGAAATGAAAGCCGGGTTATATACCCGGAACAGGACTTCAGATGACTAAAGTTTTTTTAAGCGGAAAAACAAACCTATTTAATGAAAATGAATTCCGCTCCGCTTAGTCATTTCTCGTTCATTCTTTATATGTGAAAACCCCATTATTTACAAGTAATTGGTTACTTAGAAGTGACCATCACATAGAGTGCGTTTTTTTTTTATATTAAAAGCGTTCAGGATGGCCTTACTCCACCTGTTGGTAAGCGGTCGTCAGATCTAAATGTTACGGACAGGCACACCAGGGAATACCCACCGCGCCTGTCGCCCTCACCCTGAAGGCCCACTGAGATGCGGTCTCACGCCCCGCCTAAAGAATCCAGGATTGTAAGAGGAAGGAAAGGCATTCCATGACTTAATGGCACGGGGCAGGAACGAGGAACGAAAACTCTTGGAGACTAAACTAAATAAATAATAAATACACGCCACGCTGGGCCACACAGCGCCATCTGGCCCCAAACTAAGCCGAAGCTTGTACTATGGGTACTAGACAACTGATAAACTTACTTAGATTTTTTTTTTGTAAATAAATACATATTATACATTGAAAACACCCAGACCAATACAAACAGACATGTTCATGCACACAAATGTTTGTAATGTGTGGGGATCGAACCCACGACCCTTGGCTCAGAAGGCAGAGGTCACTACCAATTGAGCCACCGAGCCTGTCGGAACAATTGTCTGTTTCCATCATTGGTGTCGCAGTAGCGCTGGATATTTCGGGTTCAACCCCCCATAGGCGCATGACGGAGGGATAGGGGCTTTTAGTGGGTGTTTCCTGCCTCCCTTCCTTCCTCAGCAGGGCGAGTCCCAACCAGTCACTCCCCCCGGGTGACGAAGATGCCTAAATACATTTCCCCGGCAAAAAAGGTTGCGTTTCCATAGAAGCGGGGGCTGTGCGGGCGGAGCTAATAAGAATTTCCATTAGAACTACATTCAAATATTCCCATAGAAACACTCTTATTTATAGTACTCGCTTACAACAAACTAATTTAAAGCTATATATATGCAAGCAGTGGATTACTTTATGCGTTTATTAAGGATCAGGAGTTAGCGGGAAAACCTTTTGTATGAAAAATCTAAATCGCGTTAAGATAGATGATTGAAATTTGGCATGCAAGGTACCTTAATGAACGTTAAGATTACCTGCAACGCGATATTGCAAAATTCCAACGGGACCGGGAGTTATTGGAAAAAAAACTTTTGAATGTAAAAATCTAAACACGCGGACGAAGTCGCGGGCAAAAGCTAGTTAAGGATATATTTTAATTTAAGTTGCGACAGTAGACAAAGGGTTTAGCATTGTTCCAAGCAGACAACTATAACGCTGTGATTTAAATATATTTGTTTTATGACAAAATAGGTCCTTGTTTGTGTTAGTTTATTATTTACTAGCTGTGCCAGCGGCGCCGCGGCGTCGCACGCGTGGATATCGGGTTTCAAAAATAACGGACTTGCATAAAATGCTGCCTAAATTTTATGTAAGACCTCAATGAACACAAATGTTTGTACTGTGTGCTATGTTATAATATAGCCTATGTTCACCGGAGATAGTGTAGCTTTCCGACAGTGAAAGGATTATCCAAATCGGTCCAGCAGTTTCGGAGCCTATTAATTTCAAACAGACAATCAAATCTTTCCTCTTTATAATATTAGTTTAGATAAACATACATTGGGACAGACAGAAAAAAGCGACTTTGTTTTGTACTAACTTGCCTACTGAAAATATTTTTAAATCCTTCTCTACCTTAGTTAACCAGGATTTAAGTATATCGCTATTCAAGTTTTTTTTTTTTTTTATTGCTTATTGGTGGCAGACGAGCAAGCGGCCTGTCTGATGTTAAACTGTAACCGCTGCCCATGGACATCTGCAATGCCGGGGGCACAGCAATGCCGCTACCTACCGTGAGAAGAGAGCTCTCTTTAAACCTCGCTTGAAAAAGGACATGTCGTAGCGATCAGGAAACACCGCGGCTGGGAGGTCGTTGCAAATGTTCAACAATCTGATTGTATCACCGTTACAAAACAATCTAAGTACACAGCACATTACATTATTAACCCCATAGCGTAAGCCATCACATACGACCATGACTTGTTATGTAACATAATGACTACTGAATTACTTTAACTACACGTTAGCTTAATATTAAAATTCCTGTTATAGAACGGAAATCTATTAAATGACTGTGTATTGTAATATACACGTGTTATTAGAAAAAGATAATGCTGAGATTGTAATAACTTAACAAAAATTTAAAAGTTTCAACTTTGTGGATTATATTTTTTTTATACGTAGGTGGAGATTGGTTGGCTCTGCTAAATAAGCGGAGCGAACCTATCATATTTTCGCTCCAAGCCTAACTCACCTGCCCGTAGTGCATCCTGCCGAATAACAAACGAGGCACTGGCAACCGACTGGTGGCAGTATAACCAACACAATTGAAGGCGTGGCTAAATACCAAAGGCCGATGACGGGCAGCAGCGTCACCGAGGGGAGAAGCTACGCCCTGCGATCGCCAACCCGTCTGCCCAGCGTAGCGATTATGGGTATATCCTTCAGATGTTTATTACGTAAGTGGCGAACAACTGGAGAAGCCTATGTCCAGATGATATAAAAAAGTGAACATTGATATGAAATCCTATCAAATTGCTGCTTACTGCTGTCTTAATCTCAGTATGCAATGAATTCACTTTCTTGTCGTCGCTAAAGACATAACAGGTCATCATAATAAGTAATTGACAGCGAGAGTACACTGCTATTCATTAGAAAATGCATAATCTTTTAAGCATTAAGAAGATAGACTAAGTAGGTAATATAACCATTTCTCCATAAATGCGTTAAAAAATGTAAAAGTGAAGAGCTTTCTTTATCCAGTTTCGACGTCGATCGGGTTATATGGGAAAGAAGATAAAGAAGAATGTAAGTAGATGGTCACCATAACGCAGCCAGTGTAATGAAGAACTTAATAAGGACGGCCAGCAATGACGTTTCCCGTTTAAAAGATTCTAGGTTGCAAAAAGAATATTGGAAGAGTAGGTTAGCAATAGATTGTGAGAAGATGATGATGGTTGCTGATTGTCACGTTGAAGTTCGTAACATGTTAAAGAATTCCCAAACTAGCCCTAATCGTTAAAGAAAGGAGTGGTAGTGATAAAACCACATAGCACCTTCCATTTTATCTTCTACGTAGAATAACTTTTATTTTAACATTCGTGACTGAAGTTTACTAAATTGAGGTACTTTTCCAATTGATTTCAAGGATCATGATTCACGCAACATGATAGGTATTGTGATTATAAGAAAATATTTATAATTCATGCAAAAAACCGCAATAACATAGTAAACAAGGCTATCTCTTTCCATCTCACTATGTCAGAGCGAGATATACGCTATGACTAAGCAAATCGAAGGCTTTTGTTGTCGTATTGATTTCTTAGTATTAAAATCGAGTTAAAAATAGTGTATTGACGTATATGTACGGTTACTTTATAGGCAAAGTGGGTTATACCAACGCCGGGTAGGTTTGCCATAAAATTAATGTGTTTGTTCTTAATTAAACGATCATTAAGTTGTCTGCACTGTAGTGAAGAGGCAATTTACTAGTGTCAGAATACTGAATACAAATGACCTGGTGACTGAGATAGTCAAGTGTGCTCTTAGTCGACGTATGTCTGTCGCTTTTCCCCCCAAACATACGTCCTTAGGGCATCTCCCAGCAACGCCCTGGGCCGAGGCTCGAGCCTTACAGGGGGCGCCCTCGGCAACGTTACTTAAATTCTAAGGGGTGAGAGGCTTCCGTTCCTCCACCAGTCCGGTGGTGATGACAAGGCCGCCCTTCATCGTAGTCATATAGGATCTTTTCCTAAAAAGGGTACCCGGTACCTGCGGGTGTTGGAAGTACTGGGTTTGGATCCCGGGTCTTAATATATATGTCGCAGTCATCTGGTTGAATCTCCTATTCAATTGAATCGCTAGCGCATTCATTGAATGACGACATTCAATTGTATGCCTAAAGGACAACTCGTCAAGTTATTGAATGAAACGTTCAACGACTTGACTGAACGTCATTTTAGCATAGTCGTTGAATGGGTAAACCCCGAAGGCCGACTAGTCGGCCTTATTACAACCGACTAATCGGCTAGTCGGCGAAAGTCATAATCGGCACATCTCTAAAATAAATACTTATAATTTTATACGCGAAGTGAGGACGGGTCGCTAGTTTTTATAAATTCGGGATAAGTCTTTTGGAATCTATATATATAAAAGGAGAAACTGACTGACTGACATATCAACGCACAGCCCAAACGGCTAAACGTAGGCACTTGAAATTTGGAAGGGACGTAGCTTAGGTACCGTAGGGGTGCACTAAGAAAGGAATTCTCGAAATTCCCACGGGAACGGGAATTAGCGGGAAAATCCTTTTGTATGAAAAATCTAAACCGCTTAAGTTAGACGCTTGAAATTTGGCATGCAGGTACCTTAGTAAATATAAAGTTTAGTTATGGCTGTATTTTGAGAAATTCCCACGGGAACGGGAGTTAGCGGGAAAAAACTTTTGTATGTATAAATTTAAACACGCGGACGAAGTCGCGGGCAAAAGCTAGTTTATTATAAAGTGAATAATGGGGTAAGTAATTTCAGTTTAGCCGTATCGTCGCTGCTCCCATAAACAAGTTCTGGAGTTGATTCGTAGTGAGGCAAATAATAGATTAGGTATAAGCGTAAATTCAAGTCAACGTCTTGTTATAATTCGTTAATCAATCAAAACAACGGTACCCAATATTGTACTACAGCTTAACCGATAAAAAAACGCTTAAATGGTCATTAAGTGAACTCCTATCACTTTATCAGCGATGCAATTTTGAACATTATGTTTTGAGCAATAAAGTATACAAATTAAATTTTGTTTACATTCTCAGGGTTATCCTAATCGCTTGAATTAAAGTGTACATAAATACCTGTCTAGAATTTCCAGGAATTTGACGATTGAATTGGCCTATTGTGGAATATTCGTCATGACGTCGAAATAATAATAATTATAATAAATGCTTTAAGCTTTTTATATCAGCTCAGTTTTCTTTGATACAGTGAGTACAAGACAAGCTTCGGCTTAGTTTGGGGCTAGATGGCGATGTGTGATGATGGCCCAGCGTGGCATGTCTTGGTTTATTTACTTACTTTTAGTTTACTAAATATAATATAGTCCGTTGCCATTTATAGTCTGCGACAATTTCAAAATCCCGAATATGTTAAATATTGCGTTTTTTTTTTGTTTATTACCAAAAGATGATACAAACGTTGTGGCTAGGTAATTAAAATTACTAGTCTAGCCGGGCTGTAAACGGTGTTAAATTGTTTTGATTTATGCAAACAGGAAAAAAAAAGAAAAAATACTCACGGTTAAAAGAATGCATCTCCGATGTTTATTTCTTTCTTCTTTAATATTTCCACTATTATTTTGAATGCACTATTATCGTCACTGCATCTGTACCTAATATTTTTTACTTTGTTGCACTTTCTTCAAAAATATAATTATCTTATTGGAAAAATACACACGTAAAATTTTCAACAAAAAAAAACTTTTCTTCTTTTATATGTTAAAATATTATACTTAATCACTGATTTATGAAATAATGCAAGTGTTTAATTTAATTTCCGAAACTTTGTTACTTGTAACTTAGAATAAATGAGGTGAAAAGGTCTTATATTTATATGTTTTACTTCAATTACTATTTATACTGTTATGTACTTGGTGAATATACTATTGTATTTTGTATAAAGTACAGGTTTTTATCTATTTAAAATATTTTATTTTGTTCACTATTATTTCTCCATTCCACTGCATTCCCCTACAGAATATCAATCTGAAACAAATAAATTACTTACATTAAATTTTTATTTACTGTTAACTTCAAATAATCATAATAAATTTATTTACCTACTTAAGACACAAAATACATAGCTATGTTTAGAATATTAAATATTACAGAAGTTCAGAGTTTAGCAATGGACCACAAACTAGGAATAAATAAACATCAATGATGATCCGATTCCCTATTTACAAACAAGTAGATATTTTATCACTTAATCGAAACATAATAATCAACAAATGTAAAAACAAAACTACTTAATTATAAAAATTAACGTGTCTCAATTAAATGGATGGGGTTAGAACCAGGGATTCTCTAAGAAAGAACAATCACCACGAATTGGCCATATGAGCCTGCCGAAAATAGCAAATTTTAATAAATAATAAATATCAGACAACATCACATACATTTCCGTTCCCAAAATACAACCTTGGGACTTTATTTATTTTATATATTTATTTATTTTATTTATCCTATTTTGATTTATTTTATTTGTCCTATTTTTATTTATTTTAATTGAACACAAATGTTTATTAAACGAATGTTTTCCCTGGGGATGAACGTTCACAGATTCAGAGTTCAATAAAAACGAAATTCTACTGACCTAAATAATGAACACACTCTATCCACGCAACAATCCAATTAATAAATCACATATTTAAATCTCACTACTTTTACGCACGATTACTTTTCATTATTATTATCGTGTAAATGATACGAAGGATACGAAAATAAAGAAATGCTTATCAAAACAATGATCAAACTGACAAGAGCAGATAAGTATTTGACGTACAATAATAATGTAGAACTACCCCCCGTTTTATATTAAAATAATAGGTCCGAAATATGTTATGTGTTATGTTAATATTTTGTTAAAATATAATAGGGGTTAATTTTATAATCAAAAAATTAATAGAATTTATTTCTTATTCCAAATAGGTATTATTATTTAATAGCTGTTCGTAACATCAAAATATGACGCACATGGCAAACTCCTTTATTAAAATATCTTTAGCGAAAATTGTTATTTATTTTTTCTCGGAACTTAAGCTAATGTTTAATTAATCTATATTAATATTATAAAGCTGAAAAGTTTGTTTATTTGTTTGTTCGAACGCGTTTATCTCAGGAACTAAGTACTGGTCCGAATTGAAAAAGAGGCTTTAGGCTATATAACATCACGCTACAGCTATTAGGAGCGAAGAAATAATGGAAAATGTAAAAAAAAAACGGGGAAAAAATAACTATTCCACGCGGACGAATTCGCGAGCACAGCTAGTTAATAATATATTCTGCTTCTTGGGGACTTAAACCGTGAAAATACTGTGCAGTCAAACAGTACTATAGTTCATTCGCGTTAAGAAAATATTTTTTTAATTTAATTGGCTAGTGGCCGGCAGTCGGTGATGAGTCACTATTTTCTTAACGCGAATGAACTATAAGTATAAAGTACAGTTAATCTAACATCTGCCGAACTCTCTCCATGGGATACCATAGAATACGCACACATGTTCCCTTCTTCTTCTAGTCTTGGGTCCGTGTTGCACTAACTATATGTGATGTAAGGTACATTTTTATTGGACCTTGTCGTCTGCTTACCATCAGGCAAGACGCAGTCATTTTGACAAGCTAACCATAGAATACGCACACATGTTCCCTTCTTCTTCTAGTCTTGGGTCCGTGTTGCACTAACTATAGATATGTGATGTAAGGTACATTTTTATTGGACCTTATCGTCTGCTTACAACCAGGCAGGACGCAGTCATTTTGACAAGCTAATATAACAAAAAACTATTAGTAAGTATGTAAAATCAAGTGTTTTTCTAAAAGCTTTTTATAATGTTTTTACATGCAATCGCAGGTTATACATACAAACCACGGTGAATTATTTTATTTAGTAAACAAATTTTACCAAATGACAAGATAATATTCCGATTAAATGTTATATTTTTTCTTACATTTATGTGATTAACAAAATCAAAAAAATGTGAAAATATGCTTCGCATACTTCCTTTACTATAATCACGTGTGATGTCAAAAGGGCTCTTGAGATTATTAACTTAGTTGACCACACAGCTATCTATATTATGTATGCATAAATAATTATGATAATTGGTTACCGCGTGTGACGTGCTAATATGTGTTTTTCCCCGGATTTAAAAATTGGTCCGAATCAGCGGAAGTTTATGCTCGACGAGTAGGTACAGACGGTGATTCAACAAACTTATGTCCAATTAATTTTAACCCTTAAATCCTAGGTTTTAGTGATAAACCTAGGTAAACCTAGGTTTTTATTTAGATAAACAATGGGTTCTGTGCATGCGCTTTGGCGTCGATTCAGCGTTCGTTCGCGCTAGTGACAGTAAAAGTGTGACCATTAAAAGTACCAGTGTGGCTACTAAAATGCCAATATGGCTAATAGAAAACAAAAGTGTGGCCATTAAAAAGCACCAGTGTGACTATAAAAAGCGCAATGTGACCACTTAAACGGCTAACGTGGCCACTAAAAGAGCCAATGTGACCACTAAAAGCGCCAGCGTGACCACTAAAAGCGCCAATATGACCACTAAAACCACCAGCGTGGCCACTAAAAACGCCATTGTGACAACAAAAAGCATCAGTGTGGCTACTAAAAGGCAAATGTCGCCTCTAAAATCGCCAGGCATTGTTAATAGCCACAACAATGCCAATGTGACCACTAAAAAGCCCCAGAGTAGCTGTCTGCTGTACCCTTTGATAAATTAGTGACAAAGTGAATACAATAGATAAACTTAATAATAAACAAAATGTTTGTTTGTCTGTCGTTATCTCTAATTGACCAATAAGTTGTAACCCAATTTGGTATTAATCAGTAATTTCCCAAGGTCATAGTTTTTCGTCACCGTGACTTCCTTGATATGAAAAATGGTTCCCTATGGATTCATCAAGAATGAACGTGTTTTCTCACTAGCTAGACCGAAGAAGCAGTCTTTTAATGTTTTGTCTAATTGTCGTATACAATGCTGCAGTAGGACTATACCTATAATTAAATATTATTAACCGTTAACCCTCCAATTAAACTTAATACCTAATAATAAATCAAGATAATGACAGCTTCCGTAAATAGGGCAAATTAATGTAAGTAATGTTGTAAATGTTGCTATATTATGAGCTAGCTAATCTTTTAAGAAGGAAGGAAGAAAAAATGGTCGGGATGACCATTCTCCATTCTCTAGGAACGTAGTATAGGTGAGGTAGGGCATAGCGAATCTTCGCGAAAATTGAGTTGAGCTGCCCGTGCGGGAAAGGACCTTCACCTTATAGAACACCGCAGCCAAATTACCTCTGGGTCGTATTTCTGCCGGTGAGTAGGGTCTCCGGAGATCGTGGGTTGAGTGCTGCATCAGCAGCCGGGGGTTAGGGTCTGGCGGGCATGGCGGTGGCACCTGACGGGTAATTGTCCAGTTACTTGCCTTGCCAGTTAGTTGTCACATCTACTTAGGCTACTCTTTCACATTCCATTAGGCGTAGGGAAGCCATCAGGTCGTGCTACTATAAAAAAAAAGGATAGTCTCCTCTGACACGTACCCAAATCAGTCACTGGTTCAGCTGCATTGCAAGCCTAATTCTGGCCACCGACTGATCCCGAAATGTGGCAGTAGTCACTTCATGACTTCATGGCTGTTTCGCCAAGTGAACGGTATACCTGCGCCGGTGGAATCCTGCCACCTCAAACCACAAGAATTCCTTTAGTTGACTCCTACGACGAAGAGAGGTAGGCATAGGTAGTAGGGCATAGCGACTCTTCGCTCAAATGGAGCCGCCCGTCCGGGGAACGATCACCCTATAGAATACCGCAGTCAAATGACCTCTGGGTCGTGTTTCTGCCGGTGAGTAGGGTTTCCGGAGCTCATGGGGGGTTAGGGTTGGGCCGGCATGGCGGTGGCAACTGACAAGTAACTGACCAGTTACTTGCCCGTTGTCACAGCGACTTGGGCTTCTCTCTCGCTTTCCATCAGGCGTAGGGAGGCCATTATGTCGAGCCACTATAAAAAAAACGGTGATTTTATTATTTTTCGTCACCACATGGAAAACGTTAATTTTGCGTATACTTCTGTTCTTCGAGTAAAGGGTAGCAAGTGCAGTTAGATAATATATGAGACCTTATCGCGTCGTCTTGTGTAGCGGGGCTACCAATAGGTACTAGACTTAATTTCCTATGTCGCCTGGTTTGGGCAGAGGGCGTCCACGGTACGTCGCCATACCGCTCGATCTTGAGCTTCCCGCGCGCTTTACGTCACTCCGAGTCGTTCCAGGGGATGTAAGGGAGCGGCCTATCATCTTTTCCCTCCAAGTCATCCTCACCTGCCCGTGTTGCATGTCAAATAGCAAACGAGGCGCTGGCAACCGACTGGTGGCGGTATAACCATCACAATTGAAGGCGTAGCTAAATAGCTCATAGCTCCAGCGTCACCGGAGCGAGAAGCTACGCGCTGCGTTCGCCAGCCCGCCTAGCAAACAACTGGAGAGGCCTATGTCCAGCAGTGGACTGCAATATGCTGATGATGAGGTCGTTCCTATCGACTTCGCTTCTGCAGTGAGTTACTTATAAGAAACTAAAAACATATCAGACACCACATAAGTTGATCCAATCCTAAAGTAAGTATTTTAAGTATATTTTAAGCACTTACGTCAATGCTCAAAATTGCAACGTGTTTATGTCCACAGTGTGGCCCAGGGTCGTGAAGTTCGAACGACACAAGAACAGTAGAACAGTTAGTAAACGATGCCTTGACCGACAAGACCTTTCCACCCGAAGGTTGTCTGAAGAGATCGCTATCAGCGATAAGACCGCCTACATTGTAATACAATGACTGTAAGATTTTTTCCTGTGTATGTTTCACTTTTTTGTGCAATAAAGAATGTATCTATTTTTTGGCACGTTGTTCTTTAGAGGAAATTATACAAATACATAAAATAAATAAATAATAAATAAATATCCCAAGACATGCCACGTTGGGCCACACAGCGCCATCTAGCCCCAAACTAAGCCGAAGCTTGTACTATGGGTACTAGACAACTGATAAACTTACTTTTAGATATTTTTTTTGTAAATAAATACATATTATACATAGAAAACACCCAGACCAATACAAACAGACATGTTTATGCACACAAATGTTTGTACTGTGTGGGGATCGAACCCACGACCCTTGGCTCAGAAGGCAGAGGTCACTACCAATTGAGCCACCGAGCCAGTCAAATATATGGGATATATGGGACTATGGGTATCAACAGTACAAACCCTTATTAATGTGCTATATTTAAAATTGGGGACTTGATCCTGCTATGTTGACGCTCTCAACTTAGGCCTGTTGCAGTAAAAAATGTAATTAGTCCGTCTGTTAGATTGTTGAAAAATAAAAGACACGTATTTTTTCATTTGTATATAAGACCAAAAATTACAAAGATAAAGCCCATTAAAATTACGCGTGACGTCAAAGAGTGGGAGTTTTTTCACCACTGAGTGACGTTAAAGACCCCCACTCCTACATTTTGATGCCTGTTGTATCTTTGTTATTTTTTCCAATATATTTTTATAAACTCCTTAGTGCGCGTGGTCGAAACCGAAATTATAATGCCACTGTCATGCAAACCGTAATTTTACTTTTATTTTTTGAAGTCGGTTAATATTTTTTTTTATTAAACGACTTCAAAAAAAAGTACTAGGTTCTCAATTTGACTGAATATTTTTTGTTTTATGTTTGTTACCACATATCTCCAAGAATTGTGAACCCAATTGGAAAAATCTTTTTTTTTTTTTTGTGCGAAAGCGTATACTTTCTAGTTGGTACCATTGTCATCATATTGAAGTCGGTTTTTCTTTTGCTAAAAAATGCTGTCATTCCGTAAGCTACTCGTATTTACTTTAGAGACAGGTCAAGTCATATGACGTCATTACGTCAGTCGTATTATTTAAAAAAGAAATATTTTTATCTCAGTTTACTTGTTTTTACGCCACCAATTAGTTGATATTATTTGGCGAATAGATAATACGAGTATAGTCACGTTGACTGACATGAGCTTCACGTAATCTTCTGTGACTGAGGCCAGACGATTCACGAGAAGCTCGATTCACGTGGTACTTCTCCATACTCTGCCCTCTGCCCTCTGAGCCAAGGGTCGTGGGTTCGATTCCCGCACAGTACAAACATTTTGTGTTCATGAACATGTCTGTTTGTATTGGTCTGGGTGTTACCTAGGTATAATATGTATTTATTTACAAAAAAAAATGTAACTAAGTAAGTTTATCAGTTGTCTAGTACCCATAGTACACGCTTCGGCTTAGTTTGGGGCTAGGTGGCGCTGTGTGGCCCAGCGTGGCATGTCTTGGGTTATTTATTTATTTATTATACTATACCTATATATTCGTATACGAGTATTTCATAAACTCAAGCTTAATTGTGTTCTTATGCAGGTGAGTACATGATTTCACATTTGGGAATAATTTCTCTAACCAAGGTGTAAACCTTGAGGTACAAAGTGAAGTTGGGGACGGAATGAAAGGGAGCGACCCATCATCCTTTCGCTCCAAGCCAACCTCACCTGCCCGTGGTGCATCCTGCCGAATAACGAACGAGGCGCTGGCAACCGACTGGTGGCGGTAAAACCATCACAATTGAAGGCGTAAATAAATATCACAGACCGACGACGGGCAGCAGCATCACCGGAGCGAGAAGTTACGCCCTGCGATCGCCAACCCGCCTGCCCAGCGTGGCGATTATGGGTATATCCTCCAGATATTGGCCCTAAGTGGCGAACAACTGGAGACGCCTATGTCCAGCAGTGGACTGCAGTAGGCTGATGATGATGATGATGACAAAGTGAAGTTTCTATTACGAATTTTTAGATACCTAGCTTGTAAGGATCTCCTAATTTAGATACCTAGCTTCTTCTTCTCTTAAATTTGGTAGACCACAAATAAATTCAAGTAAATGAGTCTGCCATGCTTTCCGAGTCCTGTCAACGTTATTTTATAAAGTGCGGGCATGCTATTAATTGCACTTCTTCTTCTTTGCGTTTCGATGGCAAATCGAAATCAAGCACGCTGTGCCCAGTGCTCCGCCACCCCGACCGCACCCCCAGTCACGGACATTAGCTCGGTAAGCGAGCAGGCCTCTCCACTCGTGGGACAGCAGACCAGGTGAGACATACTCTGGAGAGGGGTACCACACTCGCAGGCAAGCTCCGACCCATCAGTGTACCCACCTGAACATAATCTCCTTGCTACGACCAACCTGGGTACAGAGTCTGTTTAAGGTGCAGCGCAGACGACACACTTTGAGATAGAGTCTGCGTTTGCGTTAAAAAGAGCGTCTAGGTCTGCCCGCAGAATCGTCGTGTGCGTTGAGTTTGTGAAATATCCGCGACAGATTTTTGCGCGTCGTGTGCGTTACTGCATATAATTGCAAAAAAGTGCGTCACGGATAGTCTGTCGTCTTCGCTGCCCCAATGACTTTCAGGTCAGCCATGGCAACTCATGTCCAGGCGGAAGTTTCTCCAAACAAGGCACAAAAGGAACCGAAGGTGAGCAAGTACCTAACCCGGCAAATTTAGTATCGCCACATTATCCAATAGTAATCGATCCCGCTCTTGGCCCATCCCTTCACCGTTCCGTTCCCGGTTTCATACAGTTCCTCTCCCGGCACTCAAAATTTGCTTCTAACCCCAGGATTTGCATGGGACATGGAAGGAACACTGTAGGTTGATACTCGTACTGTATGGAGCGTATACGTCATTGTGGACTATTGCGACTCTCATGCAATCGAACGGAAAACACATAAGTATGTTATGTATGTTTAGATGCGTATTGTGTACGTAAGCAGCTTTATTGTGTAGGTACCATATAATGTATCATCGTCATCATCCTGCAGCGTCCTATGCTGGACATAGGCCTCCCTCCTCTCCCTCGGCGATTACAGGCCACAGGACATATAACAAACACCTCCAGAACTTAGGCATCACAGCCCCCTGTGCAGAGCTTGCCTAGAAGCGGAGGAATTAGCCGCTCCAAGCAACCTCACCTGCTCGTGGTGCATCCTACGAATAACCACGAGGCGCTGGCAAACGTCTGGTGGCGGTATAACTATCACAGTTGATCGCGTAGCTTAATACCACTGACCGCCGATGACGGGCAGCGTCACCTGAGCGAGAAGCTACGCCCTGCGATCGCCTACCCACCTGCTCAGCGTGGGGATTATGGGTATATCCTTCAGATGTTTTCCCTAAGTGGCGAACAACTGGAGAGGCCTATGTCCAGCAGTGGACTGCGATAGTCTGATGATGATTATTATTTATAACAGTTCATTACCAAAACCCGGTATCATCCGCGCTTCGCACTGAAGATGTTGTACCTACTTACATCATGTTTACTTTACGACATCAAAAACTTACCCTCCAAAACATAAATGCAATCCTTTTAACACTTGTAGCATTGTTCATTTACACTTCAAACGATTCAATAAAACCCAAATTAAAAAAGTTTCAATTTGTCAAAAAAGTTCATTTCAGTCTGTGGAGAGCCTTTAAAAAGTTCTTTTCTTCAATCAACTGAACAAGTTCGTTTTTTAAAAAAGTTCTCTCTTTAAACTTTTAATACACCTTTTTTCGTTCCCGGCATCCGTAATTTCTATCAGTTCTTTAGCGGTGCGAATGAACTCAATAAATTCGCGATAATTTCTGCGCACGATACGAAATAGTCCGAACGTGCCTACGTTCCGCTTTCCGTTATCACTGTGGCCTGTTTTGTGATAAATAACGATATTCAGTTGAATAGTTAAGCACATGTATGTGAGATTGAGAATAATTGACGCGACAGAAGGGTCAGTGGTAATTCTCTTAACAGGGTCCCTTGAACCGCTACAATTGCAAAGAGATGTTACCTACATACTTTATGGCCAGTGTGTGCTCTAAAGAGTTATTTTCACTTGTCCCACGTCACTTTCCCTCTTTCGCTACAGAACCGTGCTGATTTTCACCGTCACAATTTTTCCATTCCTGTGCTACTTACAAAAAATTCGGCAACTCTTATCTTTGTCGCGTCGTTAAATGTGGAACTCTAAAAACCAAGGGAGAAGTAGACGAGGAAATCGCTCATCTGATGTTAAACGGTTACCATCGTTCATAAACTCTGCAATGTCAGAACCATACCTATAAAAAAAAACAAATTTGCTCTGTTGGCTCCCTCTTCGGGCCGCGTTAGGTCAAGTAACGATTAGGAAACACCGGGGCTGTGAGCTCGATCCAGAGCTTGTATGTACAACGGAGATAATGATTTTCATTTTAAATTCCTAACTAACAATATGGTTAACAGTCGTCTCAGTAATGGTAGAATTAAAATCGCGTGGCATCGATTTGCATTGCCATTTTTGCGTTGCGAATTCGCATAGAGTCGCTTTGCAGTTTTGTGTACAACCCTGTAGTTGCATTGCCACTATGCTTATAAGATACTATTAACAAAGTATGTATGTTGCTTCATCATCATCATCATCAGCCCGTGTCAGTCCACTGCTGGACATAGGCGTCTCCTAATGTTCGCCTGTATGTTGCTTGCGCGATGTAGAATATCCGGCGTTTCTTGATACTACCTACCCTTAACAATATTCGATACTACTGTTTCCAGTTAATCTTTGGAATAAAGTGAGTATTATTCGATCTGTTATATATTGTCTCTGTTAATGGTGGGTGGCACTGAAGTGTCCGCACCAGTTGGTTCTGGGTTAACTTAAATAAATGTCAACATTACAAGCCTACATTTATATAGGTATCCATTCCAAAGTAATTACCTAGCCCTTAGTTCTGGGTTAACTTAAAAAGGTCAACATCACAAGCTTATCTATATCCATCCCTTCCAAAGTAATTAGCCCAAGCATGTATACTATGTGATGAAATTAAGTAAATTTTAAGCACAATAATCGAAAATATTGCAAATAAATAACTATGTATGCCTACCTACATAGTTAGTAGTTATTCGGTATACATAGTTACCAATATAATGTTGCTGTATATTCTCTTTTATATTGGGGAAAATGTTTCTTATACAACCCCTCCACCTGAGGGAGTGACGGAGTTTGTGAGACTTTAGTCTCATAACGAGAGAGTGTTGCTTCTTGAATTTGGGTGCAGGGAATGAATACCCACTAAAACCTCAGTCATTCCGTCGCTGTGGGCAGTGAGTTCCTGAAAATTGGCTGGTCTGGTAGACTAGCTAGCTGGATTCTGTACTATAAAAGTAATTTATTTAAATAAAAATCCTAAAAAGAGAGTAACATAAGTTACATCTTTTCAAATATCTAATGTAAATATGTTTAGTAGTAAGTATAGCAATAAGTCGAGATTAGTGCGATAATATTGACGCTGGTAATCATACATACTTATAATTTCCTTGATCAAATCGCTTTAAATTATACCAATTTCATCTTTAGCGAGCGGTTAAGTTAACCACCACATAAACCGCAGTTAACACCTCAACTGTGCCACCGGCCTGACCTCTGCCATTGGGCGAGTTTTATCTGCCCAGCTCGCGTTTGTTAGAGCCTTCGCTACACGTGACTTGTCACTTGAGTATACTCGAGAGTATCGGTATAATATTGTTCTGAAAATGCTGGTGTAAGTGCGAAATGTTATTTAGATTATTTTTTTTATAGTTGCTCGACATAATGTATTTAAGTATATATTTGTGGTACCTTCGTTGTTCTGATACCCATAACACAAGTGCTTAAGCTACTTACTTTGGGATCGGAGCAATGTATGTGATGTTGTCTGATATTATTATATTATAAAAAAAAATGGCTTCCCTCCGCCTGACGGAAAGTGAAAGAGAAGCCCAAGTCGATGTGACAACTGGCAAGTACCTGGTCAGTTACCTGTCAGTTGCGACTGCCATGCCGGCCCAACCCTAACCCCCCACGAGCTCCGGAAACCCTACTCACCAGCAGAAATACGACCCGGAGGTCATTTCGCTGCGGTATTCTATAGGGTGGAGGTCCTTCCCCGGACGGGCGGCTCATTTCGAGCGAAAATTCGCTACGCCCTACTTCTCTTAAAATATTGTTTATTAGGTAAGACTTACTTTATACTTGTAAACAGGTACTGCCTTTGGGGACTGGTCTACTCCTGATTATCCTGTATCTATTAATAATTTATCTATTTCGTCGGCAGCTTAAACTAATATGTGTACGTCTGTTGATACATGCGCGTACTTACTTACGCGTCTTATATAAGATGCCTACGGCCGTATTCACAAACGTTAGGTACTATGTGATGCGCAGACGCACAGTGCCCAAAATCCTATAGGTTTTTGCGTACCTGTGCGTCCGCGCGTAGCGCATAGTAACGTTTGTGAATACGGCCGCTAGTTTCCTGTAGATCGAAGCTTACCACTCAGTCTTAATTCATTATCATTATCATCAGCCTATTGCGGTCCACTGCTGGACATAGGTCTCTTCAGTTGTTCGCCACAGGGCAAACATCTGGATCATTTACCTACCCATAATCGCCACGATGGGCAGGCGGGTTGGCGATCGCAGGGCGTAGCTTCTCGCTCCGGATACGCTGCTGCCCGTCATCGGTCTGTAGTATTTAGCTACTCATTTAATTCATTATAGGTATTGGTTAAGTATCTTATATACGAGTTAATGATCATCATCATCATCAGCCTATTACAGTCCACTGCTGGACATAGGCCTCTCCAGTTGTTCGCCACTTAGAGCAAACATCTGGAGGATATACCCATAATCGCCACGCTGGGCAGGCGGGTTGGCGATCGCAGGGCGTAGCTTCTTGCTCCGGTGACGCTGCTGCCCGTCACCGGTCTTTAGTATTTAGCTACGCCTTCAATTGTGATGGTTATACCGCCACCAGTCGGTTGCCAGCGCCTCGTTTGTTATTCGGCAGGATGCACCACGGGCAGGTGAGGTTGGCTTGGAGCGAAAATATGATAGACCGCTCCATTACATCCCCGGGTTAATGATAATAAATAATAATGATATTATTGAGATTGGATAACTAGCTGTCCGTTCACTAAACGTGACAAAATGATGTCACAGATAGTTTAGCTGACACCAATATCTCATCTGTTGACCTATATAATAACGAGTCCTCTTAATGTTTGTTTATAAATAGCTACCTATAAGTCTTACGTAGGTTGCCCGTGTCCTTCGTCTAGTCAAAAGGACGTAGCTTAGGTTGGAATCGTGTGTCGAGCGAAAACTGGGCCCTTACCACCAAAATCGAAAACGATCGTTCGTTGAACGGATCGCGTACTTTTGCATCATAAATCTCTCCCATTTGCCTTCCGTGTTCGAATATATCAATTAAATTGTTGAAAATCGACGTTGACGAATTTTTAACCGACTTCGAAAAAAGGAGGAGGTTCTCAATTCGTCTGTATGTATAATATTTTTTTTTATTTTTTTTTATGTTTGTTCACCGATATTTCCGTCAATTATGGATGGATTTCAAAAAATTTTCGACAGTTCGACAGAGGACACTTCCGAGGTGGTCCCATTATCACCAAGTCAGGATCTGATGATGGGATCCTGGAGAAATTGAGGGCAACAACCGAAAATTGTATGCCCATATGGTGTTTTTGTTACGTAATCATATTTTACTCAGGTATATGCTTCCGGGCGTCAACATCTGGTGCTGATGATGAAGCCACAGAACTCCTTAACGGTTAGGAGTTAGGGGACAGTACTGACATTGGTCAATATTAAACTAGGTAGTAGTATGTACTTATGCAGGGCTAATAGGGCAGGTGATTTGGTAAGTGATATGCTTGATTCTAGATCGCAAAGTCTTCACTTGACTTAAAGCAAAATTTTTCATTCCTAAGTAAAACTCTTAAGGACATTAATTAGCCTTTATTCAAGGTCAGCGCATTAACGCAACTAAAAATAGAGAAATAAAATTATTTTTAACAAAAAATTAAACCGACTTCAAAAAAAACACAAACGGCCAAAACTAAAAAGCGATAAATAACGTAAGTAATTCTATCTTTAATACATAATTATTTTAATATTACAATTATCACTTATTTTTGAAGTCGGTGCCAGCCAAACAAATAAATGTATATTGTCGTGTGGATTTGCCGGCCGCGCGCGTCATACAACAACAGTCTACGTTAGGTACCGAGAGGCTGGCACCGATTTCAAAAATAAGTGATAATTGTAATATTTAAATAATTATGTATTAAAGATAGAATTACTTACGTTATTTATCGCTTTTTAGTTTTGGTCGTTTGTGTTTTTTTTGAAGTCGGTTTAATTTTTTTAGTTCGTATATTCGAACACGGGAGGGACAAATGAGAGGGATTTATGGGGCAAAAATACGCGATCCGTTCAACGAACGATCGTTTTCGTTTTTTGTAGTAGGGCCCCTGGGCCCTTACCACCAAAATCGAAAACGATCGTTCGTTGAACGGATTGCGTACTTTTGCACCATAAATCCTTCCCCCACGACCCCCCACGACTTTTGGAAACCCTACTCACCAGTCCTTTGGCTGCGGTATTCTATAGGGTGGAGGTCCTTACCCGAACGGGCAGCTCAATTCGAACGAATATTCGCTATGCCTCATAAGTTCACAATGTATATTCATAATTTTAAAAATTTACTGCTACACTTTAATTCATTTTTTTTTACTACTGCTACACTTATTATGTCACAATGCCACTAAAAGGCTACTGCTTAGTGCTTTCTGGAGCGCAGATAATACCTACCTAATGATAGATGATTACTTGCTCTCATGGGAATACAGCTTTAATCTAATGGTGAAGATAAAATATTAACAAATGCGATGAACTACGAGTAGATGGAGCATTGTAATTTTCCCGTTTTTTTTTTACATTTTCCATTATTTCTTCGCTCCTAATAGTTGCAGCGTGATGTTATGTAGCCTAAAGCCTTCCTCGATAAATGGTCTATTCAACACAAAGAGAATTTTTCAATTCGGACCAGTAGTTACTGAGATTAGCGCGTTCAAACAAACAAACAAACTGTTCAGCTTTATAATATTAGTATAGATTTGCGTCTAAGATGTGGATAGGAATCACGTCAGATTTGATTCCCGAGCCGATCAATTTAACAAATAAGTAATGTTTTATAAAATGTTTCTGGTCTGAGTGTTCTAGGATTTACTAAAATTGTATTTTTTATGTCAATACGAGTATGTTTTAAAGGGTAAAGACGAAAGCGCTGGCGGAGTTCATGAAGGAGTGGAAATTGCTCCACCTAAAAGAGCAAATCTCTTAAATTTAGAAGAAATAAAAGACGTCTTATAATAAAATAAATTCAATGTTTCTCACCAGGTAACTTCCAACATAACTGCTTAATCACTTGACTTCTAATCACGTCTAAAAACTACATCGAAACCACAATAATTGGATGCATAAATACTGTGCATTATTGTAAAGAACCTCCTTTTTTAAGTAGGATAAAATTGGCACGGTAGACCTACTGAATGAATAATAGAGGGACGATCTAACCTCCGCACCACGACGGGAGAATCAGACTGACTTGATAATCAAATCTGCAATATCTGTAGTAAAAAGGTAATGTCCATTCGACTTAGACTGACCACATCCTAGTGGACTATTAGGTACGTAATTGACGTTTGTCATTTTAAATTGCAATTATAATCTGCAATTTACCATAAACGTGCAATTGTAACATACAGATCGACAAGATGTTTTGACACGTAGTTATTGACATGAAGGCATTAGCGTGAAGCAAAAATGTCAAAAATCAACATTAAAAGTGACAGTTTCTATAAGGATGGCGTCAGTTTCCATTGACGTTTATACGTCCATGTCAGTTCCAAATTCAGTCACATGCATGGAAGTATTATATAAGTACTACACATGACACAAATTACAGTCTTCTCGGTCTGAAAGAAATCCATTCTGACAAAAACCATTCTGCGTGTATCTTTCACTTGACATTAAGTGATTCAAGCTGAGTGCTAATAGGTTTTAAACACGTTTTAAATGACTAACGTGGTGGATTAAGTTGCTCCTTACTGGTTTCAAGTGACAGTAGAGTAAGGGGGATATAAGGAAGTGGCCTATCATCTTTTCACTCCAAGCCATCCCGTGGTGCATCCTGCCGAATAACAGGCGAGGCGCTGGCAACCGACCGGTGCAGTGGCGGTATAACCATTACAATACGGATGATGACAAGGTATGAAAATGAAGAAAATAATTAGTCCGTCTCTTAGATAATAAAAAAATATAAGACCCGTATTTTTTGTTTTGTCGAAATAACAAGAAAATACTTAGATATAGCGCATTAAAGTTACGGAGTGGGGGCTAACTACGTCACGTTAGAGTATATTTTGTACTCTAACGTGACGTCATGTGACATTTAAAATCAATGTATCTTCGTAAGTTTTTGAACAAGAGGCAAAATAAAAAATACGTATCCAATATTTTTCATTAATCTATCTGATGGACATTAAATTATTTTTTAGTCATCATCCCAATTCAAGGTGTAGCCAAATACCATAGACCGATGAAGAGCAGCGTTCCCGGTTGAGGACTAATGAGGCAGTAAATTGCCTGTTATAAATGTCACTGTAACATTGTAAATACCGTTAGATTATAATCTATCCAGCCAGATTGTAAACTGTGAACCGAACGTACCGCTTACAATTAAACGTATTATTTTTCAATACATTGTAACCAATCGAAATGAAAACGTTAAATTGTGACATGGGACATATTCCGTTGAACCAATAAGCACGCGAGGTATGTTCCAGCGAATGCCATTTTATAATTTGACGTTTTTACTTTGATTAATTACAATCTATCGAAAAATAATACATTAAATTGTAAGCAGTAGGTAAGTTCTGTTCACAATCTGTCGATAATTTACAATCTCGCATTTTACGGTGACATAAATAACACACATCTTTGCCATTAAGAGTTTTAGCAAATTGGTATAAACCCACTGTAGATGACCTAATATACTAGTTTCTTTGTCACGTCATAAAATAACAGTGAATTTTGTGTGCGTGATAAAACAAGAACTAGGTCTGGTCTGTCTTATAATGGCACAATTATATAATTAATTACTTTAGATATCTTAATTACTAAAACGTTGCATTGTGGTGGTTTGTCCTTCCATTCGCAAAATGCAGTACCTAGTTATAGTGTTGTTAACCCTCATCGCATCCTATTGAATATTTGTTCTTACCAATTGAGTACTGGAAAAAATTCTATTATTCTACCACCTGAATTCAATAATATCATACATTACATATGGCTACTCTTCGTCCGATATGAAAAGAAAGCAAAAAAAAAACATTTACAAACTATAAAATATTCTTTATTTTAAAAATATGAATACTTAAGATTTTGTACAAATTCGCTTAACTTAATTACTTACTCTCAATAATAATTTACTTAGGTACTAACTTAAATTTAATAAGTCATCTGGCTGATAAAATTGAATCTATAATAAGTACTTTGTGGCAGTTTTTTATTTATTAGGATTTTCTAAAATAAATACAATAGTCTACATTATATTAGACACTGATCAACATTGTTATAAGAAAAATATTACTTTTTTATAAAGAAAATATAACATAAAGTGTTAAATTTGCCTATTTTAGATTGTATAGTAAAACTAGTCGTATTTTAGACTTGATTAGCTAAGAATTGCGCTAGATTATTTATGATTAATGTTATTAGAAATCTTTGGCATTAAAATACTATACAAGGTGACTTTTTAATCACTATCCAAATTTTTTCTGGGCATTAGGTATCGTTAATAGAGCCCATTTCTGCAAAAAAAAATATAGGTAAAAATTTTACAACAAATTCATTGTCCCGAACCAATTATAAATTTCACATGGTTACCATTTCGTAGTACTCGCGGTAATACCGTCTTACCTTTAATTCGTCCCTTTATTCGTAATACCATTGATATTTATCGTTTTGCGTACTAAATATTTACGCCAGAAATGGTAACCATGCGAAATTTATAATGGATTCGGGACAATAACTTTGTTGTGAAAATATTAACTACATTTATTTTTGCAGAAATAGGTTCTAATAACGATACCTAATGCCCAGAAAAAATTTGGATAGTGATTAAAAAGTCACCTTGTATAGTCCAGTAGGTATACCTTTTCTTATTATAATATTAGCCTAATTAAAATAACATTGTATTGATTACTGTTGTCTTTAAGCCTCTTATTTTTTCCTTATAGAATTTCTTACTGAAAAAAAAAGATCTTTTCATGATGATCTGTCTTTAACTCATGAAGCCATAAAAAATTATGGGATGGGCCTGAAATCACTTGGAAATTTAATAGAATCAAACTGCTGAGTAAACGATATAACAGAATACGTCCATAATACAATACGCTATAGTATTTTTCAATAAGCGACTGAGTTAGGCTGCGTTTCCACTGAGGCGGAGCGGAGATGAGCTATCCCTCCTTTCACCAACCACATGAACAACCACCACCTTTACGAAGACATCGATCGACGAAAGAATCAATTGCTCGACGAGGATCGATAATAATCACATTGGAAGGAATTATAATAATATGGTATGGAAAGTCCAATTCCCGGTAGGGTGAATTCAGGGGATGTAAGGGAGCGACCTATCACCTTTTCGCTTCAAGCCATCTTCACCTGCCCGTGGTGCATCCTGCCGAACAACAAACGAGGCTCTGGCAAACCGACTGGTAGCGGTAAAACCATCACGATAGAAGGCGTAGCAAAATACCACATACCGATGACGGGCAGCAGCGTCACCGGAGCAAGAAGCTACGCCCTGCGATCGCCAACCCGCCTGCCCAGCGTGGCGATTATGGGTATATCCTCCGAAAGTTTGCCCTAGGGGCGAACAACTGGAGAGGCCTATGTCCAGCAGTGGACTGCAAAAGGCTGATGATGATGATGAATTCAGGAAAGTAACCACTCTAAATGGGTCACTCAAAATATAATTTCTCCACTCGTCGCTTTAAGTAGCCATTCTTATCACTTGGTACATTATTAGCTACACGTACCACTCAACTGAATACCAAATCCGCGTCACTTAATACGATATTAGCTACATATGTCACTCGACTAAAATACCTGTTATTTCCCATTACGATCCTATCTTGTACCCCAAAGCCTTAGCCGTGTCCCTGATCCAATCGACGTAAGAAGCAACCCTAGTATAGACCCCAGGGCGAGCCCTCCGCGCACACCCCGCGCCCCAGGAGACCACCCCGTGTAGTTGCCACTTGTCAGCTGACTTGCAGGCTAGGGGCCCTCCGGAGTCACCACGGCACGCGTCCACCCCTCCAGAGAGGACTCCTGGAAATATATGAGAAATAAAATTTTAATTTCATAGGATCTCGTCTTTAGTACCATCTCATTCCGCGAGTGTCGTAGGATACGACTAAAGGAATATCATGAAACAGATAACAGCGTTTACCTAGGTACAATAAATAACGTTCTGTATCTTGGTAGAAAACGGTAACAATTTTTAGCTCAAACCAAGATTTGGCCCCAAACCTTTGACGCAGTACTTGCGACACAAAAAAAGAAGAATAACTAAGGCAAGGCTGTTATGTAGTATGTATGAGGTAAATAATTTTTTGTCAGAAAAATGCGTTTGCACAAACCATTTTAGGCTCGAACCGGGATTTGATCCCGAAACTTTGACGCTTTGGGTTTCCTACGGTACTTCGAAAGCCAATTCACCGATTTTTATTTAGGTACACGCAACCACAACTCACAATAATGAAAAATAATGAAGAGTCAAAATGTTACGCTAGGCGCGCACTGGTGACTTTTTGTCACCGTGACAGATATCTCTCTTCTCATTTTAGAGGGGGCAGCGCAGACGACAGACTATCCGTGGTGACGCACTTTTTTGCAATTATAATATGCAGTAACGCACACGACGCGCAAAAATCAGTCGCGGATATTTCACAGACTCAACGCAGACGACACACATCTTCGATCATTCTTCCGGCAGACCTCGACGCTCTTTTTAAATGTCTCAGACGCAGACTCTATCGCACAAAAAGTCTGTCGTCTGCGCAGCCCCCAAAAGAGATGAAACAACTGTCACGGTGACAAAAAGTCATTAGTGCGCGCCTAGGCCTAGTGTTCCTACCTATGATTGTAACTTTACTTACCAGCACAAATCATGGAGTCCAAAATGGCTTGCTGCCTTCCGCCCAAGACCTGATTCTTCCTGCAGGTAGCCAGGTCTAGAACGGGAACGGAAGCCGCTCTCAGGATAGGCGCGAACGACTCTGTGCCTTCTGTAAAGGATAATAAGGTTAGTTTCAATATATGTAGTATTACATAATAACGATATAGCATCGTTATTATATCATCATCATCAGCCTATTGCAGTCCACTGCTGGACATAGGCCTCTCCAGTTGTTCGCCACTTAGGGCAAACATCTGGAGGATATACCCATAATCATATCTAAATACTGGAATCCTAAACTGGCTAGATTAATAATGTATGATCGATTTACTATTTTATTACTCATACCATGACTCCCCAGAATGCAATTTAAAAGATGTTGGTGTGTATTACCCGATCGGGTATCGATTCAGCATTTAATACTGTGAGTCACATGCTTTTATACAATTAATTCAAATCAAACACCTTTAATTAATACTCCCAGTGATGTTGCGTCGGCGAAATCATTGCTGCAAACTTTCTACTAGGAGTCTTGAAATCGTCGTTATGACATTGGCCGCAATACCGCAGGGGCGGATCGTAAATTTATGGGGCCCTGGATTGAAACTACGAACCTACCTAAGTAGTGATAACACAAGAATTGATAATCTGAAAGTATTTAATAACAGAATCCGATTACAAACACTCATTCAACCAGAGAGAGAGAGAAAAAGTAATAATCGGCGGGAGCTCGATGACAGCTGTCAGTGTCAAACTTCAACTGTCTACGTTAGTGTGGTGACTCTTGAGGGTGGCGAATAGTGCTGTGCCGCAGCTGTTGATTATTCTCCTCTAACAGGTGATACTTAACTAATAGCCATATCAAAAAATCTGTTATTGTTTTAGTTGTAGAAAACACTTAGTGATGTCTGGGGGCCTCTAGTAACCTCGGGGCCCTGGGCTGCCCAAATAGCCCTTAGGTAGATCCGGCCCTGATTGGCGGGTTTCTTATGCCTCATTTACATTCATCTGTAGTGGAGCAGGGAAGCGGGCAGGGAAGTGGACTGGACGAGTATGTAAACTACATATACTATGAGTCCTGCCCACTTCCCTGCTCACTAAAGCTGAATGTAAATGAGACATTAGATTATCCTGGCTATAAGTAAACCGACTGATCCCGAAACGTAGTGTATGATGGTCCCAGCCATGCTATCACTGACTGCAAGAAGTTACTTAGTCGACTCTTAAGACTTGTACTGATTCGTATTCTTCTCCGTCACCTTGCATAGATTTCGATGAAACTTTGTACAGGGTCAGTTTGAAGAGGGCCGGATCTACCTAAGGGCTATTTGGACTGCAGTCCAGGGCCCTGAGGTTATTAGAGGCCCTCAGACCCCGCTGAAACTAAAAAAGTAACAGTTTTTTGGAAATGGCTATTAGTTGAGTACTTAGGAAGGCCCCTAAGTAGTTCAAGCCCAGGGCCCCACAAATTCACGATCCGCCCCTGCCTGGTCTTGCCAAATAATCGAGCTACGAGAGCCGGTCCTCGACCTTACCTTGCTGGAACCCCCACCCAGTGACAGCGCACCAGCGGCCCGCGCTGCCGACCCTCGCGGTGGGCAGGCAGATGGGCCTTGCGTGGGTCCCGAACTGGACTCCTGAATTGCCTACCACCACCACTGCTATGTCGTTGCTGTGAGGTCCGTCTGGAAAGGAAACGGGGTTCAAATGACTGGTAGTCAGTGGTGTAACGAGCTACACCGTATAGGAGTAGTAGACCTCTGCTAATTTAGGCATTGTTCACAGCAAAAGTATAGTCTGCCACCGATTGTGGAAGAATGTTAAGCTGTTTTCGCTATTTCCTTATAAAATAGTAGCTGACCCGTTGGCCTACGCATTGCCCTAGAACTCATTCCTAACCCGATCCTGTTTTCTGTCCTGGGGCCCTACTACAGAAAACGAAAACGATCGTTCGTTGAACGGATCGCGTATCTATTATTGAACGGATGGCCCCATAAATCCTTCTCATTTGTCCCTCCCGAGTTCTTATATATGAATTATTAAATTATTTAATATCGACTTTGACGAATTTTAGTTCGTATATTCGAACACGGGAGAGACAAATGAGAGGGATTTATGGGGCCATCCGTTCAATAATAGATACGCGATCCGTTCAACGAACGATCGTTTTCGTTTTCTGTAGTAGGGCCCCAGGTCTCGTTCTTGCTCAAATTTTTGGGTAAGGTTTCTTGAGTAAAATGGAGGTTATATAATTCATTACGAATATCTATCCTCAATTTTTCCCTACTAAGGGTTGAATTTAAAGAAAATAAATAAATATCACTTAACATCACATACCTAAATTGCTCCGATTCCAAAGTAAGTAGCTTAAAGCGTTTATGGGTATCAGAACAACGAAGGTACCACAAATATATACTTAAATACCCAGACACGGAACAAACACAAATGCGAGTGTGTCACACTAGTGTTTGTTCGAATGTTTGTAAGTGTGCTTGTTCATTAAATAGAGTTTCTATCTACAAAAAATAAAAACTTTCATACAAATTTCCCACTCCTCTTTCTCTCCCCGACGCGTCGTCCTAAAACGAAACCTCATGCAATAATCTCCCGGACACCTGTCTTTTCTGAGATATCTCTCTGCAATCGTGACAAGCTGACGTCACATTGGCTTGTAAAAATGAAGATGAAGAAACAGAGTATGCACCTATGTTTGCGCATACATTTAAAAGGTAACAAGTACTCACTCTTCCTGAAATCTGGGTGCGGAACCACCTTCTCCGCGAAGAACCTGTGCTCGTGCTTGTCCTGCAGCTGCAGCCGGTGCTCCCCCACCACCAGCCTGAAGTGCTCCAGCTGGAGGGGTTGCTGGAAGCAGACAGAGGGAGCTGAGGGCTTTGAGAGGAATGGAAGCAAAATTACCGATAACTAGACTAAGCTCGTGATCATGACATATAAAAATCACGTCAGACGAAGATGGTACGAGAAAAAATTTAAGACGGTATTCGACAGAAACAAATGTGTAATAAATACCATTTTAGTTTTTAGTTTTTTCATTCAAATAAAAAATAGCAAAGATACAAGGCATCAAAAGTTAGGAGTGATAGTCTTTGATGTCACTCCGTCGTCCTACGGGACGGAAAATGCCACAACGAGTGACGTCACACGTAATTTCAACGGGCTATAACTCTGTAATTTTTAGTGTAATTCACAAATTTAAAAATACGTGTCTCTTATTTTTGAATAAGCTAAAAGACGGAGTAATTAAATTTTTTAAGGCAACAAGCCTATTTCGTTAACGCGCAGCCCCGCTTCTTTAGAAACGCACTCTAATTTGGTATTTGGATATAAATCTTCCCAATTGACAGTTGTCATTTGAGGGCTTTAGTCACCATGCTTGGCAGGTGGGTTGGCGACCGCAGTAGGTTTTATTTGTACCCAGGTAAACGGTGCTGCCCGTTTCTTTAGTCGTCTTGACCGACACCCATGAGATGAGATGGGGTAGTCCTATTCCAAATCCGGAAACCACATGATTTCCTTCTTTAATGACCACTAACTTTATCGAAGCAATGCGCAGCAGACAGCACCAGTTTCTCGGCGATGATGGCGCCCCCGCAGTGGTGTTCGAACTTCAGGCTGTCCACATTCAACATCTGGATCTCCACCTGGAAATATCGACAAAACAGTCAGAAACTCTCTGAGACAAATTGTTTTTATTTTTACTTATTGCGTTTTGGTGACAGACGAGCAAGAGGCCTGTCTGATGTTAAACAGTAACCGCCGACCATGGACATCAGCAATGCCAGGGGCACAGCAATACCGCTACCTACTGTGAGAAAAGAGCTCTCTTTAAACCTCGTTTGAAAAAGGACATGCCGTAGCGATCAGGAAACGCCGCGGCTGGCAGGTCGTTCCAGAGTTTGCAAGTCCAGTCAAGTAATTATACCTCGATTTGTCTTTGTGCGTAATTTTAAGTCAAATGTTTGGTTTGCTATCTACAATATCTCCTGCGAACTTGCTAGTCAAACGTGAAAAGCCTCGTGACCGAAATTCGTTCAGGAGATTACTTGCGGAGTCAACATCAACTTTCAAGGCATTCCATATGTCATTGTAAGTTAAGCCTTCAATTATTATTACATAATATGTTGTAATATTGGGGATTAAGATTTATTGAGACCGGCCGACTACCTATAAACACAACCTTTGTAACTTCATGTAATGATCGTATTATGTAACATGTATTATAAGGAAAAACAAGGATACATTATGTTATTTCATATAATTGTTTACATTGAGTAATATCACAATGAAGTTAATTTCAGTAGACACATGTCTAATTGTCTACAGACTGTACTACGAGTAGTACTCCGACCTAGATGGAGCAGTGGTTTAAAGACATCAATGTGCCGGGTTCAATTTATGTAACTGTCAACGAAAATTCATTCGAAAAGATTTCCGCCAAAAACTGCATAGATGGTTTCCTTGATCCTTGATTCAAGTAATCGTTTCGAACTGTCAAATTTCAAATTTTAATAAACGTCCCAGAAAGTTTCAAAGTCAGTCGATTCCCGATTATATTTAGAGTTCCAGATATACATCACTTATAGACGTTATCTATTCATTCAGCATTATTGAACACAAATCTCCAAGGTTTTTTAAGCTTTTTATAGATCCAAACAAAGGTCTAAAACCCACATAATATGGTAAATTGATTTTTAATTCACATACTTTTCAGGCCACTGAACCCGATGCCGGAATCAAATAAGGTCAAATAGATTCACAATACACAACCACAATGGCTATTTTATTTAATTAACCTAAAAAAACATCTCGAAAGAGGTTGCATAAAGAGGCAAAGGAAACAATGAAAATCGATTTCTCGGGTGGTCGAAGTGAAAGTGCGAGGCGGGACAATGATCCACAATGTGTGAATATGGCGGCCATCTGTCAACGTGACGCGGCGCGCTTTGTTTTGGCGGGAAGTCATCTTTGGTTAGGGTTCTGTGGCAGTGATGAAGAAACGTTTATAACAATAAAAAATAATTTTATATATCTTATCGGAACCGTTTGCAAATAGTTAACAATCACATGATTTCAAATCAACTGGTGCCAAATCAAGTGATTGAAATTAGTTCATCTTAGGTTACAGATACAGAGCTAGAGGGCCCTATTAAAGTCTCGAGCCGTCACTAAGGTATTCCAGACACTTCTATGTATTACTCGAGGTATTATACGCATCAGGCGCTTCGCATTGGATCATTAATTCATTAATAGAGACTACGCTCCTCCGAGTAACTGATTAGCTTACTTACTACTGCCGGTACAATTTATTTGTGCTTGACAAGTGCTTATCTAAGTATATATCAATAAAGTTATTTTCTATTCTGCTCTAACTGATTTTTCTAATAGGTAATACTTTCGCACTGATATCGTATTAACAAACATCAACTAAATAAGTGGATTTGTCCTCTACCCAAAGGTTATTCGAAAAAGGTAAAGGTTCGAATAAAGCCTACTTCTGAGGTTTTAAGAATGTTATGTCTACTTCACATCTACCTATTTACCTACCTTATGAGATGCGGAACCCATTCTTATTACAGAGCTCACACTTGACGGCTTAATTTTTGCGAAGGTTAAGTAAGGATATTACATAACATCGCCATTTTTGTACGATATTGTTTTGTGCAGTCTCGAGCGATTGCACTTACTGGCTACGATTGACAGCTAATGACAGTTACCAGTTGTATTCAAATATGGTCTTTAGCACACTGACTTAAGAGTTGATTGCATTATGTATCTACAGACTGGAATGCAAGGGAGCGACCTATCATCTTTTCGATCCAAGTCATCAGCACCTGCCCGTGGTACATCCTGCTGAACAACAAACGAGGCGCAGCCGACTGGTGGCGATATAACCATCGCCCTGCGGTTGCCAACCCGCCTGCCCAGCGTGGTGATTATGTGTAAATCCTCCAGGTGTTTGCCCAAAATGGCGAACAACTGGAGAGGCCTAAGTCCAATAGTAGACTGCGATGGACTGATGATGATGATATAAATTTACACTTGCGTTCTTAACTCCTAGTGTCTAAGGTAAAAGAAATGAAACATCGTTGCATCTCTGCACTACGCATGCTTTTTCAGCAACCGGGGTAATTTCAACACTGGGCGGGCGGGTTGTCGATCGCAGGGCATTGCTTCTCGCTCCGGTGACGCTGCTGCCGGTCTTCGGCCCGTAGTATTTAGCTGCGCCTTCAATCGTAATGGTTATACCGCCACCAATCGGTTGCCAGAGCCTCGTTTGTTATTCAGCAGGATGCACCACGGGCAGGTGATGAGGTTTGGAGCGAAAAGATGATAGGTCGCTCCCTTACATCTATAATATTATCCATCACAGGCAAATTCTTAAAACGGCGTCGTCAGTTTACAAATTAAATTAGGTACGTTTTGAAAAGTGTCTTTAGAGAAGGCAAATTTTTGATAAAAATTTCCATTAATTGTGATATAAATCTCTAAAATTAGATTTTTGGTGGATTATTTTAAAGCCAATCAAATCCAGCACGTTGAAAATCAAAAATTTGGCGTTGCAAACATTAGTATGAGAGCTGGCGAAAACTTCTTACGGTTATAGCTTCCGTAATACTGCATAGAATTACGTGAAACACGGTGCGTAAACTTAACTTTATTGTTAAGTAGGTATTGGTGGAATATTCTATAGATAGGTAATTCCTGATAGTGGCCCTGCCAACTCAAACTCAAACTCAAGATATTCGAATATCTTGACTTTAAGAGAGGTAGGGCATAGCGAATCTTCGCTCGAATTGAGCCGCCCGTCCGGGGAAGGACCTCCACCCTATAGAATACCGCAGTCAAATGACCTCTGGGTCGTGTTTCTGCCGGTGAGTAGGGTTTCCGGAGCTCGTGGGGGGTTAGGGTTGGGCCGGCATGGCGGTGGCAACTGACAGGTAACTGACCAGTTACTTGCCCGTTGTCACAGCGACTTGGGCTTCTCTTTCGCTTTCCATCAGGTGTAGGGAAGCCATTATGTCGAGCCACTATAAAAAAAAAAAAAAACTTTGTGGTGTTGAATTCTTAGAAGTAACAACGTACGCACTGTTTTAATAAATATCAAACAACATCATATACATTGCACAGATCCCAAAGTAAGTAGCTTAAGCACTTGTGTTATGGGTAACACTTCGTTGTAGTTTCGAGGACTCACCTGCCATGGAAAGGCACCGTAAGGCGTCTCCGTACCCCCCACAATCTTCCCCGTCCGTCTAGGGTTGAAGTCTACCGTCCTAGTCCCACACTGGACCTTCTCCCCCTTCCCACTCTGCCCAGCTATGGAGTTCTGGTTGAAATAGTTCGTCGAGAAACTGCTGAAGGATTTCGACGGCCTCGTACGGTTTCTGTTATAGTATTCCATGTGGTTCACTCTGTTTATGAAGTAATCTGCGCTTGCGATGTTGAATGCCAGAAAGAGAAGGAGAATCATGGTGTTTTATTTTTTTAGCTGTCAAATTTTTTGGTTTAAAAAGGACGTCGGTTGTGACTTCCTTTGCTTTTGTTTTTTTTAACGAAATCGATAGGAACTTTTTTCTCTGTCAACAAGTGGGTTTTAGCATCTTTTTTCAGCCCAATTTTCAGTAAAATGTTTGTTTGTTAAAGTTCAAAAGTCAGTCACTTAATAAACAGTTTGTAATAAAATATACGCAAATATTACTACGACTTCGTTATGGATGATTTTGTAATTTAACATCGAAATTTTTAACACTGAACGATTAATTGTTCAATCTCGTTTCATGAAAATAAAATTATTACATCTCTTTCGTTATAATACAATTATACTTTGAACACTCCAAATTAATTCACCAATAATTTACAGATTTCTTTTTTATTGAAATGTCAACATGGCCACCGAAGTTTCCCGCCACTGCACGACACAACACTTCGAAATGTTTTTTTTAACCGCGTGCGCGCGAACTGCGTTCCGAAATTGAAATGAGGATTGATCGATTCGTTGTTTTTTTTTAAGTCGCCATTCGCACAATGGCATATGACACATACAGCAATGTGGGTCACTAGATCGGTCGTAAGATGCAACTGAATAAAAAACATTTGGGACCTTTATGTATGCGAGAGCATTCTTTATCCTGCGATCGGGTCAAGGTGAGAAATGCGCCTTTTGTCAACCGAAAGTAAATATGCGGTGAGAGTTGGGATTTAAATTAGTCTATTGAAGACTTATGTGGGGAATGAGGCATGAAACGAAATCGTCTTGTAGTGATTTGCAAAAATAGATGCAGGAAGTATGTTCATCGGTTTAGCTAGTGGCACTAGAGGCTATAGGTATAGGTTAATGCGTATAGGTACAATAAACACAGCAAAAACACACATGTCCTGCGAGTACTGAAGTTGGGAGAAATAAAAAAATATTTCTATCAATGTACAGAACAACTTTAACGAACTGACACCTGAAAGTTAAGGAAATAATTCTTTCTATAAATAAAACAGCAAGAAAATCCGTTTAGTAGTTTGTGAGGTCAAGGTTTTTGTTTCAATTGTTTAATAAATCAAAGCATTTATCCCGAAAGGCTAAGCCCTTAAGATCTATCTTAAGATGTATCTGCCACTGATGGAGCGTTACACACAAACAACGCACAATGTTTCCGATCCCAATGTCATGAGATAAATCCATTTTGCACCGTTTTCCGATAATCTTTCATTTTTCTTGTTAAGGCACATTTACTACAACATCAATGGTAAGACATCCATAAAATATTTACTTAATCTTATTCCTGAACAATTTTCAGCCGCAGCGACTAGACTTTGCAAGGCAATGTTATGTATAGGCAGGATAAGTATACAAATAGTAGGTAAATACTGTAAAATCGGGACATCTCAAGAGAGGTAGGGCATAGCGAATCTTCGCTCGAATTGAGCCGCCCGTCCGGGGAAGGACCTCCACCCTATAGAATACCGCAGTCAAATGACCTCTGGGTCGTGTTTCTGCCGGTGAGTAGGGTTTCCGGAGCTCGTGGGGGTTAGGGTTGGGCCAGCATGGCGGTGGCAACTGACAAGTAACTGACCAGTTACTTGCCCGTTGTCACAGCGACTTGGGCTTCTCTTTCGCTTTCCATCAGGCGTAGGGAAGCCATTATGTCGAGCCAATATAAAAAAAAAAAAAAAAAACATCTGTGTAAGACCAGCGACAAGGCGTCTTTGTCGCCGCGACATATGCTGAGCATTTGGCCTTTTTGGTGGCATTTTATCAGAAATAAACATTTCTTTCTTTCTATAAAAGTCAGGGGCCCGTTACGTTCGTCAACGTCGATGTTCAATAATTTAATTGATATTTGAACACGGGAGGGACAAATGAGAGGGATTTATGGGGCAAAAATACGCGATCCGTTCCACGAACGATCGTTTTCGTTTTTTGTAGTAGGGCCTCTGGACACTCACTGTTCCTTCACTCTCCGATGGAACGACGATTCGACAAAACCGTTAAGATCTTAGGACCAAATACGCCCCGTATCTCACTACCGTAACCGTGCTTAATTAAATAATATCTTACCAACTTCGTTCAGTAAAATTTTCAACGCAAAACTCTGAAACCGCTGAACAATTCTTATCCGAGATTTTATATCGTGTCAGAAGTACACACAAAAAAAACACTGCAATTACGATCAAATCAGAATCAAAATCCCCGATAGTTCGGAATCGCAAATCAAATCAATTTAAATCTTTATTTGTAAAACCTTTAAAAATGGAATTATGTACCATAAATCGACAAGCTGCAAAGGAATGGAATTTAAAAATAATGTGTGTAAGTACTGCCATTTCGGAATGAGCCGACAAGAAAGTCAATACTTACTTAGGTAGGTACTCTTTTTAACACCAGATTTTTCGAAGGTTATGTTTGTAATTATTGTGTAAGTGTAGTCAATGTATGTCACTGAATAAACATCTTTTCTTTCATGTAAGGTCCTCAATACATACCTACCTACTGTTATCATCACTACAAGCAAAAACCTCCTTCAAATCTCGTCTCCGCGAAACGCGCCATTTTCCTCACTACACTAGTTTCCATCATAAAGCACGATTGTTTATTATTACCGATAACGTTGCCTTAACGAGGCCCAGTTACGATAGATAGTTATTTATTGTGCTCCGATAACGCGTAACTTTGACCCATTATGTGCGCTAAGGACACAGGTGGTGTACGGGCCGCAAAACAAAGGTGGTATTACGAGTATTTGTTGCGAATTGGAGGTCGGTATGCGGATTTGGCTTCGAAAGAGGTTTAGATATACAGACTATTTCATGGAGAGTGCTCTGAGGAACTATTTGACATTATGCCAGTGTCACCATTTTACCATCGCACTAAGTACTCGACGCCGCGACAGAGTCCATCCATACCATTTGGAAACCTTTCTTTCAAGAACTGTTCGTTTCCAAAGATCGTTCTTTCCGCGTACGTGTAAGCTTTGGCGGTATAAGCATCACAATTTAAGGCGTCTAAATACCACAGGCCGATAACGGGCAGCAGCGTCACTGGAGCGTGAAGCTACTGTTTTTCAGATATGGGTTCATTTAACGATACCTAATGCCCAGGAAAATTTAGATAGTGATAAAAAGCTCCCTGTATTTGTACAGGCGATTTGGAGGTCAATTTCGCTTCGCAAGGAATGTAATATATGCACAGGTGCACGAACACATGTGCACATCACATGTGTCGCAATTTGGGGACGCAGGACTGGCTAAATGCCATGGACCTTGCTCCGAAGGGCTTTGATTTGCTAACCTGATATGTAATAAGTTATAGATTTTGGTTAGACAATCCGTAGATTCCGGGACCGATTTCCAGTCGGGTCTAAATTTTTTTGGGTCTGGGTGTTCTGGGAGGCGCCCCCAGTCATCATCTGCTGCTAGTAGTAATAGGTATAAGGAAATACTTTAGGTTGAGACCAGGTCTGGCTAATTTACTATTTGATTACTAAACTGAAAATTCACCAATGTCGCATTTTGCGATTGTTGGGAATAGCTGGCTGGATCGAGATAAGCATCGAACAAGGAGGGGCCTATGTCCAACAGTGGATTGCGAAAGGCTGATGAGGCTGATGAAGGGCCCACAAGATTCTAAGGACCCTTCACAATTAATAAGCCATGGACCTGAGATGATAGATGATAAAAATATTAGTTTCCAAGCAATTATTAAACTGTACCTACAGGAATAGATGTAGGGTAGGGATAGAGAAATCGACTTGGTGGGGGCACTTCCGTGCCCCCAGAAGTGGCGCAAATCTAAGGAGACCCAAAGCTGTTGATTTATTGACCTACATTGAATAGGACATTGATAGAATCTTTAGTATTAGAAATAGTGTTAGAAAATTAAGTCTATAATAAATATTCATCAAAAACAATTTTCCTTCCTAACATCATTCATCAAAAACAATTTTTCATCAGAGCGCATTTTTGCCATCAGTATCATAGTACGAATATCTCAGTAATGTTTACGTCCGAGGACGTATTGCATCAGACGGTATTCGCTTTACACCAGTAATGTGCGCTTGCGCATGACCTAACCTAACTGCGCCGAAATATCTCTGTCCTTCTTTCATTCAGAAATACTATTGATTTTTCTTTGTTTGTAAGTATGTACCATCGGTCGAGATGATCGGGATTATGCATTATGACCTTTTTTCTAGACGTGAATAGCCACCAGGAATTACCTTTACGCCGCTTTCGGGGAGAGATTTGCCACCGTACTATAGAGAAAGAGCTGAGACGACACTTAAAACCTTTAACCCGTTCAACGCCTTTAGAATAGAGTTTTATATCATTTCTCGGCGGCCTGGTATCCCTTTAGTAGTCTTTTACGACAACTACTGGATGAGAACACTTTTTCTTGTAGTGCCATCTATTACCGGAGGTCGGCTCATTACGGCCATTCGAACATGACACATCATCATCATCACATCACCAGCCTATTGCAGTCCACTGCTGGACATAGGCCTCTCCAGTTGCTCGCCACTCAGGGCAAACATGGAGGATATGCCCGTAATCGCCACGCTGGCCAGGCGGGTTGGCGATCGCAGGACTTAGCTTCTCGCTCCGGTGACGCTGCTGCCCGTCATCGGTCTGTGGTATTTAGCTAAGCCTTCAATTGTGATGGTTACACCGCCACTAGTCGGTTGCCAGCGCCTCGTTTGTTGTTCGGCAGGATGCACCACGGGCAGGTGAGGTTGGCTTGGAGCGAAAAGATGATAGGCCGCTCCCTTACATCCCACTGACATGACACAGTGGCACGGAACAGGGTTTTCGTGTTCATATTGACCCAAGTTCGGAGACCATTCCAGGAATCCAGGTTTTCGTCTTGGTGGTCGTTTACCCTAGATTTTACCCTGCATTATAAGCTGGAGCAGATTCTATTTATCAGCATGACGGATGAGGACACAATAAGGGCATATAAATGCAGCTTTATTTATATCTACATGTACCACTTCCGTTTACAAAATTCTTAAGGCTTAACGTGTCAAATGTTATGTGCACTTATTATAAGCTGTTGAAGCGTATACAATCTTAAAGCCGATACAGGCCCGTCGTTGCATTGTCCCCGCTGTGTTAAATGCACATCAGTTGTACAGTTACTGCATCTCAAACACAATGAGAGCTTTGTCACAGAGAATTTGGGACATGTCACTTTATTAGGGGTCCGTATCGGTACAGGAAAATAGTCATTACAAAGTTAATATAATTATGTGTTCATACGACTTTGTTATAATTATGTAGTCGAAGTGAAAGATATATCTACTACTTAAATACTTAACCAATTTTGGTGTGTTCAAGTTATGTACTTTTGCTTTGAAATCCAGTGTTAGCAGCAAGCGAGACCTGCAATGGGGCAATTCAATTACAATACAACCCTTTTTTATAGTAGCTCGACATAATGGCTTCCCTACGCCTGATGGAAAGCAAGAAACCCAAGTCGCTGTGACAACTGGCAAGTAACTGGTTAGTTACCTGTCAGTTGCCACTGCCATGCCGGCCCGACCATAACCCCCCACGAGCTCCGGAAACCCTACTACCAGCAGAAACACGACCCGGAGGTCATTTGGCTGCGGTATTCTGTACGGTGGAGGTCCTTTCCCAGACGGGGAGCTCAATTCGAGCGAAGATTCGCTATGCCCTACCTCTCTTGCGGTACGATCTCTTGCGGATCGAACGCGAATTGGAGAGATTCAGGGTACAAAAATACGCGACTCGTCCATCGAACGATTTTATTCGAATGTCATTGTAGGGTCCAGGGGCCCTACTACAAAAAACGAATACGATCGTTCGTTGAACGGATCGCGTATTTTTGTCCCATAAATCCCTTTCATTTGTCCCTCCCGTGTTCTCAATTCTCTATAATATTTTAAGAGAGGTAGGGCATAGCGAATCTTCGCTCGAATTGAGCCGCCCGTCCGGGGAAGGACCTCCACCCTATAGAATACCGCAGTCAAATGACCTCTGGGTCGTGTTTCTGCCGGTGAGTAGGGTTTCCGGAGCTCGTGGGGGGTTAGGGTTGAGCCGGCATGGCGGTGGCAACTGACAAGTAACTGACCAGTTACTTGCCCGTTGTCACAGCGACTTGGGCTTCTCTTTCGCTTTCCATCAGGCGTAGGGAAGCCATTATGTCGAGCCACTATATAAAAAAAAAAAATAATAATAATAATAATTGTTGAAAATACAAATTTTAGTTCGTATATTCGAACACGGGAGGGACAAATGAGAGGGATTTATGGGGCACGAATACGCGAACCGTTCAACGAACGATCGTTTTCGTTTTTTGTAGTAGGGCCTCAGTTACGTTGAGAAATTTAAAAGGGCCCCTCCTGCATTATTACCAGTTTCCTGCGATATCAAATCTTGTTATGAGTTACTTACAAAGCCTACTCACAAATTACCGATATTTTCGCCGAACCGCTCCAAATATTCGACATATGACATTTAACACTTTCAAAAGCCATAACACTATTCCTTTCGTTATCCTCCACGAGTTGCCAGGCGACATTGAGCCCTGTGCAGGTGGCAATAAGGGGACAATGGGGTCTGAATGTCACCGTGTCACTGTATCGATGAGTATCACGCGTGGGCGACACAATATAGCTATTTGTGGACGTCCTATCTTAACTGATAGGTGTAGTCGTCGCTTCTCAAACTTTCTACTGTCCAAACTACAGTTGTGAGGCTTGGGATGCTTAGTCATAAACTCGTGAGTCGACAAAATATTTAATTAAAAAAAAAGAAGTTATTTTTTTTATAATAGCTCGACATAATGGCTTCCCTACCAAGTCGCTATGCCAACTGGCAAGTAACTGGTTACCTGTCAGTTGCCACTGCCATGCCGGCCCAACCCTAACCCCCCACGAGCTCTGGAGACCCTCTCACCAGCAGAAACACGACCCGGAGGTTATTTGACTGCGGTATTCTATAGGGTGGAGGTCCTTCCCCGGACGGGCAGCTCAATTCGAGCGAAGATTCGCTATGCCCTACCTCTCTTAATAGTTAAGTTAGTCTCTTAATTAGTTCGGCATTTCCTATCTTTGCCGTGTTGTTAAAATGTGGAATTCAATGCCAGTACATGTGTTTCCTCCTTCTTTCGATATTGGATCCTTTAAACGGGGCGTGAAGAAGCATCTTATGAGCCGACATGGCGGTGGCAACTGACAGGTAACTGGTTTGGTTACCTGCCCGTTGTCGCAGCGACTTGGGCTTTGCAATTGCTTTCCATCAGGCGTAGAGTGGCCATTATGCCGTGCTATTAAAAAGTCACGAGCTGAATCCTTTAAGTTTTTGTCAATTACGTAATAACCAGCTGCGCCTCGCGGTGTTACCCGCGGTTTCCCGTTCCCATGGGAATTTTTGGGAAAATAGTAGCCTATGCGTTATTCCGGACCATACACTATCCTCTATTATTATATATTTCCTATATTAGTCTAAACGTACTTTATATAAACTACTCGTAGTACCTACCTATGCAGTAGGTGTTTTCAATACGTTTGTAAATACGCTGAAATCTTTAACTAGGCAGAGTTTTAAATATAGGTACATGTATTTTACGACACACTTAAAATCTTCGAAATTCTCAGATTTCTAATAAAATATGCATGTTTTTATACATTAACCTTCCTCTTGAGTCACCAGTATACTGATGAAAACCTCATTGAAATTCGTTGCGAAGTTTTAAAAACTTGAGCATACATAAATAACTCAAGACATGCCACACATCGCCATCTAGCCCCAAACTAAGCCGAAGCTTGTACTATGGGTACTAGACAACTGATATACTTACTTAGATACTTTTTTTTATAAATAAATACATAGAAAACACCAATACAAATAGAAATGTTCATTAACACAAATGTTTGTACTGTGTGGGAATCGAACCCACGACCCTTGGCTCAGTAGGCAGAGGTCACTACAGGGACAGACAAAATCTGTCTATTTTGTTTTAAATACTACTTACTTACTATTAAGTGATTTTCATGTCACTTTAATATACGAGTTAGATAAAGTTCTCTATTACGTATTAGCTATGCCTGACTAAAATTACAAGCATTCTTTTTATAATTTGGCACAAACCTAGTCCAAGAATGCATCGGTAATTATTTGACAAAAGGAAAATTGGTCGTTAGATAATTTTCCACGGTAATTACTCATATAGGTAAGTGGGTGGTATGTCGTATGATAAATTACTTTGGAAAAGTTTGCTTTTTCTACGCAACGAAATATTTCACGGCTAGGTAGAATGATATAATATTTTTCAAAGATTTCTTGAATATAATCCAGAAAATATTTCCATATTTACGTTGTAGTAGGTAACAAAACCTTCGTGTATTCCAGGAATTGTTTCATGAATTCCAAAACATTTCACTGTGAACTAAAGAATAAATTGCACTATGGATGTCATAGGCCATATGTCGCATCATTATGTCATTGTCTACACAATGCCTGCAATATTTCATTACGAACTTCACCGAAAAACATGGAACATAATTATAAATTGATGTGATAATAAGTTTATTATCCTTAAAACACATTAACATAATACAATTTTTACAATGGGCCCCAGACTAGGAAACCCTGTATCTTGGAACTTGGGTTGGCTACGGTATTCTATAGGGCGGAGGTCCTTCCCCGAACGGGCGGCTCAATACGTTATGTCCTACCTCTCTTGCTATGCCCTACCTCTCTTATTATAACTAACACTTAAACCAATACAGGCAGACATGGTCATACCATGCACAGAAGGTTCTCATTCCATTCATTGTAGATATTCCGTGCATTCGACGAAAGCCCAAAGAAGAAGTACCATCCAGGCGATGGTGGCGCGCACCAAGTGGCTAAGTTCCTCGTTCTAGCCCCATGCAGTCATGGAATGCCCTTCCAGCTCATGTGTTTCCTTCCTCTTACAATCCTGGGTTCTTAAGGCGGGGCGTGAAACGGCATTTCAGTGGGCCTTCAGGGTGAAGGCGACAGGTGCGATGGGTTTGTTTCATTGTGCCTGTGGACCTAAATTTTTGACCTTACAACTGCTTCCCATCAGGTGGAGTGAGGTCATCCTGAAAGCTGATTCTGTGAAAAAAACAGGTCGGCATTCATAAATAAATATAGGTATCACTATACCTATCTATCGGTCTGTAACAATTTAATTTGAACGATTAATCTCCAATGTAACAGTGTTTGTCCCACACCGTTATATCGCATTTTATAATAGTACCAATAAATCACTGCAGACGGGCTAGATGACAACGTTATTACATAAAACAAGAGGCTTATGTCGGCTTTAATTAATTTATATTCGACGATCGTTTATCATCTATGAATCATAATAGTTTTGGAGACGGCGTGTAAGTTTGTGCGATTACGCTGTTTCAACGTGTCCTCTGCATATTCAGAGCTAAAAACATTAAGCCAGATTCGATATCCTTTTTTATAAATAAGTATATATCAGACAACATCACATACATTGCTCCGATCCCAAAGTAAGTAGCTCAATCACTTGTGTTATGGGTATCAGAACAACGAAGGTACCACAAATAAATACTTAAATACAAATATAAACACCCAGACACGGAACAAAAACAAACAAGGGCTGATATCTTTCCGTTAATGTGCGTGACCTTAGTTTGTCTAGAACAATTTCTAATTGTTACCCAACATTTTCAAAAACCTATATGTTTTTATTCAAAATTGGTTTGGCCATAATTTGCTTAATGATGAGCAATATTAATGTAATACTTGTTAATGAACAGCAGTTCAATATGTTTTAAACATCCCAACAAATTTTTATAATGAAATAAAATTTTTAGTCTGTCCCTTGCACTGCGATGGGTACCTACTACAGGAAAAGAGAGATGTTACCGAATTAATGGACTACACTAGAAGAAATTACACCTTACGATTTACATTTTACCTGGAAAAATAACGAAAACACCTTTGTAAAGTGCAAATCAAATCGATTATATTGTCATAATACGTGAAGTTTAAAGGTAAGGAAGTCAGGACAATGATCAAGAGTCCAAATATTTTTTTATCTTGCACAGTTCCTAGGTTAACTCTGTGGTTGCTACGAAATTATGACAATATAATCGATTTGATTGAATTTGAATCGAGGTGATTACACCTTCATGTTATTTTTAGATTTATTAACCGACTTCAAAAAAGGAGGAGGTTGTCAATTTGACAGAATATGTTTTTATTGTTACCTATGTCGTAACGTAACAAACATACAAAAAAAAATCGATATAGACAGGTCAAGTCATGTGCCGTCATTTGACCCATTATTTAAAAAATAAATAAATAACCCAAGACATGCCACGCTGGGCCATACAGCGCCTTTGCTCAGAAGGTCACTACTAAATGAGCCACCAAATGTTTTTACGCCACCAATTAGTTGATATTATTTGGCGAAAAGTAGATAATTAATAATATAGTCACGTTGACTGACTGACTCGTAATCCAATGAGAAAACACGGTCGAAGAAAGAGCACGGGGGACCTGGTCCAGACAATGCCTAATGCATTCCCCTTTTAAAAAAAAAGGGTCAAACTATTTATTAATCTATGCTAGGGTCTCAAATCTTAAACGATTTACTACTGAAGTAATCTAAAGCGATATAATTATAACAGTCGTGTCGTGAGGTACAAGGCGGCCGGTCCCAGATTCGATTCTCGGTCAGCGTGTCAGTATCTCGTCTATGTCAGACAACGTTCATTGTGGCGAACGCGTGGGCGGCAAGACAGATCGCAGAGTGTATTCTGTTGCGAATATGTTTCTAGATAATGACTTATCTATACTAATGTTATGAAGTGGGAAGGTTTGTTTGCGATCGATAAAGACATTACTGACAGGGGCGATTTACAGGGCCCCAAGGTTACAAGGGGCCCCCAGACCCCGCTTACATTTATGTTTTTTTTTGCTTTAAAAAATATACAGGGCGATTAATGCATCGTCTGCCAATTTGATTCAATCACCACTGAATTCAATTTGGCAGGCGATGCATTAACACCCTGTATAATTGAATGTCTAGCAGTGGACTGCGATAGGCTGATGATGATGATGACGATAATAAGCCGACGAATAGTTATTGACGGTCTGAAAGTTCGGCAACGCAATGGGAGTAGGCAGGTCTATAGGTCAGGAAATATCTACATAATATTAACTACTGTCTATTTTCATATGCATATGCAACCTTAAAAAAACTTGTAGCACGATTGTTTTGATGAGTTTGTTCATATTTTTCGTATGTACGAGTAAACTGTTCGTGTCGAAAAAGATTTTTTTACGGGTAGGTAGGTAGGTACTTAATGTAAGTTCTGGAATGAAATCCCAGCTGCGGTGTTTCTTGGTCGCTGCGACTTGTCCTTTTCTAACTTGTACTTAGAGAGTGCTTTCCTCAGCGGCTTAGCTGTGCCCCTGGCTATGCAGAGTCTATAAGCGGCGCGGGTATTAGATATTAAATTTTATTACTTACTTTTAAACAAAATGTTCATCTGCATTTATTTATTAATTCACCGGCATTCAGATGATCCTAACGCGGTCGTGAAACAATAGCCGCTATAAAAATTGTAATATCTAGGATTTACGAGTAGTTGAAATACTAGACTTATCTAGTAATATTCATATTCATTTATTTGCAACCATCTTCCTACATAATTAAACAACTTATAACTAGTATAGAATATAGACCCTGTTAGAGTATAGCAAAACATTTATATTACTTAGTATATTAAATTGGCAGCAATGATAATCATACTCGCAGCAGCTAACATCGAATTTAATATAGAAAATTAAAGTACTTCACATTGTAATAACGCGACTATAATAGCAAGCCGATGGTGATTACTATTTTGACATGGTGTATTCCGGGGGGACAGCGCGTACGCAGTCCCCACTACCAAAAATTACGCGTCCGAGTTATCCACATTAGGGATAATCGCAAGGGTCAACCCCACCGCAGTGCAATGGAGGGGCCTCGCCCTGGGGGAACCGCCTTCTTGATCACGGTGTCCCCTACGCCAGGTAAGTATGCTTTGTTGAACGCGGGCCGAGAGGGTCTATCTACGGAAAAAAATCTCTACACCGCGGTTTAGAAACACGCGGTTTCTAAATTGAGCAGCGCCATCTAGCGTCGAGCGGCAGCAAAGCATGCTAAAGCACGGTTTGTATATTTGTGACTAAGTATATTGTCAAGATTTAGGTTATCCAAAGTACAGTGAGGAAATTGTTTACAAAAATGTGTTAAATAATCATATAGATGAATTAATGTGAGATGTTATGTTAAATGTTAAATGTTGCCTATTGTTGCGCTCTGCGTTTGTTGTTAATAATAATAAGTGTTTTTGTTTCTTTCTATAATTATAATTTTACGTTTTTAGAGTTTAAATTTTGCGTTGGCCGGTGTTGCGACGTATTCGTGGTTTCCACTGAAAACCAGCGTTATGGCAAATAAATATTTGCAATGACATTATAGCTGAGTGGACACCATTTTGGCCACATCGCACATAGTAGCTAGAGTATATTATTTTTTTTATTTTTTATTATTGTGTTTCTTTTAATAATTTTAGTTATTGTGTTACTTTGTGTAAATGTGTGCCAAATAAAGTTTTTCTTATTCTTATTCTAGATAGTGTTCTTGCAAATGAATTAACAGTATAAATATTTAAAAAAATTAAAGGCTATTTAGATTATAATTAGTTATTTATTGCACTTAAACCTAATTGATTTTGAACATAGCTTTGGAAATTGCTCCGGTCTTCAGAGCGTCTAGAGCCTGTTGGTACTCTGATAAGGCATAAGTCTTCACTCCTAGCTTTTCGTAGTCCAAGTACCTGCAAAAGATATACGAGTTTTCATTTTCAGAATATGGGATAAGCAAATAAGTGGGTAGGTCACCTATTAATACTAATTGGTGTATAGCATTTTTGTATTTCGATATTAAATGTCATGAAACACACAAAACGATGAGACCGGGCATGGCGACGCTGTGACGTCCCAAAAAAAGCACCTCAGTCAGCATATAACGTGGCCCACACGAAGCCAGTAGCGGTTTACACGGAATCTAGCTGAGTGACGCTTATGGAAGAGTGGGCTCCTATCATCATCATAATCAACTGTACGAGTACAGGACATAGGCCTCCCCCAAAGACTACCCTGAACATTTCGGCCCAGACGGTTTTCTGTGTGCCTAGCACGAACATTTTCGAAAAAGTATGCGTAACGTTACCGTAAACATCTGTATGAAACTTGGTACAGCGCCCCTATCGTGCGTAAGAGGTACTACGTTTACGTACGTTAACGTAGTGAAAATTATCGCCCGTTTACGGTTACGTTACGCATACTTTTTCGAAAGTGTACGTGCTAGGCACACTGTTCTTCTCTGCTCACCCACTGCCACTTCGGCTTGATAAACTTCATAAAAGACCTTAGTTAGTCTACAGATATCCTGATTTCTGATTCAATCTCGTAGAGAAATGCCGGACATAGTCCGTTTCATAGCTCATTGTACGGACTTTCGAATGAAGCCAAATAGTGACCACCACTGGTGTAAGTAAATTAGTAAATACTTGCCTGCTGCCCATGGCTTTCAGCCAGCCGATAGCACTGGGGAAACTGAACGGGTTGATCTTCACACCAATAACTGTCAATTCCTTATCGTAAACTTGGAAGGGGTTAATCCTGAAAAAGAATGTAGCGTTTAGAATAGACAAGTGTATGTTTTATTCGTACAGGATTTACAGACAGGCTCGGTGGCTCATTTGGTAGTGACCTCTGCCCTCTGAGCCAAGGTCGTGGGTTCGATTCCCGCACAGTACAAACATTTGTGTTCATGAACATGTTTGTTTGTATTGGTCTGGGTGTTTTCTATGTATAACATGTATTTATTTACAAAAAAGAAAGTTTCTAAGTAAGTTTATCAGTTGTCAGTACCCATAGTACAAGCTTCGATTTAGTTTGGGGCTAGGTGGCGCTGTGTGGCCCAGCGTGGCATGTCTTGGGTTATTTATTTATTTTATTTATTATTTTATTTGCGCTTGACCACAATTCGCCTGATGTTAAGTGACATTAAGGTCTACGATAGAACGCGAATACCCAGCAAACACCGATTTGCTCTCGCCTTGAACACCGAAAGATTGTATGTCTCGGGGAACAAAGAGTCCGGCAAGGAGCTGCATAGTTTGGCCTTACATGCCTAAGAGGCACTTTGGCTACCTACTGAGGACATTAAAATTTGATAGTTTAGGTATATTACATTCAATAATTTAAATAAACTGCCCACATATTTCGTAGATGAAGTATTTAAAATTAATATCATTGCTTGTGGGACTAGTGTGCGTAGGTAGTCCTCCACTTTTATTTCTGCTTTATCCCAATGGTTGACTGGTAGAGAATTCTTTTGCGGCATTAAGTCCGCCTTTATATTCTTTATTTTTGTATAATAAGTACCTATTGTTAATGCCATTGACTTCCATAATGGGAGGCAGTAATTTAAACCCCTTCATGTACGCGTTCCTTGTTGTTTAAATAATTTCTAATAGGCCAGTGATCTGTGTGCCTAGCACGAACACTTTCGAAAAAGTATGCGTAACGTAACCGTAAACAGGGCGATAATTTTCACTACGTTAACGTACGTAAACGTAGTACCTCTTACGCACGATAGGGGCGCTGTACCAAGTTTCATACAAATGTTTACGGTAACGTTACGCATACTTTTTCGAAAATGTTCGTGTTATGCACACTGGTCTAATACTCACGAAACTTGATGGGTGGGTGGACAGCACCCGAAGAGTACGTATTTACCACCAGGCATCATGTAGTTGAAGCAGACGTCCATCACCTTGCCCACACCTGATGAAGAAAGAAAATATCATATCATCACTCGTTGGAAGAGAAATTAACATTATCATCATCATCATCATCCTAGCCTTTTTCCCGATTGTCTCAGGGTCGGCTTCCCAAACTGAGAGATTTGGCGAGGGCTAAGCTTTTACACAGAGCGACTGCCATCAGACCTCCGCAACACTTAGGGTAAGCTATACCCATTCCCAGTTTAGGCGTCAGAGTTATCATCATCTCTGATATGATGTTACGACTGCTATCTGAGTTGGTAAAGATAGCACCCGGGACCAACAGCTTAACGTGCCTTCCGAAGCACGTAGGAAATCGGTGTCAAATTTTGGTCACCCATCATCGGATTGACCGCGCCAATGGTAGCACAACATTTGCGATCATTGTTAGGTAAACGAACAAGACCGCGGCGCCATCGAGCTCCTCATATTCATCATCGTCAGCCTTTATCAGTCCACTGCTGGACTTGATATAACTGAATTTAGTTTTATTTAGATTTTTGGCAATGCTTAAATTGTTTCGCAGCTGTAAAACAACTATTAAACATCAAAGTAAATCTACACAAGCGGGAGTGTGTCTGCCAAGTTCCAGTTTAGAGAACTGGTGACTTTATACTTAAGTACCTACTACTATTTTTTTAAAAACACACTAGATATGGTTTATATTATTATTTACCTGTGCAATCAATAATGACGTCAAACAACTCTTGTTCTTTTTCCAAAACGTCAGGGGTCACCAATCTGAATCCAGTGTCTGTAAAAAATTAACAAAGTATTTATTTTAATGTCATACTGTGTCCTAAACAAACGGTATATAATATTGACTGGCTCGATGGCTCATTTGGTAGTGAAGGTAGAGGTACCTTCTAAGCCAAGGGTCGTGGGTTCGATTCCCGCACAGTACAAATATTTGTATTCAAATTCATGTACATGTCTGTTTGTATTGGTCTGGGTGTTTACTAAGTATAAATATGTATTTACTTACAAAAAAAAGTATCTAAGTAAGTCTATCAGTTGCCTTCAGTTGTACAAGCTTCGGCTTAGATAGCGATGTGTGGCCCAGCGTGGCATGTTTGAGGTTATTAATTTATTATTTACTTATTGTTATGTCCAACTGGTACATACCCTATTATCCATACTAATATTATAAATGGGAAAGTGTGTCTGTCTGTCTGTCTGTATGTTTGTCTTTCTTTCACGGCAAAACGGACCAATTGACGTGATCTTCTAAGTAGAGATAGTTGAAGGGATGCAGAGTAACTTATGCTACTTTTTGCTCTTTTCTAACCCCCCACTTCCCTAAAATGGGAGGCAACGCGGGCGAAGCCGCGGGCACAGCTAGTATATAATATAACGAACATCTGATATTGGCGGCGTGGCGCGTCGAAAACAAACTATGTATTTATTATGATACTTATTGACATCGTTACAAGCTTACCCAATTTCTTAACTATCTCCAGCCTGCTTTTGTTCATTTCTGACACAGTCACTTCGCGGTGACCGTGGTGGTGAAGTGTTGTTACCCATAAGTTACCTGTGAAAATAATAATAATATATTGAGTTTATTATTTTAAAAACTGGTTAACAACGTTATACGGTTATAATCTATGTATATTAAATACAATATATGTACTGACAGCAGTGACAGGACAACTAAACCTGCGTCAATCTTCTCCTCAAACAATTTTGATTTGTGTAACATTATTATGTGGCCCTGTATAGAAGATGGAACATACATAATATGGACTGGCTCGATATCTCATTTGGTAGTGACCTCTGCCTTTTGAGCCAAGGGTCGTGGCTTGGATTGGATCCCGCATAGTACAAACATTTGTGTTCATGAAAATGTCTGTTTGTATTGGTCTGGTTGTTTACTAATGTATATTAAGTATAAGTGCAAGCTTTGGCTTAGTTTGGAGCTAGATGGCGATGTGTGTGTGTGCCTAGCGTGGCATGTCTTGGGCTATTTATTTATTATTTATATGTACCTTTCCATCCACAGAATCGTTACACAAATATTTAATTCAAATGACAATTCTGAATGAATTGCAATAATAACTACTTTAAACAGATATGATAAAGCTATCTTTTATATTGTCATCTTAACTAATATTATAAAGCTGAAGAGTTTGTTTGTTTGTTTGTTTGTTTGTTTGTTTGAACGCGCTAATCTCAGGAACTACTGGTCCGAATTGAAAAATTATTTTTGTGTTGAATAGACCATTTATCGAGGAAGGCTTTAGGCTATATAACATCACGCTGCAAATATTAGGAGCGTAGAAATAATGAAAAATGTAAAAAAAAAACGGGGAAAAAATTACTATTCCACGCGGACGAAGTCGCGAGCACAGCTAGTAATGACATAAAACTTTTACACGTGGTCATTATCATATAATTCTTTTACAAAAAATGCTTAGCAATCATTATAATACAATTATCATTAATTGTTTTGACTAGTCATGTCTACCAATTTCTAGATAACATTAATAATTTAATGCGGACATAATGTAGGAAATTTATTTTTTCGATCATATGAAAGCAATAATGTGGCCGGCCACACTGGCGCTTTTTAGTGACCCAAAACGCGCGTTCACGCGTTTTGTGTTCGGCGTTCTGTGTGGCCGGAAGAGTCGTGTAGTGCAAATGAATATATTATTACATAGTGTAATGCTTACTTCTGTGTCAGTTCCTGCCTTCTTAATCAAGAGTCGTGGGTTGAAATTACATTTGCGACAAATATTTGTTTTAGTAACTACTTACTTTGCTTAAATTTTAATACTCACTAAATTTAAACATAGTTTTCTAAGATATCAAATCATAAAACAATGTTAAAAATAAGTTATTATGGGTTACTATCCTAGCACTTACGATTAACACAACATACTTAATTACTTAGAACTCTTCATAATATGAAGATAGAGATAGATTTCTTGAGTGAAGTAAATAATATTATTCTAATATGACCTCTATATTCTACTCCTATTAAAGTAATCTGCATAACAATCTCCGTCATCTGTATACCGTATAATACACAGTAATTATTATATGTTATGCACACAAAGTTTAGCGCTCATGAATTTATCTTATCTCTTCAATATCTGAATAAACATTTTTATAGATAGCTCTTTTATTGCAGTTTTATTAAACGCACTGTTTGCTTAAAATGCGTGATTATGATAACATGATCCGTGTGTGGTAAAAAAATACTGGAAATATTTGCTAAAAATTACATAACAACGAAAAATCTGACAAACAAAATATACCTATTTAACTAACTTTCGTAAGACGAGACTTTTACATGATATGATTACATGATGCAAAGCGGAAGCCAATGGGTTTGTACCCACGGAAACCAAGTAATGACTTAGGTACCCCACCCTTAAATCTTAGGGTGGAGTGACCAATAGGAAACGAGTGATCACTATTCAAAACCCTTAGAATAAGGTGTTATTATTAAAACCCGCCACACACGTCTTTTTTTTTTTCTAAATGACTACGATGATGGCCAGGGCGGCCTTGACATCATCACCGGACTGTTACACTACCTACACGCTTTACTTATTAATTGTTGTCTAGTAGTTAGCCTAAGCTGGTGCAAATTTTGTTTCCATCGCTCACCGCACTTACAAGGTAAGTTTACTTCATACTATGCAGCGCATGATGAAAACAATTCGTGTAAAATACACAGTCGCCATTTCTCTTGGCTGAAACTTGGCTGATACGGTCCTGTGTGTCTATATATATAGTCGTGGACACCCTTGCACCTTTTATGTCTGTATATTGTCTTTGTGGTCTCCACAAGCGAAGCATCGAGGGGAAAACTAAAACTATCAAAAATTCATTCCAAAATTCAATGCATGTGTAATAACCCCTGACTATGCAGGCGGCTATAGGCTGCGGTAACAGCTCAGCACCAGACGGGCCTTAGCCTTTTTTACCATCTTAGTGATATAAAAAATGCAATATTAAGCACTTACCAATGATACCAGCTCCCACTATGAGGATCTTCTCGCCGACGAGAAGGGGTGCCGCACGGTCGAACCCGTGGGACACACACGAGTAGGGCTCGCAGAGGCCAGCTGTGAACAAACACAAGTTTGAGTTTGACAACTTCCTTGGTTTAGCTTGGAACACTTTATTACGATGTCAAAGTTAAGTTCATTATGCTTAGAAGTCACTTGGAAATTACCGTGTTCTTACTTTTTATGCTGACCGTACAACGCGACTCATACATAATCTACCAGTAGATAATAACTCGTATTAGATAATAAGTCGAATGGTGTTAGAATTTAGGATAGGACTACCTACACCATTAATAGGTGTCGGAGAAGACGACTAAGGGAATAGCATGAAACTGGCAGCAGCGTTCTCTAGGGAACAAATAAAACCTACTGCGATCACGAACCCAATTGTCATTAGGGGAGGCCTATGTCCAGCAGTGGACGTTTGCAGGCTGATAATGATGAGATAATAACTGGAAGATTTCTGTACGTAGATTGTCATTTACATTTGTGCTCTAATTCAGAAATGAAGGCTGCTAAGCCTTCCTATTGTGAAAGAAATTAAATTACGGGGAACAGTGGGAATAATTAGACACAAACTACTGCATCTAAGCTACTGTGTATAATCGCTACATGTGAGGTTAAACAGAATTTACTAACCTTGCTCTGTGGTGATACCATCAGGTAACGCGTACACCTGATCCTCAGGCACCTTGCAGTACTGCGCCCACCCACCATCGCGGAAGATACCCACGGTGCTGTTGATGGCAGCTGTCTGACAGTACTGGTAGTTGCCCTTGCGACAGAAGGTGCAAAGATTACACGCCCTGAAATTGATCAATCAATCAGATTTCGCTTTTAGATTCCCGCCAGGCTGCGTCACATTCAGATTACAAAAAATTATATCCTACTTTTCGTTATAGCGGTAAATCTATAAGGAAAGTAGCCAAGTACAGAAGCTAGTGAGCATATCAACTAAACGCTCTATCATTAGCCCAATATGTCAGTTGAACACTGGAAAATTCGTAGGATTAAGGCATATCAAGCGAGATTAAAATAACCCTCACCCATATTAATCCCCGACGAAAAAATAAGGGTGTGTTGTGTATAAATTTAATATGTTTACTTTTCTGTTCTCTGGCGGTTCGTAGCATTTTCAGCCAATGATAAAATAATAGTGGATCATTGGATTAATAGTGTTTACCTGTTGGGATCAACCACGACCTTCTGTCCCTTCTTGAAAGATGACGCTTTGCCGACTTCGTAGACTGTTCCGCTGAACTCGTGGCCCAGGGGTAGAGGACGCGCCTTGGAAGCCCTGAACTCTCCCTGACAATATAAATTAATAAATATAAATAAATAACCAAACACAAGTCTAAGCTTGTAAATGAGTACTAGACAATAGTAGATAAAACACCTAGACCAATTCAAACTTTTACCCAAATTCAACCAATTTAAATTCAAACCAGTCACTACCAAATGAGCCATCGAGCCAGTCAAGCCAATTACGATATGATATGATACTAGATCTGAAATGAAACAGGTGTTCTATATGTACCAGGTAATGTATAAAAATTTAACGAACAAAAAACGAAAGTTCGAAGGACGGTTCGCATGATTTTATTAGGTATCTCTTACGGAGCCGTTAACGAAGATCTTTTGTGGAACAAAAATAAGCGATCAGTTCACGAAACGATCGTTTTCTTGATATCAGCTGTTACGAAATCAGGATTTTGAGATACAAGCATCTAATCTTAAATGAAATAATCGTAAAACACTTCTTTTCGTTGGATATGTCACCGGAAAATAGCAAGAATCGTAAGTTGATCAATTTCCTAGGTAGTTGATTAACTTTCGGAATATAACAAACGGTAGTTCAAATGTATTATTTAACGCAATGGATTTCAGTTAGTTGATCAATTTACGGTAGCCTGACAGTCATTTAATAAGTAATTTACGATTTTGACACAAGTAAAATCGTCCTCAAATGGGCCAACCGTTGCTCAATGTAGGTACTATTTAACGGTGCACTATTACCCGTAACTTAATACACTGTTCCCTGATTGGTTGCCGGGATAACGCCACGTGAGCCATTGAACGAATCAACGTTTACCTCACCTTCGTCGGATGATTTTACGGCGAGACCCCGTAAAATGATCAATTTACTAAAATACATACGTTAAATAATACATTCCAACTGCCGTTTATTATTTTCCGGAAGTTAATCAACTACCTAGGAAATTGATCAACTTACGATTCTTGCTATTTTCCGGTGACAGATACACCGTACGTGAAAAACATAAAAAAGTCGTGTACCTAAGTATATCCTATTTTCTCTCACCTGTATGATGTGAACATCGGTACCGCAGACACCAGAGTATTCCACCTTCACGATGACGTCTGTGTCCTCGACGATCTTGGGCATAGGATACGCCTTCTCATATTTGAGAGTGAGTGTCTTTCCATCAAATACGACGGCTTCCATTTTGATCTAGGGGGAAAATACATACATAAATATAAGTTACTTGGCAGTGTCGGATAGGGAAAACTTGGGCCAGAGAAATGTGGCACAATTGAGTTTTATTTTTTAACTCCAAGAATTTGGATTTACCATTAAAATAAATTGTGATCGTATCCGTGTGATGTCAGTATTTATAAAAGGACCCCTCCATCTTATCCCATGGGTGTCGTAGAAGACGACTAAGGGTATATCAGGAAACTGGCAACCGCATTTACCTGGGTACAAATAAAACCTACTGCGGTCACCAACCCTTCTGCCACTCGTGCTGTCTAAGGGAAATCCCCTTAAATGACAATTGTCATTGAGGAGGCTTTTGTCCAGCAGTGGACGTTTGGCAGGTTGATGATGATAAAGTCTTTCAATCAATTCAATCTTTGATGCAGTACGACTAGGTATGTGAAATTATATTAAACCTACTCTAATTTATTTAGGTATGAATAACTTGCATAATTTCTTTTTAACCGTAGAAACTAGACAACTCATAAAATAAACAATTATGGCAAGTAGTTGAGGCATTATGAGCGTCATAATATTGGTTAGTTATATTCTTTACTGACTACGTATTATCCTTCTTGTAATAGTGGCATGGTCAAGGTAAAGTTTAACATGATCTGTTACAAAACAATATGCAAATATCTTAAAAGATACTGGGTTTATTTTTGGACCACGAACTTGTTGTTTATTCAACCAAAATGCGAGCACAAACCAAATATAATGCTTGTGCCTTACAAGAGCAGTTTTCATAATAACTATTTTCATTAATATACTTAGTTGAATGCCAAGACGGTAGGACAATGATTGGCCGGTGATGGATACAGATTACCCAGGGTCGGGATAGTTGGCGTTCTCTAGTGGACAGCAATGGGCTGAATTGATCGATTTAAAGCTACCATTGTTCAAAGGTAATGCAAGTTATTAAAGTATTGGAGCCTGAAATATATATTTAGTGGGCCAGCATGGCTGTGGTGACTGGAAACTAAGGTTTCCCGTCCGTGGCCAGAAAAAAAAACGGTATATGTATGCGCAATCTGTCACAAATAAAACATAAGTTTTTTTATTAGATTTGCTGTAAATAGACAATGCCGATTTTCGTCCCATGCATGTTTGTACCGGGTAATGTTTAATTTTGTATGTTGTTTGTCTGTATGTTTTATTTATAATATGTAAATTATCTGTAAATAGCTCTTGTAAAATATTTATAAATAATATTTTACATATTGAAAATAATTATTAATCCGTTCATTTCGTATAATAAAGCCATAACTAGGTCCTATTATTTACCATTTTTAAGAACTCCCTTAACTAAACTACGAACCCTAAAAAATGTTAATAACAAGTCACCTCAGAGCGACATCTACGTCTACAATTAAATAAATAAATGAATTAAATCGTCTCACCGACCTGTTGTCTCGGTACCCGGCGACTGTTACATAACGCGATAGTTTGTAATTGCCTTATATACCCGGCAAAGATGGCAATGTGACCACCATGAGTTTGGAAACTGGTGGATTTTAGTGTAAAGTATTTTTTTTACTGGTTACTTTGCGCAGTGACTTGGCCCTCTGTTTCGCTTACCATCACGAAATGGGAGGCAACTATGATGTACTAGGTACTATGTTATAAAAAAAATATTAGGGTATACGTAGGTAGTTTGAATATTATGTATATAGTAACGTTTGTCTGGTAATCCCTTTTTGAGTTATGACGACCTAGGCGCCGCGCGGCGTTGCAATAGCTAGAGCAGGCAGAGAATTCCTTATTGACTGTTCGGGGTTCGATTTCCGGGCGGGTCAATTTCGGCAGAATCTTAGTTTGACTTATTTAATGTGAATTGTCTTTCGCATTATTATCCAACTATATACACACTATTATACTATATCTACAATTAAGTACTAATGAAAATACATAGTATTATTGTTTTACTAAGCGTAAACACCAATAAAAGATATACTTATGAGGTGGTATACTATGACACTTTATACATATTTACAACTAAGTAATATTACTTCATTATTTTTGTGTCCATTATGTAGTTTTGCGACCTTGACACCTGTCTGCTGAATACGAGTGAGTAAGCAGATAAGAAAATATCAGTTATCATACGTTTTCATGTTATAACATATTACAGACCGACAAGGCCATATTGGCACGTGAGTGACATTGACAAGAGTGTAAAAACAAAAATGTCAAAAATTAAAGTCAAATATGACATTTTGTAAGAGGGCGGGCGTTCGTTCTGATTTCGGCTACGTGCCAAATTATTGTCGATCTTTATGTGGTCTTTGTTCCAACAGACATGAGCAATATAATATGAGCATGTGACTGTTTGCTCGTCTATAGACATTCTCTATGACCTAGACCTACTAATCTACAAGAAAGAGTCACCCTACACGAACATCAATGACGATAGACATTATCTGTTACTATTATCATGTTATTACTATAGTATATATGATTGATCGCCTTTGCTTGTAGTCCGATATACAATATTTGACCACTTTATTATGGTGGGCAAGGCGTATAAATAGGTGACAGTAATATTTAGCAGATACCATGTGACATTAAACATTTATGTTTTTAATTTTATTATAGTGACACTAGTGTAAGTATCGATTTACCTGTTTAGACATGGCTACCCAAGAGTTGTGACTGGAAAAGACTAGGGAACATAACGTTTGCATATTCTATGGGCTTCATACTTTTGATTGTAGAATGTATCTAATAATCAAACCATTGAAATGTTTAACCATGCTTAGGTACCCCCATCCATCAAATCATACCTTGGACCAAAATTTGATCGGCAACCCATATGCATTACATATATTTATTGACATATTTAATTATATATAAAATAAGTTTTAACCAATAATCGGTGAAGGTCGTTGTATAGCGGGATCTTCTACTATAGTAACCAAAGTGCCTTCTCCTCGCCTGATAGAGAGCGATAGAGAAGCCCTATTGTCTCTGGCAGTAGCAATTTTAAACACGTGAAAAAATACAAAGTTCTCGATTCGTATACCTACATCCAGTACCTACCATCAGAAAGGTTTCATTTTGTAACTGACATGAGTTTCTGGGTTATTTAAAAGGTAGTTAACTATCATACTTTTAAAATTGTGGACTGGATTAAATATTCAGAAATACCTTTACTTACATAAACAAACAAACAAACAATGCAACGAAAAGTTTATTTCAGAGTAGCTAGGCTTGTTCTATTTTTTTAAATTCATGTAGGTACAATTCCGCGAGATAAATTTTCCTTTGAACTACATGACACTTATTTTTCGTACACAAATAGTAGATGCCACACTTCAAGATGTATGACATGTTGAATAGGATTTAGATGGATAATGAACTCTATGCGTTGAACATTCAGTTCAAAATTGTTTGAGGTGATTTGACAGAAGGGTTCAGGTTGATGTGTACCCGTCTGTACTACTGTTATCACTACAAAAGTGTCAATACTACATTATCGTAAAGATAACTTTATCCCACGTATACATATTTATTTATGCATGAACACGTGTCTCTACCTACATGATATAATTTTATCAACTTGTTTGTAGGATGTTAAGCAACTACCGGACTTATTTTATCAGTTTTTAAAAACAACAAGTATTATTATTTATTTTTTTGCATTATTTCACACAGTAAATGTATTTTGGTCAAATATAGTAAAATACCCAATGCGATGAGGAGGAGGAGGTGACTTATTAATTATTTCATTAAATAAAGTAAATAAAACATCTTTGTTTTCAATAAGTGACATCTAGTGGGAAACAATAGTAACAAGTTTTCTAACAGTGTCATCTAGCGCCGAATAGCATAACCACTTTCAGATGAATGAAAGAGGCTGTTTTACCGATTTAGGCTTTATTGTACTTCGACTTCGGATCTGTTTTGAACTTCATTCATTAAAATCTTCATCAATGTTGCCAGTATCGAAATCGGTTGTATTATAATTATTGTTGTCGATTTTATACGAAAGGTAGCAGGGGCCCTACTACAGAAAACGAAAACGATCGTTCGTTGAACGGATCGCGTATTTTTGCCCCAGAAATCCCTCTCATTTGTCCCTCCCGTGTTGGAATATATTAATCAAATTATTGAAAATTGATTTTGACGAATTTTAGATCGTATATTCGAACACGGAAGGGACAAATGGGCGTGATTTATGGTACCAAAGTACGCGATCCGTTTAACGAACGATCGTTTTCGTTTTCTGTAGTAGGGCCCCTGGTTCAAACCTTATCGATGTTAATAAGTATATAATTTATCGAGTCATGTAGATTTATCTAATAAATAAATAATAATAAACTACTCAAGACTTTCCAAGCTGAGCCACACTTCGCCATCTAGCCCTAAACTAAGCTGAAGTTCGTACTTTGGGTACTAGACAACAGATAAACTTATTTAGATACTTTTTTAAATAAATACAATATTACAAATTATAATCATAGTAAACAACCAGAGCAATACAAACAGACGTGTTCATGAACACAAATGTTTGTACTATGCGGGAATCGAACCCACGGCCCTTGGCTCAGAAGGCAGAAGTCACTACCAAATAAGCTATGGAGCCAGTCGCTATCTGCCATCTGGACGCTCTGAGCTCTTAATCGTAAATAAATGTTATTAAACTTCTTAGTACGTTTTGGGACTAATAATAAAATGATTTGAGCTAAAAAAAAAATTTATTATAAATGGAATTAGGGTAATTCATTTTAGGCAATGGCAGCCCTAGCTTGATGTCATTCATTCATTTCCATGCGGCATTTCATTCAACCGTTCAGTCAAACGGAACGGTTGTTGAAGAAAAAAAGCCGTAGAAATCAACTGAAACTTGTTGTGGTTCGGCGTTGATCAATTGTAAAATTACGATGGCTTTGAACATAATCACATTTACCAGTTTATTAGTGTATTTATTGTCAAATGGTGAGTCAAATATTACTTTTTACACTCGTATCATAGTTTCGTTACGCCCTAAAAACCGGGCAGCCATACCTTTTCCATGGTTTTAATTCGAATTTTGCGAATGCGAACTGCTTGTTTTGGTTTACCATGAAAGATGGACACACCCATACGGCTAAAATACGTTTCTAAGCCTAAGTTTAAGTAAAGGGTATGATTTAACTTTGAAAATCATTTAAATTTCAACACATTCTTTCGTAATGTTACATTTAAAATACTGTTAAAATCGTATTCACATGTTTTTATTACTATTAAATGTGTTTGAAATACTTAGGACTAATTTAAATTTTTATTGCATCCACCTAACATGCATACACAGAAGGTCATAAAAATTGCCGACATGCAAGGGTGCATCAGTGTATTATCGATTGAATTTTTTTGCACATCCTCTTTGTTTGAAGGGATGATTTTTTTGGCGGGAGTCTCAATTGTTTGTTTTGTCTGTATCCCACACAACCACGCATCGCCGTTCTTTTGTTATTTTAAATAGGTACTTAATCATAAAATGTTTCCAAATTTAAACATGTGCAGCTAATTTTCATTCCTAATTCAAAACAATAAATATTATATAGCATCTCTAGGCTCACAAAAAAATATTATACCCATAGCATCTCTATCTACACAAAAATATGGATTAGTCACTTCAAGATTGTACATAATACAGTAGCCACACCAAATGAATAAAATAAAAGATTTATTTTCACATGAATAATGTTTACCAAGGATTGTTGTTTATTATATTTATCTGGAAACATTTAAAAACCTCACCTGGAGAATTGGTGACTGCATTAAAAAATACCTTGCTTTAAGACTTTTCCAGTTTTCAAAATAACCCCCAAATTTCATTACAACAAACAGACAGAAAGATTTATTTTCATTTATCTATTGACATTTAGAAAGTTACCTAAGATATCTTACTTATTTGCAGTCTCCGGGCAGCGGACACCGACAATATCTCACATTACCCAGGAGCAGATTCGGGACATCGGTGGTCAAGTGGATTTAGACTGTTCCGTTCATTACGCCAATGAGTACCCTGTTCTATGGGTAAGTTGTTATCTTTGCTTTAATGTCTTTTTACATCATCATCAGCCTATCGCAGTCCACTGCTGGATATAGGCCTCTCCAGATGTTCACCAGTTTGAGAAAACACCTGGAGGTTATACCCATAATCACCAAGCTGGGCAGGCGGGTTGGCGATCGCAGGGCGTAGCTCCTCGCTCCAGTGACGCTGATGCCCGTCAACGGCCTGTGCTATTTAGAACCGCCTTCAATTGTGATGGTTATGCTGCCAACAGTCGCTTGTCAGCGCCTCGTTTGTTATTCGGCAGGATGCACCACAGGCAAGGCAGCGCCTTTACGTTCCATTCCTTTTTCATGTACATATGGTGTTTACGAGCAAACCATTTGAAAGAAACAAAACACTAGGGAAAGATGTTGGTCTGACAAAATTACTCTGGTTATACCAATTTTTAACATTCCAAAATGAGACAAATGGAGGAAAATCTTTTTCAGCTACAAGCAGTGGGTATGATGAGCATTGAGATCAATAAATAGGTAATAATCCCATGCTTGTTCTCCCACAGGACTGATGGGGTTAACTGTGATTTGGTGGTGCTTATCAAATTCAGTTTATCTTTTTTTTGTTGGCTGTCATCATCATCAGCCTATTGCAGTCCACTGCTGGACATAGGCCTCTCCAGTTGTTCGCCACCTAGGGCAAGGTTTTGGAGGATATACCCATAATCGCCACGCTGGGCAGGCCCTTACAGGCTTATTTGTTGGCTGTGAAGGCTAATATATAAAACTTTCAAACAACCTTTCTTGTTTAGAAGCTTGCTGACGAGTGGCCCTGGATAATAAAACTATTAAAAATCAATTACATACGACCTATATGTATAATTATTCAAATAATAATTTTTTTATAGACAAAACTCTGATTAAAATATTATGATTCCAAAATAGAAGTCATCGGAATTGTACACCTCTTTGTAATTGGATAATTCATCAAAGATTAGTTTAAAAATGTGAAATAATTGAATTATTATACTTAAATAAATAAGATAAAGCCATTTATTTAGAGCATTAATGATTTTGGTATTGAAATAGAAAGTAAGTTTAACTTAAATCCTTATAGAGAAACACTTATGAATTTTATTATCACAATATTTATTGAACCTTTTTTACTATATTCTTATCTATCCATGACCTTTAGATAGACTTGACTTGCTCTTAGCATTATTACGCTCATTAAAATAATAGGTAATTGTGATTTCACTATCACATTCTCAATGTACTATCCAACTTTTTAACGCCACAAATGTCTATTTACAATTACGTACATCCTGATCATAAATCTTATTGTACATTCCAAAGAAGAGCTCTATAGGAAATCTCTGAACATGACAATAAAATCATATGGCGTCAATAAACTTGAATGTATGAATAATGCCTCGCCATACAATTTGTATGTGAGGGGATCTCTTAAATGGTTTCAATTAAGTACTATCGTAGTTTATTATGAGGGCTTGTTATAGAATGTGTGACATGACGTTTCTTCGTGTTATGTCGTAGTACAGTTTAATAGGCAACATAATATACATAGGTTTTAATTTAGAACTAAGCTTCATCATCATCATCATCAGCCTATTGCAGTCCACTGCTGGACATAGGCCTCTCCAGTTGTTCGCCCCCTAGGGCAAACTTCTGGAGGATATACCCATAGTCGCCACGCTGGGCAGGCGGGTTGGCGATCGCAGAGCGTAGCTTCTTGCTCCTATGACGCTGCTGCCTGTCATCGGCATGTGGTATTTAGCTACGCCTTCTATCGTGATGGTTTTACCGCCTCCATTCGGTTTGCCAGAGCCTCGTTTGTTGTTCGGCAGGATGCACGGGCAGGTGAGGATGGCTTGGAGCGAAAAGGTGATAGGTCGCTCCCTTACATCCCTCATTACCTACTAAATGGAACTAGGCTTAATTTAGTTAGTTAGAACGGACCGATTTCCGCAACTCGACGTCTGTGCGCCTTTTTTTGCGTGGGTTAGTTAGTTAATAAAACTAAGCCTTATTAATTACGAGGAGATCCAGCAGAGCTTGCTATGGGGATACAGGTACATGTTAACTGCCAAATTCCTCAGAGCTACCAGCCACCACGTTTGGGGGAGTCGGGATGCCGAGCGGCCCAACATTCACGCGGCTCAGGCTTTCAAGCCCAGCTTAAAAAGACTAGGCAAACTTTATTGTTGAGGGGTAAAATGTACATATTTTATATCTTACAATATATTTTATGTTAAGAGAGGAGCTAGATCCTGCAACTGATGATGAGAATCACAACGGCACTTATCTGAGCTTTAGTGCCAATAATATTTATTTATTAGTAACATAATTATTATATCGTTGACTGATACCAAATATGCGCTTGCTACGCAACGTCTCACACTTTGGGGATGCAAATACCGCAAGATTGTTGCTCGAGCGAGATCCTACAAGTTTATGAATCGGCCCTTTTATAACTGTGTAAATATTAGTAAAAATAGGCCTGGCTATTAAAACCGGCCCGTACCCAGTGAAACACAAAAATGCTTCCATAATTCTAATTCACTGAGAAATTGACTTGGTACAGGACTACCACTTAATATTCTAATAAAAACTCACCAATTTTATTATATGTCCCTTCAGCTGAACGCACGCAAACCGTAATAATATTCCCCACCGACTGAATCTTCATAACAAGAATCTTTTGATTGGTCGCGATATTTATAGCGTTCTGTAAACTTCAATTTTCATGACAATGTCCATACTCCAGGGACGCCCTAAGTTTTCGTTACTAAGTCTGAGGCTCATCTGGTTTATAGAAATGAGAGAGTGAACTTTTCTCATTCTGAAGGAGTCGTATTGTTTAGGTCTTGGTTACTTTAAATTAATTTTCTACTTCAGGTGCGTCTCCTATTAATTACTGAAGGTTGGCTGTCATCTCTGCATAGCTGGCCTTGTCTTATCCGAGTCGGAACGGGGCCCCTACCACCAAAATCGAAAACGATCGCTCGTTGAATGGATCGCGTACTTTTGCATCATAAATCCCTCCCATTTGTCCCTCCCGTGTTCGAATATAGGTACGAACTAAAATTCGTCAATGTGGATTTTCATTAATCTTAACTATTATCTTATCTTAATCTTAACTAATATTATAAAGCTGAAGAGTTTGTTTGTTTGTTTGTTTGTTTGTTTGTTTGTTTGAACGCGCTAATCTCAGGAACTACTGGTCCGAATTGAAAAAATATTTTTGTGTTGAATAGACCATTTATCGAGGAAGGCTTTAGGCTATATAACATCACGCTGCAACTATTAGAAGCGAAGAAATAATGGAAAATGTAAAAAAAAAAACGGGGGAAAAAATAACTATTCCACGCGGACGAAGTCGCGAGCACAGCTAGTTTAATTAATATATTCGAAGATGGGTGGAATTTATGATGCAAAAGTACGCGATCCGTTCAACGAACGATCGTTTTCGATTTTGGTGGTTGTGAGAGAGTTCTCATGCACGTCTTTTTGCCGCTACCTTGTCCGTCATTATGATTTGAAGAGTCATATCTGTTGTGTCGTCTCCTTTATACTGACTGACACCCTGAGCCTCGGTTAGAGTGTTGTTAAGAGATGCCCTACCTACAGATGTAACTTTGGGGAGTAAAGCGACCATGTGCGGGCTGGCATCTTGAGAAGTACAGAAAAGAATACTCGTTGGTACGTACGAGTGTAAAAATCAGCGGCGTAGCGTGGGTGTCGGCCGCCCGGGGCGGAAGACAATTTTGCCGCACTTTTATTTTGAATCGTCAGTAATTCTCGCTGTTGTTTTGTTAGTCATAAACAAAGCATAAAATAAAATACAGGGAATCCCCGCAAGTCGTGGACGGTGTTGGCAGCAGTCGCTACAAAATATCATCCAAAGAAAAGGGATTCCCCGAATCCGTTACAGAATAAGTAATGAAAATTCCATGCTCTTTTCAATCGGTCCGAATTTGTAGTTCCGATAAAAATATGAAATGGTTCAAATATTTTTATTATTTAAATTAGTATGGATAATTGTGAAATCGCGCCCCCTAAAATGTGCCGCCCGGGGCGGGCCGCCCCCCCCCGCCCCCACTATGCTACGCCGCTAGTAAAAATACACTTAACTACCCTCGTCTTCTTGATAGTATGTCAATGAACCTGGATTAATTAACCACAGTGATGACTGCATGCTATTATCGCTTTAAAAAAACATTTTCTGTTCCCCCATTGTCTTAGAAAACCCTGAATGTTATCAATTGTATATGACACATAACTGGAGGTACCCATTTAGTGCGGTTAAATGATGTCGCCTTGGCATTTGTTTCACTATTTATAGACATTATAATCACCTACTTGAGTAAGACTTGGTAGTCCAGTCCTAATAAATGCTCTCCTACTTTCTCTAAATTCATATTGTCTTTAGGTCAGTAAATCCCTTTATTTATCGAACGTCCAAGTTGCAAATTGTCAAATCGTACTTGCAGAAGGTCAAAGTCTTAAAAGTTTGCATTTAATTGCTTTTGAGCTTTTGACCGAATTTGGAATAAATATATATAAATAAATAAATAATAAATAACCCAAGACATGCCACGCTGGGCCACACAGCGCCACCTAGCCCCAAACTAAGCCGAAGCTTGTACTATGGGTACTAGACAACTGATACACTTACTTAGATACATTTTCTTTTTTTGTAAATAAATACATATTATACATAGAAAACACCCAGACCAATACAAACAGACATGTTCATGAACACAAATGTTTGTACTGTGCGGGAATCGAACCCACGACCCTTGGCTCAGAGGGCAGAGGTCAGTACCAAATGAGCCACCGAGCCTGTCGATATATCAGACAACATCACACTGTCGCTTTTCTCTCATAATCCGATGAAACGACCGATCGACACGACACTACTGTGACAATCGAACGAGCAAGAAACGATAGTTCGATGGAAGAATCGGGTTGTTTTGTGCCATAATAAACGAACAACGTCTCTTGCGCCTCCGTCAGCGTCGATCTTCATGAATTTAGTTCTTACACGCGAGGGATTTGTGGTGCAAAGACATGGGATTCGTTCATCGAACGATCGTTTTCGATTTATATGTATTTACTAGCTGTGCTCGCGACTTCGTCCGCGTGGAATAGTTATTTTTTCCCCGTTTTTTTTTACATTTTCCATTATTTCTTCGCTTCTATTCGTTGTAACGTGATGTTATATAGCCTAAAGCCTTCCTCGATAAATGGTCTATTCAACACAAAAATAATTTTTCAATTCGGACCAGTGGTTCCTGAGATTAGCGCGTTCAAACAAACAAACTCTTCAGCTTTATAATATTAGTTAAGATAGGGCCTTAGGCGCAATTTTTACGGCTGACTTTAAGTGTTCTCTTCAGTCAACGCTACTTCCTGACTCAGTCTGTTACTTAATAAACTCTCGACAATAAAATTCTTGAATATTTTGGGCTTGGTCCTGTATTCAAACTCTTGGTTATTGGAAAACAAGAATTGTTATCCCGTAACATATTGATATGAAAACATGCATTATAATTTTATAACTATTGATAACTCTTAGGTACATTTTTTTCTTATTTCCAGGTAAAATACGACCGCCTCAAGACAACAGAGTCTATACCTCTGACGACAAACGCCGGTCTCATCATCAGGGATTCCAGATTCTCTGTGAGGAAAGATGACTCCACGGCCACTTATACTTTATCGGTATGCTTATAGTTACAATTTGTTTTTAGGGTTCCGTAGCCAAAATGGCAAAAACGGGACCCTTATAGATTCGTCATGTCTGTCTGTCTGTCTGTCTGTCTGTCCGTCCGTATGTCACAGCCAATTTATTCCGAAACCATAAGAGCTACATTATTGAAATTTGGGATGTAGATGTATTCTGTAAACCGCATTAAGATGTGAAAATAAAATCAGAAAAAAATCCAAAATTTTTGGGGTTCCCCATACATAGAACTGAAACTCAAAAATGTTTTTTTCATCAAACCTATACGTGTGGGGTATCTATGGATAGGTATTTAAAAATGATGTTGAGGTTTCTAACAACATTTTTTTCTAAACTGAATAGTTTGCGCGAGAGACTCTTCCAAAGTGGTAAAATGTGTGTCCCCCCCCCCCGTAACTTCTAAAATATGGGCATGATAAAACTGAAAAAAATATATGATGTGTATTACTATAAAAACTACTAACGAAATTTGGTTTGAATGAAATCTAGACAGTAGTTTTTTTTTTAAACGTCATAAATCAAATTACCTAATTTTTTTATTCAATCAGTGGTACGGAACCCTACGTGCGCGAGTCCGACTCGCACTTGGCCGGTTTTTTTTTTGCGGCCTATCTAACGCTAGTAAGCAAGTGATGTTATAACGCAGTTTGATATGGCCTGAGAGCAATCAATGCCTCGTACAGTCTACCACTCATTCTTATCTGTAAAATTTCTCCAAAAATCTAGATGGAGAATGGATTCATAGCTCTTCGCAGTCCACTGCTGGACATTCGCCTCTCCAATTATTCACCACATATCTCGGTTTTGGGCTTTCAGCACTTGCCAGCCATCTTGCGAAAATGATCTATGCATCTAATTCAGGTCTATCTTGTTTGTGGAAATTTGACAGCACCTGTCAAAACAAGGATAGGTTGATAGGACATGTGGTCTGCTAATGTTTTTTTAATTCTTCTTATAGTAGCTCGACATAATGGTTTCCCTACGCCTGATGGAAAGCGAAAGGGAAGCCCAAGTCGCTGTGTCAACGGGCAAGTAACTGATCAGTTACCTGTCAGTTGCCACCGCCATGCCGGCCCAACCGTAACCCCCCGAACGAGCTCCTGAAATCATACTCACCGGCAGAAACACGACCCGGAGGTCATTTGGCTGCGGTATTCTATAGGGTGGCGGTCCTTCCCCGGACGGGCGGCTCAATTCAAGCGAAGATTTGCTATGCCCTACCTCTCTTAAAATGTTTTTAATGTCTGATAGATCAAGGACATCCAAGAGAACGACGCGGGCTGGTACCAGTGCCAGGTGCTGATCTCCATCAGCAACAAGATCACGGCTGAGGTGGAGCTGCAGGTGCGGCGGTCACCCATCATATCGGACAACTCGACGCGCTCCATAGTCGCCAGCGAGGGAGAGAGTTAGTAGCTTATTATTATATTACCTTCTTACGCTGCTTATAAACAACATATTTTTATTTTATGCGAGAGGCGGCATCATAGTACCTGCTTGTGGCATCACTTGTTTTCTCTGTCGCGCACCCAATAGGGATGTTTTTAGGGGGTCAAAATAATTACATTATCATAAAAATGTATTGGACACGTATTTTTCCATTTTTCATTCACATAAACAATAGCAAAAATACAAGGCATCAAAAGTTAGGAGTGGGAGACTTTGACGTCACTCCCTCCCGTTAAAATGCCTCATCGAGTGACGTCACGCGTAATTTCAACGGGCTATAACTTTGTAATTTTTAGTCTAATTTACAAATAAAAAAAGAGTCTTTTATTTTTGAATAAGCTAAAAGACGTACTAATTACAATTTTTAGCCATAATAACGTACTATGAAGATCCTAATGGTATGTAATGTAATGTGACCTCAGGTGCCCAAATGCAGTGCTATGCCGGCGGGTTCCCGCCGCCGAAGATCACGTGGCGTCGTGAAAATAACGCCATCCTGCCAACCGGAGGGTCTATATACCGGTGAGTAGAGTGCAGTGGAGACTGGAAACTAGGAGGTTTTTAACCTGTTCCTATTCCCAGTCTCCACTCAAACTGTTGCTCGATGCAAATATTTTTCTCAATCAGTCACAGTGCGACTCGATCCATTGTGTTGTGACTCGTTGAGAATAAACGCTTTTTTCGACTGTGCTGTGCTACTACGAGTATAATCTTCTACTATATAAAAATAAGTCGGGTTTTCCTCCCTGACGCTATAACTCCAGAACGCACGAACCGATTTCCACGGTTTTGCATTCGTTAGAAAGGTCTCGGGCTCCGTGAGGTTTATAGCAAAGAAAATTAAGGAAAAAAAATTTTACAGCCATCTGGTGGCGAAACGGTGTTCGCCGGGTTTGCTAGTTAAAAATAAAACCTGCCAAGTGACACACATTTTTCCACCTTGGAAGAGTCTCTCGCGCAAACTATTTAGTCTAGAAAAAAAATGTATTATAAACTTCAATATAATTTTCGAAGACCTATCCACTTTTTTCATCCATACATGTGTGGGTTTGATAAAAAATATCGAGTATCGTAAGTATGGGATTTTTTTCTATGTATGTATGAACCCTCCGGGGGAGATGTCATGGTGTGTGGGACTCACACCTCCCGAAATGGGAGGGCAGACCCCCCTGTGTCACCAGTGGGCAGCTAGTTGCAGGGACTCGAGTAACGCCGAAGCATACGACCGCATCCCTGCATGCCCTGGCCGCACATGACAAGCGGCCGGCACTCCTGGTCCGGGGAGGGCAAATACCCCTACCCCCTGCTCTGGGGAGCAATAGAATGCTCCCCGGGCGGACGTGTCGTGCAACGGTGTGGTTTCACCCACCACACAGTTTCGCCCCTATGAGTGGAAACCCCCCCCCTGCACTCTCCACTCGGGGCACGAAGGAGAGGCTCACAGGGCATACGATGCGTTGTATGCCCTCCGGCGACGCCCGGGCCGGGGGCGGCGTAGAGCGGGCGTGTCTACCGCGGCCTCACGCTCTCTTTCCGCCGCCTCCTTCCCCAGGCGGACCTCGTGCAACGGTGTGGCTGCACCCACCACACCGTTACGCCCCTAAGAGTGGATCGCGCCCCCGCACTCACCACTCGGGGCACGAAGGAGAGGCTCCGAGGGCATACGATGCGTTGTATGCGGGGGCGGCGTAGAGCGGGCGCGTCTACCGCAGCCTCACGCTCTCTTTCCGCCGCCTCCTTCTGCGAGCAGACGACAAGCGGCCGGCACTCCTGGTCCGGGGAGCTGACTAACCGTATCTGTTCTGTATCGCAGGGGCAACACGATCACCATTCCGTCCGTGCACAAGGAGGACCGCGGCACGTACTACTGCGTGGCCGAGAACGGCGTGGGCAAGGGCGCGCGCCGCAACATCAACTTGGAGGTGGAGTTCGCGCCCGTCGTCACCGTGCCCAGGCCCAGGCTGGGACAGGTCTGTAACTCATTTGTAGTTAGTTAGTTTTATCGGGCCGTTTTCCGCAACTTGACGACTGTGCGCCTATTTTGCGTGGGGTGGGCCGAATTTGTTGAAAAACATACCAAACTGGTGTTTATTCCCGCCACCCCAGCTCGTCCAGAAACCTTAACAAGCTATTTAGCTTGCCAAAGATGCTCTGGAGAGTGTCGGGCTGGCCAAGGTGTTTCAGCCACGGTATGCTGCCACTTCGGGGCATTCCAGCAGAATATGGGCGGCGGTTTCCTCCGATTCTAGGCAAGCTCTGCATAGAGGGCTGTCCATGATGCCTAGATTCTGGAAGTGTTTGTTGTAAGGCCCGTGGCCAGTCATGGCCGCCACGATCTGCCTTAGTTGCGCTCTACTTAGTCGCTCTACTTAACTCATTTGTAACCACAGAGGCAAGAAACGACTGGTTTTTTTTACCACCAGAGCAAGAAAGAAGAATATGAAAGCTATGAGGTCACAACCAAACAGATATAACACCACCAAAATCGAAAATGATAGCTCGTTGAACGGATCGCGTACTTTTGCACCATAAATCCCCCCCCATATGTCCCTCCCGTGTTCGAATATACGAACTAAAATTTGTCGAAGTCGATTTTTATTAATTTCATTTATTGGGCTAAAGTACGCGATCTGTTCAACGAACGATCGTTTTCGATTTTCGTGGTGTTATATCTGTGTGGTTGTGACCTCATAGCTTTCAAATTAATTTTCACAATCTTTTCCTGGCGTCTTCGACCGCGTTAATGTAGTTTGTCACAGAAGTCTTTATTGTAGTCTCTATCCCGATGCCCATCGCGATCCCTTCGCCGATCCATTTTTTTTTAATAAGTGAATGGTGAGCGCTTGACCCCAACTAGCCCGATGTTAAGCGATGTTGGAGCCTAAGATGAAGCGCGCTTACCCAGCAAAAACCGATTCACTCTCGTTTAGAAAAATCTGGAGATTAATCCTTCGGGGAACACGAACTCCGGTAAAGAGTTCCACAGTTTAGCCATTCTTCGAACATTAACACGTTGACCGCCATGCCGGTCACCGGTGACCGGCAAACAATAGTTTTTCTATTGTGTCTAGTTTCTCGGCAGTCAAAGACTTAACGATTTCGATCGCTAACTAGTCCCTACACTAGGCAATGTATGGGCCATTGCCCTGTAGTCTATTCCGTACATTGTCTTTTTACTATTGACTTTTTTTACTACTGCTATGTTCTATGTATTCTGTTATCTTTAAGTTATTATCTAATCTATTCTGTTGGTGTTTGTTGCAGGCTCTCCAATACGACATGGATCTGGAGTGCCACGTGGAGGCGTACCCGCCGCCCGCCATCATTTGGCTGAAGGACGAGATTCAGCTCTCCAACAACCAGCATTACAGGTAAACTTACCGCTCTTGCCCCTACTTAGAAATCGAAAACGATCATTCGAAGGACTAAACTATTCGTTTAAGTCGATTTTCATTAATTTAATTCATAATTTACGAACACGGCAGAGACAAATGCGAGGGATTTCGATTTTAAAGTATTGTACCCTTGTTGCATACATGTAAGGGGCTGCTATATTGCAAAATGTATAATAGGTATATCCGCAACAAAAGTTTAAAGCGCCTATTTTGCATGGGGTGGGAATGTAATCAAACCAGCACAGCGAGGAACTCGTAGGGGAGGAGGCAGGGAAGGGAAGGTCCACAAAGTGTGTCACGCAAATAAGATAAAAGTCCCACAAAAGTGACCACCAAGAAGTGCCACTTTATTTCCTGCAGCCCCACTAAGGTATATACCTTATATATGTCACCGGAAAATAGCAAGAATCGTAAGTTGATCAATTTCCTAGGTAGTTGATTAACTTCCGGAAAATAACAAACGGCAGTTGAAATGTATTATTTAACGTATGTATTTTAGTAAATTGATCATTTTACGGGGTCTTGCCGTAAAATCATCCGACGAAGGTAAGGTGAACGATGATTGGTTCAATGGCTCATGTGGCGTTATCCCGCCAACCAATCAGGGAACAGTGTATTAAGTTACGGGTAATAGTGCACCGTTAAATAGTACATTGAGCAACGATTGGCCCATTTGAGGACGATTTTACTTGTGTCAAAATCGTAAATTATTAAATGACTGTCAAGCTACCGTAAATTGATCAACTAACTGAAATCCATTGCGTAAAATAATACATTTCAACTACCGTTTGTTATTTTCCGAAAGTTAATCAACTACCTAGGAAATTGATCAACTTACGATTCTTGCTATTTTCCGGTGACATATATACCCGACCGTATTTCGACCAGAGCGGCTAATCTGCAAAGAGATTAGCCAGAGAGAACGGGCTTAACATGCTAAAATAATAGAGCCCCCTTATAATGAGGGTGTATCAAAATAAAACAATGGCTGTGGTTTTATGATATCACGTGATTGGTCATTTGCGTCATAAACGTCAGTGGCATGTGAAAATGAACCAATCACGTAACAGTTGGATCTTGCTGCCTATGTGGCGCCATCTGGTGCATTTATTTTGAAATCCCTCATCGAGATGTTCTCACTAGACATAATAAAAGTATATTTATTTATTTATTTAAACTTTATTGCACAAAATGGTACAAAAGGCGAACTTAATGCTAGGAGCTCTACCAGTCAACCCTTGGGTCATGCAGAGAGCAGATCTGTTGTGCGTTGAGTGTACAAAAGGAAACACAATAAAAGAAAATACATTATTTATATAAAAAACTAATATGTGGAAATATGCTAAATAAAGTAGGTATAATATACTTAAACATATAAGAGACATATACATATCGTACATAAATAGACAAATATATACCATGTACTTAAAATATCTGAATAGACTAACAAGAATACATCCCTATTTCCAGGATCTCTCACTTCGCAACGGCGGACGAGTTCACGGACACGACGCTGCGCGTGATCACGATCGAGAAGCGGCAGTACGGCGTGTTCACGTGCAAGGCGCAGAACAAGCTGGGCTCCGACGAGGGCCGCGTCGAACTATTCGGTCAGTTTAGACTCTTTCATTATCATCATTGCAGTCCACTGCTGGACATAGGCCTCTCCAGTTGTTCGCCACCTAGGGGCAAACATCTGGAGTATATACCCATAATCGCCACGCTGGGCAGGCGGGTTGGCGATCGCAGGGCGTAGCTTCTCGCTCCGGTGACGCTGCTGCCCGTCATCGGCCTGTGGTATTTAGCTACGCCTTCTATCGTGATGGTTTTACCGCCACCAGTCGGTTTGCCAGAGCCTCGTTTGTTGTTCGGCAGGATGCACCACGGGCAGGTGTGGATGGCTTGGAGCGAAAAGGTGATAGGTCGCTCCCTTACATCCCAGTTTGGACTCCTTAACTGGGCTATATTATGTAGTTCGAACCTTATTTCATTGTAATAAGGTCAAAATCCAATGAAGTGTGTATTTGTGGCTGGATGTCGCTGCTGACGACGCAACGCTTGGAGGTAGACTCTACCTGTCGACGCGTTGGCGCTGCCGTCATGTGTAGACAGCCCAAGGGTCGGTTCATATCGAATTTTATTGAAAATGAAGCCTTGAACAAGGCAATGAATCGGACAGGCTCGGTGGCTCATTTGGTAGTGACCTCTGCCCTCTGAGCCAAGGGTCGTGGGTTCGATTCCCGCACAGTACAAACATTTGTGTTCATGAACATGTCTGTTTGTATTGGTCTGGGTGTTTTCTATGTATAATATGTATTTATTTACAAATAAAAAAATGTATCTAAGTAAGTTTATCAGTTGTCTAGTACCCATAGTACAAGCTTCGGCTTAATTTGGGGCTAGGTGGCGCTGTGTGTGTCATAAACTATTTTCTATTCTATTCTTCTATTCTTGGGTTATTTATTTATTTTTATTTTTTTAATGAATGACTGATAATGCGTCGACGGAAACGGAATGTACGCTCGACCCGTTATATATTATCATCGGTTGTGTGTGAATGGTCGAGTGGTTAACACAACCTTCATACATGTGCATATATATATTTGCATGTTCTGGCGTATTTTCGTCAGCCTAATGACAGCCAATGCAGTAGTAGCTCATTGGAGCCCTTAACTTTAACTTTTAGAGACTAATCTTTATGGAAGTTATCTAACTTCATGCAAGTTATTTTTGGGATATGAGTAAAAACCACAGGAAAAACGGACCCACCCTGTTGTGCCTCCCCAAAAGTGGTAACGATCCAAAGGTTCCGGATTCGATTCTCGGTCGGATTTGTTTAGAAAGCGAAATCTAAGGCGAATCCTTAAACCACATGGTCTGTGTGCATTGTAAAAAATTTTTTTTGGCAATTAATTATTTTGCAGTCTTATTTGAAATGTTACATGAATGAGCTTTTAATTTTTTTTTTCAATTGTTTTCAAATTTAATAAATAGGTATAAAAGCTTTGTCCATGTGGAATGTTACCAAATCTGTATTTTCAATGCTTCAAATATTGAGTTTTTATTTTTTTGTAGATTCAGCAAGGTTCGATATCGACACATGCTGATAAGTTTCTGATAGTTATCTGAAAGATGTGCGACTTTTGTGCAGTTTGTCCCGCGTATGTTGTTCCCATTCCCTATTCGTTAGATACTCAGTTCGTCAGATTCTCAGTTTGTAGTTTTCTACATTACTGGGATTAAAGAAAGGAACCTTCTCCGAACTCGAGACGAACTGCTCAAAGACGTTTCTGTTTTATCCGTCGGTTAAGTTCCGTATACTTATTTGAGACTTATCAGCAGGTGGTGAGTTTAGGCCTTAATGAATATCGGTTAAAGGCTTTGTTGTTTTATGTGTTTTTGTTTCTAATGTATGTGCATGGCGAAATTGGGTATTAAAGTGATAATTTACAGACCATTAACGATTAATGATATTGAAACGAATACTCGTGAGTAGAATAAAGTTTGTGCCATAAAGGACCAATCTCGTGACCGATTAGCATGCGATGAGTGCATTATCTCGGTGTCTCGGCTCTCTAGTCTGAGGTATACAGACAAATGACGTCATTGTTAAATGTTCGCGATATTACTATAATCACGAAGGGTTATTTACACGAATATGTGGGTAGAATCGCAATGGCGGTTCCTCTTAAAACAACCGCGACATGTCTCACTTTTTTTATCTAAAACCGACCATTATGACTGAGACGTTAAAGCAAAAGTCGCGTAGATGAACGAAAATATAATAATAGAAGGAAATAGATGGTCCTTCGGCCTCTGACTTCAACGACCGCGACCGTTCTTGCACTGTATCCTCTACTAGCTTTTGCCCGAGACTTCGTTCGCGTTAAATTTGGGGTGAATGCTCCATACAAACTTCCTCCCCCCATTTTAGGGAAGTGGGGGGTTAGAAAGGGACAAAAAGTAGCCTATGTTACTCTCCATCCCTTCAACTATCACCACTTAATAAAACAGGTCAATTCGTCGCTCCGTTTTGCCGTGAAAGAAAGACAAACGTACAGACAGACACACTTTCCCATTTATAATATTACTAGCTGTTGCCCGCGGCTCTGCCCGCGTGAATATTCGCATCAAACATAGCCTATGTGTTAATCTGATGTACAAACTATATTCTTATAAAGTTTCATTAAAATCCGATCAGTAGTTTTTGCGTGAAACTGGAACAAACATCCATCCATCTATCCAAACAAACTTTCGCGTTTATAATATTATATAGTTAGTAGGATATAAGTATAGTATGAATTATGTTAGGCTAGAGAGACCCGCGGAACTCGGCCGGGTCGCGACCCGCTCTATAGTTTTGTAACATGATAAAATAAAATTCGCCCTAGCCTAAGGTCCGTGTCACAAACCCAATTCCGCCATCAAATCAGCATGCGTGCACGTGGCTGTGTAGAGACCATCATCCCGGTGTGTCCGCCGGCGTGCGGCCGCGTGTCGTACGGCGGCGCGGCCTCGCTGGCGCCCTCCGCCGCCGCCGCCCTCGCCGCGATGGGCGCACACGCCGCTTACGCCTTCAGGAGGTAAGTGGGTAAGTGGACTTTTTGGGTTTTTGATGGGGAAATTTGTTGTTTTTTTTTATAAGAAAAGCTTTCAGACAGCTTTCATTTACTCCCCAAATCCCAATAGGCTATTATGGCTAAAAATTGTAATTAGTCCGTCTTTTAGCTTCAGAAATATTCAAAAATAAAAGACACGTATTTTTCCTTTTTTCATTCTAATAAACAATAGCAAAGATACAAGGCATCAAAAGTTAGGAGTCGCTCCCGAAAAAATGCCTCACCGAGTGACGTCACGCGTAATCACGCTATAACTTTGTAATTTTTAGTCTAATTTACAAATAAAAAATACGTGTCTTTTATTTTTGAATAAGCTAAAAGACGGACTAATTACAATTATTGGCCATAATAGCCTATTGTGAAATCTAAATCGCCTGAAAAATGAACGAGATACAGTCGTTTAAGCAAATATATCCGTCCCTCACACAAAAACAGATGACTATTGAGTTGTATGGGGCGGATGACCTTCGATATTTATGTATCTGGACGATTTTCTTGCCGGTTCTTCTCGATAGAAGCTGCATTTCGAATCCGGTGGCAGTTTACTTCCTTTTAATTTATACTTTATTCAATATTGACGATTTATAAGTGCTTCTAAAAGCCTATATGAATAAAGAAATTTTTGATTTGATAATGTATATAAATGCATAAAACAGTCATGCATATTCCCTATTTTGCACCCGGACTAAATTACGGCATGTAATCTCTAAAAATGCTAGTTTTTGTAACATGCCACTCAGTGGCGTAACTATACCATTCGAGGCCCGTGGCAAATTCATCAGATTTTCACTAAATGTGTAATAATCTAAGGAATAAATGTTGGGAGTTTGGATTCTCCTCTGACCGGGGGCCCCTTACGGCTGGGGGCCCGTGGCATTTTGCCGACATGCCACCCTATAGTTACGCCACTGTGCATGCTATACTCGTATACGCTTGTCAGATACGCCGCTCAGTACTTATATAAGACAATATGGAATATGCATGGCCCCATTGGCAGTGACCTTATTCATAATCGAATTTCCCTGTAAAAAACCCATCAGTTCAAAAGTTTATTTAAATCAAAGTTTTATTTTTTCGCTTTTGCATAGATTTTGATTACATATTAAATTATTTATGTGTTTGAATTGGCTGTCCGAATGCTAATGTTTTTTTAAAGCTTTGGTAATGACATTTGAGTTACAATGAAGGTCTGAAGTTTTTCTCAGTATTCAACAATACACATAGTTTTATAATAAGAGAGGACATAGAATGGGTGTACGTCGTTATTCAATGGCTGCTTCAGAGTAAGGAAGTTGGCGTTGGCGGTCATACAACCCCGTGCCTTTGGTCCTACGCCTGATCTCCCGTTGTGTCGAACTATCGTACCATCCGATTATGAGAGTAAAGGAAAAGACGCACCCTCAGTGGAAAAAAAGCATAATTAATCTTACTACGAATTGTCGATTCGTTTTTGTCATTCCTGATAAACTAAAAACTTTAGCACTAAATCATGATGCATTAATATTATTTCTCCTTTTTTTGATGTTAGAAACATTATTCTACGCCTAGAGTAGAGTCACATAGCTATGTCCATAATTTGTCAAAATCTGAAAAATGTCCATTTTTGACTTATGCTTTTTTCCACCGGGGGTGCCAGGGTGCACCCGTGTTTGCGCACACACACCTTTGCACCTTAAATCTCCTACGTACTTATTTGGCTAGTCTCTTTGGAGATTGACACCCGAAATACGGTCAGGAGAGTATTGTTCTGTACATCACAAACGCTTGCCGGCACTGTGTGGTTTCGATCGCTTTATTTCATCTGTGGCGATAACTATCACCACATTTGAACACCCTTAATACACTAATGCAACAGCAACCTACCATTTGCATATATTTCCAAGAGTGTGTTCCATAAGTGTTACCTTTTTTATGCAATAGCCGGCAGACGAGCGAATGTGATGCCTGATGGTAAGCAGTCAACACCGCCCATGGCTAGTAGGCTAGTAATCGAGTTCTGGGGTCATTGCCGGCCTTTTCAATAATTTACCTGTCTTACCACAAAGATGAACATGAAACAAGACGATTAGACCGAACACTGCTGTTGTGACGTCCAATAAAAGGGCCTCACTCATCATTTAAGCCGGCCCACATCCACGGCGGTATTTTTTATGACAGGGGGCGAACGGGCCTGAAATTCACCTGATGGTAAGTGATCACTTCAGCCCACTTACACTGCAACGCCTGAGTCAGGTGTGTTGCCGGCCGTAGACAAATGTGTAGGCTGGCATTTTGAAGGTCCCTAAGTATATGGTTTTCAGCAAGTCCTATTTTTTTTTATAGTGGCTCGACATAATGGCCTCCCTACGCCTGATGGAAAGCGAAAGAGAAGCCTAAGCCCGTCCGCACATGGAGCTACTCAAATATGACGGAATTAATCAGTAATTAGAATTACAAACTAGTTATAAACTGTATTTCGCACACGACGCTACTCAAATTGCAAGGTTTCAGTCACTCCTGTTATTTCTACTACTATAAAAACGTGCGAAAAACCTAGAAAGGGGAAATATTGGAAGCAATAAATATGTCGAGTGGATCGAGCGAACATGACGATGTCATTATACTATATTATCATCTAAAACAGACGCCAAAGGAATCGACGCAGATTTTGGATTCACCCATATATCCAAAATAATGTGAACTGCAGATTGTCAGTTGCAGCATGAGAGCTGCGTGAAGCAGATAATACTTAAATTTGTGGGATTCATTCATTTCTCACATCAAAACACTGTAAACTCGGTAACCTAGTAGCTCGGCGACCGGCACGTCGCGTCGCGCGCGATCAGTTGCCAACGCGTTACTAACTGGTTAGTGACTAGTCGCGTCGTATGCGAACCTGTATGGCAATGTATGGGCGGTGACGCTCAAAAAACTCGTTAGTAATTTGAGTTTGTGATTAGTTCCTTTTGAGTAGCTCCATGTGCGGACGGGCTTAGTCGCTGTGACAACGGGCAAGTAACTGGTCAGTTACTTGTCAGTTGCCACCGCCATGCCGGCCCAACCCTAACCCCCCACGAGCTATGGAAACCCTACTCACCGGCAGAAACACGACCCAGAGGTCTTTTGACTGCGGTATTCTATAGGGTGGAGGTCCTTCCCCGTACGGGCGGCTCAATTCGAGCGAAGATTCGCTATGCCCTACCTCTCTCGATGTATGTGATGTCTCTGATGTTTTTTATTTAAAAACTTCCCTGTGTTTTCAGAATCGCCTATCCCAGACATTAACTACGCCGGGCTGAGACCGGACCCCCTGTACCACGGATCGGCCACTCGACATATCCACACCATATCAGTGATGTACTACGCAATCGCGGTTATTATTTGCTGGTAACACTTTTTTTGGACTTTTTATAGCTATAAATTTCAATGGGGACGGATTAACAAGAGCCCTTGTGGGGGCAATGAATATCTCTGGTTGCAGGCCTTAAATATAAAATAATATATGGGGTTCTTCAGATTTCATAACTAGGGGTCCTGACTTGCCATATTTTGAGACTCGTTCCAAGCATTGTCAGGCCCTTAAAGTAAGTCTTGGGGTCCCTCGTTTTGCATAACTAGAGCCCTTGCTTTACCATATCTTGGGGCCCTTTCAAAGTATGTGTTTATTAGTATGTTATTCTTATACCCTAAACAATGAAACCGTCTTGAAGCCCTTTCTATAAAATAATATAATTATCTTGCATTCCCCATATTACATAACTTGGGGCCCCTTCAAATTATTATGTCGGCCCCCTAGCAAAGGTACAGAGGACCGTACAGACCTCATTCTGAGGCCAAAGGTTTTGTAAAAGTAACCAGTGAATCTAAATAAACTAGTTAGGTACTTTTCGGGGGCTCTACAAAGCACATTCTGAGGCTCGTTTAAAGTTTAATCCGGCCCTAACTTCGGCTCAATATGTTCGTGATATAAGTTAATTATTAACTTAATTATATTATTAATCAGCTTGACTAAGCGCTTTTTATATCTCTAAGAAAATTTTACAAAGATATTTAGCAATAATTTGTATCAATTATGTTTATCCCCCAGTATTCACTTACCAATATCACTTAATTGGACAGTTTTCTGCGTATACGCATTTTCTTCTAAAATTAACTTCAAAATGTTCAGAAAAGTACAAATTTACGCACAATAAAAGTTACTATATGAAAGTGTTGCCAGTGTAAGTAGTAATTATCTACTAATTTTGATACTAAAGCTTTTTTAACCAGTGTAGAATTCGTATTGAAGTGTAGTTGTAGAATGTGGTAGTGTAAAATATATTTTAGTACTATAGGTGTAGCTGAAACAGAAATGGAGTATTTCTTATAAAAATCAGTACAGTCAACAACAAAAGTAAATGATGCATTCAATTTCTTTAGTGAATGATTTAAGGCCTATTTGGACGTAGTTATGCTACAACGTTCCAATCCACAAGGTGGCCAAAATCGAGTTTTCATGCTCAAGCTACGTATTTAGGACCGTTCTATCTACTGGTGAAGACACTGACACTCTAACCATAGTAATTACCGAAATAATTAAGCCGTCTAAACGATAAAACGTTCCAAAAGACCTAATCGTATTCTTAAAAAGTGTCAATTCATTTGGATCGTATTTTTTAATTCGTTTTGGAAAAACAAAATGATCCAGGGAACTTGAAACGTTTAATAAAAATATATATTATGAAAATATCTATTTCTATAAAACGTTCCAAGTACTTTCTAATGTTGAAAAGAAATTATAATGATAAAAATAAACGATCCAAAACGTATTATACTAGTAGGATCATACATTTATCTAATCATGAAGCGATCGATCACTTAACAATAACATTATTAATGTTCAAAAAGTGTTGTGTTGTCAATGTTATATTATGCTCATAGTGCTCTCAGGAAAAATTTACACTATCTTTGATTCAGTATTAGCTGAAATATGGCTATAAGTTTATATTTTGCTATTTATAAATAAATAAATATTAACTTAACCCATTTTTGAATACAATACTTAAAAATATACAATGTCTTCTGATGTCTGGAACGTTATCACTAAAATAATATGATCCAAAGAAGAAACTCTTCGCTATATACGGTCAAAAGGAAGAATTTGGTACTGAGGCGCCCCGGCTTACAGATGAGAACAATATTCCATATGAGTCCCTGACTCTTGTTCGGATTAAAATTGAGCAGATTCTCGTTCCCCCATGATAGGACCGAGTCCAGAGAGGTCTCAATTTCACCCACAAGGTTATTCCGGCTTTCTCTGATATTATCCCGAGAGGCTTGTACATTACCCATGTATAAAGCGCCCCTGTGCTATCACCTGCATAATAATGTATGCTGCGAGTATGCAACATGTCATTTATATGCAGAAGAAATAAGGTAGGGGACAGTACACAGCCTTGTGGCATACCAGCATTCACGGGCTTTGCCTCAGAGCAGGAACCGTCGACAACGACACTGATGCTCCGCTCCGCAAGAAAACTGGCAAGCCAACCACACAACCTCTCAACCACAGGAAGCCCATATGAAGAAAGTTTCGCTAAAAGCTCATTGTGCCAAACACGATCAAACGCCTTTGCTATATCCAAACTAACAGCCAAAGCCTAACCCTTGCTCTCAACCGCCTCCGCCCAGCGGTGTGTGAGGTATACGAGTAGGTCACCAGCCGATTGACCCCGACGAAAACCGTATTGGCGATCAGAGATCAGCTGGTGTTCCTCCAAGTATCCAAGGAGTTGGCGATTTATTATTGTCTCCATTAATTTAGAGAGCAATGAGGTAATGGCAATTGGTCTGTTGTTGGAAGGGTCCGATTGGTCTCTCTTTTTGGGAATCGGATGGACAAGCGCAGACTTCCAAGATTTAGGGACAATACCATTAGAATAGGAAAGCCGAAAAAGACGCGTGAGAACTGGTGCTAACTCAGGGGCACAGATTTTTAGTACTATTGGTGGGATGCCGTCAAGCCCACTCAACTTATTGATGCCAAGGGAGAAAAGCAGTCTACGAACATTGTCCTGCAGAAAACGAATGTTGATGGATGGTAGGGGGTAATAATTCTCCCCGGTTATCAAGAATTCAGTTAGATGCAAATAGAAAGCCCAAGAGGTCTGCTTTCTCCTTTGCGGTATGGGCAAGCGTGTCATCAGCAGTACAAAGTGGTGGAAAAGACGACCTGCAGAAATTTCCCAACATGGCCTTGGCAAGAGATCAAAAAGCTCTCGTCCCAAAAGGAAGTCTAGTGAGTCTCACACCAATTCTCCGGATAAAGCTGGAATTTGCAGCAGCTATCATTCTTTTGTAAGACCTGGTGGCAATATTGTAGGTCTTAAAAAGACTGTAAAAGGAGAGGCTTCGATTATTAATAGATCTAATCTTATACAGCTGTTGCCTAAAGGAAAACCTATTGCTCCAGCTAAATTGGCTAATTTACGATCTTTTTATAAATCCATTCACATTTAAATAATAAATAATGTTGTTTTACTGTCTAATATTTATTTTAAATAAAATATATATAAATTACTTAAATATAGTAATTTTTACATTTTGGAACGTTTTCACAAATTAATTTAAAAGCCACCTTCATATAAAATGCCTTTTTGTAAAAACGTTCCAAGTACAATTTTTTTTAAATTTGTATGAGTAATATTATTTTTTTGCAATGAAAGGTATATGAAAAAATAATATTTAATTATTTAGTATAGATGGTACACACTACTCGGTTCTACGCGCTACCATAAAAAAGCGTAACACAAAAACGCAATTTTCTCAGTTCGATCTGCGTGTGGATTGGAACGTTGTAGCATAACTACGTCCATTTTTAATAATACTTCGTTCGATCATCAACTTTTGCTGTTCTCTGTACATCTTACTTTGTTAAATGACAGCTACGTTTGGTGATGCCTATATCTTATGAAATGACAATTTTAAGTCTAAGGGTTCGTATTCCATGCCGTACGCATCCTACGGACGGCACGCAACGGATTTTTGTTTGTTTTGTATGATTGCACATAGCCAATCAAAACTAAACACACTTTTTGGACTTACCTCATTTGATTTGAATGACCAAAATGATTTCAAAACCTTTTTTCCCCCCAAATCGTGGTATCACAACAATGTATTAGTCGAAAATGTTATTTTTTCATTTCAATATTTTATCACAAATTTACGATTTAGATGTCAATGTGACAGAGCCCACAAAGTTGTGGACGCTAGTTGGCGCTGTAATCGTGCACGGAGCCAATAGTACCTACCGCGTCCTCGTTTGTTATTCGACAGGATGCACCACAGGCAGGTGAGGGTGGCTTAGATCGAACAGATGATGGATCGTAACAGTGGTGTAAATAACCATTCGAGGCCCGTGGCAAATTCATCGGATTTTTACTAAATGTTATAAATAAATAAATAAATATCAGACAACATCACATACATTGCTCCGATCCCAAAGTAAGTAGCTTAAGCACTTGTGTTATGGGTATCAGAACAACGAAGGTACCACAAATAAATACTTAAATACAAATATAAACACCCAGACACGAAACAAACACAAGTGTTCATCACACGAATGTTTGTCCCGGGTGGGAATCGAACCCACGACCCTTGGTTCAGAAGGCAGGGGTCGCAAACCAAAAGCCACCGAGCCAGTCAAATGTGTAATAATATATGTTGGGAGTTTGGATTCTCCTCTGACCGGGGTCCCTTTACGGCCCGTGGCATTTTGCCGACATGCCACCCTGTAGTTACGCCACTGGATCGTCATTCGCCATCGCGAAAATTCTCTGGCGCATAAATTATAAAACCGCCGGCAAACACTTCAAATCCGATGCATGCCCTACGTACGATGCGTCGAAGCGGCGCACGCCACTACTTAAGGCCGAAGTTTATGGAGGGGCTAAAATTTAGCGGTATTGCATTTAAAATATACTTTTGAATAAACTCCATGATTTCGGCTTATCAATTCAAAGATCTGATAACTATAACGACTGATGAATATTTGTTTTTACATATTTGTAGAAAATGTCTAGGTTTAAGTGCGTTTTATCACGATGAATCCATTTGTACATAAGATAAAGTGACCTAACATTCCATTGGATACTAAATGATTGAGTCAGCTTTTCAATCATTATAATCAGCCGATCTTGTGATGGACACAGGCCTTCCCAAAGACTTCTATAATGGCCTACAAAATTCTATTTAGGCCTGCGACTTTTGTCTAGTCCTCTGTCCTCCTCGCTGGTAGCGTCCTACAGTGTGTTTCGTATAGATAAGTCTCTTTAAGTTGACTTTTCTGCTCGGCCACACTGGCGCTTTTTATTGGCCAAAAAACGCCAGTGTTACACCAAAAATTAAATGGCTAAAACACGGCAGTGTAAACATTAAACAGCGCGAGTGTGGCCAGGCTCTAACGGCCCGCTATTCTTTATGCCATGTGCCCTGACCACTGCCTAATGCTGCTAATATTTTGACTTATGCCCGTAACATTAATTTTAAAGCAACCACTGCATTTTAGGGAAAAGGAACCATTATAAGGATCACTGTCTTAATTATCTTTTTAATTTTACTCGTAATTATACACATTATATCCTTTCTGTATTAAAGAATCTTTCAAACTCAGCTCGAAGAAGCGGTTCTTGGACTGGAAATTTCTAATCCAAGAGTATTTGTTTGTGAATCTCAAATTAGTTTTGCGTTGTGCTTATGCTTTTACGATATTTATAAACGTATTTATCCCATGCGGAAATTTATTGCCACGACTTGTATCGATAATATAATATTTTATTTTAATAACGTGACGTGATGATTGCATGCAGCCTATTACTTGTAATATTGTGTCGTCGTTACCAACTGCTATAAATATCTGTTCAATTTCATGACTAGTTTTTTTTATTGAACAACGCCAACAGTACGCCTAAATGAATGCTCAACTGATTGTAAGTCATGATCATTGGATTTATGTACTTACATTTTTATTTACTTTGTAACAGAGTTCATATGCCAGTAATAATACAGTTACCTTGATCATTAATCAACAACATATACGTTCAACATGTAACGTTGCTTAAATTTGAATATGTTGATTTTAAAGTAAAAACAATGGTTTTTAACAACACTGAACTGTCGACGCCATATTGTAAACAAAGCGATACTAGCGCCGCGGTGGCCGAGAAAGGTACGTCCCGTACGAAATCTTACGTCCCAGCAGCTTAAAAATCAGCTATATTTAATGTTTTTGCCATAATTATTATATATTGATAAATTTTGTTGAATGGCGTTGTTTCATAAAAGGACTAGTCGTGCTATTAAACGGCTTCTTAACCAATTGACTTCATATACACAGAGCGTAATCTCATCTCATATCTGACTGAATATTAAATTTCTCCCTGTCCTGGACTTTTAACGCCCAATGTGTGATTTAGACCCGCTTTCACCTTTCTGATAAGTCTCTGATAAATTATCTGCAGACTTATCAAAAAGTGTTACCGCCCTTAGTTTTCCATAAGTAATTATTCCTCCTTTTTATTTGTAACTTATAGGTTGTGTTACATTATTACGATATTGTCTATGCTTTAATGTGAATTTTCTACCATTATTTTATTGACCAAACTTTATTAGGATCGAGTCCATTCTGATAAGTCTATTTGTAATTGAACCGACAGATAAATCAAGTTTTCAAAAGCAAGTTTTTAAGTGAGTTATAGAAGCAGTAGGAAAACACAGATTTGCGAGTGAAATTGTAATCCTAAAATTACCACAGATGAGTAATAAATATTGCTTTATTCAAACTATGAGCGACAACATTCATTCCCGTACCAAAAATTTCGGGAATTCTTATATTTGCGGCGTTATTAAAATGTGGAACCGCTGCCAGTGGTCTTACATTCACTGTTTCACGCACTCCCAATTTTTACAATATTCCTTTGTGCCATATGATAACGATAACATCATAAGATTGGACTCTAGGACATAACTAGCACGCCAAAAGTATGTTTTTTTTTCATTACATCATTAACGGTCATAGAATAATGGTAAAAAATGTATAGTTAGAAAATGATTTCAAATTTAAATTTTTGGACTGTTTGTATTCCATCCATTTTTGTATGAACTTTTGCATAATTAGGTAATTTTAAGCTTTATTTAATTTTTTTGTGAGTCCAGTGATTAAATGTATCGATAGCGCTAATATTTTTGTACGTCACTTTTTATTTTGTTTGTACGTAATCTTTGTATATGTATGGATTTCAATGTATTTAGTTTACCCATCACATACACACATGACCCCGTTTTGTTTTTTTTATAATAAAAGTATAAAAGTCTATAATGTTTAATTTTTAATAGTCTATGAAAATTAAATCCCAGTAAATATTGTTAATGTAGGACTTCGGGGGTATTTCGATAGATTTGGGTGTGAAAGTGATTACAACGAATTTAGGAAAATTAAACAAAAACACATGTTCGAACCTTCTTTATTTCCATGTTTAAACAAAATTAAATGAAATCTTTACACCATCCAAATAACAATGGTTAGGTACAGTTTATTTCCTAAGAGGTACAATTTGCTAATATCATTGTAATCAAAGTAGTATAATTTGATTAGATAAATTCAAGTTAATGACGGAACCGATTGTTCTTTTGTAAGTAGATACACTCATGACTGGCAGAATAAATCAAATGAATAGGTAATTGACTCGCTACCAAAACCATCTAGTAGTAGGATAATTCCTATTATTGCTTAAATGGTATTTTATTTCTCTGTGCGAGTTGTTTCTATTCAAACCCACGGTACTGGTGGGATAAATTTTGGAGTAACCACTATTTAGAAAGAAAATTCCAGATCACAGTAATTTGTTGTAAGCGTTTTGTCATACTCGTACTTGCACGTATCGTGTTTAGGTAATATATTTTTATATTAATATGCATCTTTATACTTTTAGTTAGCTTCTTTAAGCCAACTTAAGTATGACGTATGGAAAGTTACTTTAAACTTTATAGTTTATAAGAATGTGAAAAAGAAATACACACTTGGTATTTTCAATTTCTTTCATAGTAGCTACCCCATACAATATATTTACAAACTTATATATTGCTTTCTCATTATTAATATTAAAATTGAGCAAAGATAAATATTTTTCATACATACAATAAATGGTTAATTCCTATCTACTTCTCTACCTATCTTTTTATATCCAGAATATAATAAAATTTGGTAAGGTTTTGTTAAAAATATTCAATTTTCATTAAAACTGGAGCGATTCATTTAAATTTTTATACCTACACTTAGTCTAAGGATAATTCTTTAAAAATATAATATTCAGGGTGCATGTGTAATCTTAACGAAACCATAGATTTTTATCTTTTTATTTAAGCTTATCAACAAATCAACTTAAGTTTTAAAGCAAGTGAATTTGCAAGAAATTATAAACAGTAACAGGATTTTTAACGTTCAGGTGTTAAAACATAAGTATCTACCTACATAATGCATCTCCATACACTTAAACTACCGTAGCTTCAAACTCGGTTCATCTTTGTAAGATGTAGGTAACGGAACAATTAGAAAAGTTTAATTATTTCATTATTATTACAATTAAAAGGGGTAAATGTATTTAGACATCCTAAATATAAATCTGTATCGGTTTCGCTAAGATTTATTGAACCCTAAAAGATATTGCACTATGAGAAAAAAAATTAAAAAGTAGATTAAAAACTTTTTGTACCTATATTCTTAAAGCATTTTACCTAAACCTTTTTGGCCACACCTTATAAAGTAATAGTAAAATTTTCAATCTACTTTTCTTTTGACCATTTTCACTGTAGGTACCTTACATAATTAATTCTATATTGATTAATACATATATGTACATTTATGTAATGTAAAATGTATATATTTACATTTAGACAATAAAATTTAGTAGATCTTACAAACAGTTCCTCAATTTTCTAAACTAATGTGAGGGTCTCTGCGGGGCTATTCATAACGCCTCGGCTTCAAAAACTTTCTCGTACGTTTATTCAAATTTGACATAGTCTAGTATAATTAATGTCAAATTTGAATGACATTAATTCAAAGTTTCCGAACCCGAACGGAAATAGGCATTGTGGATTGGCCCGCTCATGTCCTACAGCGAGTTTCACAATCAATCATGTGTGTTTGGATGTATTTCAAATATTTTATTTATATACATTTGTGTATTTTCGTTTTAATGATAGTCATTATATGTTTTGAGGTATAGTGTTCAAACAACCTACTTTCTTATCTAATTGTTTCGATACACTTTACATACTTAATTACGTCAGTACTTACATACGCTACAAAAACGCGGAAAATATATACCACAATACATACATTACCAGGACGTAGAAAATTGTTCTCACTAACTGATGGAGGTAGTACAGTCTGAAACAAAATAGAACATGTAAAGTTCAAGCAAGTTTCTTGCTCGGTTCAATTAAAAAAGGAGATGTCCTAAATTTGTTGGGTCTGGTTGTTGAAGGAGGTTCTGGTTATTGGCGCATTTTTTTTTAAAATAAACCTAGCGCGAAAAAGCATTTTCCGCGCCAGCATAGACTGGAAAAGACCTTGTTTTAAGAGGTCAATTCCTCGTTGCCTCTCCTTCGCTTACCGTTAGATGAAGAGCATTGGCATCACGCTCCAGTAAAAAAAAACTCATAATAACCTTTTCCATTTGATCCTGGCCTGTGGAAGTGTGTCGTCGCTCTCTTTGAAGAGATATCGTCTGATACCCAAGAAGTAGTCTTCGAAATATTCGCTCCAGTCCATCTCGGCCATACTGAATGGGAATAACTGGAAACAAGATAAAAAAATATTGATATTGTAATTTGAAGCCGGCTTTCAGTAAGTACCTATTTGTTGGCGATCGCACCGCGCTCCGGTAACGCTGCTGCCAGTCATCGGTCTGTGGTAATTAGTTACGCCTTCAATCGTGACGGTTATATAGGTCGGTTGGAAGAGCCTTATTCAGCCGGATGCACCAAGGGTAGTTGAGGGTGGCTTGGAGCGACAAACTGATAGATCGCTCCCCTACATCCTGAATTTCATATTACGTGTAGTTTTACTAACCTAATGTCAAATTTGAATGAACATCGGGGTTGTTTCCGAACGCATTTGTGAATAGAATAGGAGACTTATTGCCATATACCCGTAAGTAGAAACTTCTTACCTCTTGGTCCGCCTTCGAAGTCTGCTGCCACAGCTCCTGAGTGCGACGATTGCAGAACGCTATGTCTCGCGTGCAGAAGTAAGACAGAACAGAAGAGAACTTGTGAATCTTCCGGTACACTTTCAGCATTCTGTGGGTATTCAAGATGTAATCATCGCTTGTAGGTAGAGTTCACAAACTATTTTGTTTCATAGACTTTTAATATTAGTTGCATATAATGATAAGAGAAGTCAACTCAACATTTCAGTTCTTCAATATCGAACCAAATTAATTTTCGTCCACTCACGCTTACGATTGCGGGCTCGATTTTTTATTACGCCCCAAGTAGACCCCTGTCGAGTCTCCCGTGGACCCCTGGGGGTCCACACGCACCACTTGGGAAATTATTGAAGTAGTGTTATAGCTTTGGAAAGCCCTGATCATTCATGGTAGAAGCGTGTGTAAGAAACTTCCTTGAAGTAATTACACAAGTAGACGAACTTACTTCGGCTTCTTCCCCAAGCAGACGGCCAGCGCGTCTACCACCGCGGCCGGCGCCAGGTGGAGCAGCAAGATGTACACCCTGTTCACCAGAGCTGATCTGGTGAGCCGCAGCGATATGTACCTGGTGAGGAATTGAGCGGATACTGACGACCGGTTTGTTTGGTTCACCGGTAGAGAAGCGTTCTCTGAAACCGTGGTTGCGGGTCCAACGAAGTATGACAACGCGTTAGGGTTAGGTACTAAGTTTTTTGTCCTAATTATGGAAACATCCTGCTCTGCGTACCAAATGCCCTATATGTATAGGTATCTACTCTACTCAACATTGGACTATTGCTTTTATTAAGGTTTGGTTAAGACTTCCAGGTCAATCCGTGCTAAGTCAGTTGCTTCGTGATATACCTATTCGTAGTACTGTGTAAGCATTTCAGTGTTTCAGAGAAAGAGCATTTTTTTTATGAAACCGCGCGGACGCCCGATTAACACACAGTTTCGGCCCTAAGACGCCCTCGTGTTGCCGTCACTGGGCGTCGCTGGATAACTGTCCAGCAAAATGAATTAGTTATTACTAGCTGTGCCAGCGGCGTCGCTCGCGTGGATATCGGGTTTCAAAAATAACGGACTTCCATATAATACCCATCTATACCTTGTGCCTAAGTTTTAAGTTAGACCTCTAGCAATACATTGGTGAAAACAATTCTATGCAGTAGTTTTCGCGTAATGCGCGTTCAAACATACAGGTTTAAATTTCTCGCGTTTTCCCAACACTTCCCGTCACTGCTCCGCTCCTATTGATTGTAGCGTGATGAAAAGTATCCTATAACCTGCCCAGGAGTATGAAGAATAATTGTACCAAGTTTCGTCAAAATCTGTTCAGTAGTTTTTTTTTCTATAACGAACATACAGACAGACAGACAGACAAAAATTTTACTGATTGCATTTTTGGTATCAGTATCGATCACTTATCACCCCCTGATAGTTATTTTGAAAAAATATTTTATGTACAGAATTGACCTCTCTACAGATTTATTATAAGTATAGATTAGCAACTACTAATAACTAGTTATTTTTTGTTTGCTAAGCAGCCGTACCAGACATGGTCCAAGATGGTTCTATTACAAAGTCGTACTTACCACACAGCGTTCGAGAAGGGATACCTATCCAGCCGTTGCAAGTTGAGGGTCATGAAGTCCCCCCACGTTAGCCGATTTTCCACGGAGCTGACGTAGTTGAATATAAGCGGCTCCATCGGGGATGTACTGGAATGAAATAAGGTCAAAATTATCAATAGCAAAAATCTAATGAGGGCACCTACTATCACTTGCATGATGTAGATTTTTTTGCAGAAAATTTCTAGATGACACTCTTAAAAACTTCAGCAGGCCTTTTAGTCTTTTGACTTTTCTGGAAGAACCATCGCAGGGTGTACTTTCGCTATCCGGTGTCGATTGGAGCGAAAAGATGATGGGTCGCTCCCTTACATGCCAAGCTAAAAAGCTGCTGTAGCTAGGCCCCTACAGTTGACCACGAGGTCCCCCGGCACGATGTCCGCCGTCGCACTGCAGCGTCAGCACAATCGTCGCTACAAGCGGCTGTAGCTAGGCCCTACCTCTGTCTGTGCGTGTGGTGCACGTGGGCATCAAACGACGACAGTTGACCGCGAGGTCCCCCGGCACGTTGTCCGCCGTCGCACTGCAACGTCAGCACAATCGTCGCTACAAGCCGCTGTAACTAGGCCCTACCTCTGTCTGTGCGTGTGGTGCACGTGGGCATCAAACGACGAGACAGTTGACCACGAGGTCCCCCGGCACGTTGTCCGCCGTCGCACTGCAACGTCAGCACAATCGTCGCTACAAGCGGCTGTAGCTAGGCCCTACCTCTGTCTGTGCGTGTGGTGCATGTGGGCATCAAACGACGAGACAGTTGACCACGAGGTCCCCCGGCACGCTGTCCGCCGTCGCACTGCAGCGTCAGCACAATCGTCGCTACAAGCCGCTGTAACTAGGCCCTACCTCTGTCTGTGCGTGTGGTGCACATGGGCATCAAACGACGAGACAGTTGACCACGAGGTCCCCCGGCACGCTGTCCGCCGTCGCACTGCAGCGTCAGCACAATCGTCGCTACAAGCCGCTGTAACTAGGCCCTACCTCTGTCTGTGCGTGTGGTGCACGTGGGCATCAAACGACGAGACAGTTGACCACGAGGTCCCCCGGCACGTTGTCCGCCGTCGCACTGCAACGTCAGCACAATCGTCGCTACAAGCGGCTGTAGCTAGGCCCTACCTCTGTCTGTGCGTGTGGTGCATGTGGGCATCAAACGACGAGACAGTTGACCACGAGGTCCCCCGGCACGCTGTCCGCCGTCGCACTGCAGCGTCAGCACAATCGTCGCTACAAGCCGCTGTAACTAGGCCCTACCTCTGTCTGTGCGTGTGGTGCACGTGGGCATCAAACGACGAGACAGTTGACCACGAGGTCCCCCGGCACGTTGTCCGCCGTCGCACTGCAACGTCAGCACAATCGTCGCTACAAGCGGCTGTAGCTAGGCCCTACCTCTGTCTGTGCGTGTGGTGCATGTGGGCATCAAACGACGAGACAGTTGACCACGAGGTCCCCCGGCACGCTGTCCGCCGTCGCACTACAGCGTCAGCACAATCGTCGCTACAAGCCGCTGTGACTAGCCCTACCTCTGTCTGTGCGTGTGGTGCACGTGGGCATCAAACGACGACAGTTGACCACGAGATTCCCCGGCACGTTGTCCGCCGTCGCACTACAGCGTCAGCACAATCGTCGCTACAAGCCGCTGTAGCTAGGCCCTACCTCTGTCTGTGCGTGTGGTGCACGTGGGCATCAAACGACGACAGTTGACCACGAGGTCCCCCGGCACGTTGTCCGCCGTCGCACTGCAGCGTCGGCACAATCGTCGCTACAAGCGGCTGTAGCTAGGCCCTACCTCTGTCTGTGCGTGTGGTGCACGTGGGCAGCGGCCACGACGAGGCAGTTGACCACGAGGTCCACCGGTACGATGTCCGCCGTCGCCGCACTGTCGCACTGAAGAGTCCGCAGCATGCCCGTCGCTGTAACAAGCCGAAACAAACGTCACACAGAGGGTAATGGTATGCTGAGTCGCAGGCGACGCACATGTCACACTTGGCTATATACCTAAGCGTATCATCATCAGTATTTAGCAGTCCACTGCTGAGCATAGGCCTCCCCAATTAGTCTCCACTTTAATCGATCTGGGCGCAGCGCATGGCAGAGTACCTAAATTTAAAAAAATCAAGAATGTGTCACATACCGCTCCCAACAGCAATACCGGTGGGTCCGTACATGTTGTCCAGCCAGGATCTTACAGGTTCCTTGGCCGTGGATATCACTGGAATGTTAAGAAATAGATTAATGTACATCGACTCCATTACCGCCGAACTACTGCAAAAGTCAGTGCGGTGACGGATATACTCGTAAAATCGTCTTTAGATTCGAGTATGTACGACTTTAGAAGAACTTTTAGAGATTTCAGCCGGTGGTAGGGTCCTTAAATTCATCTTCAGCTTTCTATCAGGCAAGAGGAAGCAATGTTATGCCGTGCTACTGTAAGGAAAAATCCAAATATTGTGTGGTGGTGATTACCTATAGCAGGTCTAAAAATTCCGATGGGAATGCCATCGGCAGCTGCTCGGAGCTCCTTCTCTGCTAATGCTTTGGTGAACGTGTAAGTGTTTGGCCACTCGCCTAGGATGCTGGAATATAAGAGGACATGACTTACTTTAAAAAGACATGGAAATGTTACTGGGGCCGTTGCACTGATAAAGGGAAGAAAAACCATGGACTTGGAATGGAAACAACATCTTTTTTTAACAAAATTAAAAACCGACATCAATATGATGAATAGGACTAACTAGGAAGTAAGTAGTTACACCCTTTTCAAACAAAAAAAGATTTATCCACAACGGTATGAGGTAACATACGTGCAACAAAAAAAAAAGTCGGTCCTATTGAGAATCTCCTCCTTTTCGAAGTCTGTTAAAAAGGAGAAGCGTCGCGTTTTTTCATCATTTTATTTATTTATTTAATCTTTATATGCACATAAAATATATTGTACAAAAGGTGGTCTTGATGAGGCGTTGCCTACGCCGCATCGATTTCTCTGCAAGTCAACCACTAAACAAAAACAGTAAGGAGGTAGGCAGTGGGCTACAAACATACCTACCTAATAACCAACTTTGATATCGTCAGGGCCGAGCCGGCAGCAGTTTTGCCAACCCTAGTAGTATATATACAAAAAGAGCTTACGTGGGCAGCATGCTGTTGATCTCCCTGTCTGTTAGCTTGTCAATGGCCGTCTCCAGCTGGCCGCACTCCGCGCGGCACGGGTAGAAGCGCTCCTCGACCCGCTGCAGGTGCGAGTTTGAGTACGCCGTTGATATGTGCATCAGGACCTGGAGAGTAAGCCGACGTTAGACCCGATAGATCACTGGTCTAGCATGGTGGTTCGACAATAAGCGTGAACGTGGTCCGTTTATAAAGACTGAGCAACAATACACCAGTAGCTTTTTATAAGTAGAAGCCAATTTTCACTCGGATTCGGAAACTTCATTCAATATGAATTATGTTGAATGAACGTCATTTATAATTGACTGAAATGACGTTAGTTGAATGAACGTTATTCACAATTGACATTAATGTAGGTACTAGACTAAAATGTCAAATTTGAATGAAAGTCGCGGGAGTTTCCGTGAGAGATTTTTCCGAACTTAATCGCGAATAGCCCCGCTGCTGAAACGGTCGAAGTAACGGCATATCCCAAAACCAAAGTTGCAAATATGCACCGATGTCCCCGAGCACGATGATCTAGTTCGGATACCTACTTACTCGTACATCCTATAGACAAGTGTGTATCTGTCACCGGAAAATAGTAAGAATCGTAAGTTGATTAATTTCCTAGGTAGTTGATTAACTTTCGGAATATAACAAACGGTAGTTGAAATGTATTATTTAACGCAATGGATTTCAGTTAGTTGATCAATTTACGGTAGCCTGACAGTAACTTAATAATTTACGATTTTGACACAAGTAAAATCGTCCTCAAATGGGCCAATCGTTGCTTAACGTACTATTTAACGGTGCACTATTACCCGTAAATTAATACACTGTTCCCTGATTGGTTGCCGGGATAACGCCACGTGAGCCATTGAACCAATCAACGTTCACCTCACCTTCGTCGGATGATTTTACGGCAAGACCCCGTAAAATGATCAATTTACTAAAATACATACGTTAAATAATACATTTCAACTGCCGTTTATTATTTTCCGGAAGTTAATCAACTACCTAGGAAATTGATCAACTTACGATTCTTGCTATTTTCCGGTGACATATCCGTAGAGACAAGTGTTTTTCTGTGGCAGGCAAACATGAAGGTTCTGTTTTAAGGTTTGTTAGGTAGGTACTCACATCAAGTCCCTTCATATCCCTGGCTAGCCGGAGGAGGTGTAGCGGTGCCCGAACGTTGGTCGCGATCGCGGCTCGTAGGTGCTCGTCGAACTTGACGGTGGCTGCCGAGTGGAAGATTATGTTCACCTGGAAATTAACAAGTTGGTTCACGTAAATATTTGTAGCGACACCTATCTCCACGCCGCTGCAACTATCTCCACGTTGCTAATCACTTGTTCCGCCAGCTAACAACAGATGGCGGTGTAAAATCCGCGCCCATACAAAATGAAATCGCTCCATACAACTTCTATGGAAGACCTGCGCATACGAAGTTTTCATCACGACTCGCTATATATACGAAAAACCAAGATGGTCCATCGGACCGCGGTCCCCGAGCACGATCACCTAGCTGGGCGGAAGTACTTCCACTTTTCGTAGGGACAAGTCCGTTCCTACAGATCCTTTAAACTTTAAAGGATCCTAATAAGTACCTACAAGAAGGTGGTAACACAATAGGTATGTGCTCGCAGATACTTTGACTTTACAAGTAGGAGTTAAGTAAATAGGAGTCACTTATGTACCTTCTCGACGAGAGTCTGTCTGTCCGTAAGTGTGAGGCCGAGACCGACCGCCTCACAGTCCGCCGGGATCACCACGACCTTGTGTCTGAACTTTGGTACTTCTTCTTTGAGACGATCGAACACCTGGAAATAGAACAGACCAGAATAATGATAAGTACGGATATACCTACCCCTCGATAAAGCTCGCATGAGACTAGCAAAGTATATCTGGAGATATTGAACGAGTTGTACAAAGAGAGGTAGGGCATAGCGAATCTTCGCTCGAATTGAGCTGCCCGTCCGGGGAAGGACCTCCACCCTTAGAATACCGCAGCCAAATGACCTCCTAAATGGTCGAGTTTCTGCTGGTGAGTAGCTCCGGAGCTCGTGGGGGGTTAGGGTTGGCCCGGCATGGCAGTGGTAACTGACCAGTTACTTGCCAGTTGTCACAGCGACTTGGGCTTCTCTTTGGCTTTCCATCAGGCGTAGGGAAGCCATTATGTCGAGCTACTATAAAAATAAAATATGATGCATGTTCTCTTAAAACGTAATAGTTCGACACTTCCGAAGGAATTATTTATATTATCTATGACTGGTCTATCGAAAAGGTGTCCCTTCCCTATCACATAAGTGGAATACACTTTGCTTTGAAAAATCGTGAAGCGAAAATCGCGTCAAAGTACACTCAACTCCCTTATCCCTTTTAATTTGGATTTGAAGGAGAGCGGTGCGGTAGCATCCTTGTCTAGATGGATTAGTAGCCTAAACAGTGCAGCAGTATTGTAGAAAATTTCAAATAAATCAAGTCTTGAAAATTGCAAGAAAAGATAACTTCCTTTTGATTTTTGTAAGCTTTGTAATCCGACAGAATATAGGTCGGTTACTTTAACCATTTACCTAAGTAGGTAGGTACCTGCGGGTGAACACATTTAACCTCATAATGTTCCATTAGGTAGTTAGTGGAAAATACCGATAGGTAAGTATACTATTTAAAAGTAAATATTTATAAACAATACACGTGGGTTTCCCAAAACCGCCATTGAAACAAAAAACGAGTCAAGTATTTTGCAAATACTACATGGTCTTCGTGTCTTGCACTTGTCTTTGTGTAAACTCTCAACTTTACGGTAAAGTATGTCAAAACAGTTGGTGTTTTTTTTTATCTTTATTTTTATACAAGTTTTTATAATATAATAAATTAGTTAACTGCATCACGGCCGTTAGTGCAACACGGATCGATCACACTTCGACGGTCTGCTCTCTACTAAACTTTATTATGCATATATTCTACACCTACATAAAGCATCAAAATCAGTTGTGTAGTTTTAAAAATCTAAGCATACCTAAAACAAAGGTAGGGTCGTACCTGTCGTAGGGACAAACAAACAAAAAAGCGACTTACCTTTAAGTACTTTTAGTGATAATAGAAAATATATTATAAGTATACCTAAAAGCTCGGGAGGAAATTTGCCTTAAGCGACAACCATACCTAAATATACAAAGTGTTTTCTGATGTATTTTCATTGTTTCTGTTTGCAGAACAACCAACGGACGGAAATGTTTGGTCGTTAAGTCCTGTCCTCGAAGTTATTCACTGATCAAATAGTTAGTGACATTGAGAGGAAGCTCGATAGGCCTAATGCAAAAAATATCTTTAAAGGTGGAAGTACAAGTAAGTATGTAGTATTTCGTGTGAATGTAAGTTTTGCAAGAGGAGCACAGAATTAGGCACAGCTGGTCCACAACCAGTAAGCTATGGAAAGGTCTATGCTGGCCGTTTCTCTGCGGGTGATCCGATCCGTTCTGGTGACGCTGCTGCCCGTCATGGGCCTGTGGTATAGTTGCACCTTCAGTCGTGATGGTTATACCGCCACCAGTCGCTTGCCAGAGTCTCGTTTGTTATTCGACAGAATGCACCACGGGCATGTGAGGATAGTTTGGAGCTCCCTTCCATTCCAATCTATGTTTGATCAAAATCAGATTCGGCCAGAGGTGTTTAAAATGTTAAATTTGATTACTTACCGGATCATCGAATATTTCCTCAATCCTCGTGTATATGTCTTTGCCTCTCTTCTGCCTGACCAGCAAGTACAGGTTCTCCACGCCTGGGCAGCATCTCAGCAACTTCTCCACGAGGATCTTGCCGAGGAAGCCTTGAGAAGAAGATTTATATGTCATTGCGCTTTTTAATAATAAGGATGGCAGACGAGCAAGCTCCAAGGTTACTGTACGTACTCTGCAATGCCAGATGCACAACTAAGAAGCTGCATACCGACAGGAAAGAACTCTCTTTAATTAGGCCAAGTTTGAAAAAGGACAAAGTCACAGCGATCAGGAAACACCGCGGCTGGGAACTCATTCCATAGTACATGTACGCGGAAGAAAACGCTCGTTGGAAACGAACAAGGCTTATCGCATGGTTTTACCTTTCATTATAGCGTTCTATCAACCACTTGCCTGATTGATAGAATATCGAAGTTTGAAAATCATCATCATCTGTCTGAAAACAAGGTCTATCTCTGAACCCATAAGAGGCCTATGTCCAGCCAGGACTAGCCTCAGTTACCACGCATGGTAGGCGGGTTGTCAATTTTTATTTGTACCCAGGTAAACGATGGCGATCCTTGGGAGAGGCCTATGTCCAGCAGTGGACTGATGTGGGCTGATGATGAAACGATGATAATGTTGTCCACCCCTTTTCATCCAGTGGGAGTAGTAGAAGACGACTAAAAGGGAATATCTTAGTACATACCTACGTACTTCAAAAAAATAATCTTAACATATCCTTACCTGTAGCGCCAGTTATCAGTACATTTTTCCCGTCGTAGAACTGCTGTGTATGCGATAAAGATTTAACGATATTGTTCTGTGTCGACGTGTCTGTGTTTCTATTATTTCTATCAATCACATCCTCTGCATCTTCACTTCTAACCCGCACATCACAGTTGCCGTTAATTATTCCACTAGTATCGTTGCTTTTGTCAATTCTATCGTTACTAGTGTCAACTATATCGTTACTTCTATCACAGCTATCGTTATTGCAGGCGATTTCAACGGCAATCATTTTACGATTCATCGCATTGTACTTAGCAGTGTCCGGATCGAGTTGTGTTCCCATTTTGTTGTTTTATTGGTGTTTTGTCAGCATTTTACTGTGGACAAAGAAAAATAACATGAGGACAGTTATACATGGGCAAGGCTTTCAATAAAACTAAGTCTGTCTCGTTGGTCTAACGGTCAATCAGCTAGGAGGTCTAGGCTTCGAGTTTCGACTGAAAAGATTGCTGAGTTTCCTGGAGGAGTTGGAAATATAATTATTCCACACGTGCAAAATAGGCGCACAGAGTCGATTTGCCGAAATAGGCCCGATCAAGCTAAATAACTACATATTTATAGGCTTTCTATCTAGAAATCATTCGGTACCCCTCACCGCGTGCTTCGGAAACCAGCATTTAAGAAATCGATGGCGAATAGTGTAGGGATCACGCCAAAAAGGTGTGGTGAAGGTTCGGAACAACGCGACCAGGAGCAGGAATCGGATAAATTACCGATCATGTTATTCCGTTCGATGGTAATGTAGCTGGCCATTATCGTTCATTTATAAGAAAAAATCTTGTAAATCCCGGGAGGTGATTTGGCTGCGGTAGTCTATAGGGTGGAGGTCCTTCCCCGGACGGGCGGCTCAATTCGAGCGAAGATTATATAGCTATAGGAGAAGTAGGGTCCCATATAAGAGAAGTAGGGTCTCTTATCACTCGGTTGATTTTTGTCAAAATTTCATGTTTTCATTTCGTTACGTAGAAGTCAGTTATACCTACTTATCTATCCATTTGAAAAACCAATACCTAAACTTTAGTTAGATGAATAAGTAAATATGCATACCTACGTGCAATGTTATTTATTCCCAAATTCAATTTCTATTTTAATTTAATTATTGACTCTAAAAATAAAATTCTTACATTATATGTATATTATTTTTAGATTTTCAATAGGATTAAAATTAAAACATCGATATTCTATCAAAAACAACGCACATACTTACCGACTAATAAACAATAAAATAACTTTAAATATTTCAATAAGTCTTAAAAACCCACTTAGATTTATCGAATTGATTATTACTGAAAAATATGTTTGCGATAAATTTAAAGAAAGAAAATCCAAGACGATCTCGGAGGATTCACGACAAACTGAAGACTTATGTCCGCTGTTCTTGCTTTTAACAAAGCAGCTTTATTTGAACAGCCACGTCAATAAGGAACGTCATCTCAAGCGAAGTACTACTTAGTACATAGATAGCTAGGCAAAGTACCTACTTAATATCTATGTATAGTTAGATACTAGGTAGGTAACTAGCTGGTGCCAGCGACTTCGTTCTAGACTTCTTTGTGCTTCCAGATCTTCGAATTGCGAAGGCTCAACAAAAGTCGTCATTATGCGGAACAGTTTTTGCTAAGTGATAATTTTCATATTCTCTTATAGTCCATCTGGGCTATTATTGAATTTCTGCATGGTCTGTTTCGTCTATATGTTGCTCTGACTTTTTAGCTATACCTAAGTTAAAAAAAGATTCAAATCCGTCCAGTAAAATTGGGAGATTAGCGTGTATCAGACAAGTTCTCTCCTATCTTCCAGACAAACATTTATGTATCTGCAAAGCAACCAGATAAAGTCCCACAGATGTCTTTGGGATGATCTCAAATCTCGACAGACAGACAGACGCGATGGTTTAAAAAAAATATTAATGTAATGATTACTTTGTGTGGTCACTGTAGGTTCTGAATTACAAGAGCTTGGTTACCTCCACATATAAGTATGATGTAGTGGTTTGGGTCCATTGTTATTTTAAATAGGGTAATACCATTCCTATAACTGATATTAGGTGTATGACACAAATCATCAGGATAAATACAACCGTTTAAAGATACGAGCCGATTCCAACGTTACTTAACCTTGAATTATTTTTCTGTTTGTTATTTTCTTTGCGCCATTTTTAAGGTTCCGCCAAAATGGTGCTGGGGAAGGATGTTGCCGATTCTCTGGACTGCTTTCCGTACCAAAGTGTCAATCTTGTAAGAGTTCAAAATTAAAACCAGACTAACGACGATATGCCTCCGCTGAAAGCATGACTTCTTCACATTGCTAGAAAATACAAACATAACGAACAGCTAATGGTTACCAGAAAAAGTGGACGGGAAACATTTAAGAGGCCGCATCCCGATAAGATGGTCTGGCCAAATAACCCTTAGGTAGATCCAGCCCTGGAGATAGCTGATCCTAAAATAATACGGGATAGGTTTCCCTTCTTAGGAAGAGGTAGTGGTCTAACATGATGTTGCTTAACGACAGATTTTTTATGTTATTATGTTTTCTTTATGTACCTAGTCAAAACAAAGAATACCCAGTTGTCTTAATATGTGACACTATCGATGAATAAATTAATTATTTTACAAACAGTAAACATATGCAGAATTTTATTGTTTCTTGTGAATGAGGTTAATGGAATATTAAAACAGTTCTTATTAAAATGTCCAAGTCCATTGTTGAAACATTGTAATATTTTTTTATGTGTTAAAGTAAGAACTTGAAATTATGAAAATTAAATTACATTGTTCGGCACAATTTAAATAGAACTCGCTTTATTTAATTTGCTTCCTTCTCCACCTCCAAAATACCTACAAAATACATACCTTTCATCCGTACAAAAAGATTTGCTAATTCCTTCCTGCCGCGGACGGCCAAAATATGGAATTCTCTGCCAGCTGACGTCTTTCCTGAGTGTTACAACTTGGAGGTTTTTAAGGCTAGAGTGAATAGGCTTTATCTAAGTAAGCATGCTCCATCCTAGACCACATCATCACTTAACATCAGGTGTGATTGTGGTCAAATGCTTTCTTAGAATTAAATAAAAAAAAAAAAATAAAAAAAATTCAAATGTAATTATATGTAAGTACTTATACGTCGTTGTCATTTCATTACAAGGTACCTTTAGGGGCTGCGCAGACGACAGACTTTTTGTGCGATAGAGTCTGCATCTGAGACATTTAAAAAGAGCATCTAGGTCCCTACAGCTCTGCCGACAGAATTATCGAACATGTGCGTTCAGTCTGTGAAATATCCGCGACAGATTTTTGCGCGTCGTGTGCGTTACTGCATATAATTGCATCATAGACTAAAAAGTGCGTCACGGATAGTCTGTCGTCGCTTAAGTTAATAACATCGTCATTTGAAATATACTTCGATATAAAATCACATCGATTTAGGTGTCCAGTGCTAGAGGCATTGGGTAAGTTAAATGCATTGGGTTGATAGCAGTACAATCCATTTTCCATGTCTTGTCTTTAGAATAGCTGCAGACGAGAATCTTTTTAGGTGTTCATCGCCAATTACCTACGTTAGATGTTTGTTTAAGAACTATACTGTTGAGACTTGGTAAGTAAATACGTAGAACCTATTCTGTGAACTGTAATAAGACTTTCACACAAAAATGATTTTTTCTAAAATACTGAAACTATAAAAAAAAAAATAAAAAAAAAAAAATAACGTTTATTAACCATGAAAATTGTTTTACAAAAAAGGTTTTCACTGTCTCCCACACTAGGCAGCGCCTGTCTCGTGGGAGTCAGGTATACAGATACATATTTCACATTGGTCTGCTGGACACATTATAGTTTAACATGGAAAAGAAAATAGAAGCTAATAAATAAAAATGAAAATAATTTTAAACAATACTTCTTGCACCTACGGTATATTGTGTCATGTTAGTGTGTGTCTATGTGTGAGAGTGTGCATGTGTGAGTGTGTGTGAGAGTGTGCATGTGTGAGTGTGAGTGAATGTGTGTTTGAAGTGTATAGGTTATGGTAGCCCTACGAATAATAATATGCTCTTGGGATCGAACGACAGGGATCGGAGTCGCTGCCGCTCACTACCTATGGCAGCCTATTTCTTGACCTTAAGAATTTCCTCTAACTGTCTATAATCCCAGGTCAATAAAAGGGTTTGTAGCCTCTTTTTGGCTTCGTGAGGTGGGCAATGTCGTATATTGCTTATGTTCACAAGTCTATTATAGATACGAGAAAAGAGAAATACCCTAAAACGTTGAGCAAAAGACGTATTGACCTTACTTGTAGGAAGTCCAAATATTCTTTTTCGGGGTAAACTGTTAAAATTCTGTAGTTTCAGTGTCTGTTTGTGCATAAATAAAGTGGCTCGTAGTAAGAACATCCCTCGGACGCTTAACACTTGTGCTTCCCTGTAAACTGAACTGAAACTTAAAATAGATTTAATTCATGAAATGCAAACGTGTGGGAAGTCTGTCGATTCTTATGGCACCAGCGAGAAGAGATGATGCGGTGATTTTTATTCTTTATTCTTATCTAAGGTTAAAACATCCGTCACACCGGTCGAATGAAAATATCATTTGGGGGGAGTAGGCATATAGATAATGGTTTGATAATAATCATTTAGCTACTAGTACTTATCTAGATCTACACTAATATTAGAGGAAAGATTTGTACCTATTTTTGTATGTTTGTAATGTACCTATAGGCTCAAAAAGTACTGGGCCGATTAAAAAAAATCTTTCACCAATAGAATGCTACATTCTTCCAATTTGACATAGGCTACATTTCATTTTGAAAAAAAATAGGGATCCTTGGTAAAATTTTAACAATATAATTGTCTACCCCGTGCGAAGCCGGGACGGGCTGTTAGTTGTTTATAATGTACTGTACATAAGTATGTAATTTTGTGCAGTAATTATGTAGATACCTAATTGTAAGTAATTACTGCACAAAGTATGAGCAAAAACGTGATTCATTGAACGCAGTCGTGATTATTTCAGAGAATCGGACAGAGACCAAATTTAGCATAACATGATGCGGTTTTGCAGAAAAGATGTTGCAATGCAATTACTGTTTAAAGTAGCTTTTGTCTGCGGCTTCGCCTGGTTGGATACCTACTTACTTAGTTATTATTTATTTTAAAAATAGTCGGGTATTCTGAGTACAAGTTTTGTTTCACAAAACAAGTTTGTTTTTATTGCTGTTGGTAGCAGACGAGCAAGCGGCTGTCTGAAATCAGTAAATTTTAATACTTACTTATTATTCAATTCCACTTAACACCTTACCTGCCTACAGTTTAATTTGGCTATTTGATTAGGAACAACCTTAACAGAACAGATTTTGAATCTTCGTCTAAATGTGGGTCACCCGTCAACCGGTCGCCGAATCTAGCGAAACGGAAACAACAGCTAGGCCTGGGTAACAGTTCAAATTTCTTTATCGATGTTTTCAATTATCGATTTAAAGTCAAACTCAAATATCTATTTGCATAAATTTAGGTGGATACATTCGGTTAGATTAGTCTCAATAAAATGGTTGCTAGATACCCAGACAGCAGAAAAAATTAAAATAGACAAGTGCACGATACAGATGCCGAAAATGCAATCAGTAAAATTTTTGTCTGTCTGTCTGTTCGTTATAGAAAAAAAAAAACTACTGAACGGATTTAGACGAAACTTGGTACAATTATTCTTCATACTCCTGCGCAGGTTATAGGATACTTTTCATCACGCTACAATCAATAGGAGGAGAGCAGTGATGGAAAGTGTTGGGAAAACGGGAGAAATTTTTATCTGTATGTTTGATCGCGCATCACGCGAAAACTACTGCATGGAATTAAATGCGGTTTTCACCAATGTATTGCTACAAGTCTAATTTAAAATTTAGGTACCATTTTATGGAAGTCCGTTTTTTTTGAAACCCGATATCCACACGTGGGACGCCGCCAAAGGGATATAGGGATAGAAAAAGCGACTTTGTTTTATACTAAGTATGTAGTGTCGTAGTGATGATCTTATTCAGTTTCATGAATCATATGCAAAGTCTGATGCAATAAGAAGATGAATCTACAAATATCGGTAATATTGAAATTTGTTGTTATCTAATAATAAAAAAAATCAGTCCGATTGACAACCTCCTCCTTTTTTTGAAGCCGGTTAAACATATCTGGAAATTATCGATAACATCGAAAATATCGATGTACCTATCTTCGGGCAACCCTAGCGGCAGCGGCGATCGTGAATCGGCGAGCAAGGTCGCGGATGAAAGCGCTCTTGCGCAACACAACGCGACGTGCTAATGCGCCGCGGTGCGCGCGAGTGCTGCGCGGCTGCACACCCATCCAATGAGAACTAGTTGCTTAGAGGCTGGTTGATCGTCAAGTCATAGATCATTCTCGTCATTAGACGTCCACTGCTGATGAGATCTATCTCATCATCACGATCAGCTCCACAGCTGGACATAGGTAGGCCTCTCCCAATATTCGCCACTTTGATCGACTTATTGAGATCTAACTTAATGAGTTAGATAATTTATTCTTGTCAAAATACTGTAATCTAAATAATATGATCGGACACGGACACTTTAATTTGAAGATGATGGTGTACCTATTTTATCATCATCATCATATCAACGTGTAACGCCCACTACTGGACCTATGTCCAGTAGTGGGCGTCTATACCTCCCTCAATTCTGCCCTATCATCATATCAATAAAGCCTATCATCTTTTCGCTCCAAGCTAACCTCACCTGCCCGTCATGGGGTTCGCCACTTGCACTTGGGCAAACATCTGGAGGATATACCTACCCATAATCGCAACGCAGGGCAGGCATTGTAGCTTCTCGCACCGGTGATGCCTGTCATGGGTCGTTGTACCGCCACCAGTCGGTTGCCAGCGCCTCGTTTGTTATTCGGCAGGATGCACCACGGGCAGGTGAGGTTAGCTTGGAGCGAAAAGATGATAGGCTGCTCCCACATCCAATGTCCCTTAGAGACTCTTATTTAGACCCCCAAGGGAAGAATGGAATAGTGATTTGTATTATTTTCCTTCACCACACGGATATAGTAGTATCTCCCAAATTGTGTCACCCAGTAGTACCTATTCTGTCACGGTTTCCTTTTACCTATATATCTATTATGTTTATTGCATCATATACAGTTAATGCAACATAGTATTGGCATTAGAGCGAGCATCGCCGTGTGACATAATGGTCTTCCGTGGTTCCTTCCTGTCTTTCATCTTGCTTACGCAAGCATGCATGTGCTTTATCATACATCACAGATTCACAGACATGTTGGTAAGTGTTGTCTGTAACAAAGGGGTCTTGAGATTCGTGCTAAAGATTGTGCGAAAAAATTTCAAGTGAATAAAGATAAAGCTAATTTGTACCTACCCTTACTTAAAATTATAAATGGGAAAGTGTGTCTTGTCTGTCTGTATGCTTGCCTTTCTTTCACGGCAAAAGGGAGCGACGAATTGACGTGATTTTTTAAGTGGAGATAGTTGAAGGGATGGAGAGTAACATAGGCTACTTTTCCCCCTTTCTAACACACAGCACAGCTAGTAATGTCATATTTTAGACTCGCCTGGCAGGTCAATTGGTAGTGACCAATGCCTTCTGAACCAAGGATCGTGGCTTCAATCCCACCCGGGACAAACATTCGTATAAACATTTGTGATTGTTCCGTGTGGGTGTTTTTAGCTTACATATTATAAAACAAAGTCTTTAAAAGTTCACAACGGATTTTGATGCGATGCCGAAGCGAAGCAAGGGCGGGTAGCTAGTATTTTGATATAATTTAAATAATATATTTGTCGTACTTTCGTTGTTCCCATGATACCCATGACACAAGGGTACCTACCACTAAAATCGAAAACGATCGTTCGTTGAACGGATCGCATTTTGCACTAAAATTATAAATCCCTCCCACATGTCCCTCCCGTGTTCGAATATAAGAGATAAAATACATACGTAGGTACGACGTAGGTCGATTTTTCATTAATTTAATTCATTTAATGGAACACGGGAGGGACAAATTTGAGGGATTTATGGTGCAAAAGTACGCGATCCGTTCAACGGACGATCGTTTTCGATTTTGGTGGTACCTTGTGCTATTTTACTTTGGGATCGGAGCAAGTACGTGATTGTTGTCTGATTTATTTATCTTCCTCCTATCTTATACATGTTATGTGACATTTTCAATAACTTTTGCACCATTGGTACACAGCACAGTTGCCTTGCATTTCAAAAGTGGACCACGAGTTATTCGCGCCTGTTTATATTCAGTGCATACGACCGTTTGTGTAATGGCGTGTGTCAATATCTGCCTATTGGCTAAGGGTAGGTAGACGTTATTTAATATTATAATATCAGACAACATCACAGACATTACTCCGTTACTAAAGTAAGCGACTACCTACTATGATCGATCTTAGCTTGGGCGTCTAGCATCCTGCATCCTGCCTAAATCGTCACTCCACCTGGCTTGAGGGCGTCCTACACTACGTTTTCCGAGAAGCCTACTCCCGACTCTAGAACATCTTACATACGGACAAAGCTCACCGGATTAGTAAGCTGAAGTGGCAGTGGGCTGGCCATATGAGCCGCAGAACCGATAACCGTTGGGGTAAACGAGTTCTAGAGTGGAGACCACGTCTCGGCAAACGTAGTGTAAGGCGCCCTCAAGATATGTGGAGCGACGATTTGCGCAAGATGGCTGGCAAGTGCTGGATGCGACAAACCCAATATCGTAATATGTGGCTTAAAATAGACTATTATGAGTAAAAATTGTAATTAGTCCGTCTTTAAGCTATTCAAAAATATAAGACACGTATTTTGAATTTTTTCATTAAATAAACAATAGCAAAGATACAAGGCATCAAAAGTTAGGAGTAGGAGTCTTTGACGTCACTCGCACCCGTAAAAATGCCTCACCGAGTGACGTCACGCGTAATTTCAACGGGCTATTATGTATCTATGTAATTTTTAGTCTAATTTATAAATAAAAAATACGTGTCTTTTATTTTTGAATAAGCTAAAAGACGGACTAAATACAATTTTCAGCTATAATAGCCTATTGGAAAGGCCTAAGTCCAGCAGTGGACTGCGGTGGGTTATTGATTGATTGAGCTATGTCGAAGACTTTAGTTCTCTCGTTAGTAAGATTAATTAAAACGGATTTCCTGATTATAAAATCTACTCAGCATTTACCTACAAATGATAGTTTAGTGACGTCAGTTTGTCCGTAACATACATCATATTATTATGTAAACAGCTTAAATACATATTGAAATGGAGTTTAGCGTGGATGTAACAGAGAATACCATGTTTAATCACCAATGGTTACTTTAAAGGTTAATGTTTTTCCAATAACAATGAGTAGTAAATACCATGGTAAATACTATAACTGTTATAGGAAATACACTATTGATTTTAGTGACGTGGTTGAGTACTTAAAGAGAGGTAGGGCATAACGAATCTTCGCTCGAATTGAGCTGCCCGTCCGGGGAAGGACCTCCACCCTATAGAATACCGCAGCCAAATGACCTCCGGGTCGTGTTCCTGCCGGTGAGTAGGGTTTCCGGAGCTCGTGGGGGGTTGGGGTTAGGCCAGCACGGCGGTGGCAACTAACAGGTAATTGACCAGTTACTTGCCCGTTGTCACAGCGACTTGGGCTTCTCTTTCGCTTTTCATTAGGCGTAGGGAAGCCATTATGTCGAACTACTATAAATTTTAGTGATATAACACACGCATAGCAATATCTAAGTATGATGCTAACATGGTTCATGAACATGAGCTGTTCATGGCGTAGCAAACACCCAGACCGGGTACCAGGGGTATTCTGAGTTTTCTGCCAGGATCGGGTGGCTTGATGTGCGGTTGTCAGTACCCTTATTGTGTTGCTTATTGTTTGTTAATTACTATCGTCTGTTTGCATTTTTGTTGTCATGTTGTGTTGCAACCTGTGTTGCCAATAAAACTTTTTCTTTCTTTCTTTCTTTGTTGACATGTTTACTGTGCGGAGATCGGAATCCGCGACCACAGTGGCAGAAGCAGAGTTCACTACCACACAACCACACCGGTCATACTCGTATAAGTTACAATTTTATACAAGTTTCTGGTTATTTTTTTTTTTATTTTTTATTTTATTTTTTATTTTTATAGTAGCTCGACATAATGGCTTCCCTACGCCTGATGGAAAGCTAAAGAGAAGCCCAAGTCGCTGTGACAACTGGCAAGTAGCTGGTTAGTTACCTGTCAGTTGCCACTGCCATGCAGGCCCAACCCTAACCCCCCACGAGCTCCGGAGACCCTACTCACCAGCAGAAACACGACCCGGAGGTCATTTGGCTGCGGTATTCTATAGGGTGGAGGTCCTTCCCCGGACGGGCAGCTTAATACGAGCGAAGATTCGCTATGCCCTACCTCTCTAAATTTATGTTAGTTGTTACTTTATAATTGCTAACTATAATGCATTTTCCGGGTTTGTCTACCTTTTAATCGGATTCATTTCGACAGCGGCCATTCGCACGGATCCGATTTCACTGCTCAAACATATTTCACAACGTTTGCAGACGCGACCGCCAGTGTTGTCATTGGTATTTTGCACAACTTGAGATTGAGTCACATGACCGCGACGGGATGACAACGGGACGACACGGACGACCTTTGAATGCACTATGATTTAAATAAGAATCTTTATTCATTAGCAAACTTTCATCTATGTTCTATCTTCTATACTTATAATAAATCTGTAGAGAGGTCAATTCTGTACATGAAATATATTTTCAAAATAACTATCAGAGGGTGATTAGTGATCGATACTGATGCCAAAAATGCAATCAGTAAAATTTTTGTCTGTCTGTCTGTCTGTCTGTCTGTCTGTATGTTCCTTATAGAAACAAAAACTACTCGACGGATTTTAACGAAACTTGGTACAATTATTCTTCATACTTCTGGGCAGGTTATAGTATACTTTTCATTACGCTACGATCAATAGGAGCAGAGTAGTGAAGGGAAATGTTGGGAAAACGGGAGAAGTTACTCCATTTTTTAAGCTTCCGTCGCGTGTGCAGCCTTAATGGTTAAAGTTACATAGAAATTATGTATGACAGAAATATTTTACATAAAATTGACTAAAAAATATCCCGCAACAGCATATGTCTATCTTTTATGGTTGACTCACAATAACACGTGTAACTCCTGATAGCTTAGCAGTTCGGAGCATTCTGATTATATTTGTTTACTCTTACGTTTATAATACTCTCATTCATCCCTAATTTAAAAAAGTTATCATTATTACCTATTCAATAAAAAAGGAATCATAGAAATCGGTATAGAAACACCAAACTTATACATGAAATTAGCCATCGCGCCGTCGCACGTGAATACTGAATCATGCTATAAGGATTATTTTTGTGTAACGGTTGCCGCGCTCGACTGACACGGGTCGCGGCGGCGGTAGGGTATAAAAAGGCGGGAGGTCCGAGAGCTAGCTTCATTCAATATTTGGCTGTTGATGCGTTCAGAGCGATCGACCTTATTGACAGACAATAATTGATATTGAGAAACCGTGCTTATCAGCGCGACTTTTAGTGTTTAAATAGTTTATTTGAATTTCTTTTGTTGTTATATTGTAAAATATTCGTTCAAATTAAAAATTATTAAGCGTAGGTACTTTTCTTCTTCTATCTATACTTATAATAAATCTGTAGAGAGGTCAATTCTGTACATTGAATTTATTTTCAAAATACCTATCAGGGGATGATTAGTAACCGATACTGATGCCAAAAATGCAATCAGTAAAATTTTTGTCTGTCTGTCTGTCCGTCTGTCTGTCTGTCTGTATGTTCGTTATAGAAACAAAAACTATTTAACGGATTTTAACGAAACTTGGTACAATTATTCTTCATACTCCTGGGCAGGTTATAGTATACTTTTCATCATGCTACAATCAATAGGAGGCGAGCAGTAACGGGAAGTGTTGGGAAAAAATTTTTACCTGTATGTTTGAACGCGCATCACGCGAAAACTTCTGCATGGAATTTAATGCGGTTTTCACCAATGTATTGCTAGAGGTCTAACTTAAAACTTAGGCACTAGGTATAGATAGGTAATTTATGGAAGTCCCTTATTTTTGAAACCCGATATCCACGCGTGCGACGCCGCTGGCACAGCTAGTTTTAAATAAATAAAACTCAAAGGTGACTGACTGACTGACATAGTGATCTATCAACGCACAGCCCAAACCACTGGACGGATCGGGCTGAAATTTGGCATGCAGATAGGTGTTAAGACGTTGGCATTCGCTAAGAAAGGATTTCGTTTAATTCTAGCCCCAAGGGGATAAAATAGGGGATGAAACTCTATTCCACGCGGACGAAGTCGAATAGTCGAATAGAAGCATAGCTGTGCTCGCGACTTCGTCCGCGTGGAACTAGCTAGTCTAAATATATAAAAGGAGAAACTGACTGATATATCAACGCACAGCCTAAACGGCTTAACGTAGACACTTGAAATTTGGAAGGTACGTAGCTTAGGTACCGTAGAGGTGCACTAACAAAGGAATTCCCACGGGAACGGGAGTTAGCGGGAAAAAATTGTACTGAACCCGTGCGACGGGGCTGTTTACATATATTATGGCAAAAAAAATATACCTATTCTGATCATTATCATCATCAGCCTATTGCAGTCCAATGCTGGACACAGCTATGTTGAAAAGAGCAACTGCACGAGTTTCTTGCCGGTGTCTTCTCGGTAGAATACTGCTTTCCGAACCGGTGGTAGCTTCGACGATTTGTAAGTGTTTTTTTTAAAAACCTATACAAATAAAGATTATTTTGACTTTGACTTTGACAGGCCTCTCCAATTAGGGCAAACATCTAGAGGATATACCCCTAATCGCCACACTGGGCAGGCGGGTTGGCGATCGCAGAACGTAGCTTCTCGCTCCGATGACGCTGCTGCCCGTCATCTGTGGTATTTAGCTACGCTTTCAATAGTGCTGGTTATAACGCCATCAGTCTGTTGCCAGCGCCTAGTTTGTTGTTCGGCAGAATGCACCACGGGCAGTGAGGTTGGCTTCGAAGGAAAAGATGACAGGCCGCTCCCTTACTTACGAGTATACCTATAATACTTAAAGTTAACTATTATTTTTAGGTAGATTGTAACCGATAGAAGTGAAATTGTTAAGTTAGTAGAGCCCAGGTAAAGCGGGCCGGGCCGCGATAATGGTGTTGTGGCCAATCTTGGTCCATGGGTCTCATGACACCATGGGTATTAGCCGCTTGAAGGAGGGACCGGGGTTTTAGTGGGTATCCGCTGCCTTATTTCCATACCGAGGGTGAGTGAAAAAACGGGGACCTCTGTAACTTAAATTTGGTTCAATCCGGAATTCGAACCCGTGATCTTCTGGTAGTTCACTCTTTATGTGTGTAGGTAGGTACTATTTTTACATCAATTTTGTTCAGCAATCAACACTGTTTCTAATTTTGGAACGATGAATATTCAACAAAGATTTAAAATTAGACTTTACAAACTATGTACCTAGTTAGTTAGTTACGCTATATAATTACGAAAGAAATAAGTTAAGGCATGAGCCGGTCAGACTAGCGTTTTCCAGAGGTAAAAACGCGTTCAAAACGCTACCCCTGTTCACATTAGTTAGGTACAGACAGACCTACCGGTGGCGCGCAGACAGATTTCGATTTATTACAGAATTTATATCAGGCGGTAATAAGAAATAAATTTTTGGGTGGCTTCGAATTACATTATTTTGTCAACTTATTGCTATGTTACACGTATAGTAAGATAAGTAATCTTAAGTAAAATATTTTCTAGTTACCTGAATCCTGTTGTATTAGAATCCTGCTTATAAGTACCTACTTATTATTAATGCGAAAATGATCTAAAACGGATCATTTGGATGTACAGATGGATGAATGTATGTTACTCTTTTACGCAAAAACTACTAAACGGATTTTAATGAAACTTTACAGTAATATAGCTTACTTATACCTATGTACATTGGATTTTCATAATAAAAATCACGCGGGCAGCAGCTGGTTATCTTATCCTAGCCCGAAGGTGTTTTTGGGTAAAAATGTAGACACAACCAGAGTAATATCATAGTCATAATATTAGTTCTACGCATACATACTGCAGTACGAAGAAATAATGTATGAATTATGCAAACATATTTCATTAGAACAACATAAATCCCACATAAATTTCTAAAGAATAGAATTAACATTACTAATTGCGGAGTAAGTAATATAATTAAGCGTGATTTATTTAATTAAAACAATTGTTTAAAGGTAATGTAGGTATACGCTACTTGATGTTTGAATGAAACAAGAATTAATTAAGTGCATGTTATGTTCGTGGTCTGATGATTTATGATGTCGTAAAGTGTAAACAAACTTTTTCCGTCCTTGAAATTTTATGTAACTTTGCGGTGCCGAAATGCCACTCTGAACCTTGTTTTTTAGTCTATTCCTGTTTTAGTCGTCACGGTTATGAATGACCGTTATTTTAACCGACTTCGAAAAAGGTGGAGATCCTCAATTCGTGACTTTATGACTTGTAATGTAACAATAACAATCAGTAGGTACTATTATTAGTCTTTTGTGCACAAAAGCGTACAAACTTAATGCCTTAGGGCATTCTTTATCAGTCAAGCATTGGGGGGCAGTCAAATTTTGTGAAGCCACCCTCACCAGCCCGTGGTGCCTCCTGCTAAATTACAGACGAGGCTCTGGCAACCGACTGGTGGCAGTATGGCCATCACTATTAAAGGCGTAGGTAAATACCACAGGCGGATGACGGGCAGCAGCGCCACCGGAGCGAGACGCTACGGTCTGCGATATCCAACCCGCCTGCCCCAGCGTGGCGATCATGGATAATATCCTCCAGATGTTTGCACTAAGTGGCAAACAACTGGAGAGGCCTATGTCCAGCAGTGGACTGCAGATAGGCTGATGATGATGATGATCTTCCCATTATATCGATTAACGCCAAGACGGTTGCGGGTTCGGTTCTCGGGTTCGAAACGTCTCATTCAAATCGGCTTTCATAAAATCCTAAGCAAGTACAGTTACAGGAATATACCTAACACACGCTTAGGTACTAACGGGTACAGTCGGCAGCAAAAGTTAAATAACGGGTACAGTCAGTAGCAAAAGAAATGTTTCATTCATACACCATAACATTAAGTCAATTGAAGTCAAGGTCTATTTTTGAATACAATCGCTCATCGAATTTTCTGCTTTCGTACAACATTCACGAAATTCAGTGCATGCGTTCTACTTATTGTACAACCGAGTGTCGAACCGGCGACCAATTGACCCATTTCACACCGTATAAGGCGACGCCGCGACGTACGTGCGCGGAATCGCAGACCGTTATTTGTGTATGAATGTATGAGGTACACACGGCCACACATCCTACTCAAATCTCTTAGCTTAGTGAATAATGGCAATGGCAGCCTCGGGTGGTTGAAAATAGGTTATTATGACTAAAATTGTAATTAGTACATCTTTTAGCTTATTCAAAAACAAAAAAAAATTATTTGTAAATTAGACTAAAAATTACAAAGAGCCCGTTGAAAAAAAAATAGAGGAGTGCCCGCAGCTTCGCTGCCGTTCATGTAGATATATATATATATATATATATATATATATATATATATATATATATATATAAATTAATTGCACACCATACAATCAACTTAAAATTAGATAATAGACACTAGTTGTACAATTAGGCGTCGGCGTAGGTGTGTCACAGAAGTGTTTCTTCATGCCTTTTTTCGCAATAAAAGGTAGCTAATGTTCTTTCTCAGGGTCTAAAGATTGACTGTGTCAAATTTCGCCAAAATCAGTTGAGAGGTTTAGGCGGAAAAGCGTAACTGACAGACAGACAGACGGACAGCATTCCTTAGGTGTAGCGCAGACGGCACACTTTTTGTGCGATAGAGTCTGCGTTTTAGACATTTAAAAAGAGCGTGTAGGTCTGCCGACAGAATGATCGAAGACGTGTGTCGTGTGCGTTGAGTCTGTGAAATATCCGCGACAGATTTTTGCGCGTCGTGTGCGTTACTGCATATATAATTGCAAAAAAGTGCGTCGCGGATAGTCTGTCGTCTGCGCTGCCCCTACCTTCGCATTTATAATATTAGTAGGGACTAGTAGGGATGTCACTTCAAAAAGGAGAAAGAGTAAAGACCTACACCTTGAACCGATTGTCATAGGTCCGGGATCCGATACAAAACTGATTTAGCAGCCCAAGTAAATTCCGAACTATCAAAAGTGTGTCGCATACAAAATTAGGATGTGTTTATGCGCGACGCAGCCGCATTGGTCACATACATAATGGCGTTATGCAACCGTTGAACTTTAGACATTTAGACGCATACCTACTTTCAACGGCTATTGCGGTCAGGTTTAATGTCATTCAGGTCTGTCGGTCCGTCTATCGTTAGTTATATCTAATTAAGTACAATTTTGATAAGATTATGTGATAGGTTTCCTGTAAACGTTTGATATTACAATAAGAAAACGATATCCGGACATTTGGAGGTAATGGAGCGACCTATCAACTTTACGCTCCAAGTCATCCCCACCTGCCCGTGGTGCATCCTGCCGAATGACAAACGAGGCTTTGGCAACCAACTGTTAGCGGTATAATCATCACGATTGAACGCGAACTAATGGAGAGGCCTATGTCCAGCGGTGGACTACGATAGGCTGATGGTGAACGGGACAAATGTAATGTCATAAAACAATGTGGCCTCATTGGCTCATTCAGAGTCATAACACCATCCTGTTGATTGAGGTCGATAATTACACCTAGGCCTTTGATCTATAAATTACTCTATCTATTGTGATTCTACCGCCGGATCGGAATGACACTTTTTATGACAGGGGTCAAATGGGCTTGAATGTCACCTGACATTAAATGATCACTTCAGGCCATAGACTACGTAATACACTCGATAGCTACTCTTAATATAAGTAACTACTATACTCAGTCTTCAAGCTAAGTTTGTTCTACATGAAGTCGCGCAGAGCACCCAGATCCGATCAACATTAGTAGGAAGTTAGAGTTCGTTTACCAAATTGACCTCATCGGGAATCTAACTCTTTGGATAGCTTGCCTAAGGGCAGCCTTAAGCGGCAAGAATGCCTAATTAAGACAAGCGCGTCGGCCAAGTTCTAGCAAAGAGAACTGGCCGACCGCACCAAGTATCATATTTACATGATTGGTAGGTAATACGCCACAGGAATCACCTCCGAGTTGGTCAAACCAAATGCTATTTAGATAAGTTACTTAGCCCTTTGAACACCAGTGACGCTTATATGCGACAATAGGTTTTCTATTGAGTTTCGTTTTCCGGACAAAGGATTAAGCAATTATTACTTATTGCCAGCAAACGCATTGTCAATCTTATACGGATACTCAAAGTTACAAGCGAGCATACAGAAAGTAAAGAAAAATCTGGCCGTTAAACTTAATTTTTGTTTCCGAAAACGTCGATGTTCTAAATAAAAAGTAGGTCACACGTATCAGATCTCAAATTACAACAAGAGTTATCTAACATCAAACCAATTGGGCAACTTACAACACTTGTACCGACATACGAAATGAGGCATATCGCGTCGCCTCGCCACAACTTTCACAAGCCTGCAGTAATACCATAAAAAAAATATTTCGAAACAACGCATAATTTTATCCAAACAATCACCCAGTTACATAAAAATAAAAAAAGCACCAAAACTCACCCCGGTAATTCCTGTGCGCAGCACACAAAGAAAAAAAGTAAAATGTCACTCACGTCCTGTCACAATGGAAATAGAACACTGACCACACACGAGAATTTAGCACTCAACTGTCAGATGGAAAGCGCGGGTACCCTGCCATGGCGTGGCTGAGACTATCGCAACCAACGAAAATATGAGGCCAAAATGAACGTTGCATAACTTTATTACAGCGTATTACATAAAAATCGCTTCGGGCCGTGTTATGCAAAGAGAAAGATTTTAGGTTATCTGTATCGTCCTTTTCGATGCGAATTCCGAGTCCTTGAATAAAGAGGTTTGTGTGCTTCAACTTTTTGGCGCGTAAAATAGTTTTGAATAGTTTGCCTCAATGACAAATAAAATATTCGTGCGTTGAACTTTTTTGTGTTAAACTTCTTGAAAAATGATGTCAATAGGGATGTTTTGGGGGTCAAAATAATTACATTATATTTAGTCCGTATTTTAGACCATAAAAAATTGTATTGTACACGTATTTTTCCTTTTTTTCATTACAATAAAAAATAGCAAAGATACAAGGCATCAAAAGTTAAGAGTTTGACGTCACTCCCTCCCGTAAAAATGCCTCACCAAGTGACGTCACGCGCAATTTCAACAAGTTATAACTTTGAAACTTTTAGTCTAAATTACAAATAAAAAAATACGTATCTTTTATTTTTGAATATGCTAAAAGACGGACTTATTACAATGTTTAGCCATAATAGCCTTAATAGGCTATATTAAGCAATAATTTACATTATCTCAGTCTTGATACCGCAGAAGTTTAGTTACCTTTTTTAAACGTTTTCGATTTTGTTCTTAGTAGGACTTAAAAAATCTAAAACGAAGTTTTTACATATTGAAATAATTTTTATTTTATTTTGCTTTTTAAGTTCATTTTATGAATAAATCTTAAGTTCTGAATACTTTGGTGTACTGTTTATAATAATTTCGATGATTTTATAAAACGGATCTCCCAATACCAACTGTGTTCAGGTTCCAACCTATTCCTTTTCAACGTTTTAATAAATTTTAGGTCAGAGTGTAGGATTCCTAATAAAACATCGTCCACCGTATATGCGTCTCTCTCTCGGTTATATTATAGCCGTATTAACGCACGAAACCAATAAAAGCGATGGAACGAAACACGTTACAATACACAGTTAAATTTCTAAAGCATTTCCTTGGCTGTAAATAATAATATAATTAAACCGCTCATAATAAAAAAGTTTGCAACGTTCAAATTGACATTTGACAGGTGGCGTGCGGCGCGCGCTCCGCAACTTCCGCCATTTCCGAAAAGGAGGTCGCACTGTATTGACACTGTACCTTTCTTCGGGGTATTCGAGTGTAAACTTTTTATCGTAACGTTATAAATGACTGGCCGTTTCGCGAACCGTTTGGACACTGGTCACTGTTGTTCGTCCCCACTCGTATGGGGGGAGCACAGGGGGGAGGTGAACTGTTTAAATTTCGCTGTCACGATTCGTATCGTGATGAAATTCTTAGTTGTATCATCATGTATCCCAATGAAGTAGGTAGGCAGGTGATTTTTTATTAATGAGTGAATTTCTTAATAGCAAAATATACCTACCTACATAATCCTACTATAGGTAGGTTGCATGGAGAAATGGGGGGGTGGGCATTAAGTAGGTACTTTACTATTCTATACATACAACATACATACGACACCCCACAGCAAGTTTTCTTTTTATAAGGTCCTTTGTTAAATTAGGTACTCGTATTTTAATTGTATATTTGATTGTCACTATCTTTAACACAGTTTCCTGGCCCGCCCGCCCAATGGTTGACCATGCCATACGGCATTAAGTCCACCATTTGTATTCTCTTGTGCAATAAAGATTAAATAAATAATAATAGTTATGTACTTAAGATGTAAATTTTTATACCTTTCTTGTAAGTACGGGTGGTGTTCTCAATATTGATCAAGTCAAGATGAGAATAACGGAAAGTATTTTTTAAAGACAGTTAGCTGACACCTTACCCTTTATTTTTAATTACCTATCCTCTTCCCAAAGGTTGTCTGGTGAGATCGCTGAAAGCGATAAGGCCGCCTATATTGTACCTACCTCGATTTGTCTTTGTATCTAGTTATATAGCGGGTAAACTGTTTGGTGTGCAATAATGAAATGAGTTAGAAATATCTTTATTCATTAAATACTTGAGGCAAGCACTTAGAAACTCGTACACGCACTACAAATAAAAATTAGTCTTTAAATCGGATTCATCGTGGCAATTGGGATGATGACTAAAAAATAATTTAATGTCCATCAGATAGATTAATGAAGAATATTGGATACGTATTTTTTATTTTGCCTCTTGTTCAAAAACTTACGAAGATACATTGATTTTAAATGTCACATGACGTCACGTTAGAGTACAAAATCTAACGTGACGTAGTTAGCCCCCACTCCGTAACTTTAATGCGCTATATCTAAGTATTTTCTTGTTATTTCGACAAAACAAAAAATACGGGTCTTATATTTTTTTATTATCTAAGAGACGGACTAATTGTTTTCTTCATTTTCATACCTTGTCATCATCCGTATTACATTGGCATCAAGAAGAACCGGCAAAAACTCCCGTCACAAAATGCCAATTTTCATCTATACTTACAATAAATATGTCGAGAGGTCAATTCTGTACATGAAAATAAATATTATATGGATTTGACCGAAACTTGTACTTAAGAATAATTTTTACAAAAAACTTTTACAGTATCATTAGAGTATTAATACAAATGAGTATCTCGCACCCTCGCGCAATCGTAAATGTTGAAGTTTACAGGAAAAATACTGGAGGGTGCGATGTATTTTGTGACATTTGCTTGTGTTTCATGTTTTATTTCTGTGCGAAATAAAAGGTTAACCTTATTTATTATGTCCTAAATCACTACCCAAAGGGTTTGGGCCAAGACGGCTGGTCGTATTCTGTCATTCTTTTATATAAAACTTGATGGTATTTTTTTTTCAAACGCTTGTTGGTTGGCATAACTGTTTAGGACTTCCTTGTACATTTCCGTAGATACAAAAAAAGTAAAACGTCAAAGTATAGAGTTAGTTCTTACTTACAAAAAGCAATCCATTTGATTGGATGTTCATTGTCCATAAAATATGAGTTTTATTATTAGCCAATCGGATAGGTCGGTGTGGCTGTCAACGTCAGACATTTGTCGTGCAATCGGTGCACTATACAATAAACTTACTGATGTTATTGTATTGTATTGATTTGGTGCATTTCATTTGGTACCTATTCGTAAAATTAACATTCTAAAGCATAAAACGATATAAAAACAAGGTGAATTTAAGGAAAAATATTTATTCATATTTTTTACATAAATGTAAATTTCAAAGGCTTTCTTTCCTTTAAAATCACCGAGGTGATCCTCTACCATTCCAATATTCGCGATTTTGGCGTAGGCAAATTAATTTAAAAATGTGCTTTTTCAGTTTTTCTACCTCAAGAAAATGCTACCACGGCCTTACTACAACGAGCAGGACGTGAGAAAACGGCAAATAGACACATTAAAAATATTCAACGACAATGTTGTTGAAATAACTGAAAATGCAGAGTACAAAGTTGAATTTGTAGCAGAAGGGAAGAATATGAGTCTAGATGTGGTTTTGGGGCCTGAATTTCCAAATGAGAAGCCATCGATTTACGTTCACCCATCGGTTCCTCATCCTTGGGTCGGTGAAAATTCTAACCAAATTGTGGGAGCTCCAGGTTTATTAAATTACACATTGCATTCGGATCTTGGGCGTGTGGTGCAAGCGATCATTAGAGAGTTCCAGCTGTCATTGCCGAATCTTTCGAATAGTGATGATAAATCAAGTGAGGAGAGTCCTCAGCAACAAGCTGTCTCTTTACCAATGATGCAGGATTTGAATGAGTTCTCTATTGAGGAACTGAGGGAGATATTGGAGAATACTGATTTGCAGGTTTGTGATAAATTTGTACACAATGCTTAGGTACCTATATGGAGTAAAGATAGATTTGGGTATCTGTTGGATGATATTATGCTATGTGTAATATTTATTTATTTACTAAAGCATCTTAGTTTATGAATTGTCTACTACAGCTTAGCTTCGGTTTAGTGTGCACACAGCACAGCGGTGCAGCATGGCATGCCTAAGGTTGTTTATTTAATAAATCGAAATGCAGGATTTTCAATTTAAGTACACCTAGTTTCTTACAATAAATATATCTTAACTAATATTATAAAGCTGAAGAGTTTGTTTGCGCTAATCTCAGGAACTACTGCTCCAAATTGAAAAAATCTTTTTGTGTTGAATAGACCATTTATCGAGGAAGACTTTAGGCTATTTATCATCACGTTTCAACTATTAGGAGCGAAGAAATAATGGAAAATGTAAAAAAACGGAACCAAAATAACTGTTCCACGCGGACGAAGTCGCGAGCACAGCTAGTAAATAATATTAACCATCCATTACTTTCTTCATTCCAGGACAAATTATTAGAAAACAACCCTCAACTAGTGAAACTGGACCTGGAGACGGAGGAGCTGATGAACAGCATTGAGGAGATCGCTCAGGACAACCTCGCTAAGCAACAGATGCTTGAGGAGCTGAAGACGGATGTGATCGATCGCATTTCCACCATTGTCCAAATGAAGGTTTGTAAAATACAAATGCACTTGGATAAGTCGTTTCATCATTTTTTATTTTTTATTCTGTGATCTGGCGATCTGTGCGGACACAACACAGATATCTCCAATAGATACCGCACTTAAGATATCACGCGAGAGGTAATACATCAGTGCAATGCAGGCGCGAAATACGCATGCGCTTAAAGTGCGTCAGTACCACGGTCAGTACTGACCAGAAGTCAGACCCGTGTGTATCGGAGACACTTTTAATAGTTTGTAGAACATAAACGTATGAATCTTAGTATTGAACTCCTTGGCGCCGGAGCTCAAGTTACGATGGAAAATATTTGACAGATGTTAGCTCGCGTTGATGTCTTTTTTCATGATCCCTTTCTTTCATTACCAATTTCACTATTTTTATCCCTTTCTAGCATAGGCACGTTTGACAATAGTGTTACAATGTATTACTTTCAGGTATATCGATAATGCAAGATGAGAAAAATTTTAGTGTTTCTACTTTAGATTTCCAAAGTGTCCTGAGAGAACATTAAAATGGACAAATGCCGCACCCTGCTGTTAGAGACATTTACATAGGATAGTTTTCAATGTATGAAGGATAGAAGACGAGTAAATGAAAACTGCTGTGATTACTTCACCTAACCATATTTATAACTATACTCATTTGAATTTTTTTTTCCCAAGACATGCCACGCTGGGCCACACAGCGCCACCTAGCCCCAAACTAAGCCGAAGCTTGTACTATGGGTACTAGACAACTGATAAACTTACTTAGATACATTTAAATATACTTATAATGTCAAAACGGCAGTTGAAATGTATTATTTAACGTATGTATTTTAGTAAATTGATCATTTTACGGGATCTTACCGTAAAATCATCCGACGAAGGTGAGGTGAACGTTGATTGGTTCAATGGCTCACGTGGCGTTATCCCGGCAACCAATCAGGGAACAGTGTATTAAGTTACGGGTAATAGTGCACCGTTAAATAGTACATTGAGCAACGACTGGCCCATTTGAGGACGATTTTACTTGTGTCAAAATCGTAAATTTTTAAATGACTGTCAGGCTACCTTAAGTTGATTAACTAACTGAAATCCATTGCGTTAAATAATACATTTCCACTACCGTTTGTTATATTCCGAAAGATAATCAACTACCTAGGAAATTGATCAACTTACGATTCTTGCTATTTTCCGGTGACATATATAAACATATATTTATATACATACATAGATAAATATCCAGTATTGCACAAAATACTGAAAAGGTGATACAGACATAATCTAGTCTAATATACCTGATTGGTAATTTTTCGATAAAATTATCGACATTGCACAATACAAATGTACATCACTTGAGAAATGAGTTACGTCCCCCGCACACCCTTCCATACCACCTGAAATTGACTCGCGAAACTCAAAGCAAAATGCCGAACATGCGGTATCTATTGGGGGTAATCTGTGGGACACAATGAGCCATTCTTATACCCTAATTAATCTCATGTATGTATATTAGTTAATCTCATGGTTATCTCTTATAACTTTTTTTAAATTTATTTTGGCACAAACAGTCATTGCAATGCAACATTACATATTAAAGTCTTAACATACAAAAAGACAAAACATTGCCGAAACTTAAATTGTTAAATATCAGACAACATCACATATTGCTTGAATGACAAAAGTTAGTCAGTAGTATTAAGTAAGTATCAGAACAACAAGGGTATCACATATATTATTATACTTAATGGGACTAACACATATATTTGACACACAAATGTTTGCCTCAGGTGAGGATTGTATCTGTTATGGACCAAGTAATAAATGTAGCATTATATATAATGCCCGGGCATTATGATAAATGGCCAATATGAAACGGCAATTTGATAATAATTATTCAAATAATCAAATTGACCGGTCATTGTAAATATTGTTCATCACTTTTTGGGCAGAGTAATAAAAACATATTTAATAACTATATCGCAGTTTCCATTTGAGGTGTTACCCCTCCTAGTGCTCTGTAAGGCTTGCGTAATAAGGGGGCACAGGTCGAACACTCCTTGAGATAATTTAATATGTGTATGTGAGACATCGGCCTATTATTATTACTTTTGATTGCCCCAAGATGGCAAATAAATAAAGCACTATTGCATAATGATGGGAACTAAGTCATAGAGCTATTGACAAAGGTCCTGTGGTCCTATTGTACAGGATAACTGGGCCTTTTTTGCTGGCTATTAAAGGCTCGGTACGGAACCCTTCGTGCTCGACGCTGACTCACATTTGGCCGGTTTTTTATTATAATTGTCATTTAACTAAAATTGAAAATATAACATTAAACAATTTAACTCATTTTTTGTATTTATGAGTAAGGACTCTTATGTTAAGAATCCACTGTTTGGTTTTTGCATTTTAAATTTCTAGAGGGAGACCTTAAAAAGCGTGGATAAAAAATCCTGTGTATTTACGACATTCTAATGTGTATTTTTTTTAACGTGATAGATCAAAATAATATACCTTCTAAATCCCCTACAGTTATGTACAGTAGCAGCACGTTAATAAGTCGCTTCGGCTAACATCGTCTGTAAAACTAAACAAAAACATTAGCGGACGCGGCGATGTCCAAATAAGTGATTAGTTACGCGTGCTCTCCTTTGCTTTATTATCAAATTGCCCAATTGTCAAGTAGCAATACAATAATGACCGGCAATGTGATAAATAATTGAAGATTAGATAGTAATTATCATTTTGCCCAATAGAGCTTGACATTATTCATAATGCCCTAGCATTATAAATAATGCCCGCATTAATCACTTGGTCCATAACATATCCACAACCCTTGGTTCAGAAGGTGTGGGTCATTGAGCTACCGGGCTAATCTTATGAATTGAATCTACCTTATGTCAATTGACTTATAGTCCTAATTATTGACAATTTATTACTGGTCGGTTGGGGTACCATTAGCAGCACTTAAAATTCCATTCAATAACAATCTGAGCAGTCCCGGGCCCCTAACACCAAAAACGAAAACGATAGTTCGTTGAACGGATTGCGTATTTTTGGCCCATAAATCCCTCTCATTTGACCCTCCCGTGTTCGAATATATAAGTTAAATTATTGAAATCAACTTTGACGAATTTTAGTTCGTATATTCGAACACAGGAGGGACAAATGGGAGAGATTTATGGTGCAAAAGTATGTGATCCGTTCAACAAACGATTGTTTTCGATGTGGTGGTTACGGGCCCAGATTTTGTAGTCATTAGCTATATCTCTCAATAAATTCTTAATTCGCAGATGAGCTATGAGGAGCTACATCGTAAACATCAGAAGTTAGCCGAGATGTACGACCCTCACCGCATCCGAGACTGCCTGAAGGAGTCCGCTCTGAAGGCAGATGAGGATGCCGATGGTAATCGCTGAGATGTTCTTGCTGGGTTAGTTATCTTTATTTTTCTCTCTATTGAGAAAATTTGTATTTGTACATGTATTTACTTTATTTTATAATCCATCTTAGGCACTAGCCTTTCACAAATAATTACCAATAACTAATATGGTGGTATAACCATCACAATTGAAGGTGTAGCTAAATACTATAGGCCGGGGCCATATAATGGGCAGCAGTGTCACCCGGAACGATGAGCCACGCCCTGCGATCGCCAAGCCCCGCACAATGTGATTATATAAAGTAAAGCTTGTTTGCCTAAAGTGGCGAACAACTGGAGCCCTTTGTCCAGCAGTGGACTGCGAGAGGCTGATGATGAAGAGAAATGTCATTTAGTATGAACTACACCACCTCACCCTTTCTATCTTGCTCTTCCCTACCTGGGGATTTTGTGGGAAAGAGACTTTGTCTATCCTGAATATTTGTTTTGCTGCTATCTTAACTTTTTTTTTTTTTTTTTTTTTTTTTTTTTATTGTTTCTGCAACCTGGCGATCTGTGCAAGCACAATGAGCCATTCTGATATTTGAGATTTTTAAATTGATTATACAGAAGGAACTCTTTATCCTTTCTTTAATTTGGCTAATATCTTGAGGATAGGGTTGGTACGCTATGCCTCTTCAACCTCACATGGTGTGACACTCCCTGTGCCCTCCAATCTTGATGCCAAGTCATTCACATGGTTTGATATACGAGTCTGATAGCTATTACTATGTCTAGCAATTTCCTGTTTCACGGTGTTCATGTTCAGATCCTCAAGTATGTATCTGGTTGCTCACATAGTAGGGTATGTCCAAGCATCATTCTCAGTGTCTTACTTTGGAATCTCTCAAGTATGTCTATGTTGCTGTTGCTGGCCGTACCCCCACAACTGGATTCCGTAGGTCCATATAGGTTTGAGGATTGTTTTGTAGATAGCTATCTTGCTCTCATGTGAGAGGCCTGACTTGCGGTGTATCAGCCACTGCATGGTTCTGAGTTTTGTGTCCAACTGCTTCCGCTTCAATCCAGATATGTTTTCTCCATGTGAGTCTACGGTCCAAGTGCATACCCAGATACTTGGCGTCTTCGGATTGTGGAATTTCATCACCATACAGTGTGATAGGGGGGCAAGTCTTCCTTTTAAGGGTGAAGGTCACATGCACTGACTTGTCCTGATTTGCCTTGATGCGCCATTTATCCAGCCATTCTTCCACCCTGTGTACATGGGCTTGTAATTTGGGCAGATGCCAGCTGTGGGTCCTCGTGTACCGCCAAGAGCGCTGTGTCATCAGCGTACGTGGCAGTCAAGGTTTCAGTGTGGGTTGGGAGGTCCGCAGTGAAGAGCAAGTATAGTACTGGGCCCAGCTATACTTCCCTGAGGCACTCCCGAGCGGATCTCTCTTAAGGGAGCCACCTCTTCTTTAAATTTGACTTCGAAACATCTTCTGTGTAAGTATGATTTCAAAATGTGAAAAAAAGGAGTGTGGCAGAAGTGTTTTCAGTTTAAAGAGGAGCCCCTCGTGCCAGACCCTGTCGAACGCTTGACTGATATCAAGGAAAACGGCCGTGCAGTACATTTTACTTTCCAGCGTACGGCTTATAGTGTCCGTGATTCGGTGGACTTGCTCGATAGTTCCATGTTGTTCTCGGAAACCAAACTGGTGGGGAGGTATTACTTCTGGTAGATATCCTCGCATTCTATTGAGGAGAATTCTTTCCAGGAGTTTTCCCAGCACGGGAAGTAGACTAATAGGTCTATTGAACTTACTTCATGCAGTGGTTTTCCTGGTTTGGGAATCATATGACTTGAGCGATTTTCCACTGCGCTGGATAAAACGCCAGTCTCAAGCAAGCGTTGAAGATGGCCGTGATATAGATCACTCCCTTTTTAGGCAGTTCTTTGAGTAGTCTTGCATCAATTTGGTCATAACCTGGTGTTTTAAACTCCGGTAGTTTTTTGATTTCGGTTACTACCTCTCTCGGGCTAGTACTTTTAAGTGGTAAACACATTTGCAGGGGTGCCTCGAGGTAGTCAAGAACTTCCTTATCGTGCTCAGTATGCTTACTAGGTAGAGGTTGAAAAACGTCCTCCAGGTAATCAGAGTATACTCTTGCCTTCTCAAGGTCCGATCTTGCCCATTTTCCACTGGTATCTTTTATGGGTGGTATATGTATTTTTAGGTCTTTTTAACCTTTTTGTCACCTTCCACAGCGAGTAATTAGTGTCTTTGTTTGGGTTTAAGTTAGCCAATTGATTTTGAATACGCGTGTTCTCAGTTTCGCGGATCATGTTTTTTAGTTTCCTCTGAGGCCTTATTAAAGGCTTTTTTGTCACATGGATATCCAGTGGTATGCCATTTCTTCCTCAGCTGTCTTCTTTCATTCACTTTATCCTTAATTGATCTAGAGTAATGAAAGTTATGTGTGATGCTAGGTCTTATTTTGGGCGTGGACTCTGTGGCTGCCGAGTGGATGAGCTTATTTAGCGACTCAATGCTTGCTTCGACATTTTCTTCGCTGTTTAGTGGAAAGGTCAAGTCTACAGTCTGTGTGATCATGTTTCTATAGTGGTCCCAATCAGTTTTACGATCATATAATCTCTGAGGGCTCTGAGTGACAATAGCTCTCTCGTGGACGTTTATTATCACTGGTGTATGATCGGACGACAGGTCCGTGCAGTCCTCTATATTTACACGGTTTTGTGGGATGTTTTTGGTGATGAAGAAATCCAACAGGTCTGGCACTTTTGCTGGATCAGTGGGCCAGTATGTGGGTAGGCCGTGTGTGGCACAGTGAAGATTAAGGTCCCTTGTAGCTGCCAAGAGTTGACGCCCTCGCGGCAGTGTTAGTCTAGAACCCCAAAATGTGTTTTTCGCATTCCAATCTCCACCACTTATAAACACATTTCCCAAAGTGCCAAAATAGGCCTTGAAGTCGTCGCATGTGACAACATGCCTCGGTGGGCAGTATACCGCTGAGACTGTCATATCCACTCTGTCGCCCTGGATCTTGACTGAGGTGGCTTGGATTTTATCTAGTTTATATTCTTCCAAAGGATAATGTTTGATATTATCCTTTATTATTACAGCAGTCCCGCCATGTGAGTTACCCGATGGATGGTTTGTGGTATAGGTGACATAATTCTGGAGAACGAAATTGCTTCTATGTGTAAACCTGGTCTCTGAAATTAGGGCTACATCAACTCTTTCCATTTTTAAATAGAGTTCAAGTTCCTGTCGGCGTTCTGTCAATCCATTGGCGTTCCAGGTGACAATCCTTAAGTTTAGGGGTGCTTCATAAGGCTTGTAACTAATTGGATCATGCGATCCATCATGTTGTCTAACATATTGTTGATTATGTTTTGGAATTTGTCGAACATTACTTCCAGCATATCAGCTACATTATTCTGATCTTTGGTTTCAGTTTTTTGCCCCAATGTGCAGTCCTGTTGCGTTATATGTGCGTAAGTTCTACTTGGCTTTTGGTGTTTGTATGAACTGTTATAGTTGGAGTCTTTATTCTCCTGGCGTGTTTCTTTTGTGTTTTTTTGATGTTGCTTTATAGAGCCTGTATTTTCCTTGACATCTTTAGTTTTTGTGATCTTATGTTTAAACAATATTTCCTTGTATTGTTTGTATTTGGTGCACCCCTTGTAGCTAGCAGGGTGTTTTTCTTGGCAGTTTGCACAAGTGGCTTCGGTGTCCGGCCTTTTTAGGCAGCTTGCTGTGGAGTGTTCCTCCCCACATTTCACACATCTAAATGGCCTATTGCATTGGTTTTTCGCGTGACCAAACCTTTGGCATCTTTTGCATTGCAAGATTTCTTGTTTTTTGTAGGGTGCTTCGAATGTGATTTTCATGTGGTTGAGATACTTGATTTTAAATATATCTTTGTTGCTGTGCTTTGGTTCCAGATCCACATAAAATAGCGGTAATGGTTGCTTGGTGTTCCTGTGTCTGACATTTGTTATGTGCCTAACTTCATGTCCCAGCTCAAACAGTTCCTTTTTGATGGCATCAGTATCTTCTGAGGAGTGTAGACCGCGCAGTACAGTCCTATAGGCCCTTTCACTTTTTAGTTTGTATGTGTAGTGGCTAACATTTTCCTTTACAAATGTAGCTCTTATATTTTTGTATGCTTCCACATTTACAGGCATTATTTTGACTACGTGACCGGATCTCAAGGTTGTCATGGTGTACTCCTTGGTGTCTGCAATTGTTGACAGCAATTCTTTTAGCTTTGTTATGTCAATAACCCCAGTGACAAATATTGGTTCAGGCTTAGGTGGTTTAGGTTCCTTCTGCGTTTCTGTTGCACCATCTTCGTTTGTAGATTCCAGTATTTGATATCTGTTCTGTGTCGATACTGCGTATGTCATCTCACTTAGTTTGCTGCTTTTGTTTGAAGCTATCTTAACTAATATTATAAAGCTGAAGAGTTTGTTTGTTTGAACGCACTAATCTCAGGAACTACTGGTCCAAATTGAAAAAATATTTTTGTGTTGAATTAAATAGACCATGTATCGAGGAAGGCTTTAGGCTATATAACATCACGTTGCAACTATTAGGAGCGAAGAAATAATGGAAAATGTAAAAAAAAAACGGGGAAAAAATAACTATTCCACCCGGACGAAGTCGCGAGCACAGCTAGTCTATATATCTATATACATATAATAAAAATGTAACGAATCGCTGTCTGTACATGGAAGATATTTGTGAAAAAATATTATGGGAGGCCTTTATTAATGCAATAGTACCCAAAACAATGATTTTTGGAATTTTTGTCTGTTTGTCGGTTTGTCTGTATGTTTGTGCACGCTAATCTCAGAAACCGCGTATCCGATTAAGATGCGGTTTTCACTAATATATTGCTGGAAGCTTCCCTTAACATTTAGTGTTTGTTTCATGTTAATCGGTCCATAAATAAAAAAGTTACGCCCATTTAACTAATCACGTCGAGCCTGCTGTACGTTTGCGCGGGTATATAAAGCGCGCCGAGATCTGCGCCGCGCCTCTGCCAGCTGCCAGGCACTGGGGGTCATTAAAATCACTACCCAAGAAACTATCCACTATTCCACGCGGACGAAGTCGCTGGCACAGCTAGTAAAGAATATGTATCTAAGAAACCATTGAATCGCGAGTGCATTATAAAATAGGACATTGTTGCCGTTCAGCCTCCCTCGCCGGTGTCGCTGTTCTGCTACCTGGAAAAAATGCTCGAACATTAGATTTATTTATTTTTTAATTTGCCATAGGTAAGTTGCCAGTAGAGAGCTTCGTCGCCAAGTTCGCGGAGAAGCGCGCGCTGGGCCAGGCGCGGCGCGCGCGCTCCGAGCGGCTCGCGCACCAGCTGGCGCAGCTCGACCGCGCCGCCACCTAGCTGCGCGCGCTCGAGGCCTTCCTGGCGCGCGGCCCCGCCCACCAGCACGGGCCCCGCGCTCGAGGGGACAGGCCCCCGCCCCCACGACGGAAGCTCCGCCTCTGGAACTAATTAAGCGAGACATTTTAAAGCAATGTGCCTCGCTGCGTGAGTTCGAAGCCTTCCTGGCATGCGGCCCCGCCCACCAGCACAGGCCCCGCCCTCGGGACGGCAGACCCCGCCCCCACGACGGAAGCTTTGCCTCTGAAAGTAAATAAGTCAAGCCCCGCCCAAAGAAATTGAGGCGCCGCTCGTGACGACGATACTTGCCGCTACCTAGCTGCGCGTGCTCGAGGCCTTCTTGGAGATAGGCCCCGCCCCCAGGACGGCAGGCCCCGCCCAAGCGATGGAAGTACCGCCTCTGGAAGATTAAAGGTGACGAGACACTATTGAACAATGTGTGTAAATTTAGTATACTCATATGTAGCAAAAATGTGTTTATGATCGACGCTAGCTGCACGCGGTTCAGTCCTTACTGGCGCTCATTATAGGTTCTGTATACCATTCCAAATATAAATTGTTCTGATCCAATGTTGTAAACGATTATAGAAATCAAAATGATTATCCTATATCCAAGCGGGTGAAGTAGTGAACACAAGCTAGTATTTTATAAATTGTGAATGTGGTTGTAGCGATATTTGTATATAATTGTTGTTATTTATTGTTATATTCTGTTATTGCGTCATTGGTCTAGTTCCTATCAAGACCAAGACCGAGAGGTCCCGAGTTTTGGACCTGAAACTCATATAACCGTTAAGGGTTTTATACTCCTTTGAATCGGGAAGCAAGTAAAACCGTTGGTCCCACGATGATGTAGCCTAGAATGGAGCAAGCAAGCACTCTAGATTTAATTGTAACGTCAGCTGGTAAGGTAAATAAATAAATAAATAACTCGAGACATTTCACGCTGGGTCACACAGCCCCACCTAGCCCCAAAGTAAGATGAAGCTTGTACTATGGGTACTACACAACTGATAAATAAATAACCCAAGACATGCCACGCTGGGCCATACAGCGCCACCTAGCCCCAAACTAAGCCGAAGCTTGTACTATGGGTACTAGATAACTGATAAACTTACTTAGATACATTTTTTTTTTGTAAATAAATACAAATTATACATAAAAAACACCCAGACCAATACACACAGACATGTTCATGAACACAAATGTATGTACTGTGCGGGAATCGAACACACGACCCTTGGCTCAGGGGGCAGAGGTCACTACCAAATGAGCCATCGAGCCAGTCGATAATTCCAACAATTTTAACTGTTTGCAGCAAAAAGGAAGAGATTTCCGTAGAGTTCAAACTTATTGCAAGCTTTGTTCAAATTAGTTCCGGTCCAGCGATTTATTTGCTATCCAATTTAATTTTAGTCGATAATCTGTATTTAAACACTCATTAAATTTAGATAATAATACTTAGATCTTAACGGTTAAAACAATAAAGCAATACTATGAAAATTCTCGTATTAATTAATTAGGTCATTATGTTATACTTAGCTGATGGCATCGATCGATTAGTAGACGTGTATAATTGGAGAGGCCTATGTCCAGCTGTGGACTTCGAAAGGCTGAGGACGATGCAAAGGTACCCACGATCAATCAAAGCAGCTACACCAAGTGATCAACTTCTATCGATGTCTTTCGATCGATTAATGCATTTACGTTTTGTGGGACTTGTAGGCCTACTCTGAACCGTATTACTGGAGTTTCGGCCGTCTCGAAGGTATTCAGATAAAAAACAGCACAAAGTTTGTTGTGTCAACTTGCTCCGGATTATACACGGACAAAGTTCCGTACAAAACGTCTACGGCTAATGAAGTGCTGTTAGTCATAGCATAGCGTGTTAAATTTACCACGAAACTTCGGTAATATTCTTCGGAGTAGGCCCTCTGTTTATTTATTGTCAGTTTGTTATAAATTAAGAATGCTAATAATTACCAACGAAGTTTGAATGTTATTCAGTAATCGACATATTTATGAAATTATATCAACATAAGTACATACATACGGACACATTTCAATAGCGTTGGTATTGTTGAATGACAAAGCCGAACTGAAGTACATGTTCGGCTACATTCGGCTTGTTATAGAATGGATCATCATTCGGTTCGGCAAGAAAAAAGGAAAATCCGATCCGTAGCCAGTTACATACTTTATTCGTTGACCTAAAATTGAAGCATAGAGGGTCGTGATTCCCGCAATTAAAATCGAACATTAATAACAACATAACATAACAAGACGCGGGAGCGTGTCAGCCAAGTTCTGAAAAGAACTGGCGACCGTACCCATATACTTATAAAATGTATGTTACACGATGTTCATCTGCTGACTGTACCGATGCCAACCCGCTATGTGTTGACATTCTCCATGGTGCGATGGATTCTAAGGATTGACACCCGTATTCACAAACAATACTTATCTATGAAAATTAACAACACTATACGAAGTAAGGCGTTTTACTATGGAGACCGCCACTCAAGTGTTGTCTATGAATAGGTTTTTGGGACTGTACGTCCGCGCGTCGCATAGTAACGTTTGTAAATACGAGTTTTATAGTTCATTCGCGTTAAGAAAATAGTGACTGACAGGTCACTGACAGGCCACTAGCCAATTAAAACGCTAGAAATTATAATTATAATTCTAGCGTTTTGATTGGCTAGTGAACATATTTTGAAGAAATTTTACAGATACATATGGGGATATTGAAATGTGGCCGCTGTACTTAACAATTTACATATTTATTCCATATCATGCTTATAAGTAATATAATATTTATCAAGAAACGATGTGTGTTTTATTTTTATAGGACTTGTCACGTGTATGTAGGTAGGGTCAATATCACTAATTTATTATTTGCAAGAAAAATAAAAACAAAAATTAAATATTATGGATAGGCATTATGTAGTGTAGTGTGCGTAGTAGTATAAAGCGCGTAGGAACTAAACGTTTGGCGTTCTAGGTTCTATTTCCGGTCAACGCAATTTGGAGGGTAGTTTAACAGGAAGCATGGATGATCTATTTTATTGATTATTTTTATCATATAATGGATTTTAGTGTAGGGTACTATAGAGTTCAGTGAATAAAATCAAGGATGTAAGCGATTTGTCACGTGAAGAACTTACTTTTTTATAGTACTACGGCATAAAGGCTTCTCTACGCCTGACAATTTACACTCAATATTGGCAAAAATGGACTTCGTAAAATGGCTGGTTACCTACCATTGATTAAAAAATACTTAGGACTAGAAGTTTATTGCTTAGTTTGTCTTTGGGTGTTTTGGGAAACGCCCCTATTTACGGTATACCTACCTACCTAATTAGTTCTACATACGCTACTACATATTTTTTATGGGATCATTTTAGTGTGTAGTATACCTCTATTCAATAACATTATTTCGGCACTTATCTAAAATTATTATTCCTCCAACAACGCCAAACGATTGTCTTAGAATTTGATACACATTTTAAGCAAAACGTGTGCACTAATTAGTAAAACAGGAACAAGAAGATTTTGTTCCATATTCATTAGACTGCTGTATACATTGCGCGTTTACAAAAAGGCCGTAAAGCGGCTGCCGTTATTGAGAGGCGATGTAGACTTTATAGTCCGTTCGCGATGTGTGTAATAAACCGGTTGAGATCATTTACACCGAAGGCTGTATTAAATTGTTTTCTTTGCGTTGAAAAGTTAAAGATGGTGTCCCAAAATGGATACCTACCTAATCGTAACATAAATTTTATTGTTTTTTATTAATTTTAGAACCAAGTACAGACAAGTGCAAAAACATGTTTTTACTAAACGAGAAGGTTGGTAGGTATGTAATACAACCACATGTATAAAAAAGGAATGATGAAATAATTAGCAATTGTCTTATCTGCTTCTTATCGACACGTTGGCAAATGATATTCCGACTTAAGAGACCAAAGCCATAAAATATTGCTAGAAGTGACCAATAATAATTTTTATTTATTTTTATTTATATAATAATAAGTTTAGATATTTTCATATACTTACCTAGAGTGTCAATTTTCGTCATATTAATTAAATGACGAAAATTATTAGGTATTTTCTTAAAGACAAGAAAAGTCATACCTAATGTTCTTTAAATAGGTAAAATACGTAAAAGTATCTAGTGCATGACTAGGACATTTAAAATTAAAGTCCCTGTTGCCCCCTCCACTGGTGACTCGGGCGAAACTAGAGGCCTGCCGCGGGTGCCGTCATCGTTGAACGGGAGAGGGCGGACCATACGGGCCTCTCCCATCCTCCCCCCTAGTGTGGAGGAGTTTGAGAGATCTGCCCATTTTGGTGGACTGCGGTGTCAGGGCAGAATGGCTGTCTCAGGACCCCTGACGCCGCCCCATGGCGGATGACGGAGGGCACGTGGTTTTTACAGGTGCCGCCCTTCCATCCGTTCCCGTTTCCCCCGAACGGTGGGGATGCTTAAAAGCATTTTCCCCGGCGAAAAAAAGGGACTCATTCTCATGTGTGCACGTAAAGCTTACCTATAGGTATACTTTCTTTTTTCCTTATTTTGGTTTATTTCCTGAATACAAACCTATTCTGGTTTTGGTTGTAGAAGCAAATCAACACAAAGATCATAACTTACTGTACCTATATTTACAATCACAGATTACAATACATTGTCAATATACTTACAAACCTATAATGGCAGAATGAATAGCCATCATAAAGAAGGTGGTTGCCATTAATTTAAAAAACTTGCTAGTGTGAGCAAGTTTTGCAATGGAAGGTTAGGACAAGGAAAATGCATTTGTTTTGGTTGAAGATTGCCCGTCGAAGGTCATGCAAGGGCGTGTCTGTTACGATCTGGTTGCTTGCACGATAACCTCGAGGTCTTCTATAATTATTGCAAGAGGTTAATTTTAGTAACACCAAAGATGCTGATAAGTGACCGGTCGTTGACTCTGTATCCCAGGATTTTTAGGTTGCCAAACCGGTAAAACTAGCGAGATTTGCCGGACGTTTGGGTAAAAAGGCCCGACATTCTTCCTACATTATTAAGGATTTTGTGTTTCAGTATTCGGTACCTAAAATTGAGTGGCAGAATACCCGTCGAGAATCGACGCAATCCCTACTCAGCTCAGTCAGTAGCGCGGCGCTGCTTAAATAATAGGCAGCACTCCTCGGGAATGACGATGTGGTGCCCTCCCGGTACAACGTTACTGACCATGTGCCACCGAAGACACCTGGAGTCGCCTTCCTCGAGGTGGCTGACCGGGGCGCGTCCTAAGAGCCAAGTCCCAAAGAGCCTCCTCCCAAGCTTACCACAACCCCAAAGGCTCTTTTACTCGCATCTTACGACAGACAGGATACCTCGGTAGTATGTAAATTAAGAATTTTTCCCATAAATGAAAAAAGAACGTCACAAAACAGGTGTCTAGTCTCATAAAAAAAGTGTGATACACAGACAGATAGACTCATTTTCCACGCATTTGCAACAAAAAATTCAAAGTCGAAATAAAATCGCATCCAATTATGCAAATAGCTATTATTACGTTACGGTGCAAATTGTGCCTTAGCAGTTTCCTTTTATCGTTTGTGGTTTACGAAACGAGCAGATCGGATCAAGCGAGACGTAATCAGTCTTGCCCGCAGTCCAACGCTGTCTACATTTCTGTGTGAATAGCGTTCAATTAATTAATAGTTTAAATACTGCTTAATTACGTAATGTTTTGAGCCACTACATTTGATTTATTTAAATTACAAAGTTAAGTGTCAAGAAAAATGGCGGCAAAATTTATTTTTCTTTTGTCCCTGGCAGCGATTGTAGACAGTTTGAAATTAGAACAAGTTTTTATTTTGAGCCGTCATAATGTTCGTGCACCTTTGACAAAAAATCTGCAAAGTACGACCTCCTTGGAATGGCCACCGTGGGAGGTACCCGCTAGTCACTTGACTGAGAAAGGAGGCCTGTTAGAAGAAATAATAGGTAAATATTTCTTCCTCTGGTTCAAAAATAAAGGATTATTTAATAATAGCTGTCCAGATCCAGATTCTGTTTACATTTACTCAAACAATGTGCATAGAACTATTGAAACGGCAAAGATATTTTCGCGTACGGCCTTCGAAAATTGCAACATCAGTATACATTACAATCCGAACGACAATATTGACGTTATCCACACAGATCCGGTGTTCGCACCTCTTTTGAGGAACAATAGCGAATCTTTTATAAACGCCTACAAAAAATCCATGAGAGAAAAGTTAAATAAACTTCGCTTAGAAAATGCGTATGAAGTGTTGAACCGGATAGTTGACATAACAAGCTCGGATATTTGTAAACACGAGTCTTTTTGTGATTTCAATATGAAGACGGATGACATTATTTTGACTGTTGGAGAGGAACCGAACGTAAATGGGCCCTTAGCAATCGCAAACAGTATTGTAGACACGTTTCTGATGAGTTATTACAATGGAAGGCCCAAAGAAAGAGTCGCGTGGGGAAGAATAAAATCAGAAGAAGATTGGAAGGCCCTACTGGACATTACGAGAGAAAATCAAAACGTCAGATTTAATCATTCCCAATTAGTAAAGGATGTATCTAGACGCATGCTCAATTTCATGAGAGATACTTTTTTGAATGAAAATTCCGCGCGAAAGCTGACAATGTTAGTTGGTCACGATTCAAACCTTAGCTGTATGATGGCAGTTTTAGGATTTAAAAAGTATAACCTGCCCGGCCAGTATGAGTTGACGCCGGTAGGCGGGAAACTAGTTTTCCAAAAATGGCGCGACGACGAGTCCAATTTCTTTTTAAAAATCGAATACATTTACGAGTCTATGGAACAGCTCAGAAACGCAACTAAATTGTCAATGGAAAATCCACCATTCGTGAAAGTAATGGAGATGCAAAATTGTAAAATCGACGAAAATGGATATTGTCCTTGGGGAGAGTTTGTCAAATATTTAGAAAGTCTGTAATAAAGTGTATTTGCATTTTAGGCGCTTTTTTATTTCCTGCATAAAGGATTTTATTTTACAGTATAAAATTTAATTATTCTACATACCTACTTACTTACTCCATAGAAACATTTTCTCATTCATAAAACGGTGCAGCAGGCAAAATCGTTCACCTGATTGCAGCGGCTGCAGTGCCAAACAAACCATGATCACAATTTTATGACATACCTACTAGTTACCTATAAACATGTTTTGTATAAATGTGAGTAGATTGTGTGTGCAGATGAATATTATTAAAGCAATTAAAACAAACATGGCTGACCCTGAAATAACACAGAAAATAGGTGTATGTAGTACCTACAAATTATCATATTAGGTATGATTTGTTGCCAATACGGTACATCAACAAAGGAATTAATATCAGCTTGCAATTTTTATAATGTTGTGAAATACTTGCCCATCTTGAACTGTTTCTGATGAAGCATCAATTATTTTGTATGTAGTTATTTTGACGAGTCATAGCCACAAAATAATCGTGTACTTTTAACTACCTTGCTCAATCTTTTATAAAAAAGTTTTAAGAATTGCCGCCTCTTTGTACTGCTGTCAAATGTCTTATTTTAACGTTCTAATAACAATCTTTTCTTTTTTTTTGATAAAATTCTCATTGTTAAAAGTTTCTTTTAAGAATTATTTTCGTTAAATAATCACCGAAAATAATACTTAGAAGAGACTTTACGTACGTAAAGATTAATTAAAACGTAATATTTTGGTTTAATGTGCTAATCCGAGTAGAATTTTGACAGAATGTCAGCGTTGTCCGCACGCACGTTAACTTATAAGACGTCGATTGATTGATGTATGTAAATTGTAATGTCAATGATGTGTAGGTATATTTTGCGTGTTTTGTTTTTATCAAATAAATAAACATAATAGGTACCTACTTAATAATAAAATGATCGTGGTAGTTACCAACATATTTAGCAATGGTGTTTGAATGAAAATACGGCTGTTCTGATAAAATTGCCTCGGTGTATCGCCCTGTCTAACTATTGGCGGTGTGTGACTTCTGTTCAGCCAAATTCGTCGGTAAGTATGCAAACTTTGTTCATTGTGAAAGTCATCTACCCACATAATTATATCTTGGCCAATACACTTCTTTGTAAGTATTAGGTAATAGTAGGTTACACATTTTATCATGGACTCTGACTGCTTGGCGCGTGATAAACCCAGCCGCCAATAGAAGTTATCATCGTTTATCGACCTTTGTAGCATATTTTAATCAACATACTTAGTAATAAAACTGCAGCTGAAAGTGCATTTGTGATTGTGTTAAAACTTATATCAGAATGCTTAGAATTACTGTTTTTATTTTATTTTCTGTGATATGTGCAGTGCAAACAGAACCTAAACTTCAATTGAAGCAGGTTGTTATTCTAAGCAGACACGGATTAAGGAGCCCGCTGTCAAAGGCACTTACATATATGACTCCGAAGCTTTGGCCGGCATGGAAAGAAAAACCTGGCTATTTGACATCAAAAGGAGTGGTGTTGGAAGGATATATGGGTAAATTTTTCTTTGATTGGCTCTCCAAAGAAGCATTATTTTCAAAGTCCTGTCCCACAGAAGATATATTTTATGTTTACGCGAACACAAAACAGCGCACAATGGCATCTGCCTCAGCCTTTGTGAATAATGCATTTCCTAATTGCAATGTTACAATACATCGTTCCAAAACAAATTTGGATCCTATCTTCAACCCTGTGATCCATAATACTTCATCAACATTCAAAGAAATTGTTACAGAAGATATGAAAGCGTGTATGAAAATGTTGTCCATAAATTCATCCTATGAATTTCTAGAACAGGTGTTGGATTACAAAAAATCTGAACTATGTATTAAGGAACACATGTGTGATTTAACTACGGACAAGAATAATGTTTACGTTCAAACTGGTGAAAAGCCTAATGTGATTGGGCCACTGAAGATAGGGAATTCAGTTATTGATGCATTTATAATGCAGTATTATGAAGGTTTTCCATTGAACGATGTGGCTTGGGGAAACCTCCGAACTGTAGAACAGTGGTGTCCACTAATGACTTTAACTAGAGGCTACCATAATGTAATTTTTAATACCTCTTTAGTCGCCAAAGACATATCGGAACCATTGATTAGGTACATGTCTACGTTTTTCCTTAACAACAATTCACCAAAAGTAGTTTTGCTAATGGGGCATGATGCAAATATGTATACAATGCTGAATGCTTTGAATTTCAAGCCTTATAGTTTAAAAAATCAAAATGAATTGATACCAATCAGTGGGAAGATTGTCTTCCAAAGGTGGGTGGATGTGGTAGAGAAGGAAGATCTGTTAAGAATAGATTATGTTTATCAATCTCCTAGTCAGCTGAGAGATGGGGTCGCTCTGAGTCTGGAAAACCCACCGCAATTTGAATTGTTGGAATTGAAAGATTGTAAAATGGACAAGAATGGTTTTTGTCCGTGGGTTGTTTTTGAAAAGATAATTAAAAGTTTGCTTTAATGCTCGTAAATAAATCATTATCATTATCATTTAATTTAAGCTTAAACACTCAGTGTAATCTCTTCAAATATAAAAAATTAATCTTTTTTTTTATAAATCCTTTTTGTCAGCAAATCATCCAATCCAATTATGTTTTTAGTGATATAGTTACTTTTCTAGTCAGATTTAAACTGTGTACATATTTTTAGCATAATATTATGTTTGTAATGGTTGCCAGTACCTACCTATTCAGTAGCATAAGTTTTATCTCTATTTTATAAGGAAAAAATGTAATACAGAAAAATACATTTGGCTTGAACAACATAGACACTTTGTTTGATTCCTTGAATTGATTATTTTCAGCTCAAATATGATAATCCGAGCTTAATTAGAAATTATTAAAAGGTTTTCCTATCTGTACCTAAAACATTGGGAGATAAAAGGTGCAGTAAGTGGAAAGAAACACAGATTAACTTTTGTGTGTTTATTCGCCACAGCCCAGAGTGTGGTGAACTAAGACTATACATTTTTATTATAAGAATATATTTTGTACTTTTAATATTATGTAACTTTGTAAACTCTATATCATTTTAGTTTAATTAAAGACATTAACATGTAGCCTAGCTATCTAACAATACAATCTTAACTTTGGACGGTTTTACACAATTCGTACTAAGTATTTGTAATCTAGACCAATTTAATAATGCTAATAATAATATAATTCACAGTCAATCATTAACGATAATAATGTTTGCGAAATTTATCATTTATATGTCTGGTGTATTTATCATACCTACATGCATGTTTTATCTGGCACATTGCATCTATAATAGTGAAGTGTACATGCGTACCTACTTATTTAAACATTAAAATTAATGTATATTTTTTATTTGTTTCTTATAATCCACTGGTCTTTGAACAGTACAATATTACAGCTTTCGCTTCGAGTCATACTTACACTATAACTGGACATCCGTTATGTTTGGTTGTTACCTACGGTACCGGTTACCCCGGTACGCGCATACTATATTCGCCTATGTATTTTTATGTGTATCCTGTGTTTTAATATAAAATGTACTACCTACTTTTAACTTAAATCCTTCTTAATTGGAACTACTTATCTAAATAAACCACACTTTACTCAGCTTTGGGACTTGCGTGCAAATATTGCCCCCAATACACAAATTCGCGACACGAATAAAAAGATTTCGATACCGAAAATGGAGGTATGCTTTGTTATTTTTAAATTATTTAGGTCATAAAAAGACAAAGCTTAGTTTCCGAACTCGAATTGGGTTCCGACGCTATGTAGGTACCTAAATAAGATGATCTAAAAGTGACAGTCGAAACTAAATCATAAATTCGATAATCATGTCAATGTAGTAAGGTCCAATTTTGAATACAATTTGCTGATCTCTAACCCTAACATCAATGCCAAGCAAAGACGCAATGGCAAACTAGCAGGTAAACGGAGGCAACAGCCAAATGGCCGATCATGATCGGGAAGCCGACTCGGAAGAACCTGGAGAAGGTGAACTTGTACCCGTGTTGCTCCGCCACTCCTGCGCACACTACGTTTGCGCTTGCGCCGATCAGAGTGCCGTTGCCTGTGAACGAGTAAAGTCAAAGTTTCAATAACTACCGCCTAACATTTTGCAGTGGATCACTCTTTTAGGATCTATATTGCCTTTTCTGACCTTATGATACGGTTATGTAGGCACATCTGCTTTTAAAACTGGATCCTATACGAGTATAAATTACAATCACAAAATAACTATTTACATTATTTAATAAAAATATTTAATGGATATTTAATGGAATTATAACTAGAAAACAGAAACCTTCTGTTGGACAGACAGGAAAGGTTGTTAATATAATGCAGGTTAGTGGTTGCTGAGCAAAGCTTTGTTATTAATAATTCTTCATCGAATTTGGCTGAAGTATAGATAACATTATTGTGTTCTCACCTCCCAAGCACGCTCCGTACAGCAACGCCCAGATGAGCGGACTCATTGGCAGATTGAGTGCCGGGTTGGACCCTATGGAGATCACGACGCGCACCATCATGGTCGTCAACGGTATGTTGTCTACGCACGCCGATATCACTCCGGATACCTGCGTTTGAGATAGCCATTAGAAACATGTTAATATCACAAATTTTGTAACTACGCGACGTTACAGTACGAATTATGAAAATATTTTCAGATATAGGTAATATTGGCAAATGCATGAGATGGGATCACAATGGCAAAGGAAATGAGTGCTAACATCGCTTAACATCGGCTGCGATGGAGCGCGCTCATCTAACAAAAACCGATTAACTCTTTGTCCGTCTCTGACAAAGAGTTCTTTTCTACATATGCTCATACATGACTGTCTCATAGATATAACTTTTAAAAGAACTACCTTCTGATCAAGATAACCTGCGGCTAAATCCCAAACATTTACAACTGACTTTTTCTGTCAAAAGATATAACTGTAGCAGGTTCATGTCTGAAGATGATGAAGATAGGGGCAATGGAGATATTGCCCCCAAGCCATAGAAGGCCCTCTTCTTAACTGTGGTTCAATCGAAATATGAGCAGAAGAACAGATAGTGCCTCTGCGTGTAAGCATGCACTAATGCGACATAAATAGGTACATTTACCTACTGCCAATAGTCAAACAATGTATTTCTATTGTATCTGGCTTGCAGTAAATAAGCTCTTGCATCTGGCTAGTCTTCTATTGGATAATTACCCATATAATGAGCATGATGGCCACGGCGAGTCTCTGACTCTCATCCACCATCATGATGAGCTGTTGCATCAGCCCTCCGATGTACAGGATCAAACCCAATTTGGAGAGAGCCTGAAAAGTGTTTTTATATTCTTAGGTAGAGCGATACTACAAATATTTATTGCCCAAAGTGATACTCTTGGGGAAATAAACGCAAGGTCAAGCTGTCTGTGTGTCGGTCATACACTTCGGTTAGTCCCAGTATATTGAGGCCTTTGGTGGCGACTGGGATTTTTTATAGTAGCTTGCCCGTTGCCCGATGAAAAACGATAAGGTAGACCATATGTCGCTGCGGCAACGCACAAGCACGCACAAGTAACCAAATCAGTCACTTGTCAGTTGCCACCGCCAAGCTGGCATGTAAACAGTGGCGTAACTACAGGGTGGCATGTCGGCAAAATGCCACGGGCCCCCAGCCGTAAGGGGCCCCCGGTCAGAGGAGAATCCAAACTCCCAACATTTATTATTACACATTTAGTGAAAATCTGATGAATTTGCCACGGGCCTCGAATGGTATAGTTACGCCACTGCCTGTAAATGTTCAGGCTTCACACCCACTGCTCCCGAAATGGGACCGAAGTCACTTTACGTGCGATTCACGCAGTGTACCTAATAGTAATTTATATATAACAAAAAAAAAATGCCCCACTACGACTCGGTCGGTAGCAAATATACGTACTTCCATAAGCACAAACAGAGCAGCAAAGAAAAGCAGAGTAGACCATTCCACTCGATGCAGAACCGGCTCCAAGTCTTCTCTGTCGGCCAGGGTTAGCAAAAGAATCGCGCCCAGGAGTGCTGTCCACCCAAGGGAGACACGGTCTGAAACATAGAGGAAGTCGTTGTCATAATACGTTCCATGTATGTATTGGACTTCCAAATGATGTAGCAGGACTCTGACGTGATATGTAGGAGAAGAAAGGAGCCGCAAAGTTTTAAATTTGAAAACATTGTCGCAGTCGGGATTCTTAGTTTCTAAGTTAGGGTTTCTAAATGTTTTTGTTTTGATAAACTCACGCCATCCAAATTAAAATCTGTTTAGCCGTTCAGGTGCTAGAGTGGTGGCAAACATGGGTTATGTTTGCCACCACTCTACCACTGAGTCAGTCGTAGTAGTCGTAGTTCTGAGGCAGTCGAGTATATATAATTTTATTGCGTAGAATAATACATCGCGTTTCATCTATTATTGGGTAATCCCTACTTTCCTACTAATATTATAAATGCGAAAGTAATTCTGTCTGTCTGTTACGCTTTCCCTCATATACTCTCAACCGATTTTGATAAAATTTGGCACAGAAAATTTTTAGACCCTGAGAAAGGACATAGGGTACCTTTTATTGCGAAAAAAGGGATGAAACACTTCTGTGACACTCCTACATAAACGCGGACGAAGCCGCGGGTACAGCTAGTCTATAATAGTTCAAACTTACTGAGCTCGGGAATGGAATGCAGGAAAAAAACGATGACGACAAACGCGATGGCTACCGATGCCTTGATCAGCAGTTTCTTTTCACGTATTTTGTACTGAAAATGTAAGACGTCCATTTATTCATGAATATTGCTATCAAGTTGGAAATGCAACTATTTATTGAAGCGAATTATCTGATATTGTACACCTATATCAGTATTTTAATGTGCATGTGTCAGTGAATTTTACATTATATTTAGTTTTAACTTTACTTTGGTTTTTGATGCATGCTGGTTGACAATGTCCCATAACGGTCCGATAAGAATAACAATATTTTGAACTAGCCGTGCTCGCGACTTCGTCCGCGTGGAATAGTTATTTTTCCCCCGTTTTTTTTTCCTTTTTCCATTATTTCTTCGCTCCTAATAGTTGCAGCGTGATGTTATATAGCCTAAAGCCTTCCTCGATAATAGGTCTATCCAACACAAAAAGAATTTTTCAATTCGGACCAGTAGTTCCTGAGATTAGCGCGTTCAAACAAACAAACAAACAAACAAACAAACAAACAAACAAACTCTTCAGCTTTTTATTATTAGTTAAGATAAAGCATAAAAGCACTGTTGCAAGTTACATAATAATTTATCAAGCCTAATACTAAGCTGTCGCGTAAAAGGTAATTATGTATGTAGAATGACAACTACCTTTTCGATGAAAGAGGAGTTTGTACCTCTAGCACCACCGTCAGCTATCCCAGGCTGCCAGATAACTCGGGTACCTATCCTGAGTTATCTGGCAGCCAAAGGTCTTTATTAATTCTATTGACTGACAGATACTAACCTTGTCTTTAAGTTCAGCCAGCGTGTGCTGATAAGTTTCCTTAGGGCAGGCTCTCCTACTGCTCTCATCCACTAATACTCCTAGCTTAAGGGTCAGCTTAGCCACCTTCCTCTCTAGCCTCTCACGAACAATGTTTACTCCTTTACTGAGATGAGGGAGGGAGTCAGCTGCTCGACGCCATATTGATATCTGGTGACGGAGATCTATAAAAAAGCCTTGTTTTATATCCTGAACTGCAAGTAATGGAATGGATTTTTCATAAGATCCTTTTCGAGAAAAGCATTGGTCTCATAAACAATTACAGGGTTTATGAGACCAAACACCTTTCCCGTGTATTAAAAGACGCAGTCAGGGTCGTGTCAGATAGTAATTGGTATGAACCAATTTTTGATGATGATGACATCATCATCATTATCAGCCTGCGGCAGTCCACTGCTGGACGTAGGCCTCTCCCACAATGCGCCAATTAATTCGTTACAATGAGGTATTAATATTTGGCTCTGCAGAGTGACAGTCCCATTTCATAAATCAGTTTTGGGTCTAAGTCGTCTATAACATGTATTTAACACTACCTTTCTCTCACTCTCTCTACTCAGGAGTTATTCGCTTTGTTTGTTCCTTGGAGACCATTTGCGTAGTGCAAGGGACAAAAGTCACTGCGCATGCCTTTGATTCTAATATGATGTTACCTTGAATTTCTCTTGGCTCAGACAGCCTTAGTTTGCTGGTGTCCCTGAACATGAACCGTATCTGCAGGGAAGTCTGGATGCTGACGAAGATGATGCCCAGCGCCATGTGTGCCGTGAAGTTGGTAAAGTTTATACCCTGAAATCGTCAAGCTCGTGAAAAGCTATGTAAACATGTAATTAGTTCTTGATGGGTCAGAATTTTTGCTTAGCAAGCTCAAGAAAGTACTTCCTAGTAACCTGCACTGAATTCTAAGCAATCTGCTACACAAAAAGAGTGTTACTTTGACTAGGATTCTTACCGCATCGATAACGGCCTTGTTGGAAGCCACTATGACGTTAGGCGGGTCTCCGACTGGCGTGGCCGTACCTCCTATGTTACTGTAGATGGCCATGAACATTAGGATGGGTACAGGATCCAGATCCATCACCTCGCAGAGCCTGGAAGACACAATGGAGAAACACATTGAAACTATTCAACTTGGTATGATATTTTGGAATCCGGTGGTCTTTGATTTTGCTCCGTAAAGAGTTGAGAGTAATAAGATATTTTTTGTGTGTTATGTGGAGATGTGAGGCGTTAAAGATTTTAGAAGTTTACCTAGGTCACATATAACGATCAGTTTTATTTACTAAGGTCTGTCCAGCTAGTGGAAATATTGGGTGTAACCTGTAACCAGACTAATTAGATTTGCACTTATCATCATCAGCCTGTATCAGTCCACTGCTGGACATAGGTCTCTCCCAATGTTCGCCACCTTGTTCGATCACGGGCTTGCACTGCAACTGTTAAATTCCATGTTTATGTTTTCTGCCTACTTTTTATATTATGTAGCCAGTGTCAATGCAAACATTGCCTTGAGCCTCGCTTTTAAATCTTTAAAGCCTTCATTTCTTACCTGATAGTAACCGGTGACATCAGCAAAACTGTTGTCACGTTATCCAGGAATGTTGACAGGATCCCCGTAGTTGCGCAGAGAAGAAATATGAGAGGCCAAAGTTTGCCCTTAGTCACCTGGAAAGCAATATCAGAAGTTATTCCTGAGTTGTAGAGTGAGAGTGAGTGAGAGATTCTAGAGCGTTACCTTTTCTGACCGAATTTCAGTCTGTCTTCTAAGGACCTACGGTAACTGATTACTATGAAATGTAATGTAAACAGTGCGTTTAGCCCATTTTTTTTATACCAAAGGTGGCAAACAAGCCTACGCCCCACCTGATGTTACCACATCCTATAGACGCCTGTAACACCTTAAAACCCTTTTTGGACCCCCATACTGTAGTGTTAGTGAAGAGCCTCAGCGGGGAGTTCATTCCATCGCCCGATATTATTATTATTAGAGTTTGGCCGCTGACGCCAAAATTCGGTTAAAGGGGTATTTCTTACCTCAAAAGCAAACACAGCTAAGTAATCAAATATCCCAGTCTCCGCCATGATGGCGACCAGGAGCATCATGCTGAAGAGCAACACAAGGGTCTCCTCATCCAGCCAGGATATGACTTCCGGCAGCGTGGGCCTTTCGCCAGCTAATGCCAGAACTGCCAGTGACATGGTGGCTACTGTTATCGCCGCCATAGTTCTGTTGATCACCTGAAGAAGAAAGATTGGAGTATTTGTTAATATTGAATATTTTCTGGCCTTGTGTTTTAGGAAACGTCGATCGTCGATCATTTTGATACAATACCATTATGGAAAACTTAAATTTGAGAAACGTGAATGATACCTATGTGTAGTCTAATTAATTTTGAATTACTAGGCTACGCCCTGCGATCGTCAACTAGGGCAGGCGCTTCGTGGCGATTATGGATAAAGCCTCCAGATGTTTGACCAAAATAGCGAACAGCTGGAGAGGCCTAGCTTCAGCAGTGGACGCCGATAGGCTGGTGATGATGATGATGAAACTTAATTCTTTACTTACCTCAAATATAATTAGTATGTACAACCCGAACAGCAGTACGCAAGCATAGATCACGCCAGTTGCCGCAACTAGCGGGGAGAGTGTGTAGCTCAAAGTAAAAGGCAGCGCATGCGCAGTACTCGCGTTAATTTTGAGAGTATATATTGCGTGCGTGTGTGTAGACTTCGGAAGGGATAATACTGTAGTTCTAGGCACTCCAACGTTGAAGTCTAGCTCGTCGTCTGGTTGAAGTCTTATAGTGTAGGTTTCTGAAGCCTGAAAGTAAAGTGGGCAGATTTATGTAATGGTTTAATTGGTTATCAGAGACTTGGAAAACTTGATTTGTGACCGTTGTACAAAAAACTTTCGGCTCAGCGAGTAAGGAGTCATGAAGTACTTACTTCTGTTATAGTGATATTATCTTTTTCAAATTGCACTCTCTCCAGCCATGCTGTCAGTCTGTGTGTCCCGCTCAACTCGCTAGAGTTTAATTTCATCTCTGCATTTTCAGATAGGAATGGTCCTGATAACTTCACAAGCACTCTGGGGTCATTGGATTCAAAATGTAGCGGATAGTCTGTAACAGTAATGTTATTTCTGACTGCTGTTGTTGGTATAGAGGTCGCAGGTGCCGCCTAAAGAACAAGGGGTCCTAAGTCGGGTCAAAGTGTATAGGGTTTCGTTGGTTATGCTTTTGATCACTCTCTCTCTGGCCGTATCTAATAGATCCTGAGAATGTAGGAAAAGAAAAAGTAAGATGCATTAGCACTTGTACAATGAATTAAATCTACTGCGTACTTGGCTGGTCTGCTTGGAGGCCGAAATTGTTTTGATGGACAGTTCGTGTTGTTCTGTGCCATAATAGACGAACAACCATCTTTTGCGGATCCATTAACGCCGATGTTCATGAATTCATCGTACCGTATTATACGAACTCAGGAGGAGCTTATGCTAAACACGCCATCCATCATCTAACTATCGTTTTCGATTGTTGTTGTAAGAGCCTGTTGTACTTACTTTTTACCTCTCCCGGATTTAACGAAGTATTCCTTACAACTTCATGTTTCTCATTATGTGTTAGGAAAATTGCAGTGAAAAAGACCCAGCATCCTAGCAGAATTGTCATCTTTATGTAATATTTAGCTTGGCCGATCTGAAAATAGAAAATTGTTTAGTGGAGACTTACTTTATACGTATGAGTGAATCGTCAGCACATCTGAACCACATCTGAATCAGCACATCCTTACCTTTGATTTCTGTTGTTTAAAGGAGACTTTGTCAGAGCTGAAAGAAAATTGTGCCTTAATTTAAATACATTAAAATTTGTTTAGGCAAGTACTTTGTGTGTGGGAACGGTGTGTGGTGTACAAAATGAAGCTGGCTCACATTTTCTCGTCACTTTTCTCAGCAGCCTCTTCAATGATGTCGAAGATCTGTTGGGGCCTGCCCCCATTCTTGAGCTCATCGTGGCTCCCAAGAGTCGGAGCAGAACTGACGAGCGGCAACCCTCTGTTGGCGTCGTCTTTCTTACTAATCACGTTTGGTTTGTCTTTACCTGAAACGTGTACAGACACCATATTACTTAAGTACTTTTAGTTAACCGACGAAAACGAGGACGAAATATTGAGGTCTCTTTTGCTATACACATAAGTTTAAAGGAATTGCTTACGTTGCGTACCTATCTTCATGAATTTAGTTCGAGGGAGGAACACACAAACACATGGGAAGGATTTATGGAACAAAAACATGCGATTCATCTATCGAACGATCGATTTTGAATGTAATAGGGCCTGGAGCCAATTTGTGCTATGTCAGAACTTCCTACTCTATAGGCGATTGCTGTAAACGTTTTTTAAAAGGCAATGTAAATATGTATATTCAGGTAGAATCAAGGTGAATCAAGGTTACTTATGAATAAGTGCTGATGATCCTTACTTCGTATGACATAAGGCCGAATGTACCTAAAGCTCAAAGTACCTACCTATGCCGACAGTAGGTATGTGCCTAATGAATTCATTTGCAAGTCCCTTTAAAATTGTGTTACCAAATATGTACCTAGACAAAAATTTTTAACACAGCTTACTGAATTTGCTGAAAAAATGTTGTCTGTTGGCAAATATTTTACCAACGCGAAACCTATATGGCAATTCTAATTCTTATTCGACATTTTGCAAGGATCGTATGACAAATAGTTAGATCATATTTCATTTTGCGAAATAGCATAATGACAAAGGTAAACATTAGATACTTTTATTGTCGCGTAGCTAAAATATAGTGTCGTAAAGATTTATGTCTCGTGGTGCCATGAAAATTGTGAATTGTTCCACCTTAGGCACCAGTGCTAATCACCTAGGTGATTTGATACTTAAGTCACCTGGCCAGGGGAAAGTCGATTGTCCCACCCACTAGACCTAGTATGTAGATTTGTAGTGGGTAATGTGACTATAGGAATGGATGAAGCCACGAATGATAGATATTTCTGAATACATCGTAGATTTCCAGCTCGGTCGGTCTACCTACTTTTAAATACAACGAATAAGCGAATAGGTGCATGCATCATTTTTAGGTCCCATGAGTAGATTACTATTTATTTTCAAAACGAGTTTGAGGCTTAAAGCTTCTAGCGTAGTTTGCTGGGGCGAGCTTCTAGCGTAGTCTGCTGGAGCGAATGGTAACTAAACTTAATTGGATTTTTCAGGGATCAGTCGGTGGTCGGAATCAAAGTGATCTTAGAGTGTCAACAATATTGGACAAGTCTTTGATTTGATTACTTGTCTGTGGTGCAGTGATTATAGCTTCTTTTTCGCTTTCCATGTCGTCATCAAACATGTCATCATCAGACAAAGACGTCTCCTAGAACATCCAGACTCATAACAGAACGGTGGTCGAGCGAGTTAAATAAGGGCTTCCTGCCTCTTGCATCCATGTTTATGAGTACCTACCTACCTGATAAAGCGATACAAGATGAGGACAACTTAATGACTTAAAATATAAAGATTCAGTAGGTATTAAAACGGTCAATAAAGAATTCTGTGAAGCATGTAGATCTACCTTGACAGAATAATGAGTTCGTTATACGGTTTGCAGGACAATGCCAATTATCGTGTAACGACCATGGACAATCACACACAATAGATTCAGTGTGCCTATGCCAATATGTATTTGCATATTTCAGTTTTATAAAATACTTGGTTTATCTTACCTCTCAGATCATTCTATGATCTAAGGACTGCCTTCATAAAAATATGGTACCTCCCATCTTTACGTCACATCATCAGCGAAAACTGTGATGTCACAAATTTATGCTGATAGCAACCAGGGACTAATCAGCAAGTAATGAAGGCTCCTTACTAATTGTTACTGACATCGTAGTGTTAATAATGCGGGTGTTTAACATAAGATATGATAAGACCTACGGTTGAATTGAGAAACCTTCCTCCTTTTTTGAAGTCGGTTAAAAATTGGGCAACCACGTGTAATATTAATGTCACCTAACTACAAAATAATCGTATTGCGAATTTCGGACTAAGATGCAAATAATTATGATTGCCTACAAACTTAAACAAAGGCTCGTTTGTAGGGAGTGTAGGTACCTATAGTTTGAATAAATCTAAAAATAATTAGTTCTTAATCTTCTGCTCTGGTAATTTTTTCAAGCGTTCTAAAGAACTCTAGAGATAACTTCTCGACTTTAACTTCCGCTTTATTTAGGGCGTAGATTTCTATGTAATGCCGCCTCAGCTTTATGTAGTATGTAGCTTCCTTAGATAAATAGTAATCCCACGTATCCACATCAGGCATTGTAAGCAACTACTTATATTATCGCAGAGTGTATCGACCCGCGCAGTGACACCTATTCTATTATCGCCAGCCCTTGGACAGTAGAACACAAACATAAATATTCCTAATAAACTAACGGCCGTATTCACAAACGTTACTATGCGACGCGCGGACGCACAGTGCCCATAATCCTATACGTTTTTGGGTACCTGTGCGTTCCCGTGACGCATAGTAACGTTTGTGAATACGGCCGTAACTGATGTAGCGATTTCTCGAGAACCAATTCACTTTGTGCAGACATAAAAGAACTGAAGAGTTTCCACAAGCCTATTGCTGAAACATCGGTATGTTGATTTTCATATTGTAGGATCGTCTCGACACTATAGTCTTGCTCATTAGACCCTGGCACCCAACAAGCACAATCGCGTTCTACGTCTAACCGTCATCGATGGTGGCTCACGGGTGGACGACGCGTTGTTACTTGTTAACGTCGCGGGATTAACGAGTGGACATCGATTGGTCTACGAATTTTCTAGTAGTCGCCGGTGAAAATCGGTCTCTGACTTCTTAGCGTAGGTAGTTTTATGCGAGAGGCGGCAGACGAGCAAGTGTGATGCGTGATGGTAAGCAGTCGACACCGCCCATGGACACCCGCAGCTCTAACCGAGTTTAGGGTCGCTGCCGGCCTTTTAAATATGAATACGCTCGTCTCTTGAAGGTTCCCAAGTCGTAGCTGTTCAGAAAGACTGTCGCAGGGAGTTGGTTCCACAAAACCGAGGCGCGAGGCAAGAAGTTCCTCATAAAACGTACAGTTGAGGATCGATCGGTAGTAATTCCCTATGAATTTAGCTTAATGGTTACCCAACTTACCGTGTTCCTTCTCATAGATTTCCCGTATCTGTTCCAAGGCGGGGTCATATTTGACCTCCTCGGGCAGCTCGAGCCAAAGCTGCAGGGTGTCTGCGGTGACCTCGCTCGTCGACACCAGCGAATACCGGCTTCGATTCAGATCTTGTTCCTCTTTCGGCTTCCGCCATGTCTTCAGCTTGTTCCAGAATTGAGACATTTTGATTTGGAAGGTCAGCTACATTATAGGTTAGATCTGTAGACAAGAATAAATAGATGCGTCAAACAATTCACACAAACCACCTGGTCTCATACTTAGGTTACCTATATCTTATAAGTACCAGATTATGACTGGCGGCGTCTCCCAAAACACCCAGACCAGATACAATATAGAAAAGTTTATTTCCCAAATTACTATTGCAATCGAATCCGGAAACATTAAGACTGCCAACAAGAATGGTTGCAGTTGCAGTTTGGGAAGCCGACCCTGAGACAATCGGGAAAAAGGCGATGATGATGAACAAGAATGGTTGTCTCTTCACTTGTATGTATCTTTTGTGTTTCTTTCTGCAATGCAATCGTTTGGTATTGTAAATACTTCTACGAGTACAAACATGTCTGCCTGTCGACAAGTACGTATGTCAAGTTAATATGGAAAAATCTTTACAAACCTGTAACAAATTATCTTAGTTTAGTATGTCTATGTGTCAGTCATGGGTTAATGATATAATGGTTCGTATACAACCTGTTTCTGTCATGTGGTGTAGCTTTGATAGTGATAACATTCATCTGTAGGACATCTTTATACAACCATGTGTCGTCAGTCATGTGTTAGTAATGATATCGTGTACGAATTGTTCCTGTAATTACACATTAATTTTATGTGTAGCTTATGTTAGGGATTAAAATCATCTCGGTCTTTCCGCGTACGTGTACCTACCTACCTAATTTCTGGTATGAGCTCCCAGCCGCGGTGTTTCCCGATCGCTACGACTTCCTTCTTCAAACGTGGTCTACCGTGAGGAAAGAACTCTCTTTAGAGTTCGTCACCGGAGCTAGGAGCTACGCCCTGCGATCGCCAACCCGCCTGCCCAGCGTGGCGATTATGGATAAATCCTCCAGATGTTCGCCGAAACTGATGAACAACTGGGGAGGCCTATGTCCTCTCCAGTTGTTCATCAGTTTCATCAGTGGACTGCGATAGGCTAATGATGATGATGGACGTTGTCCCACCTTTTCAAAAATGATTCTGATTATGTAATATTAGTGAATCGAATGGATTGTTTATAACATGGTCCTAATACATACATGTAGTTAGTATGTATGTACATAATAAGTATTTTAATACATAGAACGGTTTGAATCTATTCCAAGTGTGCCCGCTTAGGTATAGTTGGCTGGGTCTAGATTATCGCGTTGATAGCTAGACTCACATCTTATAATAAATTCCTTGTGCCGGCTGATAGCCGTATCATTTTCAAAAGATAAGAGACTTTCTTATTTTATTTTAACACATAGTATACTTTTTATTCAAGTTAGTAGCCGAATAACAAACGAGGCGCTGGCAACCGACTGGTGGTGGTATAACCCATCACAATTGAAAGCGTAGCTAAATACCACAGAGTCCACAGACCGATGACTGGCAGCAGCGTCACTGGAGCGAGAAGTTACGCCCTGAGATCGCCAACCCGCCCGCCCAGCGTGGCGATTATGGGTAACTATAATCCTCCAGAGTATTTCCTAAGTGGCGAACAACTGGAGAGGTTATGTCCAGCAGTAGACTGCAATAGGCTGATTATGATGATATGATAAGTTAGTAGAAATAGAAAAAAGTTGGCAACCCTGATCTAATCTAGTGTTGTGAAGGCTAGACTTGTTTTAATCAAGGATTTCTCAGTACAGCTATAAGTATCTGCGTATACGCATTGTTCATACGCTCTTAGCGTGACGATTTGGCTCCATCGAGATGTAAGTAAACGTATGTAACAATGGAGAATATTATATTAATACGGAATACTTATATGTAAAACATAATTTCCAAGATAATAAATTTGTTCTTAGCATGTTTCTTTGACACTGACAAGAGCAATAAAAAAAACAGGATCAACAGGTAAAAAGCTGTAAAAATACATAATGAATTACAAAAAAAAACGTAAAAGAATAGAGTATTAAAGTTAAGGGGAAAATTATAGGTCTGTCTGTTTCTACACTCATAAATAATAACAGCGATTTAACCTAACATCACTACGATCCTGCTATACTGATTAATTTAAAAATAAAAATACCCTGTACATATCAATTATTTTGCCCGGCTCGAGTATCGAACCAGAGACCTTATTGGTCTTGACCTTTTATTATAATCGTTTAGGAACTAAAGAAAATAAACGAGTTCTGAATGGCTAGTAAGTAATACACCAAAAAAAATTAAAAATAAAGGAAATAACTATGTACTCACCAATAAATATGTCATTTGTTTCTTTAACGCTTATAATATAGAGCTTTTGAATCAAAGTTCCATCACATAAATGTTCCAACTCGATTCTTCCACGGAAACTATATTTATAACAAACGGAACAACACTAACTGCTTGATAAACAACTGCAATTATGTATTCAACTAACAAAACAATGTATAAACAACTCGTTTGTAACTAACCGGTAAAGTTTCGCGCGTAAATAGTTTTGAGACTTTTTTTGTTTTTCAAGATGGCCGCCTGCCGTGCGTTCACGCACGCTGTATGGATGCTACTGAATGCATGACATTGAACAGTATATATTTTTATCGCGGTTTGTGCAAAACATACAGATATACAGACAGTCCACAACGAATACGATAAATAAATTATGCATTAGACAGTGAACAATTAAGTCGCAACTTTGACCTTACCGTTTTTGCATTGCAGTCTACCTAATTATCTGGTTTGGTGTGTGGAATTCTTGATACTTGTACGAAGGATAAGTCTAGACAGATGTATAATACCTGTACCTGTATCATCATTGCTCACAGCCCTAATATATGACACTGACATCGGTAGGTTCTGTATGTATGAAATTATATCTAGATGCAGATGGCCCGAGGCCTCTCGTCAACATACTTACCTCTCTCAAATTTCGCCAAAATATCTAGGGCCTCTATTCATTGGATATTTGTTGGAAAACTGTTATGCAGATAGTAAGTACCTACCCTGTCAAAAGGTTGAGGTGTCCGTCATACATGTCTGCAGATGCGATAAGCAAAAAGTTTCATGAAAAATGTCCAGGAACTAACTTTTTACCACCTACTTAACCCATTTACGACAACGAACTTAACGAAAAGTTTAAAAAAAATTGTCCTAAGAGATTTTAAATTACCTGGTTTCCACTAGGTAGGTACTCGTAATTTATATTTCGCAAATTTAGTTAATTTGAAATCATTATTATATTTCACACAGTGGCGAACCTTGGGAGAGGCCTATGTCCAGCAGTGGACTGATGTGGGCTGATGATGATGATGATGAAATTATTATAGCTTGTACCCTTCTGCGTCTAATATTCTGTGTCCATAGCTCGGCCGCTTAGTGATATAACATTGCAAATTATTATTCCTGGATTATTTACATAGCCAGTGAATTAGTATTGCCGAAATTACTCTCTTTGTCTACTTAGATGGCATAGTTAAGATTATCACGTGATAATGTCGTTTCGTCATTTATAGCTTACCTAAACGTTTTTGGCGACTATCTATACTTATATTTTGTCGCGTCTTCACTCACGAACTGAATCAACTATCAATTTATTTTCTGGTATCTATGTTGATACTTCACTATGTATTCCAAATGAAAATCCATATTAATATTATAAATGGGAAAGTGTCTGTCTGTATGTTTGTCTTTCTTTCACGGCAAAACGGAGCGACGAATTGACGTGATTTTTTAAATGGAGATAGTTGAAGGTATGGAGAGTAACATAGGCTACTTTTTGCCTCTTTCTAACGCCCCACTTCCCTAAAATGGGGGGGTGGCAGTTTGTATTGAGCATTCACCCCGAATTAAACGCGAGCGAAGCCGCGGGCAAAAGCTAGTAGATAATAAGTAGGTACTTATTTGGTACCTTAGGGGCGAGAGCCTTCCGCTCCTCCAACAGTTCGGTGATGATGACAAGGCCGTTCTCACCATCATCGTAGTCATTTAGAAAATAAACATAACGGTTTGGCACCTAAGTTAATTTTATACGTTAACCTACTGCTGTGAACCAAATAAGTACCTACTTATTATCTACTAGCTGAAGCCAAACCATTTATGTGGCTACTGAGAAGAAATATGTATTATATCAGCCGCAAAGCCGATGACTCTAATAGAGTAAACGAGTTCTAGAGTGGTTACCGCTTCTCGACAAACGTAGTGTAGGACGTCCCCAGACCGACTGATGGAGCGACGATTGGCGCAAGATTAAGAGAGGTAGAGCATAGCGAATCTTCGCTCGAATTGAGCTGCCCGTCCGGGGAAGGACCTCCACCCTATAGAATACCGCAGCCAAATGACCTTCGGGTCGTGTTTCTGCTGGTGAGTAGGGTTTCCGGAGCTCGTGGGGGGTTAGGGTTGGGCCGGCATGGCAGTGGCAACTGACAGGTAACTGCCAGTTGTCACAGCGACTTGGGCTTCTCTTTCGCTTTCCATCAGGCGTAGGAAAGCCATTATGTCGAGCTACTATAAAAAAAAATGACTGGCAAGTGCTGGATGCGAGAAGCCTAGGTTCTACCAAAGTGGCGAACAATTGGAGATGCCTAGGTCCAGCAGTGGACTGCCAGAGGCTGATGATGATGATGAAATATTGCAATTAAAAGTTTGCCGGCTTTGAAAATCCATTATTGAAAGCTTTTTGGTTAATGGACTCTACCCCACATGTAGAGACAGCGCAAACATTCTGCCAATGTTCCTTTTTTTCAAGATTTGTTCAAGAAATACATTTTATTCGCAACGAATCACCTGATATCCGGTTGCACTGTGACTGTGATAGGATCCAAAACTAATTGTTCGGGGATTGTCCTATTAGATAGGTATTTTTGAATCATCAGTAAAACACAGTCTAACCATTTTCAACTTAAACTTTATTAACAATTTGTGTTCCTTCCTTATACTAAGTTTTGTCTACATTAGCATTACCAAGCGACTAATTTAGAATTAGGTACAGTTTCTAATAAATTATTCATAGGCTTACCTTAAATACAGGGTGTTGTCTTAAAACGTGGCTTTGAAGGGTATTTACTTACAACATAAAAATTATAGCTTTGATTGTGATTTTTACGCATTTCTGTAGGAATTTCCCAAGAAAAATGTTTGTAACGCAATTAGCCGTAAAAGAAGGCTTTGTAGGGCTTGTGATGTCTTATTCAAACAATCCCATATTATACTATTGCGTTGTTTAAAATTTTACAAAGAAAACGTAATATGTCCATTTATTTTATTAACGGCTTTTCTTTTACAATGCCAGTTTAAAACTTCAACCTATATTTTAAAATAATGTAACGGATTTTTGTATGTAAACATTTTTTATTTTTCTTATTTTAGGCACTTAATGTGAATGATAGAGATAGAAGTGTATTTTAACGATCTATTGCGATGGCAAGAGAACTATGATGGCAAGTTAAAGTTGTCATATCAATGTAAATTCATCGATGTTAAGCCTTATCTGCTTACATAATATATAAGATATCACATAATACGCTATTATTAAGTACATTTTCTATATCTATATGAAAATTTGTATTCTTTATAATATGTATTTATAGTATGTTGCATTTTAAAGAGGGGTTCATTACATTACAACGTGATAGAAATGCAGCCAGGCGATGTACAGATGTTACAAATTACAAAATTTACAATAACAAACATGGTATTTGGTAAAATTAAAATATTTTATTTAGTTAATTAGGTACAGTTTTGAACATGAGACCGTCTAGAATTGGCAATACGCATAAAATTTCATGCATTTACTGATTTATTGTAAAAAAGACAAAAATATACCATGAACAGTGAAAGCAAAGTTTAAGTACCTATATGCTGAAAATGGACGAGTCGTAAGTTTATCCGTCCTTCTCACAAAAATAGATTTTTATATAGAGTTTTTTTTTTCTTTTTTTTTATTGCCTTTAGTGGCAGACGAGCAGGCGGCCTGTCTGATGTTAAACAGTAACCGCCGCCCATGAACATGAGCAATGCCAGGGGCACAGCCATGCCGCTGCCTACCGTGAGGATTGTATGGCGCGTATGTGACATGACGTCATTAGTACACATCGGATCTCTTTGTTTGATTAATAAATTTGAAGTTTCATAACTCGTTTAGTAGAAAAGACATTTTATAAATTCTTCGATATATCGAAGAATCTTTTCAATAAATCCATAAAAAGTCATGCATATTCCCTATTGTCTAAACTTTCTAAAGTAATTAAAATACGTACCTATTAGGATATTGTGATTTTATATGCTTAAATAATTATCTTTCCATATTAATACTTAATGCCTGTTAAGTACATAATCTACCTACATTCCTTAGGCTGAATAAAGGAACTATCAAAAACATCTTTTAGTGACTATAATGCCACATACGGCATGTCTGGTCATTACAATATAGAGCAACTGCAATCTTTAAAACTGTAGAGAAGTACACCTAATGAGAATACTGACTACATTTTTTAACTATTTACTAAGCCACCTTTGCAACTAAATAGGCTACTTGTTTATTTTTAACTTCGGTCAAACTGCGAAAGATTCGACAATCTAGGTTCGATTTTCGTTTTAGTCGGGTCAACTTTGGAAACGAAGCTTTCAAAATTTATACTAACCTGGGTGTTTGAGTGTACTTAGGTACCTACTCGAAAAAAATAACTAAAAAAATAGTTCAAAAACTAGTTGCTTTATGCGCTTAGTTCTAGCACATTTATTAATGAAGTCAAGTAGCCTATTCCACATAACATAATTGACATAAAAATATCTTTCTCATTAAAATATCATGAAATCTGTGAACACTTCTGATGGACTACATTCAATAATACTATATTTTATGTACAGAACCGCAAAACGCTTAATAGTAACACGGGTTATGTAAATAACGACTTTGATTACAAAGCAATACAGTAACATTTAGTACACGCTGTATATTCAGCTAAAATATGTGAAAAATTCATACTATGATAGCCGTAGAGCGTGACGCTATCGTTTTCTTCAGGGTTCCATATGTTACAAATATGGAAAACTCTTAAATGTTCCATTACGTATTGTACCAAAAATAACTTTATTAACATGGCTTGAAAGCACAACTTAGGCGAGCTCTGAGGGCGTTATTTTAGGAAGTTGCCTTAAGAATAGTCTAGGTCAAATCAGTTATGGAATTTTTCATTGAACTGAATACTTTTTTTTTTTGATTTTTTTTTCCTAGACCTGTAGTGACGTCTATCATTGCAACAACATATAATCGAACAACAGATGGCGTTAAACATCCAGCGTCAAGCAATTTCTATAAATGCGTCAAATGCTCCATACAAACTATGGAAAGCCTACAACGCACAAGTGAAGTTTCCATTATCGCTTAGTATACCGACTCGTATAAGTATACGACGAACCAAGATGGTATTTCTGACCGCGGTCTCCGAGCACGATTACCTGGCTAGATCGGAGTAAGGACTCCCACTTTTACAAACCAAAAATGCATGCAGAGAGAACATCTTAAGCATCTAAGTTTGGAGGAAGAAGCAACCCGGCGCCTACACGAGGTATGCCCTGGGAAGCTAGCTATTTATTTAGCCCAAGCCATAACTACCCTCAATACCTCATTTAAGGCGAGACTAGTAAGTAGGCAATATTGCTACACAATAAGTTCAGCTTTTAGGTAACACTTCAGCATTTAAGTATCTACTTAACACTTTGGACAGGAACGCCCTAATTTGCTAACCCTAGCTGGATGTTTCTAGCCGTATCATTTAAATTCATTGCTACAACGAGCTTACACTTATTAAATCATTAGAAGAAAATTGCAACAAAATAGGTTCTACGATTCAGCCTTGAGGTAACACTTCTGTATATAAGTAACTAAAATACAAAGGATACGAACACCATTATTTGCCAACACCAGTTGGTTGTTTTATAGGCCGTAGCTGTTTTAGTTTAGTGGACTGGCCGTCAAATTTGATATCAACGTCGCAATCGCTCAAAGGATGTGAAACGATAGACACAGAATCGTCTCTCCTATCAGCCTCATTTGGACTAAGAGGCGTCACGAAACCACTGTCGTCCTTTTCAACTTTAGTTGGCTTCAGATTCAACGACATGCTTTTCCTACCCTGAAACGTGTTTACGTCGTCCATGTAAGATTTCGGTTCTATTTTCTCATCCAATTTCTTCAAATTCTCATCGAAATCGTGTTTCAACTGTTGCTCGAACAGTCTCTCTTGCCGGATCTGCTCGTGTGTGCTCGCGAAGAAACCTGTGCTTTTCTTCCCTAACTCTTTTAGAGAATCCTTCAAGATATCTCCACGGAAACTGTCTGATCTCTTGTAGTCTTCTGTTTTCTCCTCCAAGACTTTCAAAGGATAGTTCTTCAGATTGTTGGCTATCAAACCGGAGTGGACAGACTGAGACTTCTTCATCATGAACGCTCTCCTATCACCCTCCGGCGTATTCCTTTCTCTATTCATCGCATTTAGAACTTCCTCTTTAGTTATTTTGGAGAATAAATTCGGAGATGAGACGCCGGTTTTAAAGACTTTCTTCGAGTCTTCGTCTTCTTCGCTGGAAGTGAATTTGGAAGAGAAAGATGTTATTTTTGAGCCAAAAGATATTTTCTTGCAGTGTGTTTGGACGATTCGCTTGATTTCAACTGGCATGTCCTGTCTGTGTGCGGTGATGTATCTGCTGAGGAGGGTCAGTTGTTGTTCCATTGCTTTGTTCTGGGCTTCTAGACGAGATTGTGTTTTCTGATAGTTTGTTATGGCATCCATGGCGGACTGGAAAGAAAGTAAAGGAAATTAGCTAATATAAAAAGATAGAAACAGAAGGTTAGAGGCCTCTGTATTGTATGACGATCTCAGTCCGGTCCTGTCGAACTATTATCCAATGTCCTATCATCGATGATGGAACAGAGTGCGCATTCGCAATTGAAACTCTTATAATATCTCCTTACATGGTTATGAGGCTAAAGCCTCCTTTAGCCGCTGAAATCAGGTCAAGATATATTATAGGCATTTAATTGTTACTCACATCCAATTCCTCCGTCATTCTGTTCCTGTCGGCCGTGAGGAGTCTGTTGTCCTCCGTGAGGGTCGCAAGCCTCGGCATTTCCTCCCTGAGGACTGCGTACTCCACCGCGTAGTCGCCGAGCTGCCTGCTTATGTCTAAGGAGTGGACCTGATAGATTGAAAATGAAAAAGTTTGAGTAATATCTAGTCCATATCTATATTCATATTTGTTTGCTTATGTATAATAATATGTAATTATTATGGTGTTGACCCCGTGGTTTCCGGATTTAGAATTGGACCACCTCATCTCATCCCGTGAGTGTGGTAGGTGACTGAGAGAAAAAATCAGGCTTTTACCCGAGTCATCATCATCAGCCTATTGCAGTCCACTGCTGGACATAGGCCTCTCCAGTTATTCGCCACCTAGGGTTAACTTCTGGAGGATATACCCATGATCGCCACACTGGGCAGGCGGGTTGCGATCGCAGGGCGTAGCTTCTTTCTGCCAAAAGACAATTGTCATTGGGGGAGGCCTGTATTCAGCTTCAGTTTACTGATACTAACCTTCTTCATAACCTTATCGTATATTCCCCTGTCAATATCGGGCAGTTTGTGCTTCAGATACTCGGCTGCCTCCTCGCAGCTCTCGCACAGCATCAGCCCGTCCTTGTGCGCCGAGAGGAGAGCGAGAGAGACAGAGAATACCACGTCCAGGGACTCCAGGAAGATGAGATCTGGAATGAGATGTAGTATTTTTTTTATAGCTTAATTTTTCTTGCGAACTTCTCCTCATTTTTGAGCTCTCGAATTCTCGATCTTCTCCTCTTTTTCAATCGGGAAAAACACTGTAGGTACATATATTGTCTAATAGGATTTTGGACTCATGCAGTCTTTAAAAAAGGGGGAACAGCGTTCTGCCTCTAGATGGCGGGGAGACAGAGACGGCCCACGCACACTGCCTTCGGTCAAGGCACGCCGATGTCGTTGGGATTAAAGAACATCAAGAGACCGCTAAACATACCGCCTGGCCTATCCACTAGGGCGAAGGGGACTTATGCAATGCGATAGGACGTGGTTCCGCAGTAACCACCCGCTGGATACCATCACGAAGCAAGTGTGGGCCTCTCTGAAATACCAAACTTACCGAAGATCCTGACGACGAAGCCGAGGGGGAACTGGCTGGTGAAGAGGGTCAGCATCCAGGGCGCGGCGTACAGCGCCGGCGAGATGTCCAGCGCCTCCAGCTTGGCGTGCAGCTCCGGCTCGTGGTCGCGCAGCAGACGCGACAGCTGGTACAGCTGGCGACAGGAACAGCTCAGGATGTTCACACATAACTCATAAAACAACTGGTAGGGCTTACACGAATGGTTTGCGACCACCAGTACCTACATTCGGTAAAATACCCGAAAAGTGACTTCGGTCACGTTTCGAGATCAGTCAGTGTTTAGCCAGAACAAACCTTCAGTCATCACCATCATCATTATCAGCCTATTGCAGTTCACTGTGGTATTGAGCTACGCCTTCTATCGTGATGGTTTTACCGCCACCAGTCGGTTTGCCAGAGCCTCGTTTGTTGTTCGGCAGGATGCACCACGGGCAGGTGAGGATGGCTTGGAGCGAAAAGGTGATAGGTCGCTCCCTTACATCCCCCAATATTAGCGGCAATTGCACTACATCAAAGGACCTTCGGTACATTCGGTGAAATGCCCGAATAGTCTCGGTCACATTTCGAGATAAGTCAGTGTACCTATGTATAGCCAGAATAATCCTACAGGACGCAGAATAATTGGCATGCCCGTGGCAACTGAAAAGTGGTGGTAGAATAATTATGTCAGTTGTTTCAGACTTGGGCCTTCTTTCGCATCTAATGGGCTGGTAGTGGCTAAAATTCAGCAGATTGATTGCTTGCTCTGGAGTAAGCTCCGTAAGCGATAACATTCTTGCGGTTACACAATACCCATATCGCATAGATTTTCTTTATGCATATATACTAATTGATAATGTTGTTATCATTAGGCGAGAGAAAGCCACTAATTTGTGCTTTTTTAGGGTTCCGTAGCCAAAATGGCAAAAACGGGACCCTTATAGATTCGTCATGTCTGTCTGTCTGTCTGCCTGTCTGTCTGTCCGTCCGTATGTCACAGCCAGTTTATTCCGAAACTATAAGAGCTACATTATTGAAATTTGGTAGGTAGATGTATTCTGTAAACCGCATTAAGATGTGAAAATAAAATCAGAAAAAAATCCAAAACTTTTGAGCATAGAGAACATAGAGCTGAAACTCAAAATTTTTTTTTCATCAAACCTATGCGTGTGGGGTATCTATGGATAGGTAATTGAAAATGATGTTGAGGTTTCTAACAACATTTTTTTCCAAACTGAATAGTTTGCGCGAGAGACTCTTCCAAAGTGGTAAAATGTGTGTCCCCCCCCCCGTAACTTTTAAAATATGGGCATGATAAAACTGAAAAAAATATATGATGTGTATTACTATAAAAACTACTAACGAAATTTGGTTTGAATGAAATCTAGACAGTAGTTTTTTTTAAACGTCATAAATCAAATTACCTAATTTTTTCATTCAATCGGTGGTACGGAACCCTACGTGCGCGAGTCCGACTCGCACTTGGCCGGTTTTTTTAGTACTGTACCTACCTATCTTGTTAATATTACCAGTTTAAGTGTGTCCTCCTAACTTTGATATGGGATCCTTAAAACATGACGAAGCATCTTACAACCGGCATGGCGGTGGCAACTGAGCTGCCCGTTATCCCAGCTACTAAGGCTTCGCATCCCATAGTGTCCATAATATTATTATTATTTACTAACCTGTACTTGTAAAGCGCTCATGTCTGGTAGATACTGCTTCCGTAGACCACGACGGAACATCAGATGTCGGAGAAGTACAAAGGCATCCGCTTCCTCCATCTGTAGATAATGATATTCTCATTAGAATTAATTAAGCCCCATGATAGTTTACGAATTACTATTGGTGCGTTTTATAACACGTTTTATATTTTTTGACACAAATCACAGATGTAACATTACTTGCTTCACTTAACTTCGGTTTCAAAGTACGAATTCATGATTTGGTGTTTCTAGGTTTGTAGCTCAAGACATCTAGCAGACTGCCACTATAATAATGTGTTCATAGTCAGTGCAGGTTAAATACCAACTAGAAGCGCCTTGGCAAAGATTAGATCAGACGAGAAGTAACAAGGGAGTTTATGTAAACCTGACGCAACATGTGAGGAAAAGGTAACACGAAACTCTTTGATTTAGGCGTTCCTTTATATCCAGCGCAGTCTAGCTCTTCAGGTACTCACATGTAACAGCAATACTCCGGCCACAAAGCTCAGGCCTTGGCAGTATCCCACGTCAGGGTCCAGTAAGGAGTACGCCTTCAGGATGTTGTAGAGGGCCAGCTGACCTGGCCCCAAAGCCGACGCGAAGTAAGAATGCTTCGGGAATGTGCGCCCTGAAACATGAAAGGAAAGCTTAGACTTGGCTGTTGCCAATACCAGACTCAAGGTTGCAAATGGAATGCGTCTAGCCAACCACGAATCCCGAAGGTGTTCTTCGTGTGGTCACAGGGGAGTTCTTGCAGTATTGGTAGTTATCCAAGTTTGTGGTGTGAGCGCCTGCTTTCAGTCGAGATGTGACCTACTGGTGACCATCGACAACGGGTAGAAATAGGGGTTGAGTTAGAATAGTTGCCCGTTGTGGGACTCCCTCTGGTCTGAAGAACCGGAGGACTCTGCCTCAAGGTGGTGACTGAAATACCCACTGAAAACTTCAGCTTCGTCAGACGCCTTGTAGTGGTGTCGTGGGTCCTAGAAACATGGCCTCCAAGATACCGCCGGCATTTAGGGTAGCCATCATCATCATCAGCCTGCAAACGTCATAGGCGTCGCCTAATGACAATTGTCATTTGGAGGGGTTTGTCATTGTCACTCATCATCATCATCAGCCCATATCAGTCCACTGCTGGACATAGGCCTCTCCCAATACTCGCCACTTCGATCGATCCCGGGCCTCTCGCATCCAGCTCTTGCCAGCCGTCCTGCGCAAATCGTCACTCCACCTGGTCTGATGCTGCCATTGTCACTACGATGTTGTAAATGAAGCTGCCGATTTTCTAATTTTCCCTTAGTCGTCTTCTGCAAAATTGGGTGGTTGTATTATAAATCTGGAAACCATACGGACGGTTTAGGATAGTTACCTAAGTCAATGAGTATGGCGTGCTGGTGCTTGGTGAGGCCGGCCAGCAGCGAGGCGTAGGGCGCGTGGTAGCGCGGGAAGGCGCGCGCGTCCGGCGGCGGCGCGCGCAGCGACGCCTGCTCCGCCAGGAAGTACCACACCGCGCCGCGGGACATGCGCGGCACGCCTGCGCACACACACGTAAGTCATACCAGACTTTACTTATGGGACATGCGCGGCACGCCTGCGCACACAAACCTAAGTTATACCAGACTTTACATATGGAACATGCGCGGCACGCCTGCGCACACACACGTAAGTCATACCAGACTTTACTTATGGGACATGCGCGGCACGCCTGCGCACACAAACATGAGTAAATATCACCCTTTACTTACTTACTTACTTATATCCCAAAGTAATCAGGTAACTATGTAAATTTTTTTTAAAGAGCTTTGTTATCACCATCATCATCATCAGCCTATTGCAGTTCCCTGCTGGACATAGGTCCCTTTGGTTGTTCGCCACTTTAGACAAACGCCTTCAATCCTGTGTTATGAAAAACAGAATTCAGAAAGTATGTACCACAAATCTGCCCAGTATTCGGCATCTCCTGAGGCCATTATGAGCTTATTCTATTTGCAAAGAGCACTCGTCCAATATCAGAATTTAGAGGGTAGATATTACAGTATTCAGCACATTTTGCAGCCATTATGAGCCGTGTGTTGAAGAAATGGCAGCAAAAAGTTAAGGTTTATAAAGAGACGCTGGTAGCAGATCAAAGGTAATTGTTCTCCTTTTTTTTTTTGCTTCCTGAGTCTATGAACTTCCACGTGAGCCAATGCAGTCAGATTGATAGCTCTCCATAAATAGCAATCCCCACAGCAATTAGTCAAATGAAAAAAAAACAATAGAAAAGCCTGCCACAGCCAAGCCAGTTGTATCCAAACCACGCACCTTGTATGACAGCCTGCGTCAGCATATGCCTATCCACTTTAGCCATTGGCCGGGACACGTCCTTAGACAGCAGGGAGTCCCACATGAGGGTGACCCCAGCGTCACACACCCCAAGTTCAGTGTACTCCAACTTGATGCGACGGACGGCTGATGATTCTTCACTCTCTGAAAGAAAATTTTGGTGAACATTCAGAAACAGAAGGTAAGTAGATTTGAAGGTCTCCTATGTACCTTTAAAACACGAACTCGTTGTAGAAACCTTTATCCTTCCATCCTTAAACGATCCTTAAACGGTCGAAAGTCACGTACCAGCATAGGGGTAGCAACTGACACAAACTTTTGGCAACTTACCTACCCTGTGACTTAGGTCTCTCTCGCTTACCGCCGATGAAAGGAAAGGTGAATTTTGCCGTTTAAAACCAATAAAAACCCCGATACAGTGAGTGGTGGGTGTCGTAGTGACTTCATTGACGTCACTTTAGTTGGTGATACAATAAATGGCATGCTCGAGCCGAAAATGACAAGCAATATTTATTCTTCAGGCTCGGTGGCTCATTTGGTAGTGACCTCTGCCCTCTGAGCCAAGGGTCGTGGGTTCGATTCCCGCACAGTACAAACATTTGTGTTCATGAACATATCTGTTTGTATTGGTCTGGGTGTTTTCTACTCGTACGTATAATATGTATTTATTTACAAAAAAAATATCTAAGTAAGTTTATCAGTTGTCTAGTACCCATAGTACAAGCTTCGGCTTAGTTTGGGGCTAGGTGGCGCTGTGTGGCCCAGCGTGGCATGTCTTGGGTTATTTATTTATTTATTTATTCTCACCTTTCAGTTTAGCATTCTCCTTTTCCATTCTTACAAGTAGAATGGTTTGATCAATAGCCATCTTCCATAGCTGCCTTAGCTGTTCTTTGCTCCTCTTGCCTTGAGGAGCTGATGGTAGACCCAGAAGGTTTTTGGATGTGAGGTCAACTGAAATGTTAATCATCGTCATCATGTTAACGTGTTTTACTAGCAACATTTAGGTACATTGCCGATTTCAATAGATTTTCTTAATAGATATACCTTCTTGGGCGTCGGTGGGCTGCAACACTTTCTCGTAGATGGTTTGACGCCAAGTGGCTTCTGTTTCTGCGCCCGTTTCCGAAACGGCTGGCCTGGAGTCGCTGACTTTCAGGAAACTGAAACAGAAATTTGATTTAATTTAAATATTAATAAGTAACTACTTAATTAATGTTATATTAGAGACATGTGACCAAGACCGTGATGAAGATGAATGTGAATAGGTGGAGAGGGCGAGGCCGCCCGAATAAAAGATGGATGGACTGTGTGAGTGAGAAAGGAGCGAAGGGGACGATGACGGCCAGGCCCCTCTTTCCCACTGGGCACTATGGGCACGTGCCCAGGGCCCCGCCATCGAATGGGGCCCCCTAGTTCCTGCCAGATTACCAAATGATAACTGATATTTAGGTCATAGGGTCAACATGATCCTAATGTGCCCAGAACCTCAAATAGTTTAAAGACGGCCCTGATGACGGCTGATAGGGATGAATGGAAGAAGAAAACATATTGCGCCGACCCTAGATAATGGTAACAGGGCAGGCAAATTATTTAAAAAAAAAAAATTAAACCGACTTCAAAAAAAAACACAAACGACCAAAACTAAAAAGCGATAAATAACGTAAGTAATTCTATCCTTAATACATAATTATTTTAATATTACAATTATCACTTATTTTTGAAGTCGGTGCCAGCCTCTCGGTACCTAACGTAGACTGTTGTTGTATGACGCGCGCGGCCGGCAAATCCACACAATATACATTTATTTGTTTGGCTCCTTTTTTCGAAGTCGGTTAATGATGATGAATGATGATAATTATAATCGTAGTTTCATGCTTTAATTAATCGATTGATTAATGCGTGTGCAAATAAGTCCTAAATAATAATTTAGAGGATGTAAGGGAGCGGCCTATCATCTTTTCGCTCCAAGCCAACCTCACCTGCCCGTGGTGCATCCTGCCGAATAACAAACGAGGCGCTGGCAACCGCCAGGTGGCGGTGTAACCATCACAAATGATGGCGTAGCTAAATACCACAGGCCGATGACGGTCAGTAGCGTCACCGGAGCGAGAAGCTACGCCCTGCGATCACCAACCCGCCTGCCCAGGGTGGCTATTATGGGTATATCCTCCAGATGTTTGTCCTAAATGGTGAGCAGCTGGAGAGGCCTATGTCTAGCAGTGGACTGTAATAGGCTGATGATGATGATGATGAATAATTCGGGGCACCAAAAAGGCAGCGAAAACTATACCGAGTTTGTCAAGATTTCGCAACACAATGGTGATATAGTCACCAACTGCCACCACTGATAGAAAGCCTCAGCACAGTATCCAGATAGATCATACTTTCAGCTTTGAAATATACTTCAGAGTTATCTTACATGTCCATCATGGGAGAGTTGACAGGTGTCCCGGCTTCTTCTTTGTTTTCTTCAGATTCTTCTTCCACTGCACCAGTATTATTGGCGGACATTCGTGGTGATAGAGGAGAGTCTAAAAAACGAAACACATTTTATGGTTTCCTGTCAAATAAATATGTAAGTAATAGTTTATGTTATTCTCTCTGTGACAAACAGCGATTTATTACATCAGTGTGGTAATAATTATTATTTACCTGTTTCTGTTAAAGGCATAGGTGACAAAGACTTGGACATAGAACTCCTAGTATCTGGTGAAAGCAAATCTAAATTAGAGGGTTCAGCTGTAGGTGTGGTTGAACCTTCCCCTACTGAAGAATTGGGGAGGGGTGAGGTATCCTGAAACAGGAAATGTAGGGAATGTTATCACCTGCAAATTAAACTAAAGTGTGTAATACTGATAATCTCTTTGGAGTGATATAAGATTCTGTTGGTCAAACGTTCATGGAACAATCGACTGTTGGCGAACCGTTTCAGACTCGGTTATTTTCATAGAAATTTAAGAACACACTTACTTACCTTTTTAATGTGCACTAGTGTATCATCCCGACTGACTCTCCTCTTTAGAAGATGATCAAATCCGCTGGAAAGGGAACGCTTGGCCTTCATAAAGATCGTGCTTCCACCTAGATACTGGTTCAGGAACTCGGATCTGTATAAATAAAGGTAGATAACAGATATGTAGCTATGTGTGTGTGTGTGTTGCAAACTATTAAGTTTTGGAACTCTTTTTTTTTTGTAACTCCGTCCGTCCTAATATACTAGGAAGTTGCGCAGAACAAATTTACTTGGAAGCTTTTGCGCCCTGCGGTGTTGGGCGTGAGAACATTGCCGAGGTCAGTACGCCGTACTGAAAAGGCACTACAATCATCATCATCCTCTTAGCGTTGTCCCGGTTTGTGCCTCTAGGCCCAGGGTCCGCTTTGACCATGATCCTAGATTTATCGAGTCTGGTTATTACATTGAAGCGACTGCCATCTGACCTCCGTAACCCTCAGAAATTGGAACCAGACAAATTTGGATCATGGTTACACATTCAGAATTAAACTGGATGTGCAGGTTTCCTCACGATGTTTTCCTTCACCGCTAAGCTAGTGGTATAATTCCGCACATAGATTTATGCAAATCCAGAGGTGCGTGCCCCGCGCGGATTCGTACCGACGACCTCACGTGTGTGAAGCGACGATCTTACCACTAGGCTAGCACGGAAAGGGCACTACAATATCTTCCCGAAATGAGCCGCTTTCTCTCCAGGCGGCGCAGCGCTACTGAGCTGACGGGCGCCTCGACCATCTTCAGATAAGCGCTCGCACCGAAGGTTTAGTTGGGTTTAGTTGTGTAGTGAGTCCTACCTAACCCAGGAGTCCCGTACCTGGGGTCCTAGTGTGTGCGTCGACTTGATGATGACTGACCTGTTCTCAGCGGTGTCGTGGACGTGTCGCAGCTGTTTCGCCTCGCAGTGAGCTCGAAGTAACATCATTAGAAATGCATTGTGTTCATTGACCTATGAAACGGAGATATCATTTAGATAGATACTCATACCTAGATATTGAGTATTGCACACGAAACAGTTCACTAAAAACTGGGATTAACATAATACGTTATTATCAGTTTAGGTGATCTTATCGCTATAAGCGAGCTTTTCCAGACATCTTCAACAGACATATTTGGATAATAAAAAGGAGTAAGTTTAAAATTGTTCAGAATATTAATAAAATTCTAAATATTCACTATCAACGCCATCCCTTGAGGTTTAAGAGAACTATTGGATAAATTGAGTTTAATTCCAGATATCAAAAGTTATTTACCTCATACATATGGTTGGTTCCACCTTGGTACTTGGTAATGATGAGATCCTGTTCATCTTCAGGTAGCTGTTCTACTCGCCTTAGTATGAAAGCGTGTGTTTTTTTTTCGTTCATGCCTGAAACATAAATGTGTATCCTTCTATTTAACAGAGAAATATAAATGGCATATCTAAACAGTGCAGAAAATTGCCAGCTAGTATTTAATCATTCCATATCAGGTCATATTGATATGTATGGTACATATACAAGTTTTTAATTGATACCTACACCTTAAACTCTTACGTCTTAGCTTTTTATAGTATTTGTGATACGTAAATATTTTTCCCGGATTTAACTAGAATGGTTATAAGTCCTTGTTATTAAAAATATGACCGACTGAAACCGACTATGTTAGTCAGTTAAAGTCACTTTTATTCAGTAAGAAATGATATTAAAAGACGTGTTGTTGTATGCTGTCTTGTATCTTAATTATAACAGCCCGCAATGTTTTGGCAAGTTTAAAATAAAATTCTGACATAAACACAGAATATTGACGCAAAGACTTTACAAAAGTCTGAGTAGGTATGTACGAGTATGTTTTGTTAACGACCTGACCCCAACGCGAGGTCTAATTCTGTCAATGTAGAGTTCAAATTTTACATAATTTTGACAATGCTCGGTCGCTTCCGTGAAGGCTTCCAAGGTTAAAACTGTCGCGTGTACGCTCCAAGTTATCGCTTTAGCAAGTAGGTACTTAATCCACTAGGCAATCAATTGACACTATGCAGGCTTATAGACGACTTTGATTAGCATTTACTGTCCCCTCTGCTGGGCAGAAGCGTCTCTAAGCTATCTCCACTCATCTCGATCTCAGCCAGTTCTTGCCAGACCGGAGAAAAATGGTTCCGATACTCTACAATAACAATCGAAAACGATCGTTCGACGGACGAATTGCGATTGATGTCGAATTCATGAAGATCGACGTTGACAGTTCCGCTAGAGATCGTTACCGGTTTTATACGGCACAAAACCGCGCCATCCGTCCATCGAACGATCGTTTCCCAATCTACATAAGTGGCCCCCATTTAAGAAAGAGGACTTATTCCATGCTCTGATATGATAAAACACCACTTACCCTCAATGTCATGACATAGTCTATGGTACCACAGCATGGGACAATGTTCGCACGTCATGTTCGGTGATTTCTCCCGAGACTTCTTGAGGAGATCAGCATGCGCAACGAATGCTTGTTTTATTGCTGAAAACAATAAATCAAAAATGTTATTTGCGATAAAACTTCCTTCTGTGCCAATTTCAGCTAGATGCCATACCTAAGTAAAATAGTTTCGAATGTGTGTCCAGTTAATGTGAATTAGGTTTTCACTGCTTCATTGTCTTAAAAAATTATGGTCCCGATAACGTAGACGCGCGCGAATAACACTGTTTCGAAAAGCGAACCTACATAATACAATCATCAACCACAGCGACAACTTTCTGGAGAGACTACCCAAATACTCAGAAAATATTAGTATCACGAGTGTATAGGAAAACACAGCGCTCTGTTTTCCTTTACCTACTCTCATTTTTAGACAGAAATTTGGAGCAGAACCCATCAATTATATTTACTTTTATATATGCATGGGTACATGCTACATCCTGTGTTTGAGGCTGCACCTGAGTTCTAATACTAGCGAATATTTTGACGGAAAACTCCAATTAGAAGATTTGACATGACAGTGGCACTAGCGACCACTAATGTATGAATCAATCTGACGAGAGAAATAAAGGGTGTCACGAAGATCATATCATCATCATCTGTGCGTTATTCCCATTTGCATCCGGAGGCCGTGCCACGGAGCCCAGGGTCCGCTATTCTGCTAAGTTTCCTCCACTTTGGACGGTCATTGGCATCCCTGGTGGTGAGTCCATTGGCGCGCATATCTTCTGTGATGACGTCAAGCCAACGCTTCTTAGGTCTACCCCTAAAGAATGTCACGAAGATACTTACCGTTAATAACCTCCTGCGCTACAGAATCACTCTCGCACTTGAACACGTAACAGGCGTACGACTCGCTGGTCTCCCGGCAGACAAATCCGAAGTGTTCCTTATGGACTCGCCCGAGCACGCAGCTGGCCACGTCCTTGAACTCCCGATGGAGCAGGATCTGCTTCCTGTCTGGGCTTATGAGGCGCAACTCTGATCGGCCGACCTGAAAGATTAGTAAGAAGAAACCAGTTATTGATCCTAAGAATAATTACAAAAGGAATTAGTAATAACTGAAAAATACCTACCTTCTTCAACTTACAGTATTTAGTGCATTAATTACCATAGTAAATAGTTGTACGGTTACTACGGATTATATTTTCACGATCGCACGTTATGCAAAACCGCTCTCAGCGGGGGTTTGTAATGCAGAGGTGCAGAGGACATGAACAAACAAAATACAGATGTTATCTCATATATTCATGTCCGTGATCTTCACTCATTAAGAATAACAGAATATCATAAATGGCTCTCGCGTGAGCCACGGCTTAATGTTCAGAGAAGACCTTTTAGTTAGAACATCGCCACAACGCGTGTCCGGTCTTCTCGGTTTATACCGTCGTAGAAGCATCAAAGATTCATGAACCGGCATAAATTTAATATACCTAATGTGTTTCCAACAAAACAAATAGATTGACAGACCCGTCCTATAGTGACCTTGCCCTTTGAACTACAAGACGGAGGTTAAGATTGCAACTGAGACAAACAATTATATAACAAATAATAAATTAACATAGGTAAACATTCGTGTTTGTTCCATGTCTGAATGTCGATTCCGTATTTTGTAAGTTCATTTAGTATTCTGATTTCTATAACCTTGCATAAGTAATGTTTTAGATGTATTTGTTTATGGACAACAAGAAACTTACCTGAAATAGCATTGTCCTATTCTGTTCTCCTAGAAATTGAGATATAGGAGTTTTCAAATTCAGCGTTCCTATAGATGCTGCCCTGTCCCTTAAGAAAGGCTTATTTTCAGGAAAACTACTCCTCTTCAATTCATTAACACCTTTCTGTTTCACTTGTATCTCTTCAAAGCTGATTTTAGATTTATTCGATTCTTTATTTTTCGTTTCTTGACTAGATTTCACTTCACTACGATTACTATCAATAACAACGGCGTCTTTAGAATCCTTTTCATCTGTCTTTTTAATTACTGTTTGACAGAACTCTGTTATTGAAGATGCAGTTTCAGATATGACCGTATTTATATCGTGTTTCTCTTCATCTTCTTCAACGGTACCTAGATTATTTTTGTGTAAATTGAGCGTGAGAGATTCTGGACTTCCCTTAGAATGGTTATTCTTAATAACAATATTCTCGTTCTTTTTGATTTCAACTCTTTCTTTAGTAAACATGTCAAACTCTTTATCGATTTCGTTGGTGTCTGGTTTTCGTTTGTTCAGTACTTCTGTACTTTTCCATGATTTGTCTGGTTCTAAGGGGGTTGTGCTAGGAGATAAAGTTGTTTTCTTCTGGAGATCAGTTTTGCTTTCATTGAGATTATCTACGGAATCGGTGCTGTAGATTGAGGTCTGAAAATTAAATTTGTTATTAAATATAGAAAGTTCTTGTTGAAATATTGCTATAAACATTTTAGACCACATAAATAGGAGATTTACAAACTGTGAATCGTCAAGAGAGTTACAGTCAACAAAAACATTAATGGACACCGTAGGAGGAAAACACATAAATTAATGGTAATGAGTTCCACGTTTAATGGTTCAACTGAGGTAGCTGTCGTTGTATTGTCATAAAATATAAGTAAGTTGTTGCCGATCCCTTCTGTATTCTAGGTGTAGAGTTTTTTTTATCAGGAAACAATTCTGTGGTCTGAGACTTGGGAAAATTGTCCTTTGGCGTATAAATGGATGGCCTATGTGTACCTATAAAAATAATAACTCACACCAGGGGAAGACAGTAGACTATGCCGCCGCAAGTTCTTGATCTTATCGGCTTCATGTTGAGCAAATTTTAGGAGCGCATCATCTATAAGGGATTCTGGAACCTTCCGTTGAGAGATTCGGACTTTTCCTATGTATAAAACCTGTGGAAATAGACGGTATTTTTCAAGTTACGGTTTACTTTACTTCTGTTAGAGCCAGAGCTACCAAGTACTACCAAGATACTAGAACTACCAAGTAATTATTATGACTGAAAGCGTATTTCAATATGATAGGTTTCCTCAGTTAATTAGAAAACTTCATTTATCATTGACCAGTTAAGTATATTCAAGCTGTAAGTGCGGACATACTAGCCATAGATTTCTTCAATAAGTAAACGTGAGTATTAGTATCAAGATTACGAGACATACCTCAAAGAAATGTGAATCGGAAGGCGAGAGGTCAGCGCAGAGAGAAGTGAGGGCTGATGCGTTACTGACGCTGCGCACCAAGCCTGATTGGGGCTCGCTGGTCCTGTAACATGTAAACAATCTCTACAGAGACTGGCCAAAGTAAGCAGGATACAAAGTTCAAGAGTGTGAGCAAAGAAGATGCTCTTATTATTCCGTAAATCACGACAAAAGAGTCAGCGGGCTGTTCACAATACTTCGACGAGATTCCGTGCGTTTAAGTGAGTTTTTTTTTATAGTAGCACGGCATAGTAGCCACCCCTCTCTTACGCTTTCCATTAGGGTAGGCAACCCTATTAGGTAGGGAAATAAGAGATGTGGTTGGTGGCAACGGACACGTTAACCAATTCAATCACCTATCATCAGTAGCCACCACCATGCTGGCTTATGAAAATGTATATGTAACCCCTACAGACACTGGCCAGATTATCCTGGCTATACACCGTTAGATTTAAGTATTCGATTAGAATGTCAAGTTCAATCTCTGCAATTTTAACTGCTCGTACAGGTTTCAATTTGAACTGTCACAATCGAATGAATGGCGAATGTGAACAGCGATTAAAGTTTAAAAAAGTTTCCATGCGAAACGTTTTCTAGCCAGAGTGGAATTCCTTTAAATACTTATTCTTGGATTTAGCCCTGCAAGTGCTAAAAACTTCCTGACTCCAGACTCCAGGCTGAGATAGAGCAATAAAAAATCTAGTAACATTGTTTGGTCCAAACATGTGTTATTCATCAAACAAACAAACAGTCATACCAGTAAATGTACTAGCATCATGTGCGATTATTTGTTTTCATTGGCAGATCAATTTTGCCAATTGATCTTAATTATTTCTTATTATTTCAACGGCATTGAACGTGTTTACCAAACGACTCGCCAATTGTGTATAAGGTACACAAATTGATATCAAACAACATTTTAGTCTTTCATATCAAACCTTCAAACTTCGAAGGTTGAATAGGATTTTATTATAACTTAACATTAATAGATTAATCCAGTAAAAGTTGACGTAACGCGAGTTAAGTCACTTTTCATTAACTTTACGCAATTCTAGCGTAGGTACTAGTGTAACTTGAATGTATAGTACCTACCTATATTTTTTATCCATTTTTTCATAATAAAATAGAACAAACACAAGACTATGTATCTACACAACATACCTATTTATTGTACATACAAATGCGTTATTGTATACCTCAATCGTAATATTTCGCTTAGAAAAAACTAAGCTACTTTTTGTGCCTATTAAATATTTTTTCATTAAAATAACTTGTTTATTATGACTACGGTCGTCAAGACTTTTTTATTGCTTCATGACATAAATTTGTGGTGACGTTTTATCACATTTAGCCTTAAGGTTAATTAATACTTAGTTTAATATCCTTAATAGACACATTAAAATAATTTTGTACATGTATGATATGTCTTTTGGCACGACTTTTCCTGCAATTGTTTACTAGGCATTTACAGGACAAGCAATACAAAATCATACTGTAGTGTAGAAGGAACTTACGGTTAGTAGCGATGTCTTCCAGAAAACCTCTACTTGCCTATTATTTTCAAATAAAACTACCTATTTAAGCGTACTTAGCGTAAGATAGAATGAAATACTTTTGCGTTTACAATTCAAAAAGGTATTATAACGAGTTACGCCGTTTCTGACAATTTACAAACATCCTATGTGAGTGATAAATGTGTGTATCTTGCTAAATGGTATGAGTCCAAAGTCCTGGACGGGATCCAAACTTTTCGCGTCATTAGTTCCACAATACCTAATAATCTGCAGAAGGCCAGTCAGACATCAATCTATATTATTTCAACGTTTACAGCAACTAATAATACAGTTCCGTCTGTATTGCCGGCAACAACAGCTCTTTCAATAGAGACTAGCCAAGTACGCACAATATTATATCCAAGTATACTCGTACAAGTAAATAATATGATAGTTTTTGTTCTTTCAGTCGCATATGCCTATGAGACAACAGTTTGATACAAGCAGAAACACAAAAGCGTAGAATGGATGTCGTGCCGCTTCAGACAAAATCACTTCTTGTTCTTTAGACGACATGAAATGAGTTAACCAGCTGTATATTATTGGCCATATGGTTAATACGTTCACAAATATACTATAGGTGTAAATATATTATAGGTGCTTTAACATACCCTTGAGGGACACCAAAGTTTTGCTAATGTTATTTATGCTCTTAATACCCGTACGTGCAATCTATGAACGTCAACTCGTCATAACTTTAAAAAGTTAAGTTTCGAACACTCGATCGAAAGCTTTATCAATATCCAGATAATAATATGGTTCAAAACATTTAAGTGTAGGTGTTGACAGTTGGAGTTGGAGAAAGGTTGGAGATCGTCGTCGCGGTGTGAAATCAAACGCTTGGCCAATGGATACCACTTCGGCCTGAGTACGTTTACTGTGAGCCACCAGTGGGGCAAAGTAGATCGCTTAAAAATTGTGTGTGTCTGCCACGATTTAGTGGGGCACCGTCTGCGATCATACATACACTAGATTCAGTGATGCATACAAAAAAGAAACAAAAATATGGCTCGAGTTTACTATAGCTTCCTATCTATGAGATACATACATGCAAATACAAAAATAAGGTAACGTATAAAGCGATTTCATCAATAACCATCCTTATTACAATGAAAAAAGGTTTAGTTTTTTCTAATACGAGTACTTAAGACGTTTCATTTAGCGATATCACCGAGAGCTCGTAAAATTTTATTACCCTACGTAGTCAGCGCTTAGAAAATCCAACTTTATTACAATACTTTAAAGCTTGAAACTCACTAACGTCACATGTGAAGATGTGATTCTTTTGACTTACCACTAAAAAAATTATACGATAGAATAGGGAATACATGGAGTCGCTTTATTGATAAAAAAATTAATTACATTACATTTGCCTTACATTTAAATTATATTAAAACTATATATACATTTATAATATACATTTAAAACTAACGATTTAGTGTTGCCATAATAATCATATTGCCAATATCTATTTTATAATGATTACTTTTTAACCGACCTCAAAAAAGAAGGAGGTTCTCAATTCGTCTGTATGTATGTATAATGTTTTTTTATGTACGTACACCGATATTTCCGTCAATTATAGATGGATTCCAAAACTTTAATATTAGAATATTATTAAATTATTTACTGCGAACATAAATTCGTCGATAAAATAAACAAAATATTGACAGAAACCAAAAAAACACTAAATGGCACCGTGTGAGAACAAATCTTAGGATCCTTACACATACATAGTAAACTTACCAAGAATTACATATTAACAAAACAAGACATTCAGTGATAATAACAAAAATAAATTCAACAATGTATCTTTCTTTCACTTATTCTGCTAAGCTTAAAAAAGCATCAAATAAAACATATTTTAAAAAAAAGTGTAAAGACACGCACATGAAATACGTGTAGTCTTACCATTAGCGAAACAAATACTTTACAAAAATCAAAATAAAAAGCATTTTATTGCAATTTTCAGTTCCAGTTTATGATCGTATTAATTAATTACCCTTAAATAAATTGAGCTTATTATAAAGTTGTCTTTTAGAGCCACATTTTATTTGTGACGTTTCTTTTTTACAGATATAATGCAATCGTACATCTATAAACTTTTCTATTATTAATTGAATCAAATTATTGTTATGGTTATGGTCAGTATTTATTGGAAACACTGCCTTTTCGGTGTATAATTGTAATACTTCCATAGAAATATATTTTTTATCGTGTTTTTTTGGATTGATTTTCCTCCATTCAAGCGAAGACAATGTCGTATAACACGTTCGGTGCTCATACAAATATCAAACACATCTTTTTCAGCGTAGCACAAGCCACCCATATCCCTTATATCTATTAATTTGTGAAACCATAATGTTTCTTTTGCCAATAAGTTGTTTTTGCAATCTTCACAACTGAGGTTTTTCACTAAACTGCTCACCACAAAGCCAGAGATATAGCCAACTATTTGTGATACAACGTCTGAAATTGGGTTTTGATCTAACTTTTCACCGAATTCATTGCAGTTAGTCTGGTACTTTTTAAAATTTTGCTCTAAAGATTCATTTTTTTTAATTTCTGCAGTACTCAATTTTTTCTCCTTGGTGTCCTCAAAACGATATCCTTTCGAGGAACTATTTATTTTATTGAGAGGAGATGACCCTGATAATATTGGTATATTCTCTATCGGTATACAATTTCCGGTAAATTTCGAACCGAGTTCTAAATGACACAGCAGTTTTTTAAAACTGGCTTTAAATTGTCTTGTATTGGGATTATTGTTGTGTCCACCTTGACTCCGTATGTTCCCAAAAAATAGCTCTACATGGTCCTGACTAAATTTGTAGGTCAATAAAAACGAAAGAATGCCACTTTCAATCAAACTTTCATATAAATATATCAAACTGTTGATGCACACTAATAATCCTAACACCCCGGTATTATTCTGAGTCTTTACCAAAGGCACTTTTTTATTTGTAAAAACAGATCTTGTCTCAGAACCAACTCTTAGGGATTTTTTATATTTGACGTCAATTGTTAAGGACAGTAAATATTCTTTCGATTCTGACAAGAAAGACAGTATTTTTTTAGAATTGTCTTTACTTATGGGCTTCTTAAAACCATAATCCTTCAGATTTCTTGAATTTAATATGTCAAAAATATCATTTAGTCTCTTGATAAAATATACTGTAGTCTCCGAATTTTGAAAATTGGGAATATTTAAGGTTTTCTCACAAAATTCTAGAGCTTTAGCAACGCTTCGGCTCAGAAGCTGCGAAGCCAATTTGACATTCATTATTTGATTTTTAAAATTAACATGTCTATGCGAAAGTTTGTTTGCCAAGTGCAAGGAGTTATCTTCCTGTAAATTATATAAATCTGTCAGTAATTGCCACTTGATTGGTATTTCATTCGCAGTATATATATTTTTTTTTGATTCGAAGGTGTTGCGCATAAGTTTTATCATGTGACAAGCATCTAAAAATACAACGACGTCATAATCAACACTAGGATGTTTAAAGTAAGTTTTCAAATTTTTATAATCATCTACTTCGCATCCTAAATTTTTCATCGTTGCGATGTTGCTTTTGCAGCCATCGAATGTAACGGAGCGAATTTGCACACCGATTTGGTTACATTTTTCCAGTGCCATTTTTATTAAATTGGCTTTCATGTCCGCCTTTAAGCTGTCTATAAAAAAATAAGCCAAAGGTAACTTCCATGAGTCATTTATAGCAACTAACATAAAAACATAAGCTTGCGTTGCTATTTGGCTGCTGTCATCGTTATCTAAACCCATATCTACAAGGCCCTCATAGCGTTTGCCTGTCCAAATTTTTAGCCTTCTTATCGACATTTCGTCGGCTACTAAAGCACACATAAAAATCTTGTCGGCTGACTTTGCTTTCTCTTCGAGCCTATTTAGCGTTTCAGCGCAAAATCCAGGTACAGCGTCTACGCTGCGATACCACTCGTATAAGGTTTGTGGATGCGGTAAACATGTATCAAACATTTTCCGGACATATTTATAAGCTGAAGGTGAATAAAAATGTAGAGTGAGAGCAAATTTCCTAGCACCTGGAGGATATTTTGCAAACGGTTTGGAACGTTTTTTCTTGTTTTTCGTATACATCCCGTTAAATACTTCAGCAACTTCTAAATAATAATAAATAATAAACTTTATTTCCATTTTACAATCTGGTGAACTTATATCTAGCGCCTCTGCACTAAGCACAATGCTTGTGTCGCAGTAACCATTTACAATTACCAATTATAATTATCATGGACGCGGAATTGTTTGGAAATGTTTGGAAAGATCTAAAAAGAGTGTATCATCAACGTTTTTTTTCCTTTGAAGCATATTTATAATACTTTTTAATGATGAATTCTTTTTCTTGAGACGCTTATTAACTTTTTGTAAATTATTAATTTGTTTGGTTTTACTTTCTATTATTTTGCGAGATTTAATCAATTGATTTTTTAAATATCCTTTTCTTTGCGTATCTTGTAAGGGTATTAGGTCCGATAGTGAAGCAGCAGGAGAATTTATGATGGAAATAGTCGGCGTAGATCTTATAGTGTCCTTTAAACTTTTTGAAGGTGCAACCTGTAAAATAAATAGAAATATATACGAACAAATTCACGATTGAGCTAGCCCCAAAGTAAGTCAAACTTTTGTATTATGGAATTCTAGTTCAACAATATTGTATTGAATAATATACACATAAGCAAACAAAACCAAAATTAATGTGAAATAAAATGTCATGTCATCTTCCTGGCTGGGGATCGAAGCCGGCCCTGAAGTATTAAGATTAAAATGTCGAATAATCATTATTATTTGTACTTTAATAGGTACTTAATAAAAATACCCTCGATCAAAAAAGGTTGTATTCAGCTACCTGAATGCTTCAGAGCCCGGGGTACGTTATTCGTCATGATTTTAGATATGATAGCACAGGTTATTACAAAGGAGTGACTACCGTCTAACCCTTTTGCAGGAAAGCCATGTCAATAAAACCATGACCGGAACCCAGCTTAGAGTGCCTTCTGAAGCACGTAGAAATCATCTTTCTTATCATACAATCGCGTGATTCAGCCTGAAATATCCTAACCAAACTGGAAACTAAATAGTGTCAATTGAACCCACGACCTTCGGGTCATAAAGCAAGTGCCTAGAACACTGGACCACGCAGGCAGTTAATCCAAATCAAAATCTGAAAATTTATATTAATATGTCAGTTTACATGGAATTGTCATCTACGAAGGCAGAGACACGAGCAAAAGCTAGTATAAACACTGCATATACATATTTTAAAGATATTATACCTGCAATTTGGGTATCGCCGTTTTTAACAATCTACGCCTTTGATTATTTCCAGATATGTCTAGTTTATCAAAATGTATTGAGCATATTGTTGAATTTTTGCAAGGTCTGTAATGGTCTTCTCTTCTTTCTTGTGCGACAATGGATATCCATTCTGCACAGCGATATGGATCAGAGGGAAATCTACAATAAAATAAAAAATAAATTAACCACTCCATAGTACATTTTGTTCCATTCTCACAACCGACACATTGGCCAAACATTGCTTGGCGCCAATGTTTGGGGAAATCGTTGGCCACATGGCAAAATATTAGTTTTTAATAGTTAAATAATGTTTTTAAGAACATTTAAATAGATTTCACACTGTACTTACCGAAAAAATGACACTCCTTTGGAAACTTTACTATTACGATGGTTATTTTCGCAGTTTTTAAAAGCACACTGAGGCATTATTATGGCACGTCTGAACGTTGGCTGTGGTTGGAGCAAACTAAACTCAAATAAGACCACAAAGTTTTTTGTGCTCTTATTTTTTGGTGCCATTTTTTATACCGGGACACTTAATCTAGTGTATTTGTGATCGCAGGGCACCGTACACAGATTTTTATTCATGTGTATTCTGCCCCACTAGGGCCATCACCTTTGATGTAGTGGTTTTTTACTTAATATTTTTATAATCGTTGTTCTGATACTCCTTCGGGAGCTTGAGCTGAAGTGAACATCTATACAACAAAAAAAAATTGCAAATCTAATACATTTAATGAATTAGATTCGATTCAAATGCAAGTAGTCTACTGCTCATAATATCATTGTTACTAGGTATTTTAACATGTTGCATCAAAACTCACAGGTTATTACTGGCGTTCCCCGGCAGCGATATGGCCGGGCTGCTCCACGGCAGCTCCGCCGTCTGCTGCTGGAAGCCCAGGTTCTTGGTGACGGCGTGCAGCGAGCTGGTGGAGCTCTTGGGGCTTGCCGCCCCTGGCGACGGCTCACGCATTTGGCTGAAGAGATCAGTCACCTGAGGAAGAAGGAGAAAGAAGATGAGATGGATTTCTTTATAGTATGACAGAAGAGAAGCACAAAATACTGCGACAACTAGTACATAATAAGAACTTAAAACAAGTTTATGTAAGGGAGCGGCCAATCATCTTTTCGCTCCAAGCCACCTTCACCTGCCTGTGGTGCATCCTGCCAACTAACAAATGAGGCTCTGGCAACGGCCTGGTGGCGGTATAACCATCACGATCGAAGGCTAAATACCACAGGCCGATGACGGGCAGCAGCGTCACCGGAGCGAGGAGCTCGGACCTGCGGTCGCTTACCCAGCGTGGCGATCATGGGTAAATCCTTCAGATGTTTGACCAGAGTGACTGCGATAGGCTGATAATGATGATGATGACTTTACAGAATCGGGTCACCGTCTATTTGACACTAATCTTCGCCCAATAATGTGGCATTAGGGAAAGGGTACCAGTTAGTGCAATTAATATTGGCGCATGGCATACAGAATTTGTAGAGGTGTCTGAGCCAAAGTCAAAAGTTCAACGCAATGAGCAAGTAGGAAATAGTAATAATAGGTACTCTTCTGACATCTGCGGTCATTCTTGCAAGCGTATCTTGAAAAAAAGGAAGCATATTTTTTTATGTTACTAGCGACCCGCCCTCGGTTCGCTTCGGGTGTTTCAGATAACATTTTTAAACTAAGTAAATACCTATAGCCTATGTTACTCAGTGATAAATGTAGCTTTCTAATAAAAAAAGAATTATTAAAATCGGTCCAGTACTTTTTGAGTTTATTCGTTACATACAAAACTATAAATCTTTCCTCTTTATTAAACATATTAGTGTAGATTGTATCTACCTACCTGTTTTCCGATGACTAACAATTTCTGAATATAGGCTTCTATCGAGTAGGTTTCTACTTGTTAGAAAACCTCTTTAGCAAATTGTCACTTTTAGTACAGCTTTTAGTCAAAATTCTGAGATACAGACCCGGGAATTCTAGGTCTATAGGCAGTTTTTATTTACCAACTACCTACACAAAAGAGGCATTCAAGTATTAAAGAACAATGTGTATGCGTATACGGAACCAATTGACATGTTGTCATTAAAACAAATGAATGGCCAGACCGCCATTTTGTAAAGCTAATAGGTACTAAGTATGTTATTAATGTGGTATCACGTGTGAGAGTAAACAGACATGTTAGTTTATAGGGTTGTCAATTGTATAAAATATTATGCACATTTGAAGATTTTTTTGGTTTTACTAGGACACTTCACTTCTATCTTTCTTATTGCTTCGAACCAGAATCTGCTAGTATGAAATCGTTTCCATGTATGGGGCATAGCATTTTCGATTGATGAAAGAATGAATTGGTCGATCGACAGTGGAAAACCTATCGACCAAATTGATTCTTTCATTGAGTAAGGTCATCTATCGATCGGTTGGTCTTGTAACAACACCATAAGTCACCAACAGATGACATACCCCTTGGAACCTTCCAAGGTCCTTGTGATCTTTTCATTGTATATTATTCGGATCCTTCGTTGCTGAATCTATTGAGAACAAGAAGGTATTTGATGTAAGATCTGACAGGAGCATAATGCGAGAAGCTTAAGATCGATCAAAGTGGTAAATAATTGGAAAGGTATAAGTCCAGCAGTGGACTATGAGGGGCTGATGATCATGATTTCAGAAGTACAAACAATTCCCTACCAATTCTTTATTTTCAGATCGTTTATAATAACCAGGAAAAATTACCTTTTTGCATTACCAATACCCGGGGGAGCAACGAGAATGTGGGACACATGCCCGTTTAAAGTTTCACGACTTGATTGAAGATCCGTTTCTTAAGATGGTAAGATGGGAGGATCTATCAGGGTATCAGGGGTTTCCCATAATGAAAGCTAGTCAAAGTATACTGTATTGCATACAAAGCTATCCTATATTTTTACAGTCAACCCTGCGCACTCAACGTGATTCCACAGACATGTGCCCAGTCAGCTGTGACACTGCATGCATCTGTTTTTGTTAATAACAAATTATACGGACCGCCTACGTGACGAATTGTTTATTTCGCCTAAAGCGCTAAGGGTTTTAGGTTTTATTTTCAGTCAAGTCTCGTATGTAGGTAATTTTATGTTTTATAGAAATAATGCAGGTTAAAAGATGGTATAATTTTTAAGAATGTAATTCACAATTATAAATGAACTTATCCGGTCGATTTTGCAAGTCTATTGCAGTTTCATTTTGTGATCTCTCAAATAGCTCATATTTTATATTTTATCCATACTTACCAATAACCATAAAGTAAAAACATGCAAAATCAAATACAGTCAATACATTGGATATTACGAGTAGGTATATCTTAATAAGTAACTTTGTAAAAATGCTGATATGAACATTTAAAACACATTCTTAAGAACACGTCTTCATTTAGTCTGTTTAAAATTTCCGTGCTGAAACGTTCCGCGAATAGTTAAAAACTAATTATAATTAAGTATTAATTAATACCATTGGTGTGACATTTAAGTGAATTGTGAAATAACGTGGGTTCAGAAATGGTTTTGAAAATTTCAATATCAACTTTTATGCGCAGGAAAAATTACAGTTTGGGCGGTAAAAAGTAAGTAGTTAATCTTAGGTAGGTCCATGCATGGAATTCTCGTTAAATATCGGACTTATATTTATTTTATTCAAAAGGAAGTTGTTCAAGTGCTGTTATAGGAATCAAAACCAATGAAAGTACCTACATAGCATTTTATATCTTATACACACAGGCAGTAGAACCTATGCATGTCATATCTCTCAGTGTTTATCCTATCCCCGTTTTGCGCCGGACTCGAACCTACAACCACCAGCTGAAAAGGCGGCCGGAGCCATCGGACTAGTTTAATAAATGTTTAGATAAAAGCACCTAAGTTTATATAATGTCCAAAATATGGTAATGTTAATGTTATCTAGGTCGTTCAACCATGGAATATTTTAAGCGTCATTTCAACGCATGTATAAACAAAGAAGATATTTCGACTAAGATCTTGTATGTAGGTGGATTCGGGTTCGATTCCGAATTTAGGAAACAAACATTGCTCGGTTCGGGATGTTCCGGGAGATGCTACTGTAATCTGGTACTTTAACAATATGCAAATCAGACAACATCACAATATTAACTCTATCTCAAAACTATGTAAGTATCACCTCGTAAGACCGAGATATCCAGACACAATTGTTTTAAGAATAAGTAGAAATTTAATTTTAAAATAAAAGAACACTCTATTTTATTTGCTTATGCAGTAGCGTTAAGGAAATCGGAATCAAACAGGGATACCAGAAATATTTATATATCCACTTAAAAATAATATTATTAACACCCCCACAGAACAGACACATTTATGTCCATCACAAAGAACATCTGTTTAGAAGCTACCAGTAAGAAAATTAACTGTATTATACTGTATAGATAAATTACAATAATATCTTATAAACATAATACATATCTGCTAAATACCTTCTACTTGAATTTGTCAGAATACACTTCTGTCTGAGTATCAAAAAATACAATAGGAGATGTAAGAGGGTTAGAGAACTCTGTTTAAGTTTCATTAACTCTCAGAAAAAATAAAATATTGGGGATTTTAATTTGTTAATTTCACTCATAACATCACTGAAAACATTTTTAATGCGACGCGTATCGACCAAAAAGTATCAACTTTTAATATAAGTATTTTTATTAAGTTTAAATTATGATACATGCATAAAAATAAAATGTTGTTATTTTATTAAGGTTTTATAAATAGCATGCTTATTTAAAACTCTTTTCACACGTCTTACTTCTTACCATGTGTTTTATATTAATGGCAGACGTGTCGGAGTGGGACGTAAACATAGGCCTATTCGGTTTTGGATTCATGGTGGCCGTTAATCTGTTGAAAATAAAATAAAATATAACATAATAATAACCTAACAATTCAAAACAATAATAAATAAACATATTAATTAGAGAGGTAGGGCATAGCGAATCTTCGCTCGAATTGAGCTGCCCGTCCGGGGAAGGACCTCCACCCTATAGAATACCGCAGCCAAATGACCTCCGGGTCGTGTTTCTGCTGATGAATAGGGTCTCCGGAACTCGTGGGGGGTAAGGGTAAGGTAACTAACCAGTTACTTGCCAGTTGTCACAGCGACTTGGGCTTCTCTTTCGCTTTCCATCAGGCGTAGGGAAGCCATTATGTCGAGCTATTATAAAAAAATAAAAAAAATATATCCCATAATATGTGTTAAACCCAAAATACAAGGCTTTTTAGGGTGTTTTCAGACCCCATGGCACCACCCATTGTGCGCGTGACGGAGGGACCGGTGTTTTTAGTGGGTATTTCTTGCCTCACTTCCATCCTTCCGAGGCGGGATGAGTCCCACATAAGCCCCCGCTCCCCCGAGCGGCGAGTATGCCTAAAAGCATTTTCACCGGTTCAAAAAAAAGGGTGTTTTCAGACAGTGTTAGTCGACTTATCGACCAGACAAATCCTCAACCGCGAAACCGGCCCGCAACCGGTCGCTCTTCTCCTCAAAACAACGTCTTTCCCAGCAACGCCCTAAGCCGAGGTTCGAGCCCCACTAGGGGGTGTCCTTAGCTGTTTTGCTTAACTTTCTTAGAAGTGAGAGCCTTCCGCTCCCCCAACAGCCCGGTGATAATGATAAGGATGCATTAAAGTTCATTCGCGTTAAGAAAATAGTGACTGACAGGTCACTGACAGGCCACTAGCCAATTATAATTTCTAGCGTTTTAATTGGCTAGTGGAACGCGAATGAACTATAGCTATTATCGTAGTCATATAGAAAAAAAAGACCAGACTAATCGATCGATGGTCGATCGACGTTGTAATGGATTAGTCAACTACCTATTAGAGCTGTTTGATTAGAATCGCCAGACGCTTAACATTTCCAGTTGTCATCCTACCGACTGCCGATTAATTGGGTAGTCGAATGGTATCCGTCGGTCATAATGCTACCTCACCATTCTTGAACTTCGATCGACGTTCGTAGATGCCATCGAACGACGATCGATCGATCGGTCTGGTACCTTTATGTTAAGATATATTATAGACTAGCTGTGCCGGCGGCGTCGCACGCGTGGATTTCGGGTTTCAAAAATAACGGACTTACCTAAAATGGTGCTTAAATTTTCAGTTGAACCTCTAGCAATACGTTGGTGAAAACCGCATCCAATTCCATGCAGTAGTTTTTGCGTGAAACGCGTTCAAACATACAGATAAAAATTTCTCCCGTTTTCCCAACATTTCCCTTCACTGCTCTGCTCCTATTGATCGTAGCGTGATCAAAAGTATACTATAACCTGCCCAGCAGTATGAAGAATAATTGTACCAAGTTTCATTAAAATCCGTTTAGTAGTTTTTGTTTCTATAACGAACATACAGACAGACAGACAGACAGACAGACAAAAATTTTACTGATTGCATTTTTGGCATCAGTATCGATCACTAATCATCCCCTGATAGTTATTTTGAAAATATATTCAATGTACAGAATTGGTCTCTCTACAGATTTATTATAAGTATAGATAGATAGGTATGTACAGACATAGATGACAGAACAGGAGAGTTCATGGGTGAACCAACTATTAACTGTCAAATTTCTTCTAAAAATGAAGACAGATAATGAACTCTATGCATTGGACACTTAGTCGGAAACTGCTTGAGGAATTTTGACAGCATCTGTCAAAAGGGGAAGAAGTTGAAGTGTGGTTGTCTGTACTTTAACAGAGTAAACTCTGCACATAATAAAGTAAATAAATATAATCATATCGTCAGCCAAAGAATAAATACAAATTATTTAGGTACTTAATGTTCATCACAAAGACCCAAAAAACACGACCGAAGACGAAAGAAAAGTCTCTGTTATTCTAACATCATGTCCAAAATACAATAATTAAAACCTGTTTACAATCAAGTTGGGCGAGTTTTTGAGTAATCTTAGAAATAAATCAAAGCGTAGACACCTAATCAGGTACCTACGTATTAAACAATTTACAAATCGACGACTAAAACAACGCAGGTACATAAACGTAATCAAAAAGTCACGTTTACCTGCTAATAGCTTTGATACCGCCTTTTAAGTAAGCAGAAGTAATAAGTAGGTATTACGTACTACCGACAAACCGACTGGTGGCGGTAAAACCATCACGATAAAAGGCGTAGCTAAATACCAAAGGCCGATGACAGGCAGCAGCGTCACCGGAGCAAGAAACTACGCCCTGCGATCGCCAACCCTCCTGCCCAGCGTGGCGATTATGGGTATATCCTCCAGAAGTTTGCCCTAGGTGGCGAACAACTAGAGAGGCCTATGTCCAGCAGTGGACTGCAATAGGCTGATGATGATGATGACGTACCTACTACTAGTACTAGTAGGAAGTCATCATCATCATCATCAAAATGGAATGGATGGAATCCATCAATTAATATGTACATATTAATTCCATGGATTCCATCCATTCCATTTTGTTCGTGTGATCTTCGGATAGGTATAGAATAGGACCTCCCATCTCATCCCGCGTTTGTTCAGTTGTAGAAAACGACTAAGGGAATATTAGAAAACAGGCAGCAGCGTTTACCTGGGTACAAATCGGGGGGCACGGTAGTGCCTCCGCTAAGCCAAGCGTGTAGCAAACACTGCCGTACCATCGTTTACTGGAACCATTTCGCCGCATTTTCAGGCCTCTATTTGAGAACTTCTGGGTAAGACCAGAACGCCGAAAGGAACCCAATCCCCTTAAAGAACATAGACTTGGCATGGCTTTAGCTTTAGCTTTGTCTAGATTTTTTTATGCAAGAGGCGGCAGACGAGCGAATGTGATGCCTGATGGTAATCAATCGACACCGCCCATGGACACCCGCAACTCAAATCGAGTTTCATTACTTTTTAGAGATAATCAAGCAGCTCGATTGAGACTTGGTTAGTTTTTTACAGAATGTTTTTGGTGGGATAAAACTTACTACCGGCACCAACCCGATTTCCAAGCGTGGTTGGTGACTAAGGTAAATTCATTGCTGACAAAGGATAGGTAAGTAATATATTGACAAACTAGCTGTGCCAGCGACTTCGTCCGCGTGGAATAGTTTCTTGGGTAGTGATTTTAATGACCCCCAGTGCCTGGCAGGTGGCAGCGGCGCGGCGCAGATCTCGGCGCGCTTTATATACCCGCGCAAACGTACAGCAGGCTCGACGTGATTAGTTAAATCGGCGTAACTTTTTTATTTATGGACCGATTAACATGAAACAAACACTAAATGTTAAGGGAAGCTTCCAGCAATATATTAGTGACAACCGCATCTTAATCGGATACGCGGTTTCTGAGATTAGCGTGCACAAACATACAGACAAACAGACAAACCGACAAACAGACAAAAATTCCAAAAATCATTGTTTTGGGTACTATTGCATTAATAAAGGCCTCCCATAATATTTTTTCACAAATATCTTCCATGTACAGACAGCGATTCGTTACATTTTTATTATATGTATATAGAAAGAATATAGATAAGTAAATAAGTAATTCACGGTTTCCTTAAAAACATACCTACTATAATAATGATATAACAGTAATAACAACACAAGACACGCCACCCAGGCCTTATGTTATGGCCATATGATACTCGTACCTATGTATGGGTCACACCTAATATTTTCCTTAAGCGCCTTGTTATTTTTAGTTTTGCCTAAGTGATTAATGGATCGGGTACCACTTTATGAACAGTTGGTACTTAGGATTAAAGAAAAATACCAGTGCCGGGAGTCCAGGGTTCAGATTTCATGTCGCTAATATTTGGTAGTTCACTCATTGTTGTCGGAAAGAATTTATTCATAGGAAAACTAAATTAACATTAATCATAAAAGTAAAATCTATTGATATCGTCGCATAGAAGCGCTACTGGCGTTCAAAAGGTTAATAAAATGTGTCAGTCTGTTGATTTGTCTCACGTGTCGTCTTACAACACCCATAGAACAAACAGTTTTATGAGGGACGGCAATGACTATATGTTGTCCATTTTTCAGGCAATTTTGTTTTCCGCCTATGTTCGCACAACGAGGATTATTTACTCTTAGTTCACGTTCATCGTAGTATGTAGAGTACTTCGGGGCATCCCGACCCCCTCAGATAGAGCGCTAGCAGCGGACCACTATGGGGTTTAGTGGGTATTCGCTAAATAGGTGAGCCCCATATAAACCAGGTCTCTGTGTGTCATATTCATAACAATACATTTATTTATTATATTTCATTCCCCTAGATTCAGAGTTCTTCATACCTACTGCCTGTATTTACTGTGGGCTGTCGCCGGCCATCTTCCCGGTCTCCGCAGAATACCAGTGGTAGTGACGACACCCTAAGCCGTCACGGCCGAATACTGAGCGGAGACCATTTTGGTACATTTTATCTTTATTTTTAAGTGTTTTCCAAATTTATGTTTTAGTTTTAAGTCTTATCTAGATCTATGTACAATTTTGTGTTTAAGTGGTGTGTGTTAATGTACCAAATAAACGGTTTCTATTCTATTCTATCTACTTACTAAGCAAAATATTAAAATACGTCAAATGTAATTTAGTATAATCACACGTCAGGAAGTATAAAATTGTACGTCGGTTAGATAAACATACGTGCGCCGTGAAAGATTATGCTAAACCCATGTTAAAACCACCGTGCGAAAACTGACGATTCATTGAGCAATTTACAAGAATGATGTGTCTTATGCGATGGTAATGCGCTGAGATGAGGCAGTCAACTGAAGTATTTGCACTGTGGGGGGTTGCGTCGAATCCCGACCCCCCTCAGACAGAGTGCTCGTAGCGGACCACCGTCGGGTTTAGTGGGTAGGTATTTTTTTATAATAAATAAATAAATAAAAATAAAATTAAATTTATTTGGAACTTTAACATGGTTTTAATAAATAAATAAAGAAATAACCCAAGACATGCCACGCTGGGCCACACAGCGTCATCTAGCCCCAAACTAAGCCGAAGCTTGTACTATGGGTACTAAACAACTGATAGACTTACATGGATACTTTTTTTGTAAATAATTACACCACCCAGACCAATACACATAAATGTTTGTACTGTGCGGGGATCGAACCCACGACCCTTGGTACAGAAACCAAACCTTCTTGGTACCAAATGAGGCATTAAGCCAGTAAGTAGAGTCAGTTGTAGCTTGGAGTCAGGAAATTCCATTCGTGACATTCAAGTACTGGTTTGAGCTTTACTCCAGGTATTTCAAAACAAATATTACACGGTAAGCAACGAACCTTAGTCCGTATCGGCTGCCAAATACTTGACCGAGACACAGGGCATCCACGGAAACATTGGCGTCAATCCAGAATGTATTTTGACGAGCTCCTTACAAAGGTACATTGAAATTTGTCCATCACGCTGCACGTCAGGTGTGTTCGCGTGATAACCGACATATATGGCCGGTTATGAAATAATAAGCCAGTAGGTATTGACATAAAGTTCCCACCAATCTACACCAATGGTTGCAATCTCTGAGTTGCAAACAATATCACGGTACGTAACTGATTTTTCAATTCGTTTCACTTGAAACGGGAAAGCTAATGTTATTGTTATTTGTAACACGTAAACAAATTAAAGTTTTGATAAGGCTTATACTTACAGTAAACAGCATACATAGGTGTACCTAACTACATATAATGTTATGTACCATGCAACGTATAGCAATCAGTTTTCAACCACAAATAAGGTTTCCTTCGTATTAGGTTTGTGAGAGATTGACTAGCCGAGTGATTGAATTGGTAGAGATTCGGACTTCGCAGGACACAGACGCAGGTTCGATCCCCACTAGGGACAAACATTCGTGTGTTTGTGTGAGGTTGTTGCTACTGAATAACCGGTTTTGGTCTAATATAGAATTTCATCTTGAGCACTAAATCACAGTGGTCTCAAAATAAGGTGATAAAATCATAATATCCCTAAACACCCAGACCCGAGCCAAATTACGAAATCATTCAAAAATGTATCCGAATCGGAATCGAACTCGGAACCTTCGGGTCCGAAGTCGCCACCAAGTAGGTACAACAAAAATTCCACGCACTATTTAAAAGCGATGCGTAGTTAAAAACTCATAACCCTATGTGACATGGTATAAAAAAATTAATAACATTTTTCTTAGCTTCACTATAATGGACGGACACAAAAAAACAGTGTGAATTCTTTTTCTGCCTTAAAACCGGTAACTAAATTAGCGCTCATAATAAAAATATATGTCTTCTTATTTGACTATTACTTCATAGGGTCTAAAATCTATTTCCTGTATGACGTAAGTGATGCCGCTTTGCCGATTGATATCGGGATTATCAAATAATTTAAAAAACTTGAAGTGCAAAAAAAGATTGATAGTTTTGTTTAAATATAACAGACATTTAACTCTTAAGGCAATTGTAATATATAAAAAAGTTATGTAAGAATATTTTTGGTATTTTTTTCATACCTTAGGTTAAATTATTGGAGTTTTTTTTTCACATTATCGGCAGAGTTTCGGAGCCTAATCAATGCAACAAACAAAAAGCAATCAAATCTTTCCTCTATTCTATAAAATATTATTGTAGATTAAACTGTATGGCGCAAAATAATAATAAAGTTATATAATATAAATATATGATAGATAACATTCGGCCATTCTTCCCGTTCAACTACCATTGAAAAATAAATTTTCCTTCATGTACTCGGTAAATACGAGTATGTCACATGGCACTTTACAAAATTATCAACATGCAGATATTATGAAGGTTTGCAGATACCATTCATTATACTTTAAAAGGTCAGGCCTTGCATTTTTACATCAAGTTAAATCGAGTTAATCTTGAAACCTTACAATTGAGGAAAACAATTATTATGGAGCGAGAGTGTAGGTACAGAACGTACATCATGTTTGATTAAACCGTGTATTATTATATCTCTTGTGTACCTACTGTTCAGTTAGTCCTCCTTGGAAATGGCCACTGGCCGAATTTGGTCAGGAAACTATTAATAAATTGATGGCAGCTGGAGCAAGCAAGGGGTAGAACTAAAACTCAAACTAAGGTGAAACCACAATAATACTATAATATACCGACCTGCTGTGGGGGACCAACAGGGCTATTCACAAATCTGTTCGGAAAAATCTCAATCGGAAGCGAGAGATCCGAGCGGAATTACGTTCATTCACATGCCCCTGCCTTGAATGAACGAAAATGCGTTCATTCAAACACTGGGGCTCTACCATACCAATTAAAAACAATCGTTCGCCATGATCTTTTCGCTCCAAGCCAACCTTACCTGCCCGTGGTGCATCCTGCCGAATAGCAAACGAGGCGCTGGCAACCGACTGATGGCGGTATAACCATCAAAATTTAAGGCGTAGCTAAATACCACAGACCGATGATGGGCAGCAGCGTCACCGGAGCGAGAAGCTACGCCCTGCGATCGCCAACCCGCCTGCCCAGCGTGGCGATTATGGGTATATCCTCCAGATGTTTGCCCTAACTGGCGAACAACTGGAGAGGCCAATGTCCAGCAGTGGATTGCAATAGGCTGATGATGATGATGTTCGATGGACGGATCGCGTATTTTTGCACAATGAACAATGCACTTCTCAGTTCTCATCGAAAACATTTCCCAAAACCTGAGCTAGCGGAATCTTTGACAGTTCGATCGAATATTTGAATGAACAATCGAGTCATTTTCATGAGATCTTTTCAAACTGATTTGTGAATAGTGCGAATTGTCTGGCGATTAATTTTATAGAGATAGATTTTTTGAATTTACAAAGTGTGTAATTTATCATTAGTACCTAATACTTATCTATTAATTACTTACATACAATGATTTTCTTTTCGATGCACCTTTCATCGATCATTTTATTTTCGCTGTACCTACACGGTACAAAGTAGGTAGGTAAACATTATCATTTTGTGTATGTTCTTTAGTCGTGCGTGACGCAAGAAAACGGCGTTTATTACAAATGTTGATTAGTTCTCTTTAACACATTGTTTGTTAGCGTACCAGCCATATTTTATAAAATAAAAATAAAATAAAATAATTTATTTCTGCAAGTAGATTTACAAGTAAATTCTTTTGCACGTCAAACTTTTTTTTCCCTACTAGCACTTCGACGTGATAAGGATGAGGCCTGATGAGAAGAAGTGCCGCAAGAAACTCATCAATTTTGGCTTTTTTCAAAAATATACATAATCATTATACTGTTGATGTCATACATTAATACAATAATATCACTACACTACAATAATACAATATAGAATATCACTTATAGGTATCCTAAGCACTATGACTAGCTAATGACCGCGGATCCCCTCAGTAATTCTATTTGTCACAGAGAGGTTTTGTGTCTGGGTATTATCTTCTCATAGTCTATTAGTGTCCAAGGACGAAAGTCTTCAATGATGTCTTCTCTTGATGTCATGACATTCTGACTCAAACGTGGCTCCTGGTTAACCTGGCTCGTTCAGCGATCTATGGAAAGGGCTGTCTCGGTGTTTCTCTGCGATATCAAATCGGGAATGTGCTGATTTGCCAAAGAACCAAAGTCACACATAGCTCGCTGGATTAGCAAGGGGAGACGAAGAGATAAGAAGGACACTTAGAATAATAACACTATTCTAAGTTACAACATTTAATCGGGCAGCAGCGTCACAGGAGCGAGAAGCAATGCCCTACGATCGCCAATCCGCCTGCCCAGCGTGGCAGAAGTGGCGAACAACTGGAGAGGCCTATGTCCAGTAGTGGACTTCGAGAGGCTGTTGATTATAATCTTACCAACTGGCTGCCTTCTTGGTCTAAAGGTCGGAAGTGCCGAAATACCTATCAATACTGCCAAGTAATCCCGATTCAATATCCATGTTGGGCCGAAAGTTTGTTACAGCGTGGCGATTATGGATATACCTACCTACTAATATCCTCCAGATGTTTGCCCTAAGTGGCGAACAACTAGACAGGCCTATGTCCCGCAGTGGACTGCAATGGGTTGATGATGATGAACGTTTAATCAGAAGATGTATCTTGCTCTTATGGGTAATTTAATATGAGAAGCCTATTCAATCAAATACATTTACTACTTAAAATGCTGTTTATTTCCAATTAAGCCTTACAGGTCAAATGGTAAAACCGTTCGTATTAGGTGCATATCGATATTACTTAATGGTCTAATCGATTTATGCATCATGGCTGTTACAGATTAGTAAAAACTCATTTAGACCGTTAGGAAATTCCTGGCTCTGTTTAAAAGTGGATGGGTATGGTATTTTTTGAATTTCACTGGCAAAAGACTGGAAGCTGACGAGTTAGTATCTCGGTTCGGGCCAAGAACTTGGCCGTAGGTTTTTTAGGTAAAAGGAAATAAATACCAAATAGGCATTCATAATATTCGAGGAGTAAACCTTTGTTGAAAAATCATTGTACTAAATTTATGAATTATTACTGTGTACCTAGACATAATTTCCTCCTTAATTTCCTGTTAATATATTGATGTAGGATAACTTTGTATATTTACTAAACTTTAGTTATTTACACAGAAATGCAATATTTAAATTTAAAAAAAATACTCACAGTTTAATACACGATGATTGTGTCCATAAATATCACATCACTATCACTCCTGTACTTCACTAACATCCATCGGAACCAATCGGAACACTCCAATCGGGTTCCATTCAAGAATCGAATTGCATTCGATTCAAATGTTATCGACAAATCTAATTTTCTCGTCCGCTTTACGTTCCAAACGCAAATGTTTACAACTGGCCGCTGCACCGCGTGTTCTATTTTCAAAACATTCCTTAGCAAATCGACATTCGAATTCAAACTTAGAACTCAGATGTTTTCTGTTTACTTTTTTTTCACTTTCGCTTCATTTGATGCCAGCACCTCAGTCAGTTGTCACTTTATTTTTTAATCACTCTTTCGAAATAGGCGAAAAGTCACAGAGTTTTCATATTTTCATCGTCACTTTTCCTTGAGTTTTCGCACACAGCTATAACAGCCGGACATCGATGGTGTTCAGTATGTGAAAGTATATAAGGTCCATTTCGAAGGCCAGAAGTATCAAGACGGCTCCGAACCAAAACTCTAGGTTTGACAAACCGACCAACACAACCGCTTGTCTTGCAAGCGGTGCCCATACTAAATCCAACATTGTGTGTCAACTCGCTTGGCACAACTGCCGCGTATGCACAGTTTGTGTGATGACAGTGTTGCAACTTGCCATAAGCAGGGTCTTAGTAGGAACACCCTATTTGTAAAATATCCAAAGCACAAGCAAGGTCCGATGTATGTTCAATATGTTACTTTACTATATTTTATGTTAGCCCTGCAAATAATAGGTACTTCTATTTTAATTTACTGTAATTTCAACACGTTGTATGCACTTCGCATATTTTAATAGCAAGACCATGAAGTCTCTAAAAGAATTTTGTGACAGGCTGCAAATTCTCTGTTAAGAATTTCTTCACAGTTGATTAAGCATATCTTCTGAATATCTTCTTGTTTAGCTCAAAATTGATTAAGCATTATCTTTCACAAATGCAATTTTTGGCATAAATCATTCTGATACAAGTTCTTGTGCTGTTTCCTCTAATTACTTTTTCTAATTCTTCATATGCTGAATCTTTTTCTTCTTGTTTTATCGCGTGTCTTTTGTCTATCTCGTGTTTATTTTATAAGACAGAAAGCCTTATATTTATAATTATTGTAACTGTATAAAGTACAAAAACTGATGTCATGTCTTCTTTGTCAAGAAAACCATAAATGAATTATTACTAAGTACTTGCTTCGTACACTTTAAACATATTTAGGAACTTAAGTGAACACACATCTTTGTTTTGATCGTAGGCAAGAGTTGCTACTATTGAAATACTATTACCTATACTATATCAATCAATCAGTTATCCCATTGCTATCGTTTAGGTCTTTTCCCAGAGATTGCCAACCATCCTACATAATAGTATTAAAGTGATTTCAAAGATTATTTTAAATCAGCTCAAATAACTATTTTATTACAGAAAATTTTTCTTCGTCCGCTTTTACTCAATTATGTCACGTTTGAGCTGAAGTATCAATCAATCAGTATTAATTGCAGACGGAGTTAATTCACTGTATTCGCTGTCACTGTGGCACTGTATTCTTTGTTGTATAACTGTTGTGACGAAACTGAAAGATGTTTACCTTGCCGAGGTCATTTATAAGGTATATATTTTTCATCAGTAATTTTGGTTATGCATCGATTTTAATTAAAATAATGCACACAAACCCAACGTAATTGTTGTTTTATTTGTATCTTTAGGGTCCTATTGTTTAATGGCCAACCGGTAAAATGTCACGGGACCCCAATCCGACGGTCCCCAGCCAAAAGGCCATAAACTCAGTTGACCAGTACAATATAAAGTATACACGCGGAAGCGTCTCAGCCAAGTTCTAACTAAGAGAACTGGCGGCATTATTTTACTGGGAAGAGAACCTTTAAAAAATTGCCTCAGGCCTTGAATACTTAGTTATTTATTTATTTATTTATGCTAGAGGCGGCAGACGAGCAAATGTGATTCCTGATGGTAAGCAGTCATCATCATCAACATGGAAAGATTGTCATCGTAGGGCAACATTACATCACTAGGGTCGTGTCTAATTGTCGTCAGAGCTAGTCAGAGTCCACTGCTCAATATAGGCCTTTCCAGTTGTTCGCCACTTTGATCAAACACTTAAAGGCACACTTAAAGGCTTTACCCATAATCACCACTCTAGGCAGACGGGTTGGCGATCGCAAGTCCTCGCTCCGGTGACGCTGCTGTCCGTCATCGAGTTGCGGTGTATAGCTGCACCTTTAATCGTGATGGTTATACCGCCACCAGTCGGTTTCCAAAGCCTCGTCATTTATTTAGCAGGATGCACCACGGACAGGTGAGGACGGCTCCAAGCCACCCTCTGGCTTGGAGGGAAAAGGTGATAGGTCTAGAACCACTCCTTCGTATGTAAGGGGGGTTTTCTAGAAGTTTGACCAAAGTGGCGAACTACTGGAGAGGCCTATGTCCAGCAGTGGACTGCGATAGGCTGATGATGATCCCAGCGATTTAGGCTTCTCTTTCGCTTTCCATTAGGTGTAGGTAGGGACGTCATTATGCCGTGCCGTGCGGGAAAAAATGGACTGTGATATGGTGATTAATATTCATTGTCCGCCACCACATGGGTGAAAAGTCTCTTACGGCCGTATTCACAAACGTTACTATGCGTCGCGGGAACGCACAGGTACCCAAAACGTATAGGATTTTGGGCACTGTGCGTCCGCGCGTCGCATAGTAACGTTTGTGATTACGGCCGTAAATCCATCTTATATCGTACTTAGATATAGTCATCATGATCATTACTACACAACTACTTGTGTAGTATGATCATGATGACTCGGAAGAAGTGTTTTGCACGATGATAATGATCTGTCAAACATCTGTTTAAGACCAAATAGTTGGGTATGGTGCAGCAAGTGTTGATAAGTTTTTACTTTAGTAGTAAATCATTACAAAGTACCCAAAGTAATTATTTTAATAATAGTTATTGTCTTAAATACAATATACTTACGGTAACTAAGTTCTGTTATTTTCAAAAGTCGTATGTAGGTAAACATCTTTCAATTTCTAATGTTTCATGATAATAAATTGTAAATATTTATTCACAGTCCCCTTTCTACGATTTTAAAAAAGATAGACGTAACAAGTCACACTTTTTAATTAATAAATTCCAGGTTTTTGAATTTAGTCTTTTCTCGACTTTCCTCAGTTTTTACCGGTATTTCAACCTTTTCCTGACACCCTTTTTCTGTGTATCCGCGCTATTATCACTGGTTTTTCCGATTCGACATTCTTAACTTCACTATTTTTTGCATTAATAATACCTATTTAGAACCGTTAATTGCAATTCGTACACACATCTTCATTAAACACATTCGAATTTAAAAATCCGATCCGAATCCGAGCGTCCAAAAATCAGAAACGATTTTCGTAAATTTCTACACTGTTTCGCGAAAGATATTTCGATTTTCGTCCGAAATCGTACTTTCACATTCGCATAAGACTATGGGGAAGTGTTTTCGCATTTATGCGTGCAACCGTTTCGAACCGGTATCTATGACTGCGGTCGAAACGCGAATTGAAACAGAAATAGGTTTCAAGGTCCCAGCCACTAAATAATACACATGATGTTTATTTTTATAAGCACTCATGGTGGTATCATCAATGATTATCAGTTATTTGGCTCAGATGATTGTTAAATGTAATTCTGAATCTTGTCTAAAGGTCTTAGCATTTTGTCGGTATGCTCATGCTGCCTTACGGTCAAAGAAAACGTTGTAAAGAAACCTTTGAAAAAATGTTTGTGTGAATAATCTGTATCCTACTTTATTCACGGTTATTCTCGTAAACAGAAGTACAAGGGCCCCACCCCAAGTGCACCACAACCCCAAAGGCCCTTTTAGTTGCCTCCTACGACAGGCAGGGCCCATACCGCAGGGCGCTGCCTCAAGTGTCCTGCTCTCTGCTACGCTGTGCTGTGCTGCGTCGCGTGCGTTTCAGTATACGCTTAACCTAAGGCTAGGGATGCTTATCGCGCCTGACAGCCTTCCGCTCCCCCAACAGCCTGGTGATGATGACAGGGTGATGACTTGGCTATCATCGTAGTCATTTAAAAGGTTGTGAAGAGGTTTTTAAAGGGTGTGATACCCCGTTTTTTTTTGCCGGGGAAAATGCATTTATGCATTCCCGCTGCTTGGGGGAGCAGCGGGGTATGTGGGACTCATCCCACCTCAAAGATGGAAGTGAGGCAGGAAATACCCACTAAAAACCCCGGCCCCTTCGTCATGCGCCTTAAAGGTGGTGTCGAGGGCCCTACTTGTATGTACACCAAGACAGGGTGTGATACCCCTGGTGTCGCAGGTGTCCATAGGCTGCGGTAACCGCTTAACATCAGGCGGGCCGTAGGCTTGTTTGCCACCCAAAAGTATAGAAAAAAATTTTTTGAAAAATATAAGAGTGAGGGATCTTTATCATACGACAAGCCTCTTGCCTTAAAATCCGCCTATTAATAAGGAGTTTTCAGTAACAGTTTAAAAGCAGACATCGAACTTATAACACCCTTATTTTTCCATCGGGTTAAAGGATGTCAAACGGTTATAAAGGTTAAAAGGAAAATTATGATAGTAGGTAAGTACCGCTAAGAAACCTTCCTTGTCTTAGTATATGGTAAATACATTGTTAGTTAAGTAGGTACATTACATTGTTACCTTGTATTATATATTTAACTAGCTGTGCCAGCGACTTCGTCCGCGTGGAATAGTTTCTTGGATAGTGATTTTAATGACCCCCAGTGCCTGGCAGCTGGCAGCGGCGCGGCGCGCAGAACTCGGCGCGCTTTATATACCCGCGCAAACGTACAGCAGGCTCGACGTAATTAGTTAAATCGGCGTAACTTTTTTATTTATGGACCGATTAACATGAAACAAACACTAAATGTTAAGGGAAGCTTCCAGCAATATATTAGTGAAAACCGCATCTTAATCGGATACGCGGTTTCTGAGATTAGCGTGCACAAACATACAGACAAACAGACAAACAGACAAACCGACAAACAGACAAAAATTCCAAAAATCATTGTTTTGGGTACTATTGCATTAATAAAGGCCTCCCATAATATTTTTTCACAAATATCTTCCATGTACAGACAGCGATTCGTTACATTTTTATTATATGTATAGATTTTAAAAAAGGCATCCTCGGAAAAGCAATGATTAGGTACAGCGTTAAAACCTAAACGCGCGAAAGGTGCGGGATCGATCGTCCCGCTCAATTCAGGAAATTAACTTTTCTGAATTTTCTAAGATCTGGGCGTTCTGAGAGGCTGGGTGCGTGTGACGTTTATATCACAATGACAATATGTTTCCTATTCAAGGTCAAAGGATTAAACGGCTCCATACTTCACCGTATGTTTGATTGTGTACCACTGTATTCGGGCTTCGTATACGAGTATCTGCCCTACTTTCAAATCTTCGGAGACGAAAGTTGCTTATCAGAAATTAATGTCAACACGATTTTATCATAATTAACACACATGCAGGTACCTACACAAGAAAAGTTAGGTCCGTATATCACACCGATCAGAGTCCAAAGCGCTTCGTGCGCTTGTATTATGGAAATCAGAGCAACGAAGCTACAATAAGAACATGTAGACATAGCACCAACACATTGCAAATAAATATCCGACAACGTCATACTTGTATACTATATTGACTTGATCCCAAAAGAAGTAGCGTAAGCACTTGTACTATGGAAATAAGATTAGGTAGGTTATATCTACTATATAAAAATAAGTCGGGTTTTCCTCCCTGACGCTATAACTCCAGAACGCACGAACCGATTTCCACGGTTTTGCATTCGTTGGAAAGGTCTCGGGCTCCGTGAGGTTTATAGCAAAGAAAATTCAGGAAAAAAGAAGCCATCTGGTGGCGAAACGGAGTTCGCCGGGTTTGCTAGTATTATCTAAATATATGTAATTCATAGGTGACTAACTGACTGACATAGTGATCTATCAACGCACAGCCCAAACCACTGGACAGATCGGGCTGAAATTTCGCATGCAAGTAGATATTATAACGCAGGCATCCGCTAAGAAAGGATTTTGAGAAATTCTACCCGCAAGGGGATAAAATAGGGGATGAAACTCTATTCCACGCGGACGAAGTCGAAGGCGCAGCTAGTCTAAACATAATATAACTCAAACTATGTTATGTGCTTCAGTTTCACAGCATTTCTATTTACCTTTCTTTCTTCTTTATTTGCTTTTAAATAGATATTTATGCATTTGGCTATGAATCTTAAATATTTTTTTAATCATGAATATTTGCCTCGGTTAGGAAACGATACCACGATCCTCGGTTCTTGGCCGAGCAGTTGAGACCGATTGCTTCAAGCGACAACCGCGTGAACTATAGAAGCAGTCGCGACTGCTCGAGCGGTCGTGTGTACGGCAGCGTATGAACGACTATAGTTCACCGCGCGGCTTGAAGCAGTCGGTCGCGACTGCTTGAAGCAGTACAGTACTGCTTTAGTAGTAAACTTACGAACGTTTGTTTCTCACAAAAACTCACACTTCGGGTACAGATCATGTGATGTTATCTCATAATTAGATTAACAGTAAGTATACTGCCTCACCCACGCGGTTGTTAGCACCAGTAGGGCGTGGCCAAGACAATGACTGATTAGAATGATGTTTGTTTGTTTTGTGCGACACGGAACTACAAAAGTGTACCAATTAATTAGGTAAAACAACATAATGAATCATGTCATTTGTCAAAGTGGGTTGTTTCTTAGTGTGTTTCTTAGGCATTGAGAAAAAAGATTCTTAATGGAACCAATATGGATGTAGTCATTTTCAAGTAGATGCAGTAGATCCAATTTGTGACGTAGTTTTTTAAAATAGATTTATTGGGAAAAAATTCTCAATAGAACCAATTGGATCTTGATCACTGGATCTACAGAGAGTAAAGGAATTTTCTTGACACGTATTTTTTCTTTTTTAGTTTTAAAAAATAACAAGATACAAGGCATTTTAGGAGTGTTTGACGTCTCCCCTTGCGAAAAAATGACACGAGGTGTGACGTCACACGTAACTTTAGCGGGCTATATCTTTGTAATTTTTGGTCTAATTTACAAATTAAAAAATACTCTTCTGTTCTTTTTAAATAGTCTAAAAGACGGACTAATTACATTTTTTACGGCAACAAGGCTATTGTCATTTGGGGGAAGCCTATGTCCAGTAGTGGAGGTTTGCAGCAAATGATGATGAGGCTTATTCTAACTGGTACTCACCTCGTGCACAGTGGAAGCTCTGAAGAGGTAGCAGTTGAGGAGCGCCTCTTTCTCGTTCAAGAGGATGTAGAATAGCTCCTCGGGAGAGCCGGGGACCTGGCTGGCCCTGGGTTTAACAAATAAAATAATTATTATCCGAGTATCACGGAAAGGTTCGCTCAAACAACATAATAAAAGTCTCCTAGCTAGATTTCGGCCTTGAGAAGTCAATCCCCAAGTGAATAGAATATTCCCCAAATAAACTTATTTTCATTAAAAAAAAATAACCCTGACTTGCCACACTGGGCTATCTCGTCCCAAACTAAGCTTAAACGAAGCCTACAGGTACTATGGGTACTAGACAACTGATAAATTTACTTGCTTGTATTGTGCGTGTATCGAACCCACAAGTCCCGCAACCATATCAGAGGCAGCTTTTCCCTTCAATGTCTATCTAAAACTTCAAGAACAAGGAACTTTCAAATAATTTGTAACTTCCCCATTCCCTTTAAGAGATGAATGTCTAAAAATCCTAAGAATGTCTACGGCCTATTGAGACTCCTAGCATTTGTAGTATCTGAGATTTCGAGAAGAGCAAGTAAGTGAGTGAATCTTCTTCTTATCGTGTCGATAGCAAAAAAATATTCACACTTTCCGAGACCAAAACTTCGCCACACGGACAGCGTTATCAGTAGCAAGCCAAAGATCCTCTCGCGTACAACTGTCCGGACAGGCAGGGCAGTCCAAGAGATGAGTCATGGTCTGTGGAACCGCGCCAGTGAGTGAATAGTTTTTCGCTTTTAAATTTTTATTTAGATAGATACCGTTTTTAGAGTAGGTACATGGGTAGCGCTTGACCCCAACCCACCCTGAACCCATTAAAAACCAAATTACTCTCGACTTGAAAATCTGAACGTTAAATCTATCGGGAAAGGAGCACGGTTTCTGGTAAAGAGCCGTTCACACTATGAATGTAGAGTCAAAGCGGTTTGTGCGAGTTTTTGGAACCGCACCATGAATTAGTGTCTCTTTGCTCTGTTCTTTCGATGGTAAAACGGGGCAGGGGAATCGCATCCAACACGAGAGAGGTAGGGCATAGCGAATCTTCGCTCGAATTGAGCCGCCCGTCCGGGGAAGGACCTCCACCCTATAGAATACCGCAGTCAAATGACCTCTGAGTCCTGTTTCTGCCGGTGAGTAGGGTTTCCGGAGCTCGTGGGGGGGTTGGGGTTGGGCCGGCATGGCGGTGGCAACTGACAGGTAACTGACCAGTTACTTGCCCGTTGTCACAGCGACTTGGGCTTCTCTTTCGCTTTCCATCAGGCGTAGGGAAGCCATTATGTCGAGCCACTATAAAAAAAAACACACTAAGTACTAAATGCAACCGCTAGATTTAATTCAACATACCTGACAATGTCAACCAATCTGTGTGTAATGACCGGCTCGAAATTCCCATTGTATGCCTTTATGCATCCATCTTCTATCGTTATACTGAGCTGAAACAATAAACATGAGTTAGGTTGACAAAGGATTTGATCAAAGATTAAGATCCTATCTAAAATATCTGTATTTTTGTGTGCATGCATGGTTTGTAATGAATAAACTCAAAAATTACTTTGCCAATTGCAAAGTATTTTCTTAATTGGAAAGTTATTTTCACCTGAGTAACATAGGCTATATTTAAAGATCCTTACTATAGCGCCTATAGTGTAACCCCATTATATGTTTATCTGTTATACTAGAAGCGAAGCGAGGTTAGTTACTTATATATACAAAGCGGTTTCCCGACTGTAGGGACCCTCCCAGCAACACCCTAAGCCGATCCTCGAAACCCACCAGGAGCCCCTTTAGCTGTGCGCCTTAATTTTTCTTAGGGGCAGCTAAGAAAAATGCCGTCAAAAAAAAAAGATTTAAAAATATTTTTTTTTCTGGATCTGCAGTCCGTCTTGGCTATCATCGTAGCCAGTCAGGAAAAAATATTACATTATGTCTCACCTTATCCCAAACGCCTGTGGCTCGTATCTCCTTCAGCAGCCATGGGAGCATGGCGTTAGAGAACCGCCGGTCCATAGCGGTGTAGCCCAGGTACGTCACGGAAGTCAGTCTGGTCTTCATCTTTGTTTGCTGAAACAAGACGAAGAACAAGAAGATGAACAAGTTTTGTAGTTAAGAGAGGTAGGCATAGCGAATCTTCGCTCGTATTGAGCTGCCCGTCCGGGGAAGGACCTCCACACTATAGAATACCGCAGCCAAATGACCTCCGGGTCGTGTTTCTGCTGGTAGGGTCTCCGGAGCTCGTGGGGGGTTAAGGTTGGGCCGGCATGGCAGTGGCAACTCACAGGTAACTAACCAGTTACTTGCCAGTTGTCGCAGTGACTTGGGCTTCTCTTTGGCTTTCCATCAGGCGTAGGGAAGCCATTATGTCGAGCTATTATAAAAAAAGACAGATAATACTCAAACAGCAGGGACGGCCAACTTGATAAGACTAAATATATTCTTTTTGATATACATACAGTATATTCAACATTGTTTCATGTTGACATGACTGTGATAGCAGCCCATCGGTTGACTACCCCTGGTCCAGGGCGTCACAATCGAACGGGGTCCAGTGAGGGTTGGTGTGGGGACATCTCCCTTGCCTTGCACGGATCCCGTCCTTGGAGGAGGGCGACGGCTTCTGCCTGAGCCCTAGGCTGCCCCAAGTGGGGGGGCCGGCCGGATCTGCCTAGCAGACAGCGCTGGTGGTGGCGTGGTGTAATGGTTTATACCAAGATCCCACGTTACCATCGCCCAAGGCGCATTGGCGGTGAAGACCGGGGTTTTTTAGTGGGTATTCTCCGTCTCGCTACCATCTAGAGGCGGAGTGAGTCCCACATAACCTGCTGCGTCCCTGAGTAGCAGGTATGCGTAAATGCATTTTCCCCCGGTGCAACAAAAAAAAAAAAAAAAAAAAAAAAAAAAAAAAAAAAAAAAAAAAAAAAAAAAAAAAAAAAGGCGTCACAATCGAACAAACAAACATAAAGGCTGAGAATGACATACTCCTTTCGAGATTTAATTTTATAAGAAAGATAAGTTTGTACAAAAAAATGAGAAGCTGCTATAGAAACAATAACTACATACCTACGTACATATACCTAATTCTAGGGTTTCAAAATAAAACTGGAGGCCTATTCCACAAAACGAACAGAAACATGACGGATTTCGTTGATCGGAAACGATCATCGGAGCTAGACCCTACTCCGATTGTTCACTAATAAAAAAGATGTTTACTTTCTTTTAACAAACATCTCTGAAAATAAGTCCCTAATATTGGTTGACTGGTAGAGAATGCCTAGGCGACATTAAGTTCGCCTTTTTGACTCTACTATTATTGTGCATTAAAAATAAATAAAAACTCTATCACAATTTTCTTTGTTCCAAACACATTTTAAATGTTTCATTTCACTGAAATCATAATTATGTAAATTGTTAGGACCTACTATTTATTAGTTAGACAATAACAAAGCACTTCTGTTTTCTATTGTTAAAATTTGCTTACCTTTCAATTTTTCACCTGGACGATTCAAAGTATTTAAAAGGCAGAAAATCAATAACACTAACAAAAGAACTGCTTAGAATGAACATAGTACATCATAACCGCGGCTTTACACCATGCATAAACGCCATTTCATTAGAACACACTCAGTTTACTAACATTTTGGACGAAATTACGAGATAATTCACGTATTTTCACGCAAAAACAATAAGGAAGGCTCGGGGGTTGGGAGACGAAAACCTATCGGGAGTTATGCTTTCTCTTTCTAATTCATTGATTAGAACGAAATAGTACGAGGGATGTTATACAGTCGCGTGTGAGAAAATGGGTGATGTGCATTGATTTAAAAACTCGACCTTATGCCCATGGACTTAAAATTCAAGTTCACCGCAATAGCTAAAATAAACTTGTGGTGAAATTGCAACAGAGAATTTTCATCTCTTTTTGAACGCTACTGCCATCTAGCGGCAATAATTACACTATTGAATATTGTGCTTTTAGACTTCAATTGTCGCGTTTCAAATAATACAATAACACCACTAGGTATTAATACATTTAAATATTAAAACTAATAGTTGCAAAAAATTAGGTATTAAATTGAAGTATTAATTTTACTTTGTATTTCAATTAAAAAATAAAGTTGTACTGGTTTTAGCGTCATCTAGCGTCGAGAAGATTAAGCTCAACTACTTCGTTCTTTAGTTAATCCTGATTCCGGTAGGTATCACTAACTACTAGTTTCAGGCTCAATTTTGGCAATATAAACCCTTAAAAATAGGAGGTCAAAAAAAATCTAATGTGATAAAAATGGAGTACCTGGGGATACCACTCCAGGTATATTCTATTAAATATCTACTTTGGCTCATCAAATGAAGACTGGTGAGTGTTTTATCACGTTTATAACAAGTTTCCCGACATAGTGCATAAACAACGTTTTCGTGCAATAAATACTATAAAACTGTGTATTGTGTAATGAAGGTTTAGTAGTACTATATCTTAGCTATATTTATGAAACGTCCTCACGTGCGAGACCTATGTTTTATAAGGATTCCCTTTCATTTTACGTCATAAATATCGATTTGCTTAGTATAACCCTAACAATTTGAAAACATTCAATCTAAACAAATAATATAAATGAAAGTTACACCTTTATGTATAGTTATGAAATAAGCATATGGTAATTTGCTCCAACTTACTCATAAAAACACTAATTTCGTTATAAAATATGGTATAACTGAATGTTCAACAAAATAACCTTCAAAGCATTAGTTCGTGAAAATTCCGCTAGACAACAGCGCCGGCCATTTCAAATTTCCTGGTTAAATACTAACATGATAGAATGAAGGGTAGTTCTATCAAATAGTTTGACAGTTTTTTTTAATAGAACAGGTAGTTTATTAATTTTTCAATGCCAGTGACTGTAAAGTTAAATTTTTATAGTACCTAATTAAAAATGTTTGAATGAAAAATAAAGCAAAGGTGGTGTTTTGTTAGTGGAATTAAGCTAATTTCAAGATCAAATTTGGGATTCAACCTTGGCACGGGTAGGTAAATATCGTCATATTTCTTACTAATTTTAAGATTATATCTGTCGCATAAGTTAGGTAAATGAAATCTATTTAATTCAAGCCATTAAAAAAATCATTTACATTTTCCTTGAAAATCCCGAAGATTTTTCAAATTATGAATTAAATACCTATCTATGTGTTGAAATACTTGCCAAGTTCAATTTCTAGACGGGTGACCATGAGACAAAATCAATAAATAAAAACCAAAAAATAATCTGTATGAATAAATTTATCAATTAATTAGAAATAATCATGTATTTTCTTAAATGCGACAGACAATGCACAACACCAAACAACATTTGGTATTCAACCTAAAGTTGGCACAATCATAAACTCAAGTTCGAAATAAAAATCGATTCCAAAATTGTCTCGCCCGGGAATCTAACCGAGAGACCATCCGTCTGAACTTGTGCATAACCTTTTATACATTGCCCCACAAGGATGTCTATCAATTATATCGTTAGGTGTAATAATTTGTTAGTTATTATCTTTATTTGCTATATATTCAATATATCCATGTATATTATTAGATATAATTAAATTGTTATATTCTCTATGTACACTCACCGCACACAATTTCCACTCTCTGCATGACCCAAAGGTTAACTGGTAGAGAATGCTCCTAGCATTAAGTTCGCCTTTTTTACCATTTTGTGCAATAAAGTTTAAATAAATACATAAATAAATAATAATTATTAACCATGGAAGTATTAAGTACTACGTCCTACAAACTTCCATGTTATTAACACACAACTTCGGAACATTTGTAGGCATACTTTGTCACATTAGAAATCTAGATACGTCAAACTAGTGTCCGATCTATTTGATTTTATACAGAGTACAAAAAACTCAACAAAAACAGTTTTTAACTGACGTTATATGAAAATACCATTGGCAAATTTTATTTAACCCTTTGGACGCCGTTGATGCTTATTCGTCGATAACAAGAGATTTATTATTGTATCTCATTTCCCAGTCAAGGGATAAAAATGTGTTCTTAAAAATAAAACTGCTACTGACTTATTAACGTCATAATTACACAAGTAGCTATGAGTATCATACTGGCTTACTTTTTTAATTGCAATGATTGGACACTCAAGGTAATTTTGTGTAATTTTACATGCATACCGCCTTAATGATGACACACTGCATATTATGTTTAATAAACAAACTGTTGTAATTAGCTAAAACACCACTAGCGTGGCGGCGACCATAAAAAAAATTATATGTGGTGTTTTATAAAATGCGTCGTAGCATTCCACTTCCTATCTTTCGATGAGCTCTCACCCCGCGGGCTTCGAAGTAGGGTCTCACTGGCCGAAACACGAAGCTGCTCGTATAGTCGATGACCTGACCCTGTCTAGTCGACTCGACTCACTGGCATTGCGAAGAGACGTTGCATCCATGTGCGTTCTCTACCGCATCTATCATGGGGAATGTTCTGAAGAATTGTTTGGTTTACTGCCTGCAGCGGAGTTTCTTCACCGCACCACACGTAACCGACTGAAATTCCATCCACATCATCTCGATGGCTGGCATCACACTGGAGGTCATTTAGCTGCGGTGTTCATTAGGATATTATGGGAGATACCTCCCCGGGCGCATTAGGGTCAAAATACTTACATTATATTATGTTCGCATTTTAGATTATAAAAAATTAGTAGACTTGTATTTTTTTTATTTCGATTAAACAAAAAATAAGCAAAGATAAAAGGCATCAAAAGTTAGGAGTAGGAGTCTTTGACGTCAGTCCTTGCTAAAAATACCACGAGGAATGACGTCACACATAACTTTAGCGAGCCAATTTCTGTTATTTTTGGTTTAATTTAGAAATTAAAAAATATTATGTCTCTTATTTTTAAAAATTCTAAATGACGGGCTAATTACATCTTTTACATTTTTTCGAGCGAAGATTCGATATGGCCAACATCTTTTTTCGTTTTATTTTCTATAATCGTTTCTATTTTCAGCTTAAGAATGGACAAGGGCGAGCTAGACTCGTCCACGGTGTCGTACATCGAGACGCGGGAGCCTTGCCGCTGCCGGCGCGCGCCCAACGGCTCCCTGCGCGCGGACAGCAGCGGCAGCCAGGGCGACGGCTCCGCGCAGGAGTGCCCGTGGTGAGACACGTCATATAGGCTATGCTATTTTCATCATGTCATATTGGAACTGTTATATTCGTCATGTGATATTGGAACTGCTATTTTTGTCACGTGATATTTGAAATGTAAGGGATGTAAGGGAGCTGCCTATCATCTATTCGCTCCAAGCCATCTTACCTGCCCGTGCGTCCTGAATAATAAACGAGGCACTGGCAACGGATTGATGGTAGTAGGTTTATACCTACTGATGCTGTTGGTTATCCAATTTTTTTTTACCCAACTGGTTCCAGTTGTCCAAACCAACAATTGGTTATCCAACAGCATCACAATTGAAGGCGTAGCTAAACAGACCGATGACGGGCAGCAGCGTCACCGGGGCGAGAAACTGCGCCCTGCGATCGCCAATCCGCCTGCCCAGTGTGGCGATTATGGGTATATCCTAAGTATATCCCATGCTAAGTGAGGCCCTTTTACTTTGGATGTCGCAACAACGCGACATCTTATTTTTTCCTCTGTGTTTTTCTAGATGTTTGTACTACGTGTTGTTGTGATGTCCATATTAAAGAAAAGATTTATAAGTGCATGTTTCATGTGAACATCATTGTATACCGGACTGCCACGCCCTCACGCTAGGATGAAGTCATTTGGACATGCTATTGTTTAACGTTCATAAGGAACATTAATGTTTTACACACACGACTAATTTGCATGCGAACCAGAAATCAGAGCAACTATCCAATTTGCACGCACGTGTTAGTAAGTCACAGATAATATTATACCTACGTACGGTTAGCAAAATAGTTGAGTAGGCGACAAAATTGGTTAGAGTAGAGCCACCCCATTTCATTCCTTAGGTGTCGTAATAGACGACCAAGGAAATATCATTGAAGAGAGGTAGCGCATTGCGCAAGGCGGGCAAGGACCTCCCTGTAGAATACTGCAGCCAAATGATCTCCGGGCCGTGTTTCTGTCGGTGAGTAGGGTGACCGGGTATGCCCGTTGTCACAGTGAATTGGGCTTGTCTTTCGCTTTCCATCAGGCGTAGGGAAGCCTTGTCGAGCTACTATAAAAAAAATCACTCACGTATCTTCAATCTCCTAATCCGATGGTACGACAGTTCGTTCATCACTGGAGAGAGATCAGGCGCTGGAACGTTTCGTTTCGTATCATCGCCAAATCCCTCTTAATTTCTTTACAGTAGCAGGGATTCGAAACTTAGGGGCTCCGTTTTATGGGACTTCTCCCTGTAGGTACCTCTAATAGTAACGAATCGTTAAAAGATGTAGGTATTGTGGAATTGAGAAATTCTCCTTTTTTGAAGTAGATTAAAAATTCAAAATTTTATTTAATTACATATCCCGTTTTGCTACTTTTCATTATAAAAATAGTTACTGTTATTGTCTTGCCTCTAACTTTCAAAGTACCTACCTATAAAAAAATACATGTAGGACTATTCTATAATGTCATACCTATATGTGGTACCTGACTACCGAAGTGTTATAAAGACTAACCATGCAGAAACCACAGGACAAGTTACGGAAAATATAAGTAGGTACCTACATACATAAAACATTATTATCCTAATACCCACTTTACGATTGTCTGTCCGTACACCACGCACAGTTCAAGGCCATCTCGAGGTCACTTTATATTCTGGTTTTTTCCGGTTCGAAGCTTATCACAGAAAAAACTGTTTACATATTAAACAGAGTGCCTTTATTTGAACAATAACAGCTGCTCTTTGGTTCTGTCCGTGTTAGGGTTCCGTACTATAGGCTGCGGTTTTATTTATTGAACCCAGGTAAACTCTGCTGCACTTTTACTGATATTCCCTTAGTATCCTTCGAGGTAGGGTAAATAGTCCTATTTCAAGTCTGAAAAACACACGCACAACCAATTACAGGGCCTTAAATCCACAATTACATGAATTTCAAGCCAAGTTATTGAGGGATGTAAGATGTAAGAGAGCGGCCTATTATCTTTAACTCAAAGCCAACCTCACCTGCCCGTGGTACATTCCGCCGGATAACAAACGAGGCGCTGGCAACCGACTGGTGGCGGTATAACCATCACAATTGAAGGTGTAGCTAATTACCACAGGCCGATGACGGGCAGCAGCGTTTGCGCAGTGTGGAGAATACGGGTATATCCTCCAAATGTTTGTCCTAAGTGGCGAATGACTGGAGAGGCCTATGTCCTTAGTGAGTGAACTGCAATAGGCTGATGATGATGATGATTGGTGGATCACGTCACAGTCTCCGCTTTGCTCTGTCCCGGTTCAGTGGGACCGCAAGCTAAATTACGGGGTTATGGTTAGCTGAATAGCTGTGGCGGAGATAATAATCATAATTATAATGGTATAATAAAAAGCATTAGCATCGCGGTGTTCGAAATGGGCCGCCGAATTCACAACATACTCGTAAACACGAAGTATGAAGAAGCGCTAGAACGATAGTTAATTTTTATCTATACTTATAATAAATCTGTAGAGAGGTCAATTCTGTACATAAAATATTTTTTCAAAATAACTATCAGGGGGTGATCAGTGATCGATACTGATACCAAAAATGCAATCAGTAAAATTTTTGTCTGTCTGTCTGTCTGTCTGTCTGTCTGTCTGTATGTTCGTTATAGAAAAAAAAACTACTGAACAGATTTTGACGAAACTTGGTACAATTATTCTTCATACTCCTGGGCAGGTTATAGGATACTTTTCATCACGCTACAATCAATAGGAGCGGAGCAGTGACGGGAAGTGTTGGGAAAACGCGAGAAATTTAAACCTGTATGTTTGAACGCGCATTACGCGAAAACTACTGCATAGAATTGAATGCCGTTTTCACCAATGTATTGCTAGAGGTCTAACTTAAAACTTAGGCACAAGGTATAGATGGGTATTATATGGAAGTCCGTTATTTTTGAAACCCGATATCCACGCGAGCGACGCCGCTGGCACAGCTAGTTGTACATAAAACAATTGAAAAAATAATTTAAAACCATAGTAAGTAGTACTTACTATGGTTTTAAATTATTTTTACTACTTTTACTAAGTACCTTGAACACTTGTCTTATAGGTATCAGAACAACGAAGATACTACAGATATTATAACTTCTTAAATACACATACAAACACCCAGACACGGAACAATGTTAACTGTTGTTAAGTGTTAAAAAACAACAAATGTTAATCACACGAATGTTTATTCCGTATGGAAATCGAACCCACGAGCATTGGTTCAGGAGTCAGGGGCTACTACCAAATGGGTCTATAAGACTGGCTCGATGGCTCATTTGGTAGTGACCTCTGTCTTCTGAGCCAAGGGTCGTGGGTTCGATTCCCGCACAGTACTTACAAACATTCGTGTTCATGAACAAGTCTGTTTGTATTGGTCTGGGTGTTTTCTATGTATAATTTAATTATGTATTTATTTACAAAAAAAATGTATGTCTGGTACTCATAGTACAAGCTTCGGCTTAGTTTGGGGCTAGATGGCGATGTGTGGCCCAGCGTGGCATGTCTTGGTTATAAAAAAATTACTTAAAACTAGACACAATGATATTTTAAAGTACAAAGGCGGTCTTATCGCTTCAAGGGCTATGCTAAGGGTTTTTTTTAGTAGATAGAGGGATTCAAGAGGAATTTAGGTGTATTACCTACACCCGTGCGAAGCCGGATCCGGTTGGTAGTAGTGGTATAAAAATAAAACAAGTTTAGCGCACACAAGGCCGTTCTATCATTGATAAACATATGTTCTATCCTTGATAAACATCTATGGCTTAAACCAAGTAGAACAGTGATTGACTGACGCCTGTCTTGCTGCCAGTCATTGAAATGCTAATTGGCAATCGGGTGATTTTCCTTATTCATTTAATACCTTTATTCATTGTCTCGTGAACAATTTTCAGTTACGAGCGGACGGATTCAGTACGAACCGAGTCGATAATGAGCGATAATTAGATCTATTAGTGTGTCTGATAGATAATGGTTTAAGTGAATGAAGGAAGAGCACTGGGAAAAACGAATTTTCTTCAGTTTTGAAAAAAAAAATAGAATGAGCTTCTTAAAATGAAATAAAAAGGGTCTTCGTAAAGGTTTTTGAAAACTTTTTCTTAAAAAAAAAGTAGGTCGGTTACTCTATTACCTCTTCAAAGGATTCCCGGCAACCTTTTTTTGTGTCCATCTGTCATCCCACAGGATCATGAGAGGGAAGGAACAGGCAGTCTTGTGTTTGCGCATACATTTGTCAGGGATGTAAGGGAACAACCTATCATCCTTTCGCTCCAAGCCACCATAATTTAACCATTTAAGCCACCATTTAAGAGAGGTATAGCGAATCTTCGCTCGAATTGAGCCGCCCGTCCGGGGAAGGACCTCCACCCTATAGAATACCGCAGTCAAATGACCTCTGGGTCGTGTTTCTGCCGGTGAGCAGGGTTTCCGGAGCTCGTGGGGGGTTATGGTTGGGCCGGCATGGCGGTGGCAACTGACAAGTAACTGACCAGTTACTTGCCCGTTGTCACAGCGACTTGGGCTTCTCTTTCGCTTTCCATCAGGCGTAGGGAAGCAAATATGTCGAGCCACTATAAAAAATAAATAAATAATAATCTGCCCGTGGTGACTGATTGGTCCTACTGAATAACAAACGAGGTTCTGGCAGGTTGGTGGCGGTATAATTATCACGATTGAAGGCGTTGCTAAATACCACAGGTCGATGATTGGCAGCAGCGTCACCCGAGTGAGGAGCTACACCCTGCGAGTTGGTAATACCCAACCCGCCTGCCCAGTGTGGCGATTATGGGTGTTTGTCCAGGTGTTTTCCCAAAGTGGCGAATAATTAAAGAGGCCAGGGCCAGGCCCCTACTACCAAAATCGAAAACGATCGTTCGTTGAACGGATCGCGTACTTTGGTACCATGAATCTCTCCCATTTGTCCTTTCCGGGTTCGAATATACGAACTAAAATTCGTCAAAGTCGATTTTATATAATTTAATTCATATTATTAGAACACGGGAGGTAAAAATGGGAGAGATTTATTTTGCATTACTTACGCGATCCGTTCAATCCGGGCCCCGTGTCCAGCAGTGGGCTGATAGGCAGATGATGTACGTGATACATTTGTGCACTTTATTAATCTCTTGCGTACTTGGCTAATCTCCTTGGAGTCATGTCTGTGTTTGCAACGTATACCTAATACTTTTATCCTAGATGTCAGAGAATGTTATAATGTTAATCCACTCTGTAAGTAGGTATTATGTAAAACTCCATCGATACTAATGCTAATTTGTTGTAGGAACGAACAACGAAACCATTAAAGAAATTACCAATTCTAATTTGCGTTCCGCTCAATTTTGTTCATGAAAAGAACTTGGAGGTGGCACTTATTTAGAATCGACTGACCTGGTGGCACATTTGGTAGGAACCCCGGCCTTTTGAACCAACGGTCATGGGTTTGATCCCCTCTAGGGTCAAACATTCGTGTGCTGAATCTTTCCTTCCTAGACACCTTCGTTGTTCTGATAATACCCATGACACAAGTGCTAAAGCTACATACGAAGGTACTTTGAATTCCTTAGGGTGTATAGATAGATATTATTTATTGCACAAAACACGAAATAAATACATAAAAAGGTGATATAGAAATTTTGTGGTACAATCTAGGCGGTCTTATCGCTAGTAAGCAATCTCTTCCAGACAACCTTCAGGTAGATTATAAGATAGATTATAGTGGTATATATTTATGTCTATTGTATTAAATTTTTCAAACGGTTTCCTAACAGCAGTATAATGAGCATTTAAACTTCTGCTAACGTTTGGCCATCAAATTCTTGGCAAAAATATCTAAACATGTTAATTCATTTATAATAATGTGTTAAATAAGGCGCAAGGGGCTCGTCAATTCTAATTTTAGTTAAAGTCCTGTAAAATGTAATTTGATTATCGTTAGCTTTCTAAATGCCAAAACACGACAAATCAGCCAATAATAAAAACGGTTCACATTGGCTGGAATAGGTTTTGTAAGGACGCAGAGTCTTTCAAAACCTATTCATTTGGTAAAGAAGCCATGTTCCAGTAAGTAAGCCTACTCCGAACTGTCCTACTGGAGTTTCGAGCCCTCAAGGTATTCCGCCAATCTTAACTTAATTTATAAAGCTGAAGAGTTTGTTTGTTTGAACGCGCTAATCTTAGGAACTACTGGTCCGAATTCAAAAATTCTTTTTGTGTTGAATAGACCATTTATCGAGGAAGGCTTTAGGCTATATAACATCACGTTGCATCTATTAGGAGCGAAGAAATAATGGAAAATGTAAAAAAAACGGGGGAAAAATAGCTATTCCACGCGGACGAAGTCGCGAGCACAGCTAGTTTGAAAGAAATGTGAGCGGTGTACAAATTGAATTTGAAAGTCACTCTTTTTTAGCTGGATAAAATAGACTCATGCAACCTGCCAATCCCACGAGTAGCAGAGATGCAATTGGGTACCTTCATGATCATCAGCCCATTGCAGTCCACTGCTGGACATAGGCCTCTACAGTTGTCCGCAACTTAGGGAAAACATCTGGAGGATATACCCATAATCGCCACGCTGGGCAGGCGGGTTGGCGATCGCAGGGCGTACCTTATCGCTCCAGTGACGCTGCTGCCCATCATCTGTCTGTGGTCCTTAGCTACGCCTGTGATTGTGATAGTTATACCGCTACCAGTCGGTTGCCAGCGCCTAGTTTGTTGTTCGGCAGGGTGCACCACGGGCAGGTGAGGTTGGCTTGGAGCGAAAAGATGATAGGCCGCTCTCTTACATCCCTCAATAACTTGGCTTGAAATCCATGTGATTGTGGATTTCAGGCCCTGTAATTGGTTGTCCGTGTGTTTTGTCCCTTACATCCCATCCCAATTGGGTACGTGGTGGCGAGTTTTAAACCAATGCCTCCCTGAAAGTCTGACTTGACCATACAACCTTAAAAAAGTCGCTTATCGCAAAAATTATGTCTCCTGCAAACAAAATATTGTAAACCACCATGAAAAGCATCTATCCTAGCCAACAACACTTGGCACAACTACCACAGTAACACAACACCTGTCGGCTCGTGTAAATCCTCCGCGTGTTATCTCGCTGCACCGGCCAGTATTTACAAACAAATGTGCTTCAGTTACCGGGCGCACGGGGAGCGCGACGGTCGCGCCGCCATATTGGAATTTTAAGTTTGAAATCGTCGTTAAAAGTGTTTTTGTAAAAGTGACGTGATTTTCTTGTGAAATAAACGAAAAATAGTTTTCTATTGTTTGAGCAGTGGAGTATTGTTTTTTGTATATTATGGCAAAATATCATTTTGTCGAAACAAGCTTTAGGCTGTGAGGGAAAGAAATTTAACTGTTAGTTTTAAAGTTTAACAAGGCTTGTAATAAACAAGGATCCAGGAACTTTCAAAATAAAGCGTTGGAAATAAGTATATTCTGGGAAAAAATCAACATATTCTTTTTAAGTATAACGTTCATTACCTTTTGGATAAATATCCTGGCGTTTGTGCCTGAGCTATGACGAACCACACGGATGTTTAAAATAACATAAAATGCGGTGACAGCGCGAACCAAACCACTCGGTCTCATCTCAAACTTAGGTCTTGCTAAACTGCACTACAAATCCCGATTAACGAATAGATTCCGATTGTTATTTTTTTTTAATTCATCCATCAAGGCGCAAGGAATGTCATTCAAACAGCTAAGTCTTATTTCGTTCGATGAAAAAAGTTTTTTGAACTCAAATTCAGAATGTTTAGCAAAACAAGAGAAGGCGATTTTGTATTGTTTTGTATCCTTTGTAGGTTGTAGTGAAAAATAAAGCACTAATATGGAAAAAGTACGAAAAAGGTACGGTCTGCACTGAGGTACGGTAGTGGTACGGTCGTGGGATGAATAGTACGGAAAACCGTACTTTTTGGTACGGTCTGGCAACGCTGCTTGCTATGCGCTACGAGTATTGAGTTGGGGTAGCACATTATGCGAACTAGTGTCTCCCAGAGCCCCCAGACCCAAGATAGATTTGAATTTTTCCTACCTAATGAGCGATCTCATTTGGTAATCGGGGCTTGGTAATTTGTAGAATTTTGCAGAGCAAAATAAATTTGTTAGTTTTAAAGTCTCAAACTAAGTTTTTGTCAAATGCTATGAGTATCGAGCACAATATGCGGACTAGAATATGCTAGACTACTCTCAGAGCACCCAGACCGAAGTTAGAGTAGAAATTTTCATTCCCTACGTACCTAATGTAAAATCTGACTTGACTGTTTTTGACTGCCTCTTTGTCTAGTGGTTACATTACAAGCATCACTTAAGAACCGAGAGGGCCCGAGGACCAATCACGAGTTTGGCCAAAAACTGGATAGGGGATTTTCTGTGCATTAATCGAACCCGGAACCTAAGCACGTTTAAGCAAACGGCTTGAACAGTCAAACTTGTCAATGTAAAATCAGCGCATTTAGTAGACAAAGTTTTAATTAAAATTCACATTATTCAGACACCGTTGATTCTGAGGCCCTACTACTAAAAATGAAAACGATCGTTCGTTGAACGGATCACGTATTTTTGCCCCATAAGAGAATGAGAGGGATTCATTTGTCCCTCCCGTCAACTCCCGTGTTCGAATATACGAACTAAAATTCGTCAACGTTGATTTTCAACAATTTAATTGATATATTAGAACACGGGAGGGACAAATGAGAGGGATTTATGGGTCAAAAATACGCGATCCGTTCAACGAACGATCGTTTTCTGTAGTAGGGCCCCTGATTTGCACAATACAACTGCTTAGCTTTGAGTCGGAACAATAGATCTGATGTCGTGCATTAATTACTGGTGATTTTTTTATATGGAAAATCAGGCCCTGTATGTACCTATATTTCTGAAACAAGAGTCGTGGGTTCGATCCACATCTAAGTGTGTCTCCACAATGCTTTATAAATTACTTTGAGATCGGGTCAAAGGTATGTGTGATGTTGGGACAAAAATATAATTTTTATACGCGTATTTTTAGTGTCACGATGAAAATTGTTTTATCCCATTGCTCATGTAACCTGTATGTGACTCTAATAAACGTTTTTCTATTCTATTCTATTCTATTTTTAGTATTGCTCATTCCATGCGTGGTTTCTGTAACTACTTATAACTTAAATCCTACTGCTTATTAAGATTTTTATCTCCCGGAAAGGGATTTCCAAATTTCTCTTCTCAATCTCAATAAATCGTGTGTTATTCATAGTAAGTTTCAAGTTAGTTAATAAAAACAACAAAACAACTGTGAAACTATAAATATATTCTGAGAAGATTTTAATCACTTGACATAAAATACCCATTAAATATAATACTTACTCCGATATAGCTTCTCTATTGTAAATTTCATTAAGATTACTTAATTAAATGTACGAACATATTATTAGTTTTTATAAGGTATTTTTTGGTTGGAAAATACCTAGGTACCTACAAAACCTGTGGCTTTTCCAAAAGATGCATATACATATAATAAGACATGTATGTACTTATGTACTACTCACCAAGAGTAATATAAGTAGACTGGCTCGGTGGCTCAACACGTAGTGACTCCTGCCTTCTGAACCAAGAGTCGTGGGTTCGATCCCTACACCCTACCCGGGACAAGCATTCGTGTAATAAACATTTGTGTTTGTTCCGAATCTGGCTGTTTATGTTGGTATTTAACTATATATTTGTGGTACCTTCGTTGTTCTGATACCCATGATACAAGTGCTTAAGCTACTTAATTTGGGATCAGAGCAATTTATGTGATATTGTCAGATATTTATAGCTATTTTTCTACCTGTAAATAGTTTTTCGACTTTATATAGATAGATAGAAACTCTTTATTGCACAAAATTCAAAAATTACAGAAAAACACATAACAAACAAAAACAAAGTACAATTTAGGCGGTCTTATCGCTAATAGCGATCTCTTCCAGACAAATATGTCATTACTTACATTTATTTATTGTTGTAACTGTTCAGTTATGAATTGACGAGCAATAAAATGAATAAATACAGTTTAATTATATTGCTTAGTCTGAAAACAGTTTGTCATAAAAGACCTAAACCACAATCCCATTCTATTAGTATGTTTCCTCCGTTTCCTCATACTGGCACCATAACACTACTGATACACCGTGTAAATAGATATTTTTCCTTCTATGTTTCCAGGAATACGCACTGTAGCTACCTATATCTTTTTAGTGCACCGTAGCCAAATGGCAAAAAATACCGGCCAAGTGCGAGTCGGACTCGCGCACGTAGGGTTCCGTACCGTACCGTACAGACAGACAGACATGACGAATCAATAAGGGTCCCGTTTTTGCCATTTGGCTACGGAACCCTAAAAACGGAACCATGGCAAAGGAGGTCCATTTCTGCCAATGTCGAGGAAAAATTCACAAAGCTTTTTTGTTTACAGTACCTAATGAATACTTTATTGACAAGTATATCATCATCATCATCATCATCAGCCTATCGCAGTCCACTGCTGGACATAGGCCTCTTCAGTTGTTCGTCACTTAGGGCAAACGCCTGAAGGATATACCCATAATCGCCACGCTGGGCAGGCGAGTTGGCGATCGCAGGGCGTAGCTTCTCGCTTCGGTGACGCTGCTGCCCATCATCGGTCAGTGGGATTTAGCTACGCCTTCCATTTTGATGGTTATACCGCCACCAGTCGGTTGCCAGCGCCTCGTTTGTTATTCGGCAGGATGCACCACGGGCAGGTGAGGTTGGCTTGTAGCAAAAAGATGATAGGCTCTTACATCCCGACAAGTATAGGTTTTAGTAAATTATAACAACGTATATGTGAAAGGTAGACAGTGGGAAATAAACAAGAAAAGCTAGATAAAACAATAAATTTGGCCAAAAACCAGAGACAAATATAGAAAGTGCGGTTGGACAATGTTCAACAACGTATAGTTTCATTGCGACATATTAATCTCAGTTTTTAATTAATTAACGCACGTGAATTGTCTTGCTTCGTTTGTAAAATTAATTTTGCGTGACAAATTAATCGGCACAGCATAATCAAAGACTTGTGAATTAAACACAGATATACAAAACAGAATTTAAGCGGTTTTATTGTTCAAAGCGATCTCTTCCAGACAACCTTCAGGTAGACGAAAATAATATCTTCATTAGGAGTAAAGATGGGCAAAACAACGCTGCTCCTTGGGTAAAACTGATTAACTTTACTATAAAGAAAGCTAAAAATATGTTTTATAGATGACATGTTTGTTATACGTAAGTTTAGAGAGAGGTATAGCGAATTATCGCTCGAATTGAGCCGCCCGTCCTGCGGCCCTACTACAGAAAACGAAAACGATCGTTCGTTGAACGGATCGCGTATTTTTGCCCCATCAATCATCTCATTTGTACCTCCCGTGTTCAAATATATTAGTTATGTTGTTGAAAATCGACGTTGACGAATTTTAGTTTGTATATTCGAACTCGGGAGGGACAAATGAGAGGGATTTATGGAGCAAAAATACGCGATCCGTTCAACGAACGATCGTTTTAGTTTTCTGTAGTAGGGCCCCTGGACCTTCCCAGGAGGTCGGAGGCCGGAGGTCATTTGGAGGTAAGGACCTCCACCCTATAGAATACCGCTGCCAAATGACCTCCAGGTCGTATTTCCGGTAAGTAGGGTGAGTAGGGTTTCCGGAGCTCGTGAGGGATAGGGTTGGGCCGGCATGGCGGTGGTAGCTGGCAGCTAACTGACCAGTAACTTGCCTGTTCTCACAGCGACTTGGGCTTCTCCTTCGCTTTCCGTCATTCGTAGGGAAGCCATTTTGTCAAGCTACTATAAAAAAATGCGTATACATATAAACCTTTGAACATGGTTCCGTGGTTTCAAGACTTTGATGTATATTGATAGATTTCGAATGCATCTATTCTCAGATTGTAAACTGTTGACAATTTTCGTGGTAAGGAGTGCACTATTATTATTATAGTGCTAACGACTGTCCCCGGATTCGGACGGGTGCAATGCGCTACGAAACTTTCTAAAATGTCGATACCCCCTTTTCGCCCATCAGGGGAGTTCCAAATTTCGTAAGGGATGTAAGAGAGCGACCCATCTTTTCGCTTCAAGCCAGTCTCACCTGACCGTGGTGCCTCTTGCCGAATAACAAACGACGCTCTGGCAACCGAATGGTGGCGGTACAACCATCACAATTGAATGCGTAGCTAAATACCAGAGACCGAAGACGGGCAGCAGCGTCACCGGAGCGAGTAGCTACGCCCTGCGATCGCCAACCCGCCTGCCCAGCGTGGCGATTGGCCAATTGGATCGTTGGCCAAAGTGGCCTAACTGGAGAGGCCTATGTCCAGCAGTGGACTGCAATAGGCTGATGATGATGATGATTTTTAAAATTCAAGTCTCTATTTTACTTTTATGTAATGTACATGTGTGTAATATGCTTCAATGATATTTATGCCCATCGAAAGGACTAGAATATGACTGTAGGTAAGCTTATAAGTACCTACTTCATATTTTTTAGCTACGTGATGTAGTTTTTTCCAGATAAAACCGAATCTAATCCGGTTTTTACCCTTATCTGATACCGGTATTGATTGTAAGTTTATCAGTGTAAATGATCTCTTTGTAGGTAGTTAACAGCTGTTTCGATGCAGAAATAGAGACGATAAATAATATTTTATGTAGGTATCTAAGGCTAAGTGAATCCCATGACTTAGATAGATAGATAGATCTTTATTGCAAAAACACATGAATTGACTACGGCGTTTCAATTAGGCGTTTTAAGCCACGCTGGAGCCATCTTCAGCTATTATTTTTTACTACTTAATCGACTAGGAACAATGCTTTTTTGGTTCTCTTCATTTTGGGCTTCAGTTGTGCAAAGGTGTCATTTAGGTTAATGATAGGTGAAAATGGAACGCTACATCACAAGGAACCTAACTATGACCATAACACAACAATACGCCTACTTTCTCCACATCAGAATTGCACAAACACTTGCCGTGCAGTCATTTTAAACAACACTTTACCAGCAACTAATTTCGAGTTCAGTGACCTCAGTAACTGGAATCAACCGCTTCCAACCGGATCGGGAGTGACGTCACGCGGCGGCCATCTTGTCTCGCCTACTTTTTGCAATTTTTAACGGCGTTTCGCGGTCAAAATCTTTTCGTTTCGATATTTTTTAAGTTGCTGTTCTTGTAAGTTTTATGTACCTACTTGGGCTATATCTTAACTAATATTATAAAGCTGAATAGTTTGTTTGTTTGAACGCGCTAATCTCAGGTTTTGGTCCGAATTAAAAAATTCTTTTTGGAGTTGAGTAGACCATTTATCGAGGAAAGCTTTAGGCTATATAACATCACGCTGCAACTATTAGGAGCAAAGAAATAACGGAAAATGTAAAAAAAAAACGGGGGAAAAATAACTATTCCACGCGGACGAAGTCGCGAGCACAGCTAGTCTATGATAATGGTAAAAACTTATCAGACAAAATCTTGTACCTGAATTGACTCTATCCCAAAATTAGAAGTTAGCTTCCTGTAAATCCTACTAATATTATAAATGCGAAAGTTTGTTTAGATGGATAGATGGATGGATGTTTGTTCCTCTTTCACGCATTAATTACTGAACGGATTTTAATGAAACTTTACAGTAATATAGCTTATACATTGGAATAACATATAGGCTATGTTTTATACAAATATTCACGCGGGCAAAGCCGCGGGCAGCAGCTAGTACCACATAAATGTGAATAATAAATAAAGACAGGTAACAAAATCACTTTTCGGTTACCACCTCCATGCTTGTCTGTGCGTTTCTTGTAATGGCTATAGGTACACCGACGGACCCTGAAAGTCCACCAAAGTCACTTAAGTTGTGAAACGCCGAGTATACGGAGGGCGCCAGCCAGTCTGGTAAACCTAACTATCGGCTGAGAAACAAAAAGTCCATTAGTCCAGTTTTACGACTCCCACGGGAAGAAATGTGGCAGTGATTTGTATTATTTTCAGTTGCCACGCTGGCAAATACTGCCATAAAGAATCTTTACCGTGCTTAAACCTATTTTATAATTATAAACAAACCATTACTTATTATTTTATAATGTATAGTATTAGTGACGTAGATAAAATCTACCTTCCAAGGTTTTCCCTAAACAATCGTAAAAATGACAAATCAAAATAGAGATCATTTATTGTAATGTTAGCATAAATATTAGATCTATTTTTAAACATATTTTCATGTAAATTTCCAACTTTTAAATTATTATGTACGTACTTAAGTACTACATTTAGGCTGGAAACAGTGCTCGACCGATGCTTTGGCTATGCTCACCAAATCACGCGCGTACCGTCAGCATAGCTGTGTGCGCGTTCATAGACTTGCATTGATATAGTAACGCCGACCGACGGTCAGCGCTGACCATCGGTCGAGCACTGTTTCCAGCCTAAATGTAGTACTTAAGTACGTACATAATAATATAATATGTAGTTGGAAATTTACATGAAAATATGTTTAAAAATAGATCTAATATTTATGCTTCGTAATCTAATATTTATCCGTTCAGCGAACGATCGTTTTCGTTTTCATTTTGGTGGTAGGGGCCCTGGCCTGGGGGTATCCTACACTAGCTGTGGACTGTGAAAACCTAATGGTGATGATAAAACCTGAAATAAAGCAAAGAAGAATGTCTATCTTTATGTCACGTGAGTAAGTGATACCATTTATACGTAACATTCTCATATGGTTCGTGTTATATTCGGTTGACACCATAACCTTGACCAATATTATGTATAAATTTTCCGTGTGTGTGGTTAAGAGTTTTAGAGTTCAGAAGCGCGATTGTCGATCCATCCTACTAATATGATAAATGCAAAAGTTTGTTTGGATGGATGTTTAATGCTCTTTCACGCAAAAACTACAGAACTTAGGATCTTAATGAAACTTTACAATACTTAATATAGCTAATACATCAGATTAACACTTAGGCTATGATTTATGAAAATATCCATGCAGGCAAAGCCGCGGGCAGCAGCTTATTTACAATAATGAGGGTTTGAATCCGAGTCCGTATAGGTATGCAATGGTAAATTAAATTAAAACATTTGCATATATTGTACAACAGATGTCTATAATATTATACTTAGTTTTAAAAAAGAGTATTTTATTATTACATAATCTTTTTACACGGAACCCGATACTATTGAGCGGTTCGCTTAAAGCGTTAATGAATAATTTCCGCTAAAACAATACATATTTCTGCGTTTCTGTTTATTGTGTGAGGTCATTATTCATCTCCACGGTAATAACGTTTCATTATTGCACGTTCATGTCTGATGCTCATCATTACATCGTGTTAATTAACTGTTTTTGTATGAAGTAATCATTAATATTAGATAGAACATTGGAAAGATCCCAATTTCAATAAAAATAGTTTCTTTCGTATCATGATAAATAAATATCACATAAATTGTTCCTATACTAAAGTAGGTAGCCTAAGTACCTACTTGAAGTATCAGAACAACAAAGGTACCACAAATATACACAAAATATTATGTTCATCACACGAATGTTTGTCCCGTGGGAATCGAAACCGTGGTGGGTTCCAACCTTCCGTGGTGCAGAAGGCAACCTTCCATGGCTCACTTTTAGAAAGCTAAATTTCTAAAAATTTATTCGACCAGAAATGAACCCCAGCGCTTTATCTCGATTATATTGTAAAATTTTACTACATAAAATCCATTCTCTATTATATTGGACGGTAAATGAAGTGCCTTTCTAAATGTGTAGTCTACAAGAATTTGCACTGGGTTTACAAACATTTTCTTGAAGACATAACTTCTGTAAAGAATGTTTGTGGAAAAGACGTTACAAAGCTACAGTTCTGGAAATCATTTCCCACGGTCTTATTGGGGCTTACCCCAAAAATGTACTGAAGAAACAGACCGTGGAACATTCTTTAACTTATCAAAAATTATTTTTTGACTTATCAAAGGCTTACTTTAAAAGTAGGAAGTGCATTTTGACAAAATAGTAAAGATGTATGGCTCTTGAATAAAGTGACGTCTTATTGCTCATCGCATCTCTCTGTCTAAAAGCTGTAAGCTTTATAATCCCACGAAAAGTGAATTTATTGGAATTCATATGTAAAATATGGAAAAGCAGTTTTCTACATTATCACGTATGACATAAGATTTCCTTTCGCATTTCCCCTAATTGATGTAAACATGGTATACCTACATACATATTTATCATTGTATACAAATTTTCACACCGCCCAATTTTAGATACTTGTAAGCTTTCTAAACAGATAATTTCTAAGGGCAACTCCAAGAAAGGGCTTAGAAAGTTTCACAAATGAGAAACTGGCCCTGTAATAGATAAAACTTGCTGCTTCACCTATTATAATATAAATAATTAACGCATCAAAGTTTATGATTTGATGATTATTGATTTTAATATTGCTCATCGAGACCACAAACTGTAGAGTTCATGTCGGTTCTTTTCTATACCTAGAATCCTTTTTCGAATTCGGCGGTACTTATTTTTATTGTGATACGATTCATAAACGTTAGTCGTTAATATGAATGAAGGTTATCTTTAATTTAAATCTTCAGTATGAGACACTTAAGGACATTGAACACTAAAATTATAGGCGAGCCTCAGGCAAGCTTCACTGCTCAAACTAAGTGTAATAATTATTCGTCCAGACAAAACCATTTATAAAAATGTAAAAATTGCCGTAACGAAGTGTTAAAATACAAAAACTATTTCCAAATATCAAGGACAAAACGAAAAGTGACATTAAAACTTAGAGTTCACAAAATCCAAAATGGCGGAAATGTTCAATAGACTGAAGATGAAGAAGAATGACAAGAGCAGCACCAGTGTTTACTCTATGGTTTCCTCCAGTGACCTGACGCTGGGCAGCCTGGAGATCTGGGTGGACCTGCCCGACGAGATCAAGTACGACCCTTCGCTGGCTCCCTTCAAGAGGCTGTATGAACAACACCATGGTGAGTTATATGTGCTACCAGTGTAAAACTCATACAACACATACATCTTTCTTTCGTGCCTTATTTACCGTGTCTCCCGTGTCTCGAACTTCCGTGTCTTAAAGCGCCAATATGGTCGTATCAGCGTCATAGGCGTCATTATCATCAGCCTATATCAGTCCACTGCTGAACATAGGCGTAGCCGTCATATCTGCATGAAATACCATCGTTTTCGTATTTCTACATACGCACGGTTCTTATCCAGGTCATTTGTAGGCCACAACTGAGTGGAGCTGCTATCACTATTCTCTTAGAATTAGAGAGAGCTCAAAGGGCAGTAATTAAGGTAATGACTGGCAAGCCCCGAAAATATTCCACAACAAAACTTTATGAAGAAACTCAACTTCTTTCGGTTCGTCAATTGTTCATACTCAACTCTGTCCTACGCCACCACAGACACATTGACCCCACTCAGCTACCGTACCAGCGCAAAAGACGAGTCCGTACTCCCGTTCCCTCTTTTAACACATGGTTTGCCCGACGACAATCATATTGGACGGGCCCATTCCTATATAGGTACTTTAACGATTTGCTCAGTATCGCTAATCTTAATAGTAACTCATTAAAACCTCTTTTGAAGAAAAGTTTATTGTTATTAGACTATAATAAAACTGAAAGTGTCTGTAGATACAAATAATCCAAATAAAATAGGTTATTAAATATTTAATAAAAAATAAATAAAGATAGGATATAAGTAGAAAGTATGTAGAACGTAGTAATCATAATAATAATTTAAATACAATACACGTACAATTTAAAAAGGGAAAACTCACAAATATTTATTGTAGGCTCCACATACTCACAGAAATACACAGGTCAACATACACTCTCGTCCATGCCTCGCTACAGCGCAAGCGGTAAGCTCGCTGCGCGCCATACGCTTGGACCACACGCCTAGGCATAATAACTGCTCGGACAATAAACACGGTGCATGGTTTAAATAAAAATCTACCCTCTCACTTATTAAGGCGAACTTAATAACATTAAGTTCGCCTTTTGTACCATTTTGTGCAATAAAGTTTTAAATAAATAAAAATAATAGTATGTTATTGGTATGTGTAGCTGTTTTAACGCATAGTTTAGTTTATTTAATATTATTATATGTATAGTTATGTTATGCTCGAAATAAAACTAATTTAAAAGAACCTGTAATGGTGCGGGGTGGAGGATCGACGACCTGAGACACAGGACTAGTCCTAGTTCAGGTGTCGGTCCGCCATATTCTTATAGCAGTCTCATAGACCATAGAAATAATAATGTACCTACCTACATAACAAACTTTTCTAGTTTTACTCTTGTTGTTACTTGTTATTTGTTTATATGTGATTGTGTAAGATTATGTGTGAGAAATAAACGTTTATTATTATTATTATTATTATTAACTGACTGAGCCAAAACGCGACCTCTTTTAGGCTCTCCCATTTGTAACATTGCTCTTGTCATGTGGTGTACTCAGTAAAGTACGAATATGTTGGGGGGACATCGGGAAGGGCGTGAAGAAACAGAGAGAGCACCTGCGTTTGCGTGTGCGCCTACGTACCTAAGAAGACTATCGTCTTAGGTATGCACACGATCAGTACCTTCTGAAGACTTGGTCTCATTAAAGATTTGCCGCGTTTCCGAATTTTATCATTAGGTATAAATACATACATCGTTCTCGTCTGTGTCCCAGGAAAGCCAAAAAAATGTTGATACTTTATTTGTAAATGAAAACCGGAGAATTTAGTCGAGGAGGTGTTTCAATGCCAAATTCTTGACTGCTGCTATCGAGAAATTTTATGACAATTTTGACTTGGCTCGATGTTAGAAAGATGATTCATTTCATCTCTCTTCAAACAAAAGTTCTTTTACATGTTTTATTATACGTTTCAGGCAAACTGGATATACCTGAGGACCTGGAAGAGGGAGATGAAACGATATTCGACACGAAGACCAGTGAACTACGAACGGTCGGCGAGCATGTTCAGAACCAAAAAGACGCTCATTGTAATAATAGCGGAAGTAGGTAAGGACAGAGGGAGATGTGGTTTTTATGCTACTCGTCTAAGGACCAAAATTAAGATGCTTGGTGGATATAAAACATATCCTTTGCGATGCAGCATAGCACATCTCTGGTGGAAAAGCACCCTTAGTGCTTAGTCACATAGCTTCGTAGCTTAGCTTTATCACCGTCGCAGCATGTAGTTGCATCTCTGTTGTAAAGGCAACCTAAAGTTTATTATGGAGCGATGGTTTGCCCATCAAAACCCGGCTAGCAATCGCATTAAAACCAAAAAATGAAACGGGAATATTGGATGATTCTTGGAGATTTTTCGGGAAACAGGAAACCCGACCAGGGATCCAGAATGGGCCTGTTTCCGTAAAAAATGTAATTAGTCCGTCTTTTAGATTGTTCAAAAATAAAAGACACGTATTTTTTCATTTGTAAATTAAACCAAAAATGACAAAGATATAGCCCGTTAAAATTACGCGTGACGTCACAGAGTGGGAGTTTTTTCGCCACTACGTAGCGTCAAAGACCCCCACTCCTAAATTTTGATGCCTTGTATCTTTGTTATTTTTTGTTTAAATGAAAAAAGAAAAAATACGTGTCTTATATATTTTTATAATCTAAAATGCGGACTAAATATAATGTAATTATTTTGACCCTGGAAACATCCCCATTAGGGCTACTTGCCTGTGGTCACAGCCATTTGAACTTTTGCCCATAAATAACGCTTACTCTATAATTGCTATGTCGTTCTTGGTTTCATAGATTTTTTTATTCAAGACCGTTTGTAACTCTTTTTGTTTGTTCCGTAGGTTAATGGACCCTTTGAATGGACACAAAGAGAAGGAGATTAAATCATCCAAAAATCAGCGAGTAAGTGTTTCAGTCATTATTTATGTAACGAACGAAACAACATATTTTAATTTTATAATATTACACGCGCTACAAGCATAGATATAACACGTCTTTTCTTGTATTATATGACATATCAAAAACATAGCTTTTCCGTAGCTACTTAGGCTTATCTTTCGGTTTTTACCAGGCAACTACTTCCAAATCAAATAAGAAATAGCTAAACTTAAACAGGAGTACTCGATAACAAAATACTTTTCTAAATAACGAATGAAGCATCGGATAATGACTGAGGTCAAAAAGTTGTATCTGCGTTGTGTAAAACAAGGCGTTAATTATAACGTTTTTTTACGTTTTGACTAACGCCATCTATCGATGTCTGTCGGAACTATTAGATATCTTTAGCAAAACAGCATAACATTGTCGCTGAGCAGTACAAACATCACTTTCTACCTGAGTCATCATCATCGTCAGCCTATTGCAGTCCACTGCTGGACATAGGCCTCTCCAGTTGCTCGCCACCTAGGGCAAATATCTGGAGGATAATATATATAATCGCCACGCTGGGCAGGCGGGTTGGCGATCGCAGGGCGTAGCTTCTTGCTCCGGTGACGCTGCTGCCCGTCATCGGTCTGTGGTATGTAGCTACGCTTTCTATTGTGATGGTTATACCGCCTGAGTACCTATTGCTTAATGAAGAAGATATCTTCCTTCTCATTAGATGCAGTTCTTCGGTCGGATCTTCAAGTTGTCCGCTCTGGTCGGGTGCTGGATCCTGCTGACCGTGTCGCTCGTCATGAACCGCGAGAAGTCGGATGTCGTGCTGCACACAGCTGTTCCGCAGAATGAAGTCAAAGGTACAGTGAGTAACATTGATGATGACGGTCAGATCATGACAAGGTACACGAACCAACTTGTAACAGCTTAAAATGTTCTTCATAACAGCAGTTTACCAAATATGAGGCCAATGAGCCGTGTTTCTTCACTCCTTTATTAAGATGAAACAACAGCTTGATATGACGGACAGATTTCAAGTGCAAGACTAAATTTCTTAGCGGTTATTATGTTTGCACGGACATGTGATCCTAGAGCTGAATTTCTCGACAGGAAACCTTTATACCAGATCTCAGAAACATTTTGCCCTAAGCCCGTAGCCTAACCTGTGTTGCTAGTGGGAAGTAGCTTGCACCCTTGCAAGCTCAGGTAGCGCCGAAGCATAGGTACGGCCTCATCCCTGGAATGACAAGAAGCAGATTTCAAGCGGGTGGAACTCTTGGTCCAGGAAGGGCAAGAATGTACTCTTATTGAGTGCTCCCCGTTCAGACCTCGTGCAACGGTGTAGCTCATGTGGCTGCACCCATCATACCGTTACCCGACCCCAATGAGTGGGTCGGGTAACGGTACTCAGTGCTCAGCTCTTGGCGGACGAAGGGAGGTTCAGAGGTACGATACGATGCTGTGCGAAACATTTACCCCTAAGACAGCACTAGCAACCACTATACTAATGACGCAGTCAATTAAATGGTTTGTCTTACAGAATACGAGCTGCAACCCACCCTCGGGAGGATCCTGGTGGCCGTCACCCTCACCGGGCCCTTCAGCCAGGCGAGCAGGAACGACAGCGACGGCCGGCTTCATCTCTGGCTGCACAGGACCTCTGGCACACTGGCAAATGAACAGGTATGGTGGAAGATTATGGGAGTTTGTTGCTTGACAGCTGTTTTGCAATAATCAGCAGTACCTACTCTTAGAAAAATTAAGCAACATAGTTAAGGACGCTTTCTAACGGGGCAAGGGAAGTTGCAATAGAAATGAAAAATGCACTATAAAAAACCGGCTAAGTGCGAGTTGAACTCGCGAACATAGGGTTCCGTAGGTACACAGTTAAATAAATGTTTTTCTTTATTCTTTATATTGGAGTTGATGGTTACGGAAAAAAGTCAGACAAATAGTCATGACCCATCTATATCTCATTCTGTTTTTTTGCCATTCGACTACGGAACCCTAAAAACAACGTGCAGACGCTGTTGCTGTTGGCATATCACAGTGGCTTCTCGTCGCCTGATGGAAAGCGAAAGAGAAGTCCAAGTCGCTGCGACAACGGATACGTAACCACAATTTGTCAGTTGCCACCACCTTACAGGATCTGCTTTGAGCAGAGGGGCAACACAGAGGTTCTCTGATGACCTGTTTGATTAGACTGTTTTCAAATAATGCAGTGGCACCTTTCAAAACACTCGGATTAAAGCCAATTTAGTAAAAACCATAGTGCAGATGCAATAATGCATTAGTTTATCCGAATTTCCTCTATAAATGAAACATGAGTGCACCACTCATGCCATAAAATACTTGACTTTTCATCTTGTCTCGAGTTATGCAATAAAATCCATATATACGTTGAAACAAAGGCCAGAATACCCATCGATAATTTTATTGTGCCCGGGAGTTTCCGCGCTTCATATAAATATTACCTACAGTATCCATAAATGAAACAAATTGGAAACCACGAATCTATTAAATAATAGAAGTGAAGTACATCTGTTTTATTAAGGAAAGTACAGTTATTAAAACTCTCATACAACAGGAAAACTGTAGGAATAATTCTATAAATACCTATCTAGGTTTTCATAACTTACTGTATAGGTACCATAAAAATATGATTTGGAAATTTATATTGTTTATGATACCTACCTACATGCATAAAACGTGCGTTATGGCAAAATAATACATATAGGTAACCGTCCCACTTCTTCCCATGGAAGTCGTAAGAAAGAGTAGACTAAGGAACTTTTTGAGATTCCAGTTCCTGCCGGCGGTGTAGTTTCCTCGCCTGGCTGGCGACCACCGTATTTGAAGCACCCGTGAAGTGACTTCGGTCACGTTTCGGGATCAGTCTATGTATCGCCTGAATAATTTACGGGCCAGCAGAGCAAAAGTCACTGATTTGGTTCCTTGTCTGTTTCCTGCATATCAACTAACCTGCATATCAACTAACAGCCTCCTAAGCTAAGAGTCCCCTAAGTAACATTTCGGCTAAAATAGCAACCATACTAAAATTAGTTAATCTAACATAAAAATGCCTTGGCCATTTTTATAGTTGGGTAGGTACACACACATTGCATTTTATAAACATCAGTTTATGCCTATAAAATGCATTGAGTGTGTATGCATTATACCTAGGTACCTATGATGTACCTAGGTTATAAATGCGATTGTTTACAGACATCTTGGAACAATATGTGCTTGCGATCAGATAAACAGTTTATGATGTAAAATTCAGTGTTATTGTAGCCTATCTTTATTACCACGTACCTACTATAAAATATGAACTATCATTAACATAGAATAACTCAGTATTATTCATATAGAGAATATTTGGGGGATAGCAGTCAAAATATTTTCCACCTAAATAAATAAATAAATAACCCAAGACATGCCACGCTGGGCCAAACAGCGCCATCTAGCCCCAAACTAAGCCGAAGTTGTACTATGGGTATTAGACAACTGCAACGCGCAAGTGAAGTTTTCATCACAACTAACTATAGGTATATACGACCAAAAAATTGTATGAGTAGAAGCTTTGTCTGGAAATATATGTTTTTTTACTTCCAGAACTCTTCAATGTGGACAGTCCAGCTGCAGCCCGAGGATGTCCTGGACTTCTCGCCCAGCACCTCGGAGACCAGGACTCTAGTTCTGGATGAGAGGCCAATAGTACAACACGAGCTCAATAGTACAAATTACGAAATACGGGACCAAATAGAAATTAATGGTAAGTTTAAAGAGTTTATAATACTTACCTACTAGTCCTTACTAGTTTTATAAATGCGAAGAAAGCTTTTAGTGCAGTCAATGAAGCATTATAGCTCCGAATTTTTTTACTGTGAACCGAATTGCATACAGTTTTGGGATTAGGTTCATCTTACCATTAACTTCAAAAATGAAAATGATTTGAACTCCGCCACCACCATGGGGGTGGTTGCCACCCCTTCTCGGGGGTCAATGGTTGTTTTTTCAAAATAACCTTGACTTTTTTGAAAACTATGTGTCCTAAAGCAGCCAAACTAATACAATCTATAAAACTCTTCATAATAAAGTTAATTCTAGGCGGAATATGATTAATTTTAGTTTTGGTGGAAATGGCACTTATTTAAACCCATTGATTGAAAAGAAAAAACATTCGATGCTCCGCTTATTTGCAATATAGCTCACTTATTTTACGTGCAAAAGACTTTTGATAAAGCTCATTTTAAAGCTTATTTCAAGCACTACAAAACCCTTTTCGATTAGAAAGCATAAAATGCATTTGCTCGCTGCTAGATGGCATTGACTACATCGATGAAATTTCAGATAAAATAAAAAACGGCTTTGATCTTTAATATCTAGCTTAATATTGCACTTAAAATACTTTGTAAAAAACCAAATTGTTCATTGTTTTACCTGCTACAGTTTCGTTCCTTATAAAATTTTCGATAAAACGTATATTTTTGGAGATATTTGAAAAAAACTGATGAAAATCTTGAAAAATTTGCGAATTTTCAATTGCCAATAACTTGAAAAGTATTAGATTTTTCGAGAAACTTTATAGAAACTTTTTTGCTTAAAATTAGATCTTCAATCGATATCCGAGGTTATTTTGAAAAAACAACCATTGACCCCCGAGAAGGGGTGGCAACCACCCCCATGGTGGTGGCGGAGTTCAAACCATTTTCACTTTTGAAGTTAATGGTAAGATGAGCCTAATTCCAAAATTTCATGCAAATCGGATCACAGTAAAAAAATTCGGAGGTTAGCCCGTATTTTTCGCTTCATTGACTGCACTATTTGTCTGTCGCACTTCTACGGCAAGACTTACCAATTCAAATGAAAAGTTGCATAGAGCCTGAAAGAGAACATTACCTACTAAGCTCCATTTTGCCAAAAGGGGGATAAAAAGTTATATAAATACTCTTTATTGCACACCAAAACTTTACTTAGAATTTATCGTTAGAAGCGAAAAAGACGATTGAGGGAATATTTGGGAACGGAGGAGGGGAGGTCTATGTCCAGTTGTGGCCGTTTGCAGGATGATGATAATGATGATGAAGATGCGATTCTGGCAATACAATGAGTGTTTCCTGTCAAAAGAAATCCACCAGATGGCATCACATATAATGCAGGTCCTACTGTTACGTGATTGGTTCATTTTGACTTGGCACTGACATTTACATAGCAACCGACCAATCACATGATAGCTGGACCTGTCTTTCATGTGGTGCCACCTGGTGGATTTCTCTTTTCAGAAAACTTTTGCCCTCATCCCAGGGCATCGCGACTTCAAGGTAGGCCAGATCCGCCTAGCTACAGCCGTGGGCGGTAGCTAAAGGCTGATACGTTACCTTCCAGATACGCGGGTGACGCTGCGCATGGCCAGCACGGCCAACAGCACGGTGCCGCTGACGGTCAGCTACCAGCTGGGCCCGCTGGACGAGAGGGACGGCATCATATACTCCACCGTCCTGCTCGCCTCACTGTACCTGCTCATTATTTTTGAGGTTAGTCATTTATGTCCCTTCCGAAGACCCCCACAGGAAACGTCCCCCACGACACGTCCTCCAGGGCGATGTCGATCCCATAACGCTACTATGAAATCCAGAAACCGTCTGGGGGCGTCTCCCAGGAAAAAATTTACTCGACTGGAAATACAACCTTTGATTTGCCTGCGCGTTAGGCTTAAAGCTCTAAAGTTGTCAAGGACATCGATCGATAGAAGAATCAATAAGTCGACGTCGACCGATACCGATCACTCCGATCAGTATTGTTGAAAGTCTTGTCACCGTCGTAAGGTTGCTGGACTACCGGTCTTCTATCGGTTGCATTTTGGAGAGTGTGGTACGGATTATTTTATTCAATTCCATCTGCCCCTTTCCATCGGACGAACAGGAATATGGCGATGAGACACTGATTTATGATGCAGGTTGCAAAAACTCGCACAAAGCGCTTTGCTGCTTCATTCATAGTGGGAACGGCTAAACTGTGGAACTCATTACCGGAGTCCGTGTTCCCAGAAGGATATATAATTTTCAGATTTTCAAGGTGAGAGTGAATCGGTTTTTGTTGGGTGAGCGCGCTTCGTATAGCTCCAACATCGTTTAAAATCAGGCTAGTTGGGGTCAAGAGCCCATTCCTTATTTAAAAAAAAATCTATCCTAATCTATTTAAATAAAATCATTGTTCCTCTTCCAGATAGTAAACCGAACGATAGCGGCTCTGCTCTCGTCGTCCCTCGGGATAGCCGTGCTGGCCATCAGCGGAGCGCGGCCGTCGCTGCCCGAGCTGGTCTCCTGGCTGGACGTGGAGACGCTGCTGCTGCTGTTCAGCATGATGCTGCTGGTCGCCATCCTGGCGGAGACCGGCCTGTTCGACTACTTGGCCGTGGTCGCTTTTGAGGTTGGTAGTGTTGGATAGATAGATGGTAGACTGGTGAGCGCAGGGGCGCGATCCACACATAGGGGCGGAACTGTGCAGTGGGTGCAACCACACCGTTGCACGAGGTCCGCCCGAGGAGCATCCCCGGCTCCGGGGAGCAATAGGAAAACTTACAGATATAGGATAATTAGGAGTAACCTAGTATCCAAAGACAGCACCTGTTCTCAAATATGGCCTGCCTATATAAAATTGTCTCTGAATTTCAGGTGACGGGTGGACAGACGTGGCCCCTCATCAACTGCTTGTGTTTCTTCACGGCGTTTTTCTCCACGTTCCTAGACAACGTGACCACAGTTCTTCTTATGACACCTGTCACTATAAGGTAACATATCTGACAACAACACTGCAATTGCTCGGATCCCAAAATACAACGCTTGATCCATCCATTTCATTCGACAGTTACCCCCTGCTATTACATCATATAACACCATTATGTTTATCTTCCAGGCTATGTGAAGTGATGCAGCTAAATCCGGTACCCGTTTTGATGTCGATGGTAATCTTCAGCAATGTGGGGGGCGCGGCGACCCCAGTGGGAGACCCGCCCAACGTAATCATAGCTAGTCATCCTACTATGTTGGAGCAGGTAAGAGTCAGTCTGTCAGTGAAGCGAGAGAGCATTTCTTTGTTTCGGGAATGGGGTACCCAGTGAAATTATTATATTAGGTTCACTGCCATTCTATCATCAGCACATTTGTAGGATTAATAAGGCTGTAAGTATAGCTCTTCCGGCATAGGCTTTCAAAAGGGGAGTGAAGCGGTGTCTCGGATGTTTGTTACTCCTTCAAGCGATAAGTACTGAAAGGATTTCAATGAAACTTAACAGTAATATAGCTGATACATCAAATAAATCACCATCATCATTATAATCCTCCAATGAGGCCTTTGTCTAGTAGAGGATATTAGACATTTGACACTTGTTGTCATTTGTCATTGACAGTTGACATTGGACACTTGTAATTTTTGGGGGGAATTTGTCATATTAGTCACCACCCTCGGCAGGTGGGGTAAAACGTACTGTGGTGAAATTAACACATAGGATATATTCACACGGGCGAAGCGGTGTCCTGCAGCTAGTAGGTATGTTAATATACTAAAACCACAGAGGCTGTTAAGTAAAGGATAAAATTTAAATATCTTCTTTTCAGAATATAAATTTTACAACGTTTACACTGCACATGGGCGTCGGCATCCTGCTGGTGTGCGTACAGACCTACTTTCAGCTGCGATTCATGTTTAGAGACATAAGCAAACTACGGCACAGCGTCCCTAGGGATATATTGGGTAAGTTTAATATAGGTACCTATTCATCTATCATAAGCCGATGAGACAGACAGGCAGTAGTATTGGTGATGTGTCCATGGACATCAGCAATGCAGGGCGATTACTTTTTGACTTCAGACCGGCCGCTTGAACATCTACCACATATAGCGAAAAAATAAACGGCCTAAGAGTAGTTTCATTGTAAATGAATGATTGGCTGTGGAATACTACCCTCGATGATCCTAGCTAACATCATTTAGCTGGGGTCTGACGTTCAAAGTGAGCGATCGCTAATGCGCATAGTTTGTTGTGGCACCAAATTTATTTCATCTTACCTAATTGTCTACCTAACATTCAGGTTTGAGTTACTAGAGAGACTAGACGAGACGCGCTACCATACATCCTTTTGATGTGTATTAAAAAAACCCAAAATTTTGTTTTTCGTAATGCCAAAAAACAACTATACGATATAGTTACGAATATATTCTACTTTCAGAGCTGCGACAAGAAATAGCAGTCTGGAGGAGAGCAGCCGGTTCCCTTTCGTCGTACTCCCGGGACGAGGACCTCGTCAGGAGAGCGCTGGAGAAAAAGGTTATAGTGGTAGAACTCGAGGTTTTTACGCAAAACGTTCACAGATGGCTCTGTTTCATTTTGAGGTGATTGATAATGTAAATAGGTAATATATCAGGGACGTAGTAGCTGCCATATCAATTATACGGGGGCCCCAGGCCGTTCCCATCCTAAGGGCCCCAAGCAATAATTTATAAGGGAGTCCGCCCACTCACGCTACGCTTCTGTAACCTGCGTAATTAAGTCTGAACACAGTCAAGCGGAATCTTGGTCAATTTCGCTTTGGACCACGTATCACTGTCTCGCCAGTACTGTGTCGCCAGTGCCACTTGGTACCCACTGCCAGTGGCACTGGGGACACAGTCGGACTTAGCAGGTACACATTCTCCTTTCGAGAAAAGGTTGTGGCCCTCGGTGGGATGTGTCCCATTATGTGTCTGCCCTCCAATTCGGGCCTCCAAATTTTTGCCTAAAGTGGCGAATAACTGGAGTGACCTATGTCCAGCAGTCGACAGAGATAAGCTGGTGATGATAATGATAATGATGATGATATTAATTCTTGATTGCAGGTGAACAAGCTGAATAACGCTCTGATGAGGCGCGAGGCGGGCGGCGGTGCGTCACGGACTGACCCCATGTTTTGTTCCACTCTTGCGCAGATGAAACAGAAGGTACCACTTATGATATTTTTCTTGTAGTCTTAATTCAAGCCGTATCTGTATTTTATAAGTAATAATATTTGCTTAAAAATAAGGCCATACCTATTGCTATAAAATGACGTCATACAATAAGTTTTGTACTTTGAAGTCGACCGACGTGATTTTAGTGGCTTAAAACCTAGCATTATAAAATATATTCGAAACATTGTTTATAAGTGATTGAAAACCTTATTTTTTATATTATGTCGTTAAAAGGATTCGGGTCTTAATAACTAAATGTATTTTGACCGGCATTACTAAACTTAAAGCTTCACTCATCCCAACTTCTAAAGTGTTTGATATCTGCCAACTTAAGCTCTGAATAAATGTTGTCTGCAGTACCGAATAAGGGACAAGCAGCTTCTGATCAAATCGGCCATTTGCGTGTCATTCGTCGTGGTCGTGTTCTTCCTACACGCCATACCGGAATTACGTAAGTATTCGTTTTTTTAACCCAATCCTACTTCCTACTAATATTATAAATGCGAAAGTTTGTTTGGATGGATGGATGGATGTTTGTTCCACTTTCACGCAAAAACTACTGAACGGATTTTAATGAAACTTCACAGTAATATAGCTTATACATTGGAATAACACATAGGCTATGTTTTATACGAATATTCACGCGGGCAGCAGCTAGTAAGTAATAGTAACACGGAAGCGTGTCTGCCAAGTTCCAAGAGAATTGGCGACCGCATAGATCTCTGCAAAAATGGCTACTCTATTTTTCTTGAATAAGAAATCCCTTACATTTGTCCATTTTGTTTATCAAAAGACATCAGACTGTGCATTTTAATGCTCACTGGCGTAACATTTGAGGCCCTTGGGGCATTCATCAAATTTTTTATAAATACATCTTCTATATTTATAATAAATCTGTAGAGAGGTCAATTCTGTACATTAAATATATTATTTTCAAAATAACTATCAGGGGATGATTAGTGATCGATACTGATGCCAAAAATGCAATCAGTAAAATTTTTGTCTGTCTGTCTGTCTGTATGTTCGTTATAGAAACAAAAACTACTCAACGGATTTTAACGAAACTTGGTACAATTATTTTTCATACTCCTGGGCAGGTTATAGGGTACTTTTCATCACGCTACTATTAATAGGAGCAGAGCAGTGAAGGGAAATGTTATGAAAACGGGAGAAATTTTTTGAACGCGCATCTCTCAAAAACTACTGCATGAAATTGAATACGATTTTCACTAATGTATTACTAGAGGTCTAACTTAAAACATAGGTATAGGTATAAGTATTTTATGGAAGTCCGTTATTTTTGAAACCCGATATCCAAGCGTGCGACGCCGCTGGCACAGCTAGTTATTGTATTAAATTAATGTTGGGGGTTCAGGTTCCCTCCTGACCGAGAGGGGGTAATATGCCGGTTTAAGACCCTGAAGTTAGGTCGTCGTCACTGTTAATGCTTTTCTTCTCATAACACTCCATGTCAATGATCATAGTTTATTTGAATAACGTTATTTTTCCGAGCAGAGAGATTATCCTTGGGATGGACAGCACTCTTGGGCGCTCTTCTGCTACTCCTGCTAGCCGAGAGGGATGATTTAGAGCCGATCCTGGCGAGGGTGGAGTGGTCTACCCTTCTATTTTTCGCAGCTCTCTTCGTACTCATGGAAGTAAGGACACAAGTATATATAAGAAGCTATCCTCTATGTGTTCCCTGATCAATCTACATCTTTACCAATATTATACAGAGGAAAGATTTGTATTTTTTTTGTGTGTGTATGTTTGTATTGTACTATCTACCTTTCAGTCACCATTAATCGCTCCCTATATTTTTGTGGTTAGATATACAGATATCATATAGGTATAGGTCCATTGTACTTGCAAGAGAGGTAGGGCATAGCGAATCTTCACTCAAATTGAACTGCCCGTCCGGGGAAGGGCTTCCACCCTATGGCACCGGACACCCGGTGATAAGGGATTCCGGAGCTCGTGGGATGTTAGGGTTGGGCCGGCATGGCGGTGGCAATTGACAGGTAACTGACCAGTTACTTGCCCATTGTCACAGCGACTTGGCCCTTCTCTTTCGCTATCCATCAGGCGTAAGCCTTTATGTCGAGCTACTATTAAAAAACTCTCTTTTTTATTGTAGGTACAGTCGGGATGTAATATCAATGATGTTTTTAAGAACCTTGCATTCTTTTCTCAGGCTTTATCAAAACTAGGTTTGATCGCGTGGATCGGCAAGATGACTGAGGCTGTGATCCTGCAGGTTGGGGAGCAGTCGCGATTAGCTGTTGCCATCATGCTGGTGTTATGGGTGAGTATGGATGGTTACCGCAACTCTAAAGAAGGACTTGGGTAGTTGGAAGATTTTAAGAGAAAATGATCAGCTTTTTGATGTTGCCTTCGATCCTTGAGCATCTAAATTGTTGGCCGGTATTTTGTTCTTCAGCAAGTAGGCTCTTCAGAAAGAACTGTCAGTCCTTCTAATATTGTGTTTAAATGAAGAATATTTGTATGCATTGTTACGTTGGCTCCATGTTTGTCCTCAGAATACTTCCGTAGGCTTTTGTGGAGAAACCTATAGAGGTGAACTCACGAGTGCTAGGCCACAAATTCCCGGATCATAAGCCTTGCTTTGACCTGCTAAAATACCCTGACCCTTTAGCACTTTCACTCAAAACAGTTTCTCTTCCTCCTTCAGGTATCCGGCATAGCTTCAGCGTTCGTGGACAACATCCCGCTGACAACCATGATGGTGCGAGTGATGGCCACGCTGGCCGACCCCAACGGGCTGGGTCTGCCTTTGGCGCCGCTGGCGTGGTCACTGAGCTTCGGGGCCTGCCTCGGTGGTGAGTGTTGGACATCCCACTGGTCACCGTGATGGTGATGGCAACGCTGGCCGGCCCCAACGGGCTGGGTCTGCCGCTAGCGTGGTCGCTGAGCTTCGGGGCCTGCTTCAGCGGTGAGGATTGGACATCCCGCTGGTCACCGTGATGGTGAGGGTTACGCTGGCCGACCCCAAAGGGCTGGACATGCTGCTCACGCCACTAGCCTGGTCGCTAAGCTTCTTGGCTGGTCTTGGTGATGAGTATTAGACTCTATTGATGATCACTATAAGGGCCATTGTGGTTTCTGGGCTTAGAATAGGACCACCGCATCTCATCCCGTGGGTGTCGTAGAAGACGATTAAGGGAATATTAGGAAACAGGCAGCAGCGTTTACCTGGGTACAAATAAAACCTACTGCGGTCACCATTCCACTTGTCAAGCGGACAAAGGCAAATCCCCAAATGACAATTGTTATTGTCTATGTCCAGCTGTGGACGTTTGCAGGCTGATGGTCTTCTTCTTCTTCCCAGGAAACGGCACACTAATAGGAGCTAGTGCCAACGTGGTGTGCGCAGGAGTCGCCGAGCAGCACGGCTACCGGTTCACGTTCGTGCAGTACCTGAAGATAGGCTTCCCCATCATGATCGGGAACCTGCTAGTCGCCTCCGTGTACCTGCTGTTCTGTCACTGCGTCTTCACTTGGCACTGATATTGGGTCACTGTTATTTTTCGAAAGTATTTTATCACCGGTATTTTTCAAACGCATCATTTGATTCGCATAGGTAAATCATTTGCGTTTTAAAGCAAATTCAATACGCAATAAAATAAATTTATAGCCTAGTCCATGGCAATATCAGAGACAGTATTTTGTTAGTAATGACGTTTTATGAACAAGGGTAGATTTCCGTTCCTGCGGACACCGCATTACAGACCGACGAGGATGTTTTGGCACGCGAGTGACATTGACACAAGGGCGGTACTGTCAAAAGTGACATTGTATGAGGGCGGGAGTTAGTTCCGATTTCGGCTACGGGCCAAAACAATCTTGTCTGGAAACTCAGATCCCTAAAATACCTACCTTAATATTTTATTACTTGGATAGGTATTGAAAACAAAACTATTTTAGTTCGAGATTAAATACAAATATACCTAGTGCTTGGGTAACCTGGGTATTGTATAATAATAAAGCTAGTAGGTAATTTATTGTTTAGATAATTATCGATAGTAATTAAAAATAATTACTAGCAATAATTATCTTTTGTTATAAGGAAAAGTAGTACTAAAATTTGTAAATAAAAATTAATAATTTATTGTTGATAATTGTACATTGATTTTATTACTATTGTTGCAATGTTTTCAAGTACGTATTTTTTAATAAATAGAAGTATTATTACAATGAAATTTATCTTTTCTATGATATTACATAATTTAAAGTCTTTTAAAATTATAATTTTAGATTAATAAAAATATGCATTACCATCTTATGGATTTATTTTTAAAGCTGTAAAGCTTAAAAGTTATTAATCAATAAATAGGTAATTAGATAGTGTTTGCCAGGAGACTGACAATAAAACCAGCTGCAGGCATCATTTTATGTATCTTAAAATTATCAGTAATACTTCTATTAGATACGCGGAAGCGTGTCAGCCAGGAGTACTGGAGACCACATTATGTTATATTATACGTACCTAAACGTAACCATTTGGAGCCACTTTTTACCCTTTCATAATAATAATGAATCATTTATTCTCTCAAATCGTTAACGACTTGAAATTATTATTATTAATAGTTCAACTATACATTTCAATAATTACAACAACATTATAAGTATATGAATTCGTGACAATTACAGGCTAAGACGGGTAAAGCAAAGGACACCCAGATCAAGAGTCAGAACTCCGAATTAGACTATTATAGTAATTTATTATTACTGTTTTTGAGATACATATTTTTATCATCATGCCAAGAACTGAGCGTCTTTAGAGACTCTACTTTTAAAAATAAGTTCATTTCCAAACTTGGACATAAGAAAATTCTATTGACCACTGTATACAAATAAATTTCAAATAAAAAAACAGTCGTTACAATCGAACACAAGCTACTTTTATAATACACAATCTAACCTATCTATAAATAAATACACAAAAAAAAACTAAATTTTAAATATTTTTACCATTCACAATTTTATTATTATTACCAATTATGATAAAATAAGAATTTTATAAAAAATATTAACGAGTATTATTTTTTGTACTTAAATGTTTTTCATAATATTTTTAATACAAAAACATATCTACAAAAGACATGGAATTATGTGAGTTAGACATAAGATTGTATAAATGTAATGAAACGTTATACGTACGTAATATTTTATGGAAATAGAATAAATGAATTATTATAATTGTTGAAATGCTGTGTTTTATTAAATTCCAATTTTTATTTCGGTTAAAGATTTGTAGTTGTGCACCACGCGGTAAATTTACGTGTTTGTCCATGCGGTGTTGGATAAAGAATACAATCATGAGCTTCCCAACTGAGGAAGGGTTTGCCCGCCTGGCCGTCGACCATCATACACTCCGCGTGACACCAGTGAAGTGACTTGGGTCCCGTTTCAGGATAATCTGAAACTACTTTAAGGCCGGGTTCAGACATGATCATTTGACCGATCCTATCACCGGCGTATTGTATCAAGCCCCGTATCAAGTTGTGGATGCGTCCGATTTGCTCCGTATCCGTATCTTCACAATAATCATGATCGCGTATCAAATTGTCCAGTTCAGATTCTGCTCTCGATCAAACATGTCGTCGCAGTTGGTTGAAATGTACGAGCATCGCGAGTGACGCGTCCACACTGACCCACGTCTGTATATGTATCACCTTTGATGATCGGACAAAAACCGACACGACATGGGACGGGCCGTATCATAACGGCGTATCGAGATCCCGTATCATGATACGTATATCCGTCCACATATGCGATCATGATACGCGTCGACGATACGGATACGGTGATTGGATCGGGCAAATTAATGATACATGTCTGGACCCGCCTTTAACGTGAAAAATCATCTTAAAGACCAGCATGGCCATGGCAACTGATATGAAATTGCTTTATGCCACAGCCCAAATGGTTCCCATTTCTAGTGCACAAATGTGTGCACTAGAAAGTAATAATTACTTTTTTCGAGAAAAAAGAGGGTACAATAGAAGTTAAAGCACTATGACGTATTGAACAATCCTCTTGTCATTTTTGTCAAAATTTTTGTAACACCATCAAATGATGAGAGATTAAATTCAAAATTTATTTTACTTACACTCAAAATTTCAGTTTGATTCTTTGACAAATTTCCTGTGATGTTTTCCAGCTCTAACCAAAATAAATAGCCGACATAACCATGCCTCCGGTGAAGATTCCTCCTAACTTGGGTTTGCCGTTAGAAGCACATAGGAATTGGCTGAAACTGCTTCAAGAAGCTCAGGATTTGGCGGAAGATGACAAAGATATTCAGGTGACCGTCACCTTAGGAGAGTTTGGAGAGGCCTATGCCCACCAGTGGACTACGATAGGCAATGATGATGACGACAATGCACACTGATAACTTAGTCTCAAACTAACTTCATAATTAATGAACGGACAATCTTATCAGATAATTGTTTGATGTAGCATGCTGCATTTTCTTTTGTGACTTAGCAGTCCGACTGCAGGACGACATCTTTTGCCACATAAGTCGCAGATAAAAGAGTCCGTGGCATTGGCAGCAGCAAGGTATCCTTTTCTGTTTTAGGAGATCGAGGTAATCTTTATGATGCTCCGTTGCTCGGACTACTAGATTGTGGCACCATTCAGGTCTCAGGCTGGCGTGACTCACTAAGCAAAAGTTCGTTTATAGTATTGCGCCGCGGGAAATGCTTTTTAGGCCAACGGCGGGGTATTTTTTTTTTATAGTGGCTCGACATAATGGCTTCCCTACGCCTGATGGAAAGCGAAAGAGAAGCCCAAGTCGCTGTGACAACGGGCAAGAAACTGGTCAGTTACCTGTCAGTTGCCACCGCCATGACGGCCCAACCCTAACCCCCCACGAGCTCCGAAAACCCTACTCACCGACAGAAACACGACCCAGAGGTCATTTGACTGAGGTATTCTATAGGGTGGAGGTCCTTCCCCGGACGGGCGGCTCAATTCGAGCGAAGATTCGCTATGCCCTACCTCTCTTAAACGTATATATTTAACGGTATTTATTTAACGGTATGCGGGACGGACGCTCCCCTCGGGATGGAATTCGAAGTGCTGCCTCAAGGCGGTGGGGAGGCGGGGAATACTTACTAAGAACCCTATCCCCACCGTCAAACGCCATGTGCTATCGTTCGCTTAGTGCACGTTTGGTGGCCAAGTCGGGTAAGCTCTACCATCGGCTGAGAAGCTGAAATATCAAGAAGTCATTTAGTACACGGGACGTACCTAAGGGAGCGGCCTATCAACTTTTCACTCCAAGCCAACCTCACGTGCCCGTGATGCATCCTGCCGAATAACAAACGAGGCGCTGGCAACCGACTGGTGGCGGTTTATCCATCACAATTGAAGGCGTAGCTAAATAGCACAGACCGATGACGGGCAGCAGCGTTACCGGAGCGAGAGGCTTCGCTCTGCGATCGCCAACCCGCCTGCCCAGCGTGGCGATTATGGGTATATCCTCCAGATGTTTGCTCTAAGTGGCGAACAACTGGAGAGGCCTATGGCTCCTACGACACCTACAGGAAGAGTTATTAGTATCACTGTTGACATCGCTTGTACAGGAGAAGGCGGCGAAGGGTCTTCGACTGAAGGAGCGCAACCTGCCGGCGGAGGTGCTGGGCAGGGCGTACGCGCAGTACTGCTGCCTCGTCAACAGGATGTACGACGCGTACTTGAACAACGTACACCTGCAGAGGGCGCCTTATATGCTGGAGATTGTCAGCGTGTTCATGAAGAGGTTAGTGTTTTTTTGATTTCTTAAATAAAAGTTTCTTACATATACTATTTAGGTAGAAAGATATTCTTTATTCCACACCATACAATTTAATTAAAACTTCATAATCCTCATCATCATCAGCCTATTGCAGTCCACTGCTGGATATAGGCCTCTCCAGTTGTTCGCCACTTAGGGCATCATCTGAAGCATAGGTAGGTACACCCATAATCGCCATGCTGGCAGGCGGGTTGGCGATCGCAGGCTACTGCCCTTCATCGGCCTGTGGTTTTTAGGTACGCCTTCAATTGATACAATTGAAAAAAGGAGCAAAAAGATGATTTAAAACTTAGTTCCGATAATAGATTTGATTGTAGGTACAGTAAGGCGGTCGTATCGCTGTAAGCGACGACCTTAGTGTAGAGAATATTTATAATGAAGGTGAACTTTCAATTAAGTCGGAAAAATAAATATTGTAATTAAATGTTAAATAAAGACTTTATTTTAGAATGTATGAACTCCGGAACGAAATCGTCCATCTTATCGTCAACGACTACATCTACGTGGACGCAGGCCTGATTCAGTGCAAACTGATTCCGCAGCAAATAGAGGTAACGTGCAAAACAGCTTTTTTTTCTAAATGACTACGATGATGGCCAGGCCGGCCTTGTCATCATCACCGGACTGTTGGGGGAGCGGAAGGCTCTCACCCCTAGAGCAAAACAGCGATTACCCAATCTATACATATAATAATTTATTTTATATAAGTACTATTTAAATATTCAAAGGCAGCTTTCAGATATTTAAAATACCGTCAAAAGGTTGAACAGTGTTTAGTTGGCCATTGTATGATATTGCATACCTTTTTGCTAGAAGGCTGATATTGAATTAAAACCTCTTGTTGAGAAAAAGTCACATTTATTCAAGACCAGCTTTGTCGGCGAGGAATAGTGAACTTATGTTCATCACGAGAATGTTTGTTGCCGAGTGGGAATCGAACCCACGACTCATAGTTCAGAAGGCAGGGGTCTCTGTAGTTTATAGATACATCTCTTTCTTCCCAGATAGTAGTGCCATATCACTTTCCTCTGGAGTGCCGCGCGGACACCACAGAACAGCTGATACAAAAAATGTGGGCAGATGCTTACAAAAGAAAAAATGCACCGCCAAAAGTGGTAACAAAATATTTATGTATTATTGATAATTTTGATTTTGTGTTGCATATATTATTATAGGTAATTTAGTTGATGTAGGTTTATTTACTTACATATTAAAAATTCTTACAGGAAAAACCTTCAAAAGCTCCACCGCAAAGTGGAATGTTCGGATCAGACAATGATATGCCGGTGGCCCCAGAAGTTGAATCTTCTAGTGACGAAGAAAGCGGTGAGGAAATCTACTACTCACTTGTAGATAATGTGGTCGTGGTATGCCAATAAAACACCTTCGTTCAGGAAACCGGCAGCAAATGAATACTTTTCACACTTTTTCACTAGACACAAGTTAACAGTTCGGCGACTGTCAAGCGACTGACTTGACACACGTCAAACATCGGTGACAGGCGACGTTTTAATACCATGAAGAGAACAAGAGAGAGAGAACATTTTTGAATCCCTACGACCGTTAGTGCACTGGCCTCAGCGATCCGACTCTTGTACCAAATGGGATTGGGACCGAAATCTTCTGCAGGATCTAGTACAGATAATATACAGAGAATGAATGAACTATGACTTGGGGTGGTTATAATGTAACAAAATGTAAACTACCAAATACAGGAAAATTTTAATGTACGTTCATTTATGATTAAATATTACTTAATTTGTTAGGATTGAAGTCGAGATTGGTTTCAAGAGTAGGCCTACTGATCTGCTCGCTTCGCAGCCCGCTCCGAATCATTCCTGTTTATACCTATTGAGGTATGTGTGTTATTTCAGAAGAACCGGAGCCGAGTGTTCACACCGTCATCCCGGAGGAATTTATACAAGCCAACATTATACAGGCTCACGAGAGATTCAGGTGAATATACATATAATCCAATACGAGAATTAAATCCAAGTTAAGAGGATAACCTAGAGCTCGCACAGCACGTTTTGCCTTTACTTTGGGTACAAACGATGATGGGCAGCAGCGTCACTGTCACGTCGCCAACCCGCCTGCCCAGCGTGGCGATTATGGGTAAAGCCGTCAGGTGTTTGTCCTAAGTGGCGAAAAACTGGAGAGGCCTATGTCCAGCAGTGGACTGTGATAGGCTGATGATGAGGTATATTTGACAGTAACTTGTGATTATAGACAGTGGTACATGGTGGACTTCAAGAGCAAGTGCAACAGACGCAGAACTTACTTCGCGGACAAAGTCAAGGAGGCGCCGATTGAAATGAGGATCAAAGCTGCTTTACTCATACAGAAGATATATAGGTGATGTCATTAAGAATACCACATTAAGAATATGAGTAATAAATACTCAGAAAAAGCAAGATTTTAAACTTTCACGTTGCACTATAAGTATCCTGTGAGGGTCGTAGACGACGACTGAAGGAATATCAGGAAACGGGCAGCAGCGTTTACCTGGGTACAAATAAAACCTACTGTAGTCACCAGCCACTGCCAAGCGTGGTGACTGAGGCAAATCCCCCACTGCTGGACATAGAGCTCCCATGGGATGAGATGGGATACGATAATGAAATAATAATATTAGACAACATCACATACATTGCTCTGATCCCAAAGTAAGTAGCTTAAGCACTTGTGTTATGGGTATCGGAACAACGAAGGTACCACAAATAAATACTTAAATACACACCCAGACACGGAACAAACACAAGTGTTCACCACACGAATATTTGTCCCGGGTGGGAATCGATCCCACGACCCTTGGCTCAGAAGGCAGGGGTCACTACCAATTGAGCCACCGAACCAGTCAAGTCAGTCAGTACTACATTGTAAATACCAAGTAGGGGACTCACCCAACAAATTACATTTCAGAGAGTTTATGAGATTGAAACGGCAACACGTTTTGGACGTGAGGAGAGACATGATGCTGGGACTGATACCTGACCCATGGGCTGGCGGCTTGGACTTCGACGAGGAGAATAAGAAGGTATACTTTGTTAACTTCATGTCTAGGATTTGTCGGGAGGTCAGAATTGATGACTACCAACCTTCTGGTCTACCGTTAAAATAGCACGGTCTTTTTTTAAGACAAGCTGTGCCACATAGCACCACATAGTCCCACAAAAAGCCAAGGCTTATACCCCCCTTCCTGCTGGTATTTTTCCGACATGCCAACCTGTTGCGTCACCGCCCGTCACATAGTTAACAATATAAAACCCTGATTAATTTTCAGTTATACGAAAGGAGACGTAAGACCAGAACGAAGCTGCAGGGCATATTCCTCAAAGAATTGGAGAAGGAACAAATCAGGCTGCTGGTCTTCAAGAAAGAGAACCAGATTGATGACGTCACGGATCACGTTAGGGAATGGTTTAGGGAATGGTGAGTACTTTTAATGTCTCTTTTAGGTCTAAAACTCTTAAGCCCGTAAAAGGACTAAAAATTATAAATAGACACCTTACTTACATATATAGAAGCCCTCTCTTTAGCAAATTTCTTCTATCTGAAGGTGTTTGGAAGAGATCGATATCGGATCGATATGTACGTAGTATTTTTTATCACAATCGACGTTTTCCAACTTTATCTGAAAGGTTCTACTGATGCTAGCTCCAAGTATGACGATTCTTACACATAGTCACTGATTACAGGTACTACGGCTATGGATTCTTTCCCGAGTTTCCTTATGAGGTGGAAGGTGGCACTATGATGGTGATCAGAGGAGACTTCCCAACTATCGAGGAGAAAAAGATAGAAGATGAGAAGTACGAAGCAGCCACCAAAGGAAAGACGAAAGAGCAGGTTCGTTAATGATGGGACCACTCTATCTTTACCTCCCATCTTAAAACCTAACTTCCTGGCTCACATTGACAGAATTTTACTGTAGTAGCAGTGTTAATTGACATTATGCCTTATGTCGTCAAAAATTAGAAAAAATATTTTGGTCCAAGATCCCCGAGATAACGACCTTCACCAAGACGTTTATTTGATGAAACTTATTTTGTATGTAATTTTAATATGTCAATAAGTAGGTATATTGCATACGGGTTGCCGATCAAATTTTAGTCCAGGGTATTATTTGCTGGATGCTAGGAGCATTCCTTACTAGTCAACTAGAGCAAGTCATGCAGAGAGCAGATTTGTCTTTACAAAGAGAACACAGCATAAGCCAGACATAATTTATAAATAGAAGGCGTGCTCGTAGTAATAGAAGAGTCAGACGAGTGAGATGGTGCCTAACTAATTAATTCATAAGTGTTATTTATTTATTCTTTATTGCACAAGGAAAGTACAAATGGCGGACTTAAGCCGTGTGACATTCTCTACCAGTCAACCATTGGGCGAGCCAGAAAACTATAATGTGGTGCGGTAATAGATATTCAAACAACTGCTAGAAATATAAGCACAAATATATATATATATAATATATATATATATATATAATATATATTTTTTTTTTTATTTTATTTTATTATTTTTTATATATATATACAATATAATAAGTATTACGTACAAGATACATAGTTTAGTATAAGTATAAAATATAAAATAAATATAATTACAATATATGTATGTTATGGACCAAGTGATTAATGCGGGCATTATTTATAATGCTAGGGCATTATGAATAATGTCAAGTTCTACTGGGCAAAGTGATAATTACTATCTAAACTTCATTATTTATCACATTGGCCGGTCATTATTGTATTGCTACTTGGCAATTAGGCAATTTGATAATAAAGCAAAGGGGAGGGACGCACGCGTAACTAATGACTTACTTATTCGGAGATCGATGTATCCGTTAATGTTTTTTTAACCGACTTCGAAAAAGGAGGAGGTTCTCAATTCGTCTGTATGTATATTTTTTTATGTATGTTCACCGATATTTCCGTCAATTATAGATGGGCGCCAAAAATGTTTTATTTGTTCAACAGATGACACTTCCGAGGTGGTCCTATTATCACCAAGTCAGGATCTGATGATGGGATCCGGGAGAAATTGAGGGCAACAACCGAAAGTTGTATGCTCATATGATGATTTTGTTACGTAATCATATCCTACTCAGGCATATGCTTCCGGGCGTCAACATCTGGTGCTGATGATGAAGCCATAGAACTCCTTAACGGTTAGGAGTTAGGGGACAGCACTGCCATTGGTCGATGGGAACTAGGTAATAGTATGTACTTATTCAGGGCTAATAGGGCAGCTGATTTGATAAGTCATTTGCTTGATTCTAGATCGCAAAGTCTTCACTTGACTTAAAGCAAAATGTTTCTTTCCTAAGTAAAACTCTTAAGGACATTAACTAGCCTTTATTCAAGTTCACAACACATTAGTTTAACGCAACTAAAAATCGAGTAACAAAATGACTTTAAAAAAAAATAAACAACATTGGGTTGCAACATTATTATGTTCTTAAAGCGAACAGGTATACATAATTTGGAAACTTAGTAATAGGGTTCCATTTTACACCCTTTAGGTACGGAACCCTTATAAAAATGAAATGGCTAACGTCCGTTATCTCACACCAATAGCCCAGTTATCCTGTACACAGGACCTCTGTCAATTAAATAACCCTATAATTTAGTTCCCATCATTATGCAATAGTGCTGCATTTGCCGAGTAGGTATTACTACTGAGTGCGTCAACTTGGACAAGTCAGAAGTAATGTCTGGCCTGTGTATCACATACACATATTATATTATCTCAGGAGTGGATGGGCTTGTACCTCCACGCAAGCCTTACAGATGATCAGGAGACTGCGAAATAGTTATAAAATATGTTTTTATTACTCTGCCCAACGGGCGATAAACAATATTTATAATGCCCGATCAATTTGATTATTTTAATAATGATTATCAAATTGCCCTCTCATATTGGCCATTTATCAGAATGCCCGGGCATTATACATAATGCTACATTTATCACTTGGTCCATAACATGTACATAACATAAATAAGATAAGTACATAATATACAATAATGGATACATTAAATAATAGATACATAAATATATTATAATTGTTATTGGAAGTAACTGGGACTTGTAATTTTTTAGCTGAAACAAGAAAAGCAACAGGCGAAAGCTGACGCCCAGATGAGGGCCGAGGTGGCCAAGGAGGCGGCGAAGAAGGAGGCCGAGCAGCTGCTGAAGCTGCGGTGCAACCCCATGTCGGACCCCGGCTACGAGGTCAAGCGGTCGGAGGCCATGGCCGGCCTGATGGAGGTAGGGCTTTTGAACCACCGGCTACAAAAGAGGTTTAATAGTATACTTATAGTGTATAGTATACAGGGTTAAGTCTAAGTTTTATTTAAGTACTTTTTTTATAGTGGCTCGACATAATGGCTTCCCATCGCCTGATGGAAAGCGAAAGAGACAAAAGTGTCAAAAGGTCCTAATTAGTACAGGTATAATTTATTAGGAACGTTGTTTGGATCACCCTTATGTGATACGCATTTGTTTCATAGAAAATATTAACTACAACAGCTTCTCTTTTCACTACTTGCTACGTTAGATAATGAAATTGCGCTATGGGATTGTTCTATTGTGCCTGTCGATCTAACTTTTGGACCTCATGACCGCTTACCATCAGGTGGAGTGAGGTCATCCTGAAAGCTCTACTTATAAAAAAACCTTCCTGTACACGAAACTACCACGTAATAAAATATAAGGTTCGTAGTTTCTTAAGTATTTCTATTTTTCAGGCCCTGCAGAAGTACCGATCAGCGTGGTCAATGTACGACAGATTTCCACCGGAAAAATGTCCGGAAATAATATACGGGTTCATGCATCATCTGCTGTCTGAAGAGTTGATGTGTCAGATTCACAAGGACGCCAGGAAGTTTGTGGACGAGCTAATGAGGTATTTGTAACTAACTGTTGTCATAGGCAATTTATATTAGGCTATTTGTTACTTTTTTTTCATTTTGATTAAAGAAATTTGCTACAAAATTTAAGAATTTCGAAGTTAACAGTAAGTAGTCTTTATAATTTCAAAATCTACAATATTGACTAGTCTAAATACGCTTCACACAAAATGGCTATGTTATTTATATCGTGTTTATGTAATTGGTCTCGTAATAATATATTTTATAAATAATGTCAAATAAAGATGAAAGGATGGTATTATTTAATGAATTTTACACTTTTTTAATGGGTTTTTCTAATCCATCTGGCAATACATTTTAGTTGTTATTTCTCAAGTAGATAAAATTTTCAAAATCCCAATAGTCAAAACTCAAATACCTCATCCAGCTTTATTTTTTGGCGACCATCGTATCTATACTGTGTGGTGAACGATTATTATAAAAGTGATGATGGCTGATCTCTCCAGGTTGGATCTTAAGCTGTTGATCAAGATGCAACAGGTTATGTTCAAGAACGTGGGCTGGAAGTACCCCAAGATGAGGGCGAGACCGAAGCCAAAGAAACCGCCGCCGTACAAGCCGGTCAACATGGATCCGAGTCTATTAAAAGATTTTGAGGTAGGTAAGGTAGGCGGATGTAAGGGGCTTATCATCATTTCGCTCCAAGCCAACCTCATCTGCCCGTGGTGCATCCTGCCGAATAATAAACGAGGCACTGGCAACCGACTGGTGGCGGTATAACCATCACGACTGAAGGTGTAGCTAAATATCACTCACAAATAACGGGTAACAGCGTTACCAGAGCGAGAAGCTACGCCCTGCGATCGCCAGCCCGCCTACCCAGTGTGGCGATTACGTTACGGGTATATACCCGTAATCAACATCATAATCAGCCTATTGCATATGCAATAGGCTGATGATGATGATGATAGGCTATCGATAGTTGACTTTTTATCAATGTATTATCGAACCAAACTGAACTATCCGTAGTATATCGATTCTGGATCCCGAAGTCACGAAGTTGCACCGAGTGTAGATCGCCAGGTTAAGCCCTACCACTCCTTGACATTTTAGAATGATATGAGACTATAAATCTCGTTCTAGGCAACTAATAGGTATAAGATAGGTTTACAGGTAATTAGTTAGGTTATATATTTTTTGACTTTTATTTTGACATTTATAGGAACTATTCGACTTGGGAATAATCAGTAAGCCGACAACGAAAATGAAGGATGTGCTAGGAGACACCAACTTTGCAGCCTACGACCTGAATATAAGGGACCCAAAGGCGACGTAAATATTTAGTTATTGTTTTCATAAACGCACAATTTAATACAGTTATCCAAAGAAACTTCTTACGCTACGCATACAAAATACTAAAACCTGACGTCATATTCTTTTAACTGCAGCCGTTTGTATGAAGCGTGTTTGGCTTCGTCCAAATTTGAGGCTTACAGACAATATTTTGCCAATTTTTGTATCCATAGCATAGAGGATTGCAGAAATTATAAAGAATCAAGAACTTTTTCAAACCTTTTCCAGATTTCCACTACCAGGCTACGCAGACGTGAAGAACCGTGTCGTCCTCTCCTGCGTGTACGGAATCGGTTTGAACCCCGGCGCCGTCAGAAATAAAGCCGTGATGCTTCTTGGTCCTAAAAGAAACGGAAAGAGCTTTTTGGTCGACGCAGTGGCTGGAGAATTAAGTATGAAACAAATATCTCATCAGCATCATCACCTGCATCCTATTGATCACTGAAGGGCATATGCCTTTTACCTTGATAGCCATATTACGGTCCTGCACTAATGTTTCCCCGCCGCTCTATAATATAGTCCGAGCATTTGGAGGGCGGCCGTTCGCGACAAGATAAGAATCTGAAGAGAAGACTTCAATAATCTGACATGATCTCAACCTATAGAACTCTTTGCCGGAGTCCGTGTTTCTTGAGAGATTAACGGCCGTATTCACAAACGTTACTATGCGACGCGCGGACGCACAGTGCCCAAAATCCTATACGTTTTTGGGTACCTGTACGTTCCCGCGACGCATAGTAACGTTTGTGAATATGGCCGTTAGTGCTGGGCGAGCGTGCTTCAACAAAGGCTCTAAGCGCTTCCCACCAACTTGTAAAAAACTGTGTTATTATTCGTACACAGACGCGGTTAAGATTGACATCACCCCAGAGGTGTTCAGCGCAGTAGTGGACAAGCCCGCCAAGGCGCTGAGTCTGGTGTTCCAGGCCGCCAGGGTGTTCCAGCCCGCCGTCATCTACATGAGGAACGTGGAGAGAGTGTTCGCCAAGAAAGTAAATCTTCATATTTTGTGACTATACATCATTAAACTAATTATCACCACTACCATCGTGATGAAGACAAGTCTTGGCTGTCATCGTAATCAGTTATGAATAAACGTCTATACGCGTAGCAGGACAGCCATGATTATCATCATCATCATCATCACCAGCCTGCAAACGTCCATTGCTGCACATAGGCCTTTCCCAATGACAATTGTCATTGGGGGGAATTCCTTATTCACCACGCTTGGCAAGCAGGTTGGTGACCGCAAAGTTGGTTACCTATACCCTATTTGTTCCTACCTGTGGCTGTGCACAAACAGAATGCGACTGGGATTCGGTACAGGTACGAATTTGACAGTTTGTATCGGAAACTTTGAGAGAGGTCTGAGGTTTCCCGAAAATATGATATTTTTAGTCCGACTTTTCTAATAAATGAAACCGCATTGTATTGTGAATAGCCTTTTCAGTATTGTAAGATTTTTGGAACATCTTGGTGAACATAAGGTGTAAGTTTACTTAATTGTTATCAGTGGGCCAAATAAAATAGTTTTTATAATGCTAAACCGCTTATAAATATTAGCTCATTTTATATTTTAACTGTGATAAAAATCTGCTTAAAATTCCCACCTCGCAGAGGTGACACCGTATGATAACATTATGTTTCCATATTGTTTTAAGTATTAACTTGCCCAAATACTTGTTCTTTGTTAGGTATATCAATAATTTATGAACCAAAATAGTTTCAAAAGTTAATAAATTTAGATAGTGCTGCTATCAATACATACCTATTATTATAGTTCATTCGCGTTAAGAAAATAGTGACTCATCACCGACTGCCGGCCGCCTAGCCAATTAAAACGCTAGAATTATAATTTCTAGCGTTTTTATTGGCTAGGCGGCCGGCAGTCGGTGATGAGTCACTATTTTCTTAACGCGAATGAACTATACATACCTATTTATTATCATCATCATCAGCCGGAAACGTCCACTGCTTCAGATAGGCTTCTCCCAATGAGACATTTGTTTTTGTGATCATTTGCCTTAGTCACCACGATTGCCACAGGCGGGTTGGTGACCGCAGTAGGTTTTATTTGTACCCAGGTTGCCGTTTCCTCATATTCTTTTTAGTTGGTGAGTGCTCTGAAGAGTTGTTTTCCTTTGTCCCACCTTCCCTCTTCCGAAACAGAACCACACGTGCTGGCCTACGTTGTCATAGTTTCACCGTGGAAAACATCCCTTCGCGTACCAAAAAGTTCAGCAATTCCTATCTTTGCCGCGTCGTTAAAATGTGGAACTCATTGCCAGGACATGTGTTTCCTCCCTCCTTTGATATGGGATCCTTTAAGCGGGGCGTGAAGAAGCACCTTATGGGCCGGCATGGCGGCGGCAGCTGACAGGTGACAGGCAGCTCTTTCGCTTTCCATCAGACGCGGAGAAGCCATTATGCCGTGCTACTATATAAAAAAAAGTTGTCTTCTACTATACGACCGGACGAGATGGAGTGGTCTTATACTAAATGCGAAAACCACACAGACAGCATCATAATATTAATGTTTATTTGCCAGGTGCCTCCAGAAGACAAATATTTAAATGCTAGATCTGTTAAAGCAGGTCTCCTGAAGCTTTTGAAGACGTTGCCACTTGAAGACAAGGTTATATTTATCGGTTAGTGTTCTTCAATTCTGGACTGAGCTGCATGATATGATGACTCTTACTAATCGAGGTTTACTTAATACACATAAAACTTGTTACCTACATCATACCCAGACAGAGATCCATACAAAAGGTTTACTGATATTGAAGTATAGTATTCATTTTAATGTGTTTATATTATCGTTACTTGCCCGTTACGACTCGGGCTCCTCTTTCCCTTTCCATCAGGCGTAGGGAATCTATTAAGTAAGTTGTGCCGCTATAAAAAAAAAAAAAAACTTTTTTAATAAACTTCTGAGTAGTTCCTTTGGTGTTGGGTGTTCTATGTGTACTTTGATGTGTTTTAGCCACTTGCACGGATCCCAACTCTGCGCAACCGAAACCAATGGTGTCGATGTTCAACGAGGTCATCTTAGTGCCGCGGACGGACTACGGGTCTCTTCAAACGTTCTTCTACAACAAACTACAGGCGTGAGTGGGTAGCAGAATAGATTAGATATATGATCGACAGTCTGCAGACTGTCTGATTTTGTAGTTATGAGTTCCGTCGGTAAATAATTATGGACCAGTGTATAAATCCGAGTATTTCCTTCTTTTAGCAAGGTCTTTACTAATTCCTTGTCTTGAATATAGAATTCATAAAAAGTAACAACAATTAATGTTTCATTTAATTCATCTGTTTCATTTCCAGAATCAGAAGCATGCCCCGAGATTACTGCGTGCAGACATTGGCACAGCTATTGCAAGGTTACGGGTTCGGTCTCGTGACTGAAGTGTTCGACAAGATCATGTGCCCCGAAAGGATTGTCAAGTATGACAACATTTTTTTGTCACTCCTTCTGTATAAAGTCCTTTGCAGTATTATTCTGAGGAGTTTGGCGGTGGTATCCTTTAGGTATATGGCCACATAAAGTTAATTTCTGTTGCTTTAGGGTTTATTTATAGACCCGTTAGGTTGTATACCTAACTGACAGGTTTCGCTACATACTCTTAGTTGTATGACAGGTAAACTCCCTAGTCTGAAGTAAGACTTTTAGCGATGATGTACACCCCAGCGCAACGGAAAACACTTAAAGGTTGTAGAAACAGAATTGTCGCTACGAAAAGTGGAAGTACTCCCGCCGCGCCAGGTGATCGTGCTCGGGGACTGCGACCCAATGGACCATCACGGTCTTTCGTATATACTCAGTCGTGATGAAAACTTCGTATGCGCGTTGTAGGTCTTCCATAGAACTTATATGGAGCAATTTCGTTTAGTAAGAAGATTGCTTGCCGTGGAATTCTTGCCGTACATCGCCGTCTGTTGTTAGTAAGCGGAACTAGTGCTTGTATAGCGGTGTGGAGATAGATGTTGCTACAGATGTTTGAGTGGGGATTTAGGGGAACTTTTTGATTTAGGATGGAATATTCTCGATAATGAAACGATGATATCTCAAGTCGGCACGTACAACGAACAATAGTTTATACTATAAATAAATTTCGCTTGAATCGTAAGGTCGTTATTTATTTTATATCGCTATGAAATATATAATTACACTATAATCACACTTTTTGCAATGTTTTTGATCAAAGAAGAGTTCTTCTTTGAATTTATCGTCTTCTATTTCTTACTTGAACTATTCAATATTGTATTCTTTATTACAGATTGCATATTAAGCCGTTGGAACCAGGGGAGTTTTTGGAAAGACTGATCGAGGAAGGACAAGAGGCGGTTACTTTAGAAGTTAGTGTTAATAAATTACTGATCATTTGTTGTTATGATTGCCTCGTCGATCTAGAAGTCGCAAAAAATTGTAGCTGGGCTTTTCGTTAAAGAAGTGACATAATAGCAGCTCGGGATTCTGAATTTTGACGGTTAAAAGCATACCAATTAAGCCGTTGGTCCTGCGCCTGATTTCTGTTCGGTCGTGACGAACTATTGACCCATCTCTGTGTATGTCTAGTCCCTTTAAAAACTTATACCGGCCTTAAATTGCAGGATTACCAAGAATATGTGGACTTTTTCATAAATAACGGAGACCTGAAGAAGGAGAGAGAAGATTATGACATCATAAATAGATACAGGGAAGTTGTGTACGCGAAGATGGCGAAGGACAAGAAGAAATGAGCAGAGAAGATGTGTTAACACAAGTATTGTAAGATAAATGACTCTCATTTAGGCCCAAAGTCATGAGTGACCTTAAAAAGTATATAGATATACGTTTAATTTCACCAGAGTAGGGGAGAGTCGGGTAGCCTCGGCCACATAAACAAAATTCATGATATCTTGAAAATCAACGGAAATAAACATTTCTTTTTAAACTCTATCGTCAACTGAACAAATATCTTATAATGTTAATTAAATAACAAACTGAAAGCTTTATTATCTTAGCTTAAATCCAGCCTTAAAAGCAGTGTTCTATATTTGTTAAAATAATTTTTGGAGGGTAGCCCCGGACATACAATTACTGATGACCAAATCGTCCTTTAGGCTTGCATACGTCACAATAGTAGTAAGCCAGCGATGGGTCAATACCCACACACTCTTCGTGCGCCTAGTCTTTGCATCTATGACAGTGGATCCATCTTTTTCAAACGTTTCTCCACAAATGATGCATTTTATATCATGGTCTCTCTCTACCTGAGTCAAACTTTGAATATTCTTCTTTGTTTTCATTTTATTAATTGCCGTCTTTTTTTATTCATTTTAGTTTTATTCATACTTTTAGTTTTATTGGTGACAGCCTTGGTTTTGTTGGTCGCAGCCTTCTTCTCCACCAACGCATTTTATAAGGTGAAGTTGATTCTGTAATTTCTTCAAATGTCTCAACATAATAATGAAAAAAGACTGTAACACAGAGATTGATAGACAAACAGACATGGTACAAGTACCACGGTTCTTAATTTCACTATGCAATCTAAGAAACAAAACATTTTGTTATAAAATAAATGTCCGAGGGTACCCGACAAAAAAGTGTCCGATTGTACCCGACAGCCTCGATCCTATGTTTTTATTTATATCGGCAATATCAATAAAAGCAATGTCAAGTATTTACCTAATTTGTTAACTATAACGACTACCTTACAGAATTAGTAATACGTTGTGGTGAAGTTCTTACATTGTATAAACAATAACCGCATTTAAAAAGTAAACGGCGCACACAAAGGTATAGGTCCTGTTAAACAAACCAATGTCACGTGTTGTTCGTCCAGCAGCCGCGGCCCGTTTGATATGAATGTACGGCTAAATGGTGTTGCAGTCGTGTTGATGTGACACTTGTGCATGTATGTGTGCGAACTTTCCTGTAACTAACACTGGCCGAGGGTACCCGCCGGCCGGGGCTACCCGACTCTCCCCTATCTACATACATACCAACCACAACGCACGTCGAATCTTTATTTAACTAATCCCAGTTCAGTTAATAGATTGAAATAAAAATCATTCGAATATGTTGGTATATTTTAATGTATCTGAAGTAACTCGCTAAAATTAACATTCGTGTCCTGTACTTTAATTATCATTGAACTTATAGTTATCTGTAAGCAAATATAAGTATTAAAGTTGGTAATTATTTATTTTATCGTAAAGGTGATGTTTTCACAATATTTATGTAACTAATTAATTAAATAAATGTGATGATTTTGTTTAATGTCTTTGTTAACTCCCCTGTTGGGTTGCTAAGATAATTGGACGTAGTTATGCTACAACGTTCCAATCCACAAGGTGGCCAAAATCGAGTTTTCATGCTCAAGCTACGTATTTAGGACCGTTCTATCTACTGGTGAAGACACTGACACTCTAACCATAGTAATTACCGAAATAATTAAGCCGTCCAAACGATAAAACGTTCCAAAAGACCTAATCATATTCTTAAAAAGTGTCAATTCATTTGGATCGTATTTTTTAATTCGTTTTCGTAAAAAACAAAATGATCCAGGGAACTTGAAACGTTTAATTAAAAAAATATATTATGAAAATATCTATTTCTATAAAACGTTCCAAGTACTTTCTCCAATCCAAAACATATTATACTAGTAGGATCATACATTTATCTAATCATGAAACGATCGATCACTTAACAATAACATTATGAATGTTCAAAAAGTGTTGTGTTGTCAATGTTATATTATGCTCATAGTGCTCTCAGGAAAAATTTACACTATCTTTGATTCAGTATTAGCTGAAATATACCTATAAGTTTATATTTTGCTATTTATAAATAAATAAATATTAACTATGCCCATTTTTGAATACAATACTTAAAAATATATGTCTTCTGATGTCTGGAACGTTATCACTAAAATAATATGATCCAAAGAAGAAACTCTTCGCTATATACGGTCAAAAGGAAGGATTTGGTACTGAGGCGCCGCGGCCTACAGATGAGAACAATATTCCATATGAGTCCCTGACTCTTGTTCGGCTTAAAATTGAGCAGATTCTCGTTCCCCCATGATAGGACCGAATCCAGAGAGGTCACAATTTCACCCATAAGGTTATTCCGGCTTTCTGTGATATTATCCCGAGAGGCTTGTACATTACCCATGTATAAAGCGCCCCTGTGCTATCACCTGCATAATAATGTATGCTGCGAATATGCAACATGTCATTTATATGCAGAAGAAATAAGGTAGGGGACAGTACACAGCCTTGTGGCACACCAGCATTCACGGGCTTTGCCTCAGAGCAGGAACCGTCGACAACGACACTGATGCTTCGCTTCGCAAGAAAACTGGCAAGCCAACCACACAACCTCTCAGGAAGCCCATATGAAGAAAGTTTCGCTAAAAGCTCTTTGTGCCAAACACGATCAAACGCCTTTGCTATATCCAACCTAACAGCCAAAGCCTAACCCTTGCTCTCAACCGCCTCCGCCCAGCGATGTGTGAGGTATACGAGTAGGTCACCAGCCGATCGACCCTGACGAAAACCGTATTGGCGATCAGAGATCAGCTGGTGTTCCTCCAAGTATCCAAGGAGTTGGCGATTTATTATTGTCTCCATTAATTTAGAGAGCAATGAGGTAATGGCAATTGGTCTGTTGTGGGAAGGGTCCGATTGGTCTCCCTTTTTGGGAATCGGATGGACAAGCGCAGACTTTCAGGATTTAGGGACAATACCATTAGAATAGGAAAGCCGAAAAAGATTAAAGGTGCTAACTCAGGGGCACAGATTTTTAGTACTATTGGTGGGATGCCGTCAAGCCCACTCAACTTATTGATGCCAAGGGAGAAAAGCAGTCTACGAACATTGTCCTGCAGAAAACGAATGTTGATGGATGGTAGGGGGTAATTCTCCCCGGTTATCAAGAATTCAGTTAGATGCAAATAGAAAGCCCAAGAGGTTTGCTTTCTCCTTTGCGGTATGGGAAAGCGTGTCATCAGCATTACAAAGTGGTGGAAAATGACGACTTGCAGAAATATCCCAACACGGCCTTGGCAAGAGACCAAAAAGCTCTAATCCCAAAAGGAAGTCTAGTGAGTCTCCCACCAATTCTCCGGATATAGCTGGAATTTGCAGCAGCTATCATCCTTTTGTAAGACCTGGTGGCAATATTGTAGGTCTTAAAAAGACTGTAAAAGGAGAGGTTTCGATTATTAATAGATCTAATCTTATACAGCTGTTGCCTAAAGGAAAACCTATTGCTCCAGCTAAATTGGCTAATTTACGATCTTTTTATAAATCCATTCAAATTTAAATAATAAATAATGTTGTTTCACTGTCTAATATTTATTTTAGATAAAATATATATAAATTACTTAAATATAGTAATTTTCACATTTTGGAACGTTTTCACAAATTAATTTAAAAGCCACCTTCATATAAAATGCCTTTTTGTAATAACGTTCCAAGTACAATTTTTTAAAATTTGTATGAGTAATATTATTTTTTTGCAATGAAAGGTATATGAAAAAATAATATTTAATTATTTAGTATAGATGATACACACTACTCGGTTCTACGCGCTACCATAAAAAAGCGTACCACAAAAACACAAAAACGCAATTTTCTCAGTTCGATCTGCGTGTGGATTGGAACGTTGTAGCATAACTACGTCCAATTGCTCTACTAACTGGCGTTAAATTTAAATACAACCGACAACCGACTGGTGGCGGTATAACCATCATAACTGAGGGCGTAGGTAAATACGACAGACCAATGACTGGCAGACCGACCCGCCATCATCCATCATCGAGTTCAAACACGTACTCGCCATTATGGATTTGAACACAAACGAATAAATTTGCAAATTCTTGCAATTGGTCGAGGGAGCTCGCTGAGGTTTCGCAGTTTTGAGTTAAAGCCCTAAAGCCAGGAGGCTTTACGCATAATCGCTACGATGCAATTACTCGAATTAATTATATAATACAACTAGCAGTGCCCGCGACTTCGTCCGCGTGCGGTGCGGCCCCGGGGCAGCGCGGGGCATCGCGGTCGCGGATCGTTTCCCCCCGCCCCCCGCGTTGACTAACACTCCGCGCTCACCTTGCGCGCGAACATACATTTTCCATTATATCTTCACTCCTTATAGTTGCAGCGTGATGTTATATAGCCTAAAGCCTTCCTCGATAAATGGTCTATTCAACACAAAAAGAATTTTTCAATTCGGACCAGTAGTTCTTGAGATTAGCGCGTTCAAACAAACAAACATACAAACAAACAAACAAACTCTTCAGCTTTATAATATTAGTATAGATGTACCAACATGAAATCTACAAATGGCTTTGTTCACTATGACTATGGAGTGGTGTAATGGACTTACCATCAGGGATCCTCAAGTCATCATGAATTTTTTTGAAGTCGCAATCAAACATAAACCTCATTTAATCTGTTTACAAAGTGCAATCAAAACCTTATTGTCTTGCCAATATCAAGTGTCAGTAGTGTACACAAAGGAATTCAGTTACATCCAGCTACAGACACAGAGTAATTACAGTTCAGTAGTGCAACTTAAAATATAGGCCTCTCTCCAGTTGTTCCCTACTTTGAGCAAATATCTGGAGGCTTTACCCATAATCGCCTTGTTTGGCAGGCGGGTTGGCGATCGCAGGGTGTAGCTTCTTGATCCGGTAACGCTGCTGCTCGTCATAGGCCTGTGGTATTTAACTTGTGGTATTTTTGATGATTATACCGCCACCAGTCGAGAGCCTCGTCTGTTATTCAGCAGGATGCACCACGGGCAGGTGAGAGCGGCTTGGAGCGAGATGGTGGATCGCTCCGTTACATCCCTTAGTTGGAACATACGTAAATGGAAAGCGTCCCTATAGAATACTGTATTTTATCTGTACTGTTCGTACTACGTTGTGTTTTGAAACATTAATCCGGACTTAATAAAAAGAAGGACCGCCAATTATCGGTAGCAGTATTATCGGCGAAACGTACTGTTACTGTAATGGGTAAAAAATTTACCTAAATAAAGACACTATACAATTAAGAATAAGCTGAATGTCGCAGTGTGAAATTACGCAGCGTTTCAAGTCCTACTAATAGTTTTAGAGTCATTAAAAATTCGTCGTAAAATCAGTATAAACACATAGCACCTAGGTATCTATTTAGAACTAAACAGACACGCGGGAGTGTGTCAGCCAAGTTCCACCGGAGAGAACGGGCGACCGCAGATATGTGTGTTTTACGCGAACTACGGACTAGTGGTACTAAAATCGTGATATTATAACACACACAATTTACCTACTTATTCAAAGATGAAACTGATCTATTGAATGAGTTACCGACATGCGCACATAGGTACTAGCGTTATTCGAAAAGATGGCTGCAAGAAATGCTTTGGAGAGAAAAAAGGACGATGAGGACTTTAATCATCGGAGTACGAACAACGACACTGTGAATAGTAAAGGCAAGTGTGTTAAATATTTATATTCTAGAACATTTTAGTACCTAGGTACCTTTTTTATAATAGCCACCATGTCCAAGCCCACTATGTCCCCGACCTCTTTTTTTTTTAGAGGGGAATGCATTAGGCACCGTCATGCCACCTCCGGCGGGAGGTGACATGGTCTGTGGGACTCACACCTCCCGAAATGGGAGGGTATACCCACTAAACCCCCCTGTGTCGGCAGTGGGCAGCAAGTTGCAGGGACACGGGCAACGCCGAAGCATACCGCCGCATCCCTGCATGCCCTGGCCAGCACTCCTGGTCCGGGGAGGCCAAATACCCCTACCCCCGGCTTCCGGGGAGCAATAGGGTGCTCCCCAGGCGGACCTCGTGCAACGGTGTGGTTGCACCCAGTGGAGGACCTGATGTCCCCGACCTCTGTCCCAAGTCGCTGCGGCAGACAAGTCACCAAATCAATAATTTATCTGTTGCTACCAACATCTCTGGGGCCAGAGTATGTAAGCGATCTTCTTCTTCTTCTTCTTTTACTTTTTACTGTAGAAATAGGTACCTACAATACGCTTTTATCTATGCATTGCTTCAAAATTGAAAATGTACATTATTTTCTTTTAAAAAAATGCATATCAACTGTTGGAGTTGAGACAGAATAATTTCACAGGGTAAAATAACATCATTAGTTTATCGCAGTCCACTGCTGGACACAGGCCTCTCCAGCTGTTTACCACTTTAGCCAAACATCCGGAGGCTTTACTCATAATCGTCACGTAGCTCCGGTGACGCTGCTGCCCATCATCGGTCTGTGGTATTTAGCTACATTAAAACGTATACCGCCACCAGTCGGTTGCCAAAACCTCCTTTGTTATTTAACAGGATGCACTACGGGCAGATGAGGGTGACTTCAAGGGAAGAGATGATAGGTCCAGGGCCGTCTCTACCAGAGGGTGCAAGGGGTGCGGAGCACCCGGGCGCAGGGCGCCCAGGGGCGCCTGCCGGGCGCTGCCGGGGCGGCGCGGCGCGGGTCCCCCCCCTACGAGTCCGGCACCCCGGCGCCGAATATACTTAAGACGGCCCTGGATAGGTCACTCCCTAAGTCCAAACAAAGGATATTTCTTTCTTTAAAAAAATAAGTAGTAGAGTAGATGTCAAGCGGTATAATGAGAATGACCTATCGTACTGCGCAGGCTACTTACTAGTGGTACTTACTAGTCATTAAAAAGAGGGAGTTTATTTCAGGACCAAGTATAAACGCGGCCAATTCGGGAGATGCAGTGAAGACGATTTGCAAGTTCATTAGAAGGTTTGAGAGCTTCAACGAGAACATTTGCAATAGCAGAGGATTAGCAAATAATGGAGATACAGAATTTGGGTGAGTAGAAAAATACATAATTCTAATTTCTTTTCATTAGGCTATTTTACAGAGGTACTAGTTAACTCAATAATTAAAATATAATAAAAAGAGATGATTTATATTCTTTATTTGTGACTGATAATAACCATTCAAGATCACTCGACGTATCCTTCAGAGCTACGAGTATTTTACAGGCGGGTTTGGCGGTGGCAACAGACAAGTTATTGTTTTGGTTACTAGTCCGTTGCCGCAGAGACTTGGGCTTCTCATTCGCTTTCCGTCAGGTTTGGGGAACATTGCTTTGCTACTAAAATAAAAAATATATAAAATAAGCCTACCTATGTTCCACTAAACGTTAAGAAGGAGTTCTTAACGTTTTCCTTAACGAACCAACAAGAAATCTTTTCTTTTTTAAAAGGTTTCTAAAACATACCTACTACAAAGGTAACATTTTATAGAATAGGTGCATTCTAACTCGACTTGTTTTATGGTGTCATCAAAGCACACGTGAATACTAAGTACTTTGTATACGAGTATAAGAAGTAAAAAGTAGTAAAAGAGATCTTAAATGCATTAATTGCCCATAAAATAGTAACAACAAAAGTGTTTATTGCATAGACAATGCTCACATTTGCACTTAAAAAACTACGTACATTTGCGTATGAAATGTTAGATTATTGATTTGCACCTTGATTATTCTCTATCGTCAATTCAAATATTCGATCGAGTTGTCAAAGATTTCGTCAGCTAAAGAGCTCCCGGAAAGGTTTTCGTTGAGAGCTTGCTTGAATGGACTATTAATACGACCGGTGAAGTATTCACAAACGTTAGTGTACTATGCGACGCGAGGACGCACAGTACCTACTCAAAACCTATTCTTAAGACAACACTTGAGTCGCCGTTGTAAATGCCTTACTTCGCATAGTGTTGGTAGTAATCATAGATAACACTATTGTTTGAATACGGATGTAAGAATATTTCCGCTCGTATATAAGTTTCCGAGAGAGAGATGTTTCCGAACGCATTTGTGAATAGTGTTTGAATGGTATAGTCAAACGAAAGAGCTAACCAACTTTCAACTACGATACATTACTTGATCGATTAAGCTTAAATAGGAAACTATCATAGCCTCTTATCTTATAAGACCCATATAAACGTTACGATATTTCTGACAATTTGATTGGTCATAGCAGTATTAAACATGTGATAAAATTTCTCATGATAAGCTGGCAAATATACCTTATTAGCAACCAATTTGTAGAGATTAGCGTAATTCATAATCGCCTGAGTCAAAGTTCAGGTGGCATCGTTATAAAATTATCAAATCTGCTGATCAAGACGTGTTGATACTAATTAAGTATCCATTAAAATAATAATGCTATTTTCTCATTATTACCTACTGTAAATATCCCCCCACTATCGTAAGCATTTTTTTGTTTGTTATCGACTTAAGGACTTCTTAAGGTTTTAGCATCTTTCAAAAAAGGACATATTGTAGTAGCCAAGAAATGATCGTTGAAAACGCACAGTCTTGGACCGACTCCCTACTGGTAAACCTTACTGTGGATTCCAGTAAGGCGTTGGTAGTATTGGAATATTGGAATGATGTTAATCAGCTCTTCAAACCACCCATGTCGCGTATAAACGTCTATAGAAGAAAACCCATAGGGAGTCAAAATATCTCCGCAGGTTTCCAAGTTGCTAGGGGATCAAATCGCGCAGCTCGTTATTATGAAGTGAGCCTAAACTTTTTATAGTGTGATACCACTGGTTCTGATATGTCAATGGGCTGAAGTTTGAACCCTTACCAAGGTTACCTTCAAGGTCGTTTGTTCCTTTGTCATAAAAAACCCACTTTGGACGAATTTCGCTATTAAGTATTTCGGTAGATATAATATGTTCGCTAGGACACGAGACTTGAGCGTCATAATGTAATTTACACAGTTATCTCTCTACACACGTGTTTCTAATCTCGGTGTAATTGTCTAATTGTGATAATTAAGTACCTCGTAAAGATACTTTATTATTGTAATTAGTGTTCATGAAAATGGTTTGAAATTATGGACAAGCTTGACGCTGAACAACATAAATGTCCACGACTACTCTCAATATAATATTGCCTACTATACCTAAGTATCTATTTATTTATTTAGAACAAACTACAAAGTGTACATTGATACGTAACCATACAATTTCTCTTAAATTTTTAAATGTGAAGCTAGAGTCAACTTAATATAGGCTGCTACGGTATCCAACATGCTTCGTGGTTTTGTGACACGATATAAGCCCGAACAAAAAATAAGGTTTTCCCTTACTAAGTAAGTGCATCAGATATATAATAGCCTGCTACAGGACACCCAGGCCTGAGACAGATTAAAAAAAATGATCTTGCCGAGATTCGAATTCCGAACTTCCGGATTTTCCGCGCTCTTATGTTTAGCGCTCCAATCATTACGCCACCGTGGTCATCATTTATGTACGGTTAATGGCTTCGTCAATGATCATAAAATCTCAATAAAAAGATGCCTAAAAACAACTCATTACTTTTTCTGTAAAAGATAACAGTTATACAGGTAGAGATGTATTTTACTGGAAACAAACATAATATACCTACATAAATATTGTCCGGTCGAATTTGAACCCAAGACTCTGACGTAAGGTCCACTACCAACTGAGCTTTCTGAACGAAACAACATTTTGGGGATTCCCTTTCTAAATAAAAACAAGAACTATACCTACCTACTGTCGAGATTTTTTGCCAAGATTATCAGATACACGTGTAACAAAGACAAGAATAAACATTTTCCAAGGCCAAGGCCGAATAAGGCAAAGTATCCTAAACTATTGTGAGGTCTGCTTTTTTTTTTATAGTAGCTTGACATAAAAAAAACTGACTCCATACAAATAAATCTTTCCTTGGCGTTTTCGTATGACTTAACTAGGTACATACTTTAAAATATATTATTTTAAATAATAATAATATATAATTTGAGTATGTTAATATATTGTTTATATATATTATTAAACTAATGTTTGGTAATACATATTATGAAAGTAATATTAAACAATAAACATGTTAAAACCAATTATAATTATTACAGTCAAGAGATCATAAAAATAACAAAAACAATTATTTCTCGAAAACTAAAAAAATCGTGGAACATACATGGGGGTTAAATCGATAGGTATGGCACTCTCTGCTATCACACCTCGCCGGCTTGACACCATATAAGAAACACCCTGTATTATGACTTTTTAATAATTATTAGGGGATGTAAGGGAGCGGCCTATCATCATTTCACTCCAAGCCAACCTCACCTGCCCGTGGTGCATCCTGCTGAATAACAAACGAGGCGCTGGCGGCCGACTGGTGGCGGTATAACCATCACCATTAAAGGCGTAGCTAATTACCACAGACCGATGACGGGCAGCAGAGTCACCGGAGCGAGTAGCTACGCCCTGCGATCGCCAACCCGTCTGCACATGCAGCGTGGCGATTATGGGTATATCCTCCAGATGTTTGTCCTAAGTGGCGAACAACTGGAGAGGCCTATATCCAGCAGTGGACTGCAATAGGCTGATGATGATGATGAATAACATAAGGGGCAGAAGGAATGAGTCTAAGTCTTGGAGAAGGGTTTAAGTTAATGGGTCTCCATCACTCGTGACCGCCAACCTACTTCCACTGTTAACCTTTAACTAATGACTAGGTATTAGCTATTATTAACAAGATAAATAATAGAGTTATTACGTGACACCATGCCTAATGGCTTTCACTTAATTCTATGATAAAGTATTATCTCAAGCGAGTCAAATGATTATTTAAATTAGTTTAGTTACTAGCACTGCAATCCAAGGTCTTCGAATTAACTCAGAGATTTTTGATAAATAAATATAACACATAATTTTACTAGCTAATGCGCAATGGTTAGTGTTTAAGCTTAAAGCGCGGGCAATCCAATGGTTCCGGGTTTGATTCTCGGTCGGGTCAAGTTAGAAATACAATTTCCAAATTGTCTCAGGTCTGTGTGGTCTGGGAAACGCTCCCGTTTTTGTGTAAGTATTATAGATTAGAAATCCAATGAGCAAAGGTACTTTCAACAAATAGACAAAAATAATTATAAGTGTAGAGACAAAATATTTATTTTGTGATGGTTGAGATTTGAACTAACGGCCCCTAGTTCAGAAGAGGGCTGAATTAGCTAATAAGCCATTGGACCAGTCGAAGTGACCACAGATTGGTATTTCTTCAGTTTTGTGTGCTCTCCTAATAAAGCGTTGTAAACTTTTTGCTTGCCTTAAATTGAAATAAAATGTATGCGAAAATTAATATCATTCAAATCTAAACTATTAATTTAACAATTCATTACTATTGCTTAATAAAAAAATTGCGTAACACATTAGACTGTTAAGTCTGGAGTCATGTGATTGGTGAAACGCCGCACAGCGGGTCTCCGCTCCGCATTTGGGGGACAGCTGTAGAGTAAGGCTCCACTTAGGCGGAGCGGAGCAGAGCGGAGACGAGCTGTGCTGCGTGCTGCGAATCATCAATCACATGGCTTGAAATCCACTGTGGATCACATGGTATTCCGCTCCGCCTCAGTCGAACTGCAGCCTATTTCTCAAACCACGCTTGCTCAAAAATCCCATTGCCCCTCCACTTCAGTGGAAAAATGTCATTGGTAAAATTTTCTTTACTCATTACCTAACATCCCAGCGTAGCTGCTATGCATAAGCACCCTTAGGAGTTACTCATATAAAAATACAAGCGAATTATTCTAAAAGGTCCAACCCCCGTGTTACTCATGAGTAGAACTTCGTAAAATTTTAATCGTCCAAAATTTTGTTAAAAAAGAAGCGTTTAGTTCGCGAGCGGTATTTCGCTTTTATATGTAAAGATATATCAAGTATGTGAATCGTAACAATTCCAAACCCTTGACAAATTGACAAAGTATTATAATGAAGTCTCATTTAGAAATCATAATTTTACCTACATAGATAAGGAACATGGTCGCAGGGCTCCGGAGCCAGTCGGCGGCCGCGCGCGCTCGCCAGCGAACGTCCATTGCTGTTCTAAATTTAAAACCGTTTACGACGTTCCGTTTGAGCGGGAGAACAACTTTTCTAGTACACAATTGGCCAGTGTTTATTTACATCGAACAATTTGACAGCTGGCGTCAGATTAAAAAGTTTTGTGTTTTGAAAATAGTGATTGCTAAAACGAGGCTTATTGAATTCCGATTTTAACATCCGAATAATCTAAAGATTAAAGTGATAGTGGTATGGTAATTATCATTTGCCGCTTCGCGCCATAGATAAGTGCAGAGTTGACAGTTGCCTTTGTTTACAAACACTTCACGGTTATCAAAGGAGTCAATTTGTATAAGGTTTTACTTACTTTTTTACAGTCATACTTAGCTATTTAAGTGATGAATAAGTAGTAATCATTACGAGTCCTTGGTTAATTTGTTCATACAAACAATCCTTTATGCGCTCGCATCGTACCGTGGTGTGAAGTTTCTCGAACACTTGTTACATTACTGTTTACAGCGGTGTCGATAAGGCTTGTTACTGTAAAATGGTTTAAAATTACCATGAGTCATATATTTAAATTATGCAAATATGTATACTATGGTCTCGGATGAATGAAAACAGCGGTATAAGTATATTTGGTCGACAACGCACTCCAATCTATGTCAAAAGCTGTTACTGACTTTTTTTGTCAAGAAATTACTCTTTTTTTGTATATGGACTCTATCACGCATGAAATTAGTCAATAAATAAATAAATATCAGACAACATCACATACATTGCTCCGATCCCAAAGTAAGTAGCTTAAGCACTTGTGTTATGGGTATCAGGACAACGAAGGTACCACAAATAAATACTTAAATACAAATATAAACACCCAGACACGGAACAAACACAAGTGTTCATCACACGAATGTTTGTCCCGGGTGCGAATCGAACCCGACCAAAACGACCCTTGGTTCAGAAGGCAGGGGTCACTACCTATTGAGCTACCGAGCCAGTCATAGCTGCTATAGAGTCTGGAAGTTGGCAGTGATAGGCCCCCTGCATGTAAAGCCGTTGGTCCTGCGCTGGGGTGGGATGGAAGTGAAGACAGAGTGCATCTGTATTTACGCACACATCTAAGAATGTTAATCTTCTGCGTTCTTGACTTGCTTGGAGATTGGCCCCTGTGACTGTAATTCGGTCAGGTGAGGGTATTTTTCTTGGTTTAACCTAGATGTTTGTAATCCATAAAATGTTTGAGTCAAAAGTGGCCCCAGGCATAGGGCCGAGGTTCTCAAACATTTTCTTATTTTTATTGTTTTCCTTTGTCATGCATATTTTATTTTATTGTTTTGTATATGTAACCGGAAAATAGCAAAATTCGTAAGTTGATTAATTTCCTAGGTAGTTGATTAACTTCCGGAAAATAATAAACGGCAGTTGAAATGTATTATTTAACGTATGTATTTTAGTAAATTGATCATTTTACGGGGTCTTGCCGTAAAATCATCCGACGAAGTTGAGGTGAACGTTGATTGGTTCAATGGCTCACGTGGCGTTATCCCGGCAACCAATCAGGGAACAGTGTATTAAGTTACGGGTAATAGTGCACCGTTAAATAGTACATTGAGCAACGATTGGCCCATTTGAGGACGATTTTACTTAGGTCAAAATCGTAAATTATTAAATAACTGTCAGGCTACCGTAAATTGATCAACTAACTGAAATCCATTGCGTTAAATAATACATTTCAACTACCGTTTGTTATTTTCCGAAAGTTAATCAACTACCTAGGAAATTGATCAACTTACGATTCTTGCTATTTTCCGGTGACATATACATTATTGTGTTTTACTTTTATGGACAGTCACGCACAAAAATTTCTAATTTTGAATTTATTTTGTGTAGCGCTTCAGTATATCAGCTATCGGCACAAGTTCATAAGTTTTGTGTATGTACGTAATAGACTAATAGGGGATAATAGAGCTTGCCTTATTTCGGATTGGAGGTTAAATATGTTTTCCCATCCGACCACATACAAATTGCAAAGGCGGTGGATGCGTTTGAAGTTATTTTACACTTATGACTAAGCCAAGAAAAAAAATCGTTAAGGTGCCGATATCCAGGGCGTCCCAAGGGCACCACAGCGAACACTTTGAGAACCTCTGGCATAAGGCACTCACATCATTAAACTCTCAAACGGCTTAGCTTTAGTAAGCTGGAAATAGCAAGATATGCTCTGTTTTCTCCGGAATCGAACCCTGACCTCTATCGCTTAATCCTGTTTGTCACTATATATAATTCTATTAAGGCGTGTCAGTAAGAAGGCCGCAGCAGTGATTAGTCCGTTTGTATGTCACGAAAAGGCTATGTGATGGACACAGGCAAACATGCTATGATCACGCGAATTTGATTTTATCAGGTGAGATAGCGGGTCATTGCTTACTTAGTACATTATTAAAAATGGAGCATAAAATTTAGTCTATGTTAGACTAGTTTAAATTTAAATACAATAATGACTCTTTTGACCGAATTTCGGCCACTAAAATCGCAAAAAGTGCGCATCGATTCCCGCACAATATCAATATTTGTGTTCATGAACACATCTGTTTGTATTGGTCTGTGTGTTTTCTATGTATAATATGTAGGTATTTATTTCCAAAAAATAAGTATCTAAGTAATTTTATCAGTTGTCTAGTACCCATAGTACAAGCTTCGGCTTAGTTTGGGGCTAGATTGCGATGTGTGGCCCTGCGTGGTATGCCTTGGGGTTATTTATTAATTCTATATAAGCAAGGCAGGTACTCCTGCTGTAAGTACCACTTATTCGTCTGACGCTACTTCATCCTTGGTAGGTAGACACAAAGTTTAACAAGTACCATCTTTGGACAATGTATGAAAAGGTCCGTCCAATTAGCATAGTATTTGTTAGTTCTCAGTACACCTCTGAATGGACGTGACGTCATTTGTGACTTGACTGACTCTTTACGTAAACTGGCACGCTGAAAGTAATTTAAAAAATACTTACACTACTTTGAAGACATTATTAAATGTTTTTCCCGTTTAGACACGAGCTTTGTAATGCGTTGATATATCTACGATGCCCGTGAAAAGCGTTTTGGTGAGAGGGTCGGATATATTTTCAATAAACGACTGAAGAATGACCGCAGTCAAATGGCCTCTGGGTCGTGTTTCTGCCGGTGAGTAGGGTTTCCGGAGCTCGCGGGGGGTTAGGGTTGGGCCGGCATGGCGGTGGCAACTGACAGATAACTGACCAGTTACTTGCCCGTTGTCACAGCGACTTGGGCTTCTCTTTCGCTTTCCCAGGTGTAGGGAAGCCATTTTGTCGAGCCACTATAAAAAAAAAAAGAAAAAAGAAATTACTTATGGTCATTTCAAAAAGTATGTAAAGGTAACATATTTTTTCTGAAATTGTAAATTCAAACATTTTTGATACTCTTGTAATCTATAGCTTAAGACGTGATAATCTGATGCTCACACAGTATTCCTGTAAAGTTCAAAATCCGTAGTTTTTACGTGAAACTACGACTTCTTATTATATTTAGATGTCAATAACATTATTGGAGTTTTAGCACAGATCCCTAACTTTTAAAATATAATATTATAGGCTATACCTATGTTCACCGGAGGTAGTGTAGCTTCCTGACAGTGAAATAATATAATTATTCAAATCGTACAGTAGTTTCGGAGCCTATTCAATTCAAACAGTCAAACATACAAACGACCAAATAAATATCCACTTTATATTATTATTAATGTAGATTGTTAGTGCAGATAATACCTATTCTTTAATTATCAGATACGATTGATAACACCGAATCGTCGATCAAATCAAATCATGGCTGTTTATTGCAAATGTAGGTAAAACATATCTTAGGTACAAAATACTTTTTTATTGCTATGTGGTAGACGAGCAAGCGGCCTGTCTGATGTTATACAGTACCTATCCGACGCCGATAGGCTTAGACATGTCGGGGGCATAGCCACGCCGCTGCCTACGTAAGGAAAAGCTTTCTTGAAACCACGTTTAAAGAAGGACATGGTCGTAGCGATCAGATACACCGCGGCTGGGAGGTCGTATCATAACAATCCCTAAAAGTATGAGATTCTACTGTGATGTCATGTTTGTTATACCATACTCAACTTAGGACTGATCGGTTCCGGTAATTCACAATAAGAATCTAAATACCTTGTCCTAACAGGGCTGATAGTGGCATAGGCATCTGTTTACTCTGTCCTAAGGTTCGTTATACAAATAATACGAAATTTTCTTAAAAAGGCATGTTAATGAATATGCAAACACCACACGATTAGTGAGCAGCCTTGTAGCAACTGCTCTGCCCACAAGGTTGTACGTACTTTTTCCTTTTATATCTCGGGCACCGTGGAGATCTTACTCAATTTGTTTTGATGTACACATACCTGGTATTTTTCCTTGCGAGCGAGTTGCCGATGGAAAAAAAAATATGCTCTGCGTCTCTTTGCGGGATCGGATCCCAAATTTTCTGCATCTTGCAACGGTTCTTTGGAAACAGTTCCCAGCTGCGACTTTTCGACAAAAATCGAGCCTACAAATTTTTCAAGGGCGTCTACTCTGGTGTTGCAGTGTCTATGGGCTGGAGTGATCACTTATCATCACATGACTTTCAGGCCCATTTGCCCCCTCTGTCATAAAAAAATTAGATGATCCAACAGAGGAACAAAGTTACCGACATAGTTCATCGGATTAGTAAGCTGAAGTGGCGATGGGCTGGCCATATCAGCGGCAGAACCGATAACCGTTGGGGTAAACGAGTTGTAGAGTAGATACCGCTTCTCGGCAAACGTAGTGTAGGACGCCGGCAGGCTAGGTGGAGTGACGACTAACCAAGACACCATTTTGAAAAGAGCAACTACACGAGTTTCTTGCCGGTATCTTCTCGGTAGAACGCTGCTTTCCGAACCGGTGGTAGCTTCGACGATTTGTAAGTGTTTTTCATTTGTATAGACAAATAAAGATTATTTTGACTTGACTTGACTTGACAAGGACGCCCTGATCGCGGACTATAGCGTGCGCTAGGGGTGAGCGCGAAGGCGCCATGGTAGTGTCTCTACTTGAAAATCCAGACTCCCCCGGGCTTGGCGGCGATGGTGGGTCACCGTAAAGTTTTAGCGGGTAAATTTGGTACCACTTACTAGAATCGTTTTAGAATATAAATAAGTACCTTTGGATTGGACACAAACATAAAATTGGTACAAATATGTAAAATGCTATAAAGACCACCATGAACAACACAATAAAAAATAATAACAAAAAAAAAATCAAAATACACCATTTTAAAAAGGGAAAAAAATTGGAATGTCTGATTAATTAATTATACGATAATCAGTTAGGACAAACGGTTTTCTTAGCACGTATTTAGATTTCTCAGTCCATTTGCATATGCGTCACAGTGCCGGCAATTTCACACGTATTATTGGTAAGATTATAATATAAGAAGCGAGTCGGGCGACATCCGATAAGGTAGTGCGCGCATGTGCCGCGCTGTCGTGGGAATAGAGCGCGTTGTTGTGTAAGTGCACCATATAATATGATGCACTCGAAATTAACCGAATGGTTTTAACTGTTTAGGACATGGCCCAGTGGCTCATTTGGTAGTGCCTGTCCCTATTGATTCAGAAAGCCCTCTGCCTTCAAGGGACGGACGGAAGGGAAGGGACAACATTCGTGTGATAAATATATACTTAACACGTTGAGCGCCATGACGGTCACCGGTGACCGACAAACAATAGTTTTTCTATTGTGTCTAGTTTCTAGGCAGTCAAAGACTTAACTAACACAGTTATAGTAATTCCAAAAAGTAAAATTTTTCTCTCTTCTAAGAGTAATGGGAACGTCTCCCACAACATCCAGACCCGGGACAATTAAGAAAATTTAAATTTTTAAATCGACACGACCGGGAATCAAATGTGGAACCTTCAGATCCTTCAAGACGCTCTGACCGTTGCGCCGCCATGGTCGTCAATTACTTAAATAATAATTCTAATATGGTTCATTTAAATGTTTATTTATTTATTTATTTAATCTTTATTGCACAGTAAAGTAGTGTACAAAAGGCGAACTTAATGCCACATAGGCATTCTCTACCAGTCAACCATTGGGCTAAGCAGGAACTAATTTTATGGTAGTGTGCGACAAAGTTAATTTAAAACACAATATCTCAAACACAATAATAAAATATGATAAAAATAAGATACAAATAAATACATACACACATATATATATATATATATATTATACCTACATATACTTACATATACACATATATATATATATATTATACCTAATGTTATACTAGTAATCTAAATATATAAAACTCAAATGTGACTGACTCACATAGTGATCTATCAACGCACAGCCCAAACCACTGGACTGATCAGGCTGAAATTATGCATGCAGGTAGATGTTATGAGTATGACGTAGGCATCCGCTATGAAAGGATTTTGATCAATTCTACCCCCAAGGGGATGAAAGTCTAATCCACCCGGACGAAGTCGCGGGCACTGCTAGTGAATTATAAAGTTTCCTTACGCTAAAAAGTTATTTGCATGGAATTAGCACATGTCTTAATAAACGGCGCATCTCGTGGCATATACAACGAGCAGAATTACTATTAAATATGTATTATGCACCATTAATTCCTTCAACACAAGCTCATTCAGTCTCGCACGCGATAAAAGCAAAATGTCGCAGGTAGAATATGAAATTGTGTATTATTATTGTATTTTTTCACCATCATTATCTCATCTCATTTTAGCCGTAGGAGTTCGACTGGACATAGCCCCCTATGACATCCTTAATGATCAAGCTGACCGCATCAAGTCCTATCTAAGTTTTTTTTTGTTTGTCTACGGATCGAACTTTTTTTTTATTAATTACCGATTAATTACCGACTGAATCAGATCAATGGTACCACCTCACCCCTTCTATCTTCAAACAAATATTGTCTGGAAATCATCTTATAAGGCCTGACTGATAGTTTAAGACTGTCATATTCTTATTATTATGTCTGGCCATCATCCACATATGACAAAGTCAATTAAAAAAACATTTCCTAAAATAACCGGAATCATCGCTAAATTGGTCAGGATGTTTTATTTATAAAAAAAGGAAAGTATCTAACTAGGTAATCTATTGTGTGTTTTTACGTGTACCTACTTATAGTACAAGTGGAGTAGAAAGAAAAAAACAAAAATCCGACTATTTTGGGGTTCTGAAATCTATTGTTATCATCTATTGCAGTCCGCTGCTGGACATAGATAAGCCTCACTAGTTGTTCGCCAATGCGGGAAACATCTAAAAGCTTTACTTATAATCGCCACGCTGAGCAGGCGGGTTGGCGATCACAGGGCGTACCTCCTCGCTACGTTTTTGTCGTATATTATTATGTTTAGTATTATAAATGAAATACCTTATTGCTTACAGCCACAGCGACATAATGCGCCGAGTTATCTCAGTCACGTGCGCGTACTGCCTCTTTGTTTACACCCGACCGCGTGTGACACTACTACGATGGTGTTAGAGCAAGGTTCCGAGAATGCAGGCGATAGGAATTACCAATTGGTTATAGCAATAAAAAAACATACTTATACTTTAAAAAAAACTAGAAACACATCTTAGGGTCAGTTCACACGGAGACGCGACGCGACGCAACGTTACTCGAAGAGAACAATGATTTCGCGCTACGAGCGAGACGCATCGCTACGTCGAGACAACGTAATGTCGTAGACGCCGCATTGCTTTTGCACGCCGCGAGTATATCCGGCGATCGCGCTACGCCGCAAAGGCTCCCGAAGAAGAAGTTCAATTAAACAGCGTAGTGCAATGTATTCTGAATTCTTGCAATGAAATGTATATCTTTTCTGACAGTAAGAAAGGTTTTTTGAGTCGCTTTATTAAAATGTGCGCACATCCTCGCGTAGCGTCTCGTCGTAGTGTGAACTGACCCTTACCTACTATATCTAAAGTTTTAAAAGAATGAACTAGGAAGACCTAGGTCGTAATGACGCTTCTATAGGTGAACTAGTCTATTTTGTTCGTGACATGAGAGCACAGAAGATTGGTCATTTTTACAAATTGGCCAGCACCACCAGACTAGAGCTTTCCGTGTGGGGTCCAAAGCAAAATGTGAATGTCGAGCGTTGTTAAAATCAGGGGGTTACGGAAAATCTTTATGATTGTTTGTACTGGGATCTGAAGGTACGACCCCCGGCTTGGAAATCCGGATCGTTACCGAATAGATCAACCCACTAGTTGACAGATATCATAGATTTTAAGTCATACATAACAAGCGACTATTTTAGGTTAAAATTAAAAAGTATTTAATGTTATGCTCCTTTACATTATACGACTGACGCTAAAGAAGAAGAAGAATTAATTTGTTCTGATAACAAATAACTAATAAGTAATTCTAAATATTTTGAACATAATTCTGTATGACAAATGTATGTATATGAGTTAACTCATATACAATAAGAGCACTGTTAAACATTATTTGGATAGTTCACTAATTACGATACGTAATGACCCCTAACCCCATTCGATTGAATAAATATTTTTTGTTTATCAACATTTTATGTGACCCAATTGTGTCTTAGTACAAGAATACTTGTTTATTTACATGCTGATACAAAATATACCAACAATTCAGTTCCAATGGAGACTTTTGGAGGGAAACATACTATAACGTAGCGTAGCGTAACGTAGTAAATACATATAACGAGTTGTGTAACGGGTTGAGAGAAGTGTTCGTGAAAAATGTCTTTAAATGCGTTTAGCGACTAGCTTTAGAGAACACAGTTTCCTGCTCCGTAAAACTCCTAATTATAAAAACGTCGGCATGGCAGGTTTAGCAGCACTAATACCTACTAACACAATAAGTACAATAGTTTTAGGATCTTATTTTATGCTCTAAAGTTCAGTGCTAAAGTTGTAGAGTTAACGATTAATCGTCTTTGAGCGTGTATCGAAAGTCGAGAAACTTGTCGAGCAACTTTTCACTTGACATTAGCAGAAATCGTCGGTTGCCACTTAGTTTATTTACTAAGTGTTACTTACCATTAATTAAAATAAAAAAAATACGCTAGAACACATATAGAAAAGAAAATTATGTTGGTAGATATATCTTATATTGTAGGAGTAGGTACCTAGTGCGGTCTAGTTTTGCTGTTTACACAAATTTTCTATTACATACATTCCTTCACTCACATTGTTGTACATGTGACAGCCCAACTGTCACAGTGTCAGTTTTCAGATTGACGTAAAAGTACCATTTGAAGCAGTCTTTTTTTAATGATTTTCTGTTTGTTTTTCGTATAAGTTTGACTCTTTGAAAATTATAAACACGGCAAAAAAGATAAACCCATTAGGTCTCATATGTCATGCATGAAATATTTAATTAATAATTAAATAATGTGGCAACATTGAAGCACAGGAGAGTTTTTATCTTTAGGACAATTTAGGCCTTTTATCTCGTCGGTCGTAGACCTCTAAAAGAGGCTAAGACCAAGATTAAGTCGGGGATTTTGAGTGATATCGAGATTCATGCACCTCTCCAGCACAACGTGTTTATTTAGCCAAAGAGCCAAGAGCAAAGCTAACCCGACAATAATGCCGGCAGTAATACCTAGGTAACCTACCTACCCAAGATCCCCGATATCAGCTTAGACGAGATAACGACGGCTCTGAGATAACTCAAAAAAGATATCTGTGCTCAAAAATAACTGGCGCGTGAAATTAGGGCCGCATCACACTAGATACAACGACGAATATGGGATGATCTATTATCCTGTAATAGACTGGGTGTCGGGTGAGATCGATGCGCACGCGGCGTCGTCGTTGCGAACTCGCGGCACTGCACAGTGCACACTCGCCCCGCTTGCTCGCTCGCGAGCGCTAGTGTGATAGGGCCCTTACAACGCAGCTTTTGTAAGCGGGTGGAACACCGATGCTTTAAGGCCGATTGATTTATATTGCACGAAAATATAAACATTTACAGCAAAAGGTATTACAGACATCTTGTATAATTTAGGCGCTCTTATTGCTAGTAAGCGATAGATGGATATTCTTTATTGCACACCAAACAATTGACTTAAAACTATGTATAGTAGACATTTTGCTGTACAATATAGGCGATCTCTTCTTGGCCACCTTCAGATAAAGGAAATATAATCTTCTGAAGAGAGAAAGCAATGTCTTGCAAAAATGATGCGTTAGTTTGATGTGGCCGTTTGTGTGTGCCGGTTTATACCAAAAGCTTAGGAAAGGGTCGGAATTCCATAACGACGGTCACCGAGGCACGACCATGGCGTGTAAAGGTGTCTTCCATATCAGCATTTTTTAGCAAAAAAATAAACCAACTTCAATATGGTGACAATCGGAACAAAAAAAGAATTTGATCGGTTCACAATTCTCGGATATGGTAACAAACATACCTACAACAAAAAAATCAGTCGAATTGAAAACCTCTTCCTTTTTTTGAAGTCAGTTAAAAAGCCGCGACCATGGCGTGTAAAGGTGTCTTCCAAAAGTCATTAAAACCCCATTGCTTCCATCGGAGGTGTCAGCCCGCCCATAGCGGTCATTATTTGTTGACTACACAGTAATTGATCTTATCTCGAATTTGGGGGTTGATTGCATGGATTTTGACTGAGTTTGATACAGACGGCGACAAAAGTGTTCGAATAGGCATTAATTTCCACTAGAATAACAAAAAACCTAATTCAAAATGACGAAAATAGGACCAATAGGAGGCATCTAGTAGCATGCCTACTTAAAACAAAAAAAAAACATAAAAATTTTTAAATTTTGAATTTGGTTAACATAAAGAAGGGTGACAAAATATAGGACAACGCCTGATGGTAAGCGTTTACCACAGCCCATAGACGCCTGCGACACCAATGACAAAATAAGCTACAACTTATGTAGGTACATAATGGATCTATTGCCATCAGGTTGCGTGTACGATGGATAATTCTTTACAATTTATGTGACATTGCGTCGTTGAGTTGGTACCTTTATCGCCTATTTATACTACTTGTTACCAGCCCGTATAATTCAACGAAGTGTCTTTTGTCTTGTTTTTGTCCTATCAATGTCACTTTGTTCAGTGACTTCATAAATGGTATGTGACCGAAACCACAAGCTTGTGGTTTTTGTGGTAACTTCACATCACTGTCCTGACTTTGTTTAAAAATTCCTTCAATGCTTTAACCTATAAATAAGTCATTACTGCATTTTTTGACTTGTTTACGTCAGATGTAGTAATAAATAATTGTTTTTATCACACTAAACTACACTAAGGTAGCCTGTAAAGTATATAGGAAGCTGTCTTCCTCTATTACTTCCATTATTTACAGCACATCTAGCAAAAAAAATGTTTTGCTCTGATTATTGATGTGGCAGCGCCATTATTATTTATTAATAATAGTCACCACCAGCCTTTCGCAATCTACTACTGGACTGCCTCTTCAATCGTTCGCCACTTTGATCGATGATGGCATTTTGCATCCAGCACTTGCCAGCTATCTTCCGCAAATTGTCACTCCATCTGGCCTCCAGTAAATGTGTGTAGGTGTACGCAGCAGGACTGCCTTGAATCCGATCTACAGCTACAGTTTAACACCCGTAGTAATTAGTACCTTCCAAATCGTACAAGTTAAAAAATAGTACCTTAATGCTTTTATGAAATCATCAATTAATGTCCAGCAGGTTCCTCCACCGTTCGAAGGTCTTTAGACCAATGGTATACGGCCCCGTTTAGCGACATATAAGTTTTGTAGGTGCATTCCTCATAAAATAATAATAATTTGAAAATAATATCGATGTATTTCTAAGGTAATATGTCGTTCCATCATACACATCTCCATTAATAGTATTATTCCCGATATGACTGTGACATTGTCTGGTTTATAAAACGTTTTTGTCAACGATTGTACGCTTTCCCCACATTCTTGCTGACATTTTCTAACCAGTTGCCCTACACGGCTTTCTACAGCTCGGATCTGCGAAAGTTTTGTCTCTGTCCATTTTCCGTCTTGTATGTGTTGACAGTGATTTAGTTATTATCTTAACAGTTTGCAAATTGTATGTGCTTATTAGGAAGGAAACATTTCAAATGGGTATTGTCGCAAACCTGCCGTCTTTTTTAAATTTTACCAAGAAAAGATAGAGTTCCACTATACAGTTGTCTAAAAAACTAGACACAGACGTCGCTAATGTAACACTACGAGTATTACATAGATTATTTAAAAAAATATATACATAGTCTATACGACGAAGACCATTAAAATACAATCATCTGATTAGATATGGAGGTCTATAATGCCAGGACTCAGGAAGGAACAGGTTTGAGAAATTGATTTGATAGAATTACGAACTAAAGAAAAGAAAATGATTGAATGCGTTGACTGAAGCAATTTACAATCAAACTGGTGACAGTTAGATTACAAATTAACGGCATCTAAAATATAATTTTATAATGGAGGACTCACAGAGTTTGAATGACATAGAATTGGACGCCATTTATTCTATATCCAGGTACGTACCTATTAGAGAACGCAAATATGTAGTATAGTCGATGTCGCATTATATAGGGCGTTTACTTAACATACGAAAGAGAACAGATGTTCGGATTTCTTAAAAACTTTTCTAAATCGAACCTGGGTGTTCTGGGAGACTCACCAAATCGTAAGTTATAATTATACATAGAGAAAACTTTCTGGCTTTTTTTGAGCACTACTAAACAATTCACATCGTCTTATTATATTTTTCGATTTATTTCATTATACGAATCCTTCTTCCATCGAATCAAATGGTCAATAAATCACATCGGGGTCTCTAAGGTGCACTGAACTCGATGTAACCAGTTACAACCGGTTCTCACAACGGGTTGAGCGAGTTACCGAGACACATAACGTATACTGCAGGATAATTGCATATAAAGAACTTAATATTAGAGACAATTGCTCTAACCTTAAAACAATTATTATTTAACAATAAATAACAAAATAAAATATATTGGTATTGAAAGTGAAAAAAAACCTAAAACGGTAGCTTAAACGCACGACGCTACCTCCGAAATAGAAGTTCACTTCTGTCTGAAAGAACCGGCAGAATCTCTATTCCCGGAGTTATGCCGGTTCTCCGTTGTCCTCTTACAACTGTAGATACCTACTTTAATTAAATATTTGAAAATTTCCTTCCGTTCTTTTTGTTTATTTCCTTCCGTACCGTACCTATACTACCCTAAAGTTATAAAAGACTTTCCAATCGAGCGATTAAACCGTTGTGTTGTAAATTAACAGTTAACACATTGAAATACCAACAAAAATCGAAATAGAAAATTATGTTACAGTTACATAAAATAATCAAACACTATTTGATTCATAGTGTTTCATTACTTCAATTTGAGAAGCATGAAAATATTAATCGTTTTTTTGTTTAACATTGATATCGGATTTTAGGGGGTGCCATATTAGAAAGGGGCCGGATTACCGCGGGTCTAATGTACTTATATTCTTTCATGATTGTTATCCAAAACGCCGGAAAGAACTAGGTTAGGCACTCCCAAAATCCGGAGGGACGATAGTACGCTACGAACTGCGGGAGACCAGACGCAGACCAACGGCTTAAAGTGCTTTAATCTAGAGCAGGGGTTTCCAAACTACTTATTAGGTATCTTATACGTTTAAGATTCTTCTGGCGCCTAACCAGCTGATATCGTAATCAACAAGCAACACACTCCGTCTTTTGTAATATAGGTACGCTATCCATTTTGCATATTGCGACACTCTGCTCTAGAACGTAATGCATTACTGTCGCGATTCTGAAGACTAAGAGATCCCGGGTCAAACCAAAATTGTAACTAAGCTATCCTGCCAACAAATGCCTGGACTCAGAACGTTGTTATACCCTCGTGCTTCAGAAAGCTCATTGAGTCACTTGCTTCTCATGTTCATTGTTTGCTGATTGATTAAGAAGATTATAAAATGCACCACATCTAGAGTATAAGTTCAATCGATATCTGATCTGTACAGAAAGATATCCTTGACACTACGTACAGATAGTAGAATGTATAGTTACGGAACAATCGCCCTCACGTCAGCAAAATCATAAATATGTGCATATTCAGTTGCAGTAACTACATATTGGCCATCAACGGTCATAACCTTTGTGGCCGCGTTAGTCATCGGGCAGACACAATAATAAATGTAAACTACATACCGTACAATGTGGGCGATAACTAATTTTTATCTAGGTTGGTTTATATAAGTTGGTTCTTGGCCACAACTTGTCTGATATCAAGCGATGAGGCGCGCGCTGAAACGAGCTTATTGCAAACAAAAAGCTTTTCCCTCTCTCCTTGAAAATTATCCGGGAACATAATACACTGGTGATACAGATTGAGAATGCCCACCCATTCTGGGAAGTGTGAGTCCCACACACCACCAAGGCATTCCCATCTAGAAAAAATAGATAGAATGCACCATCTTTATTACTGTTGACTGTGCCCTTTAAACATTCTAGTAGCCTTGAATGTTTTTATCTTCAAAAATTAAATATCACAAAAGATTTCAGTTTGTATGCCTCCATAAGCTAACAATAGATAGCGTATCTAAATACTAAATAGGAAATATCACTTCGTCAATGAGCGTCACGTTTAAAAGTCATTGTAAGCCTTACCTAAAGAAACGTAGTATATTATTATTAAATTCAATGTAACTAACATTAAATCACTTTGTTATTAAATATTACAGTAATAATTTATTTTAAATGTTGGTTAGTTACACAAAAGGGTGATAAAGTGGAGCCATTTAGATGCAATGGTGTTCTTCATTCATTTTATCAAATACAACAGCATTTCCTATACAGACTCTGTAGCAAGCTACCTTTGTGGCCTTAACGTAGGCAGTCGCAAATATCTATAAAAAAAAACTTCTAATATCATGAACCATCATAAATGTTCTTTTCGATTTCTCCATTGGTCACATGGCTAATTTAGAGGTTTTCGCAACGGAGGGTTGCGAGCTGCCCGCCTAGTCGCAGGAAGGGGGCCAGCTCCACGATATAATATAATGATTTTTATGATATCGGTAGTCCACCTCCCTGGAGGCATACCACGCCGCGGTTTCCTATCCAAAGGTCCAGAACTACAACGACCATCAGTTCTTGTGTCTATATTATTAGACACGCTCGGTGGCTCATTTGGTAGTGACCTCTGCCCTCTGAGCTAAGGGTCGTGGGTTCGATTCCCGCACAGTACAAACATTTGTGTTCATGAACATGCCTGTTTGTATTGGTCTGGGTGTTTTCTATGTATAATATGTATTTATTTACAAAAAAAATGTGGCCTGTCAGTGACCTGTCAGTCACTATTTTCTTAACGCGAATGAACTATAAGTAAGTTTCGGCTTAGTTTGGGGCTAGGTGGCGCTGTGTGGCCCAGCGTGGCATGTCTTGGGTTATTTATTTATTTATTTATATGACCTGCCTACTGCCACTTCAGCGTACTAGTCCTCTGAGCTTTTTCCAAGACTTCAGTTTGTCTATAGAAGAAGCTTAACTAAAAATACATAGGTATATAAATATAAACATCGATCGCCTAAGCCTTATTCAAGCGATGAGCCACTAGTCTTTGTTTACAATGAAACTTGTATGCTAGACTTTTTACACTCAACTTGTGTTGAACCAACTTTTTGAAGACTCCTAATTTCTGAACACACTCTGAACTGACAGGTGTTTACTGTTTACTTATCATCTTGACAACAACACAACACTCTACATTACAATTTGTGGAAACGCAATGGAAATTTCTTAATTTACCAAAGAACACACAGTTTGAAACACAAAATTTCTGTCTCACCAAATGTGTAATCGAACACACGCCTTTGATAAACATATGCACTAAATAATGTTTCAAGTTATTTAAGAATATAGTTTTTTATCCTTAACTTTGAAGTGAAATCATACGTTTTCAAATCAATTAAACAAGTCTTATAACCTTATTCAACTTCAATGTACTTCGTAATAAAACCATTAATATTGTTGTCACATGCCATGAAATATATAGAAAGGGCCATGCCATGGACTAAAAAGTAGATTTAATAGGAGGCAAAGCAATTCAACTTTGGTCTATGAACGCACTTGAAATCGTTATTTCAATGAGCCTCACGTTCTGCTGTCCCATTTAACAGGATGTCAATCAGGTGACGTTCAATAACAAAATGTTTTGAGAGACAGTTTCAAACTTGTAAAGGTCCAGTGGTCCGTGGTCCACGATGGACAAGTTAGTGCGCAGTGTGAAAGCGTGGGGCGGTTCCAGCAGGAAGCAGAGCCCGGAGCTGAGCCGCAGCCAGTACTCGCTGGTGTCGGCAGGGGAGTTGTCCGCCGGCGCAGTGCAGCTTTGGGTGGGGCTGCCGGCTGAGGTCAAGTACGACCCCTCGTTGGCGTCGCTGCGGCAACTCTACGAAAAGGAGCATGGTAAGTACCAACAAACATTTTTTAGAGTTCTTAAAAAAGGAAATCAATCAGTTTGTTTTTTTTTTGCCAATAACACTTTTGTTTCCGGAGCTCGTGGGGGGTTAGGGTTGGGCCGACTTAGCGGTGGCAACTGACAGGTAACTGACCAGTTACTTGCGCGTTATCACAGCGCTTTGGGCTTCTCCTTCGCTTTCCATCAGGCGAAGGGAAGCCATTATGTCGAGCTACTATAAAAAAAATAAACAATTTGTCGTTGGAGGAGCCCACAGATTAGAGGTAATCTGTGGAGAAGCCTATGATGGCCCTTAGTTGACGTTTGCAGGCTGATGATGATGTAGTTTTCTGTCTGTCCACTATGGAACTTCGGGCGCATTTCGGGAGCAGTATATGAAGTCTTTGCGCTTGCAAAATGAGACAGAGAACTGTCAAATATTATTGGGTAGAGCAAAACTGTACAGTTAAATAGTACCTTAGGACTATGAACTTATGTAAGTTGAAATTCTGAGAAAAATGGACGCGTGCTAACGAAGCAGTCACTAAAATGAGTTACAACAACAACAAAGTTGTGACAAACAAAATAAAAGATTTGTTTCGGCTGCGCATTTGATCGCCTTCCAAACGCCGCTACTATATTTGAAAAGATTGGTTCGGAGCCAATTAATGGTTTTATGAAGAAATCCTAATGACGAAGGAGACTTTTAATGTGTTAATTATTTTTATTATTGATCGAATATTTGATTGAACGATTGAAAATTCGTGGATGTCTTTCGAGACTGATCATTCCGAACGCATTTGTGAATAGTAAAGTCTTTATGTTAAATAATGTTTTTTTTTAAATTACCAAACGAATATCAGCGTCTTTCACAATTACAAAATTCGAGTCCAGAAGCTTTCGAACCTAGGCAGTGAAAAATACTTCGCAATAGCGTGTGTCTTTACGAAATACAAAATAAATAAATTCTTGAGTTTTTAGCCCCTCAGCCGGTGGTAGAGTAGCTGCTGACTACCGTACAATCGGCGGGGATCGGTCTTGGTACCACGGTAGCGGCAACTGAAAAGTGATTGTTTTGATTACTTGTCCATTGTCGCGGCAATTTGTCTTCCCTTTCGCTTTCCTTCAGGCGAGGGGAGACGACTATGTTGCGTCACCATAAAATGATGGAGTGAAACATACTATTTATATGTTTGTGTATGTGTCTTAGCCTAAGCCAAAGGTGACGCTAGACGGTGACATGTAATTAGTTAAATACCTCTACATACGTTATAAATTATTCTCCGAACTCTCCATTCGCATTTAACTAACGCATGCATTCTTTGCGCTCACAGACGCACATATACTTTATATACATATATGACTGTGCCGAACCGGATTTAACCGGCTCAAAATAGACATCGCGACCTGAACGCGGACAGTGGTAAAGAATGCACTTTATTTTAAAGATGATAGAGTACATAATTGCTTGTAGAGCTGCCAAGGATAATATTTTGGATGCAGATAGATTCGCGATAGGTTAGCGCATTGAGAGGAAAATATTTTTTGTAAATAAACTAAGTATATTGAGTACCGACTGACGAAAATTCTGAGAGTTTTGAGAAAAAATATGTTTTTCTTTTGACCTACCGAGAAATTTTTAATTTAATTATTAGTATTTAAATTTTATAATTGAAAATATAATACAAGAAATGACCGCTCGCGATGTTATTTTGTCTATGATTTATGTAGTCATGGATCATAAATGTCAGGTTTGACCTCCGTTATCAATGCATAGGCTATTTTCAATAACAATCTTCGTGTTTCGTATCAATGAAAATTGCAATCTGCAATAAGTGAGAGAAAAATCTTGAACATTTTAAACACAAAATATTATACATGCTGTTAACATGTCTGGTGCATTGTGAAATAAATGCATACCAGAAATGAGCGAGTATTTAAATTAAAAGCACTAGAAAAACGTGACGACGATAATAAATTAGACTCGCTCGGAGAGATCAGACGCTTTCCGATGAACGAGGATTTGTCGTGTTACCGAGGGCTTCGTGCTTTGGAACTATAGCTAGTCACTTGATTCGAACCTAGGACATGGCACTTAGACCAACATTTGATTTTACTAAAATGCGCAAGTTTGTTTGGATGGATAAATTTTTGTATGTTTGTACTTTCACACAAAATCTATCAAACGGATTTTAATGAAACTTTACAGTAATATAAGATATACCTTTAAGCTATAAACATTGGATTAACACTAGATTTTAAATTAGGCATTTAGACCAATAGGTATATAATAAATGAACTTTACATAACCTTTGGCCCAGTCGTAGTCGTATCTCAGTACATAAAGTTTAATGCTTTGTTAATGATGACTCGTTCGTTCGTCGTTGTTCTCGCTGACTGTACACAAATAGTCCAATTTCGTCAGACACATAATGGTGAACCCGTAATGACATCCGATTCGCCATGATCCCACGAATTCGTACAATTTCGTCATTATAAAATAACCAAAAAACAGCTTTAAATGTGTTCAGTTATGGTGTCGCATCACTTAAACAACTAAATTGGTGGTAACAATAATTTTACATTACATTATTGTTGTTTTCTTCAATAATGTGCTTATAATGTGGGTTGTATGTACCAGTAGTCTAGTCATTAGCTAGAAAACCAAGGGTTCCAAGGTTAGAAACTTATAATAAGTAATCACATTTTTCTGAAGAAACTATTTAGTGACAACCAGGGCTGGTGGGGGCTTTGCTAAACGATATAAAGTTATTCGTACGTTTATATGAATAAAGAGTTTACAATAATAATAGTACATTTATTTTTATTTCCATAACATTATAGATACAATATGATTATTGCATCGGCCTCCTTGTGTCGCAAGTGCCAAATTGCGTTTACAGATCAGTTGTAAGGTTGTATGACGAAATGACTCAGTTGGTATTAATTTGAAGTCGTCATCATTTCGCTTTCGAAATCTCACTAATATTATAAGGTAAAGTTTGTATGGATGGATGTTTGTTAATCTTTTACTGAAATTTACAGAAGCGATTTTGCTGATAGACCTAATGTGTTATCCAATAAATGGATTTTTGTTACAAGCTGTAATCCGACTATCAGCAAACGGGCAGCAGCGTTTACCTGGGCACACCACTGAGTAAGGCGAATCCTCCTCTTTCTCCTGATTGGCCCGCCCTCCTCTGCTGTCCCTCGCTCCTCAGTCCTCTGCTGGACATGATGATGACTATTGAATCGTTTCCAGGTAAATCCGAGTCAGGCAACTCGCACGCCCGGCGGGCCAACGGCGCGTCGCGGCCGAAGCGCCTGCCGCTGGTGAGCTCGGCGCCGCACCTCAACAACAACGCCGCGCCGCGCGCCGACGACGTCAGCTTCCGCACCTGCGCCGGAGTCGACGCCAACGATGCCAACGAGAAGAAGATGTGAGATCATAGTGTTTTTTACTAAATAACCCAATACTTGCCACGCTGGGCCACACATCGCCATCTAGCCCCAAACTAAGCTGATGCTTGTACTATGGGAACTAGACTACTGATAATGCAATGTTTGTATTGTGTGGGGATCGGACCCACAACCCTTGGCTCAGGAGGCAGATTTCACTACCAAATGAGCCATCAGGCCAGTAATTTCTTATAGTGTGAGTATTTTATAATAGCTCGATCTGGCGTGGGGAAGCCATAATGGCCCTACGCCAGCTGATGGAAAGCGAAAGAGAAGCTCAATTCGCTGTGACAACGGGCAAGTAACTGGTCAGTTGCCACCGCTATACCGGCCCTACCCTAACCCCCTACGAGCTCCGGAAATAATACTCACCGGCAAAAAGATGACCCGGAGGCCATTTGGCTGCGGTATTCTACTAGGGTGGAGGTCCTTTGGACGGGCGCCTCAATTCGAGCGAAGATTCGCTATGGCCTAGCTCTCTCATCGTCATCATCAGCCTTTACCAGGCCACTGCTTGACATAGGCCTCTTCCAATGTTCGCCACTTTGGTCGATCCTGGGCTTGTCGCATCCAGCACTTGCCAGTCGTCCTGTGCAAATCGTCAGTCCACCTGACGTGAGGGCGTCTTACACTACGTTTGCTGAGACGCGGTCTCTCGAGGTCAAGGTGTCTCCACACACCAACAGCTGGCCACAAGCTGCACTGATGGGAGTTCTATAGTATAATAACTGATTTTTTTCCTGAAAAAAAAAATGGTGTCCGATTAATTCCAGACGGATTTGTGATTTTATGCATTTTCATTTTGTTTTAGGCTGGAGAATGCATCGGACAAAAAGAAAACAAAGGTGAGTCTTTGTTGGCTAGTAGGATCCACATTGAAACGATGACTGATTTACTCTTTATTTTCCGCAGATGGCACAAGCCAGACACTACACCAAGTTGACGCTGCTCCTAGCGTGTTGGCTGTTCTTCACCGTCATATTCATGATGTACAGTGAAAAGGAGAAGGTGGTTAGGAACACGTTCATCGCACCAAATGAAAATAAAAGTAAGTAGAACATCATTGTTGTAAGTACAAGGTGTCAAGTCGTCATCGGGTACAAAGCAAGTTGTCCGATACTCGCTCAAAAACGATCTATTTCATTGGTTTTAAAACTCAAACACTTCACTGAACTAGAGAATAAAATAATAACCCCAAGACACGCCACGCTGGGCAACACAGCGCCACCTAGCCCCAAACTAAGCCGAAGCTTGTACTATGGGTACTAGACAACTGATAAACTTACTTAGATACTTTTTTTTTATAAATAAATACATATTATACATATTAAACAATAAAATAGCCTGAAAACCTGTACTCAATGATAATTTATTGTCATTTGGGGTGATTTGACTATACATGGAAGGCGCGGGTATCGTCTCGAGCGCAGTGGTTTTATTAGTAAACCCTTCTGTCCCTTTCCTGATATACTCTTAGTTGTATTTTATGACACCCAAGGGATATGATGGGGTGGTATTCTAAATCCGAAAACCACACGAAAGAAAATACATTATAATAATAAAGAGAAAGCAACAAAATAGATCGACCATGCTTCGCGTTCGAATATCCTCCAAAGAGGTAGGGCATAGCGAATCTTTGCCCGAATTGAGCCGCCCGTCCGGGAAAGACCTCCACCCTATAGAAAACCGCAGCCAAATGACCTCCGGATCATGTTTCTGCCGGTGAGTAGGGTTTCCGGAGCTCGTGGGGGGTTAGGGTTGGGCGGGCATGGCGGTGGCAACTGACAGGTAACTGACAAGTTACTTGCCCGTTGTCACATGGACTTGGGCTTCTCTTCCGCTTTCCATCAGGCGTAGAGAAGCCATTATGTTGAGCTACTATAAAAAATTAATTAACCTTACTATCCTCTTCCAGGCTTCGTCCTGCAGGTGATTGATGCCGACAAGCTTTCGGTGCTGGTGACGCTGTCGGGGCCCTTCGTGTCGGAGCAGGCGGAAACCAAGCTCAACTCCAGCGAGGCCCGTCAGCTGCACGTGTGGCTGGAGAGGCGGACCTTCGGCCAGGAAGTGGCGCTGGGTAACGCCACGGAAGCTGAAGTTGTGACAAGACAGGTGATTCATATCATCATCAGACTAATGCAGTTCACTGCTGGGCATAAGCCTCTCCAATTGCCACTTAGGGTAAACATCTGGAGGATATACCCATGAACCAAGCTGGGTAGGGTGGGCTTAGCTTCTCGTTCCGGTGACGCTGCTGCCCGTCGTCGTGTGGTATATACCTACGCCTCCAATTGTGATGGTTATACCGCTTTGGTTGCCAGCGCCTCGGTTGTTATTTAAGTGAAGTTGGTTAGTTATGCCAAGACCATACTATTGAGAAATGGCAATGATTCCAGATATCAGAAATCTCGTCTATAACGTTCCTCGACTCCGGGGAGCTGGACTTCAGCGCCGGCTCGCGCCGCTCCGCGTCGCTGTCGCTGCAGGCTGCGCCGGCGCGCGCGCTGCGCAGGAGTGCCTTCGTGCTGGTGCTGCGCTCCGACGCCGCGCAGACCGCGCCGGCCACCGTGGAGTACAGCCTCGACCCGCTGGACGAGCGCACCGGGGTCGTGTGCGCGTGTCTGCTGCTGACCGGCCTTTACGTCTTGATCATCGTCGAGGTGAGTAGTACCTACACGTCAGATTTTTTTTCCTTAAACATTGACGATAGAACAGTTTCATCTTTAGGCACTGTGGGATCGACGATAACACTACTAAGTTTTCCAATCGCTGCCTACTAGACCAATTGGAGTCTACTATTCATCTCGCCTTGCCACAAGTCAGGTGAGTGACGATTTGCGGAGGATGGCTAGATGACGGGAGAAGCCCAAGATTAAAGTGGCGACCGCATGTAGAGGCTTATTTCCAGTAGTGAACTACGAGAGATTGATGATGATCGATTGACGATGCTAAGACGGCCTTGTCATCATCATCATGGAACAACCCGCTCGTTGCATGATGATGATGACAATGCAAGTAGCGGAAGGCTCTCACGCCAAGGATTCGCCAAACACGAAAGTGTGTTTTATCTTCCTACCGGTACCATATCTCTCCATTCTGATTGCGTTAGACTGTAAACGAAGTCTTGGAATCATGGGATAAAATTGTAGGTGCAGTTGGAGTTCAAAAGACCCCTCAAGATACAAAAAATGCTCTTAATTTTTTTTTCTATATTTATTGATCTGCAATTGTTATTAGAAATTAAATTCAATTCCTACTTGATGTCGATTTCTGCGACAGCCTGTATACCTACCTACATACATTGCAGGATGGTAGACGAAATATTTGAACTGCTGTACTAGAAAAGATGTATACCTACTTTATTACATTTAGATTGAAAACACAAATGACTCGTAGGTATGTTGTATCTCGAACCCACTTCAGTGTCGAGTCGACTTGTTATCTTGTTACCCGGAAGTAGGTATATTCCATACGCTCATTATAGTTCTATTATTATTGCGATTAAATAAACATTTACTACGTTTATCTTAATGCTTATAATGATAGGGATGAGGCTTTTATATTCAATGAAAGGGACTTAGGGATTAGCTCATCAACTACAGCCGAAACTAATCAGATATAGACGAGCTGTAGAATTTTGCAGTTTAATTATTTCCAATAGACTTAAGTTCTGGTTTCTCAATACCTTTGCCGTACCGATAACAAAATGGAACTCTTTGCCAGCACATGTGTTTCTTTAAACAAAGCGTGACGAAGATTTCCTGCCCGTTGTCCGAGCGACTTGGGTTCCCTTTTTAGTTTCCATCAGGCAATAGGAAGCTACTATACTGAGCCTGAGAAATTAAAAAAAGAATCTCATATCTATACACTCTTTTCGTCACTATTGGTCCAGTCATCACGGATGATATTGGTCTAAGACGCGACGCGCGGTGGTTGGTGCGGGGGCACCTCCGTCCTCCATTCAACTTACACTCCTCGTCGTTGTCGGTTGGTCTGGGCGTGCCCCTCCAAGGTCGCTGGTGGTGTCATGGCAGTCTTGGTATCATGGCACCACCCATTGTGCGCGTCAAGAAGGGACCGGTGTTTTTAGTGGGTATTTCCCGCCTCACTTCCATCCTTCCAAGGCGGTATGGGTGCCACATAACCCTCCGCTCGCTCGAGCGGCGGTTATGCCTAAAAGCATTTTCACTGGTTGACCAAAACAAAAAAAGGTGTTTATATTACACTTATTTACATACACTTCTCCTTCAGGTAATCAACAGAACCATGGCAGCCATCCTAGTCTCCACCACGTCCCTGGCCGTGCTCGCCATGGTGGGCCAGAGGCCGTCGCTGCCGGAGATCATATCCTGGCTGGACGTGGAGACGCTGCTGCTGCTGTTCAGCATGATGCTGCTGGTCGCCATCATGGCAGAGACTGGAATGTTTGACTTCTTGGCTGTTTACACTTTTGAGGTAACAGAACAGACCTTTGAAGCAAGGTGAAGTACTTAGCTTCTTGGGTAATTTTCCGCAACTCGCCTGAGCGCCTATTTTGCTGTGTGAAGTGAATACGATCCTAACTCCTGTTTTAACAAACAATACTTGTCTATGAAAACTAACAACACTATGCTAAAAGCATTTGCCGACCGCCGCTCAAGTGTTTTCTAACCTATTCATAGAAAACAGTTGATTGCGGTCGGCATAGTAAATGCCTTACTTCGCATAGTGTTATAGTTTTCGTAGATAAGTATTGTTTATCAATTTGTTTATTTTAATTACAAAGATGAAGTTATTAGTTAGTAATTAATTATCTGCAAATAAAAAAAGAATGAGAGGAAAAATGAGATGAAAATGGTTTCGTCCAAGTACATAAGCGATAAAATGATCCAAGATCAAGTAATAGACATAAGTAATATGGACGAACGATGGACGAACGAAAAATGTATACCTATCATACCCAATTCTTTTTGAAGTACAAATTGAAGTACCTACTTAAATACCAAAAAATACTCACATAAAGTTGGGTTTTCTTATTTTGTGTTCAGGTGACGAAGGGTAAACTGTGGCCTCTCATCACTGTGCTGTGCGCCATCACGGCGGTGCTGTCCACCGTGCTGGACAACGTGACCACGGTGCTGCTCATGACGCCCGTCACCATCAGGTAACATGGACGGTTACAATTGTTTCGTCATTTTGCATCTCTAAAATCAAAATCAAAATACCTTTATTCACATAGACTTAAAATAAGCACTTATGAATCGTCAAGTAAAAAATAATGTAAAAATTTAAAAAGTAATGTAAAAATGTGAATAAAAGCAATGTAAAAGAAGATACCGCCGTGTGCGGAAAGTAGATTTCTACCGAGAAGAAACGGCAAGAAACTCGGTAGTTACTCTTTTTAAATCGGCAATTGTTACATGTTTTAGTATTACAACATTTTTAAATATTTTAAAGTTCAATGAAGTGATATAATACCTATGTTACGTATGGGATGGAAGGGAGCGACCCATCATCATTTCGCTCCAAGCCTCACCTGCCTGTGGTGCATCCTGACGACAGACGAGGCTCTGGCAACCGACTGGTGGCGGTATAACCATTGCAATTGAAGGCGTAGCTAAATACCGTTGACGGGCAGCAGCGTCACCGGAGCGTGAAGCTACGCCCTGCGTGGCGTTTATGGGTATATCCTCCAGGTGTTGTGGTGTGCCTATAATGGTAAACAACTTGAGAGGCTTATGTTCGGCAGTAGACTGTGATAGACTGATGATGATGATGACGGATTCCCCGGACGAGCGGTTCAAATTGAGCGTAGATTCGCTATGCCCTATCTCTCTTGATTATATCTCTCTCTTGATAGATTAATGTTGTCTTGTCCAGGCTCTGTGAAGTGATGGATTTGGACCCGGTGCCGATCCTGATGTCCATGGTGATCTTCAGCAACATCGGGGGCACGGCCACGCCCGTGGGGGACCCGCCCAACGTCATCATTGCTTCCAACAAGATCGTCGTGCAATCAGTGAGATTTACTTCTTTAATTTAAGAGAGGTAGGGCATAGCGAATCATCGCTCGAATTGAGGCGCACGTCCGGGGAAGGACCTCCACCCTATAGACAAATGACCTCTAGGTCGTGTTTCTGCTGGTGAATAGGGTTTCCGGAGCTCGTGCGGGGTTAGAGTTGGGCCGACATGGCGGTGGCAACTGACAGGTAACTGCCCAGTTACTTGCCCGTTGTGACAGCGACTTGGGCTTCTATTTCGCTTTCCATCAGGCGTAGGGAAGCCATGATGTCGAGTACATACTATAAAAAAAAATATATCGAAACAGTGACCTGTATAGTACTGTATACCCCTTCGGTGTACTTGTTTTCTGACCACGCTTGTCCCTACATACCCAAAACATCAAGCTTGAAGCACATCATGTAGTACATTATAAAATGTCGCGCTTATATCTCATTATAATAAATTAAACGTAGTAGAAGCAAATCATCTAATCTTCTATTGGTTTCCGGCTTTAGTATAGGACCAGCCCATCTTATCCCGTGGGTATGTAGAAGACAACTAAGGGAATATCAGAAACGGGTAGCAGCGTTTAGGCCAATCCACCCAAATGCAATAGTCATTGGGATAGGCCTATGCCCAGCGGTGGACGTTTGCAGGCTGATGATGATTCTATCTGCGACTTCTTGCTGTTTTAGGGCATCAACTTTACAAACTTCACTGTCCACATGACCCTCGGCATACTTCTGGTATGCGTACAGACGTACTTCCAGCTCCGGTTTATCTACAGAGACACAAACAAGCTTAGATTGAACGTGCCCAGAGAAATACAAGGTGGGTCGGCTCAAATCATACACATTTTTGTATTCATTCATTGTTGTCTAAAAGAAATTGCTGTCATCGAAAACACGGCCTATTTATATGCAATAAAAAATAGCTGTCTGTCTACGTTAATTGGAGAGAAAGAATAAAATTGACACCAGTGACGGGGGCACCAGTGCCCCAGTTCATCGTATATCTTGCTACGATCGTATAATGAGGAGAGTTGAGAGACAGCTGACCAAAACTGTAATGAACATGAGTGTGATTGGTAGAGGAGAGTAAAGATAGATGGACTGCGTGAAGGATGATATGAATGAGAAGGGAGGGAATGGGATCATGACGGCTGATAGGGAGGGAAGAAGAGAACACAGTGCGTAGAGCCCAGATAAAGGGAGCAGGGCAGGCGAATGATTAAAAGACCTTAATTCCAGAACTTAAGCAGCAGATCACTATCTGGCGTCGCGCCGCGGACTCGCTGCCCCACTTCAGCAAGGACGAGCACGTGGTGCGGGAGCGGCTGGAGCGTAAGGTGGCCAAGCTGAACGGGCAGCTGGACGCGCTCGTCCGCGAGAGCAGCAAGCGCGCCTGCCCCAAGGACACCTTCCACACCACCCTGGCTGACATGAAGGAGAAGGTGAGGCTAATGCGAGAGCCGGGCGCAGACAGGCACTAACGTGGCACGGTTTCTTTTCTCGTCATCGAGGAAACTTCAGGATATTGGCGTCCCTAACAAGGGAGAGCGGACCGATTTTTTTCGACGGGAATACCCATGAATACCCATTAAACCCATCGGTGGACCTACACGAGTACTCTGTCTAGGGGGTCGAGATGCCCGATGAGACTCGATGCACGGTAGCACTTCGCTACGCAGCGTGGGCGGCACACCACACTGTCCACCCGGCGCCTTGCAATGCACTACGCCACTTTGCCTGAAAGCAAGTGTCGTCCGTCTTCCTCGGGGCCACTAACTGGAGCGCAAGCCCCAAAGGCCCTTTTAGTTGCCTCCTACGACAGGCAGGGATACCTCGGTAGTATTCTACGCCCCATACGGCAGGGCGCGGAGAGCGGACCCTAACTCAAGATGGTTAGGGAATACCCACTAAAAACCCGGGTCAAATACCTTTAATGGTCTAGGTCTGCCGCAATACTGCTGCTATCTTCCGCACCATTTTGGTTGAACAAATGGACCCGTGAGCTCCAGGCATCGGCTTAAGGACTACATGGACTAGAATCGTTGGCTGTCGATTCTCCGCCATGGGCCGGCCACTACAGGGCCGTTTAGAATAACATCGTTGAGTAGGCTCTGCATAATAGACATAGTAGACGTGTCTCTGGGCTACACTGGTGTTCTCTAGAATCTGAAATATTGTTGAAGACACTGAAATAGGTATTATTATTTATTAACTTTTTTGTTTTTTGTTGTTTTCAGTACAAAATACGAGACAAGGTGTTGCTGATAAAAGCCATTTTCGCTGTTGGTTTTGTGGTCGCGGTTTTCTTCTTACACGCCTTACCAGAGTTCAGTGAGTTTATAATGATTTGAATATTAACTGTACTTAACAGTTGTGTTATTTTATATATAATTTATTTATTTATTTATAAACGTCGTAATACAAAAATTGTAAGAATTTTGGCTATGAAAAAGAGTAACTATCGAGTTTCTTGCCGGTTCTTCTCGGTAGAAAACGACCTTCCGAATCCGGTGGTAGATTCATTGTTTGTAATTGCATTATTTGACGATTCATAAGTGCTCGTCATGAGCCTACTTGAATAAAGATATTTTTCATTTCATTTCATCTTATAACAAAAAATCATTATAATTTCTTGTAGTGCAAATTTTTATATATTTAATTATTTATTTAATTATTGCACATGAAACATACATAGAAGGATCTTACAGCTAAGGCCTTAAAAGTAGATCACATGACCCGGATAGGGTGTTGCAGTATTGAATATAGTATAGTACATAGTATTGAACATAGTAGATGGCGCTGCAATTATTATCAACCTATTAAGATTTCGCTTTGAATTCACGACTATGGCTATGGATTCCAAGGCTATGGAAACTATTATTTTGTTAAGGTATACATAATGTTATGGCGCTCAATCAACATATTTCATATCTTGCTCTGGTCGTTCTTCTTCCAGATCGCGTGTCGTTGGGCTGGACAGCACTCTTGGGGGCGATCCTTCTGCTGACCCTCGCTGACCGGGAAGACTTGGAGCCGATTCTGCACAGGGTGGAATGGTCTACTTTGCTATTCTTTGCAGCACTTTTCGTTCTTATGGAGGTAAGTTGTATTGACTTGCATTAGTTCAGCCGCCATGTCCCAAAATCGGATAATAGATTGCCGAATTGATTGGGGTGATTGGGTGGGTCTTTCTTTGGCTACCTTTTCACCCTCCTTTAAAGAATCATGGCCCAACGGATTTCTTTTTCTGACATTTTTGGGTGAATATTTCTTAAAGTGTGCCTAAATTTAAGTCAAATTTTGAATTGCAGCCCTTTACTAAATTGTTCATGTTGCTCCTTAAATTTTATATTCCTTTTCATATCGTTTCTTTCCAAATTTTCTATTTTTTGTCTACCACTTGGACGGGCTTGTTCCAGGCTCTGTCCAAGCTCGGCCTGATCGAGTTCATCGGTAACTGCACCGAGCGCCTCATCATGCAAGTGGACGAAAACGCCAGACTTGCAGTGGCTATCCTGCTGATGCTCTGGGTAAGAAATATTACAAATGGAGAATATGCATGACTATAGAAAAGTCAAAGTCGACTACAAAATAATGTGAAAGGGACGGGATATTATTTGCTTGACTATAGATGACTGGGTGTCTCCACATTTTTAAACATCACTATTTATTTCCATTGTCCTTAATACACGAAAATATTTGAGATGCATACCTTTTCCCTATTGAATAGAAAGTAAATGATAATAATAAGTGTATTTTATTTCAATAATAATTTATTTATGCTTGCCATTTGACAGGTATCAGGTGTGACGTCAGCTTTCGTGGACAACATTCCCCTAACGACCATGATGATCAGAATCGTGACGTCACTGGGCTCCAACCCGAACCTGAACCTGCCTCTGACTCCCCTCGTGTGGGCCCTGTCCTTCGGCGCCTGCTTAGGAGGTGAGTCCTAGGTCTAAGTGGTACTAAAGTCTTAGGTACTGTTAGTAATGTTTCTACAAGTCTTGCTTTGCTAGAAGCTTGTACTATGGGTACTAGACAACTGATAAACTTACATAGAAAACACCCAGACCAATACAAACAGACATGTTCATGACCACAAATGTTTATACTGTGCGGGAATCGAACCCACGACCCTTGGCTCAGAGGGCAGAGGTCACCAGCAAATGAGCCACCGAGCCAGTCAAGTTTTGTTAGTTCCTGCTGATCTGCTCGTCTGTACTCCGTCAATCCTTTGACATACCTACTTATATGTATAACGAAATTTGAAAACCAATGGTCCTTTTCAGGTAACGGCACGCTAATAGGCGCGAGCGCGAACGTGGTCTGCGCGGGAGTGGCGGAGCAGCACGGCTACCGGTTCACCTTCGTGCAGTTCTTCAAGATCGGCTTCCCGGTCATGATCGGCCACCTGCTCGTCGCCTCGGCCTATCTGCTGCTATGCCACTGCGTTTTTACGTGGCACTAGAAGAATTTGAGCTTCTGAAGAGTAAAGTTAATGTGGGCTGTTTAAAACAGCAGAACCTCTTAACAGTTATTAAAATTACGGGTCAAGGTGATAGCACCTGAAGGCAGTGACGTGTCTACCGTGACTTTCAATGACAAAACGTAATTCGAGCGACTTGGGCCTTCCTTTCAGTCCATAAAGCGATGGGAGGCCACCATGCTGTACTACATAAAAAGCTACGCATCCGCATCTGTCTCACAAAACAACAGTATCTACATACCGACAAGGGTCTTTGGGCACGTCGATGACTCGTCATGAGGGCGTTACTTTGGAACAAAAATGTCAAAAATCAACGTCAGAACTGACATTTTGTACGAGGGCGGCCGTTAGTTTCGGTTTCGGTCCCAAAGATCGTTGTAGTTACCCAGTGATTTCTCTGGTCTTTTTGATTGCCTTTTTGGTCTAGTTACTAGTTACAAGCATCGCCTGAAGATTAAGAAGTTGAATATGAATCCATGCAGTTGTTGTTGGATTTTATGGTCCAGGGATTATTCAGTAGCATAATGAGTCAACAAGTTGGCTTAAAAATCCCCATGTATCAGATAACATTTTAGCTGCAAGGCCTGACTCCAGTCGTGTCGGATATCGACCGCAAAATCTTGTGATGGAACAGTGAGTGCACTTTTTATTAAACCCGAAAAATGCTTTTACTAATCCCCGCCGCCCGGGAGCGACGGGGTATGTGAGACTCACCGGGACCATTGTGAAGCGCCCTGGGTTAAATTCAAATGTAATATAGTTTATTTCTTAGAAATAGTCTGTGATTTTGGTACTTAATAAAATAACTGACGACTTTCCTTTCGAAGTACCTTACTTATTTATTTTGGCTAGCTAGCTATTATTATATAGATTTTCTGCTCTGGTAAAAGCAATTAACAGAAAAGCGTCTAGTTTAAAGCATTAAAAAAAGCGCTACAACTTAATGACGTTTCTATGTGAACACAATACTAATAATACTTAATACATCACATAATATTGGCCCGATCCCAAAGTAAGGCGATAGAGCCAAGATGTATCTCAATATTTGATGTTGTCAGATGTTTATTTATTTATCACTAAGGGTTGGTCAAATTTTAAAAGTTTTTTCACAGATCGATTGAAGTTGTATTAAAAAGGGAATGTTTACAAACACGTGCACATTAGTAGATAAGGCAACTTTAGTTGCAGCCTTTTATTTGTAGGTTTTATGTTGGTTAGGTATGAAACTAACTGTCACTTGAAAATACAAAACGATGAAAATACAAAACGATGAAAGTTGACAAGTGAGTGATATTTACACATGGAAGTATTAAGTAACAGGAACGAGCTGTTGTCGCAAAACTGAAGCCGAACGAAAACTCAGTGCATGTACCTTTTGTACGTAGTACTTAATACTTCCATGCATTTACATGATAACGTTTTATTAATTTAGTAGCGTTAGAGATACCAAAAAATAAGGTCAAAAGTGACATTTCCTATGAGGAGCGGCCAAAACACCCTGGTCTGTCTGTCTGTACCCATAGGTGACAGCACCCCAATCCAGATATTTTTTATATATTCAGGATGACCTCACTCCACCTGATGGTAAGCGGTCGTGAGGTCCAAAAGTTAGGTCGACATCCATAATAGATAATTATACTCGTAATTTATATACTGTGTGATATTAAAATTATAGTTACAGTATTTATTTAGCGATCAAAGCTCATTTACATATTTCGCAGTCAACCAGTTCAACACCATTCCATTAAATAAATGAATAATGATGACATAGGTAAATAATGCGGTGACATTGTATGCAGAAAGAGCATGCAAATATCAGTATCATATTTATTAATACTTTTTGAAACATGTTTTTTTTTAGTTGCCTATTATTATGACATAAATTATGTCCAATTTTGTATAACGAGTAAATTAATTACTTCGATTTAAGCTTGATAGAATTATAGTGTTTAATGATTAGAATGTATACTATACATATTTTTATCAGAAATTGTACCTGGAGTGAATTGTTGTAAATGTTATTTTAATGATGTAATTTAAATGAAAAATAAATAAAATTTGGAAAATAATGTGTGTAATATGGATTTCTATTGGTGAAAGAATTTTTAAAATCGTTTCAGTACCTAGATCCCGAGATTACCCCTTACGATTTAACAAATATACAAACACACAAACTTTACTTACGTCTTTATAATAATTAGTGTAGACAACTGTGATCTACCAGGATTTCTCTGCACATCCCCCTGCTCCACCATTTTTATTTTTATTATTATAGATTAAAATATCAATTTAGCTTAGACATGATGAGGATGTCGCAGGATATTTATGTGTATGAGCACTGAGAGATCATGAGACCACCATTGACCGCAAATTCATGAGACAAATAGGTATTGCAGGGCTTTAGTCAGGGTGGCTTCAAGCCACCTGCCGTGTCCAATGCCAAATTGACAGTACAAACATTTCAGAAACCATTTTTAGTTGTACGCTACGACATGTCCTTCTTTAAGCGTAGTTTAAACTGAGCTCTTTCCTCACGGTAGGCAGCGGCATGGCTGTGCCCCTGGCATTGCTGATGTCCATGGGCGGCGGTTACTGTTTAACATCAGACAGGCCGCCTGCTCGTATACCACTAATGGCAATAAAAAAAAGTTTGTATTAAACTTCAAAAAATGAGAGTCTTTTTTCTTTGTCCACTAACGTTGTGTCTAAACACTTGTGACTAAAATTACTTATAGGTCAATATTGACACCGAGGTGATGGTGTATATTATCTATACTTAGGTATAATCAATCCATAGAGAAGTCAATTCTGTAGATTAAATATATTTTCAAAATAACTATCAGGGGGTGATTAGTGATCGATACCAGTTTCTGACAGTATCTGCAACATGTTTCTGAAATCTCATATTCATAGTGTTGTTTAGCCTTGTACTAAGTCCATGGATTTACATAACAAATATTCAGGTTGCTTCAGCCCAGTTCCAAAAACACAGTGCTTATTCGATACTAGCGGCACCCCCGGGTTTTTCCGGTATTTAATTGAAATCTGCTCAATAATATTTCCATCCAAACACACTTTGCATTCATAATATAACCTACTCGTAGGAAGTAGGATGGATTTGTATAAGTTGTTATACCTACTCAAAATGTTGTAAATAACAAATTATAATAATATAACATTTTGAGTATGTATGAAACAAACCTAATTAGGTATATTGAAAACTATCAGTTCAACTCCTTACGTCACTTTGGGATTTCACATGCGGTTCTGTTATCAGATTCTTGGAGCACAAATAAACTTGTTTTGACCAATAATAATTACTGGACGTAGCTTTTATGACTGATTTCAATCCACACACAATGTTAATTTGTTACTAAATTAATATTAGCTTTTGCCCGCGGCTTCGACCGTGTGAATTTCGTTCTTTGCTGTAAAGACCAATAAACTTAGTGGTTTATTCATTAAATATTGACATGCAAGTATGGCATATGCCATACCTATACCTATAAAGGTACCGTATTTTTTTAGGTCTAATAAATATCTATTTTTGTAGCACGTATGACAGGCCATTAGGTCAGCGTCGATGTACCTACAATTTTTCTTCAGACTTTCTTATTTTAACAACGTTTTTTTAAGCTGAACATTTCGAATAATGTAACAGTTATGAAAATCGGTCTCGTAACTTTTCAATATTTTTCTCTTTATAATATTAGTAGGTAGGTACGTATGGAAGTAAATTAGCATAGGTACACAATAAAAATGCAGACAAAAAAAATTCCATGGGAAGATATTTTTGGCTGTCTATGACTGTGTAGATCAATTATAATACGAGCATATGTGCTTACATATTATTGTTATACTTACCTATACTCTTATCTGATTCTGACTATAAGTATTAAAAGGCTCCAGTTGTTTTCCTATCCCTGTGGTTTTGTAATATATCTGTTACAGTATATATATTATTATAAATAACTATTAAATTTCAAATAACAATACATGACATTATTTAAATCGACATTTGCTACAACTGAGGTGACTCTACAACTGACTTGATGAGGACTTAAGGAAAATTAAACACAATTAATAATAACAAATACCAGACCACATCACATTGATCGGATCCCAAAGTAAATAGTTTGACTGGCTCGATGGCTTATTGGACCTCTGCCTTCTGAGCCAAGGGTCGTGGGTTAGATTCCAGCATAATACATATTTTGTGTTCATGAACATGTCTGTATTTGGTCTGGGTGTTTACTATGTATAAATGTATTTATTTACAAAAAAAGTATATAAGTAAGTTTATCAGTTGTCTAGTACCCATAGTACAAGCTTCGGCTTAGTTTGGGGCTTTTTTTAGAGTCAATACTCTGCCTCAGATAGAACCAGCCCAAAACCTCGAAACCTGGATGCCGCTGTCGGTTTCCTTGCAAAGGTCACCTACCGAGCACTTAGTGGGACACAGCTGGCAAGTGAACAAATGGGCCATGGTCTGTAATGGAGCACCACAGGCGCAGCCAGCATGCGAATTCCTACTCAACCCCCACTTAACTAAATTCTACCTACACCGGCCAACTCCAGAGCGAAGTCGGTTCAGAGTTCTCCACACTGGCCAAGACTCCTCTCGACCAGATGGTAAACATTCGGCCGGTGTTACATAGTAATGCAGAAGCAGAAGCGGAAAGCAGGGAAATTTTCGCCATCCAAAGGTCAATCTTTGCTTGTGAGGGCCGGTTGTAATAGCTTTGGTCCGCCTCAAAAAACTATTCCGGCTCTTCAACCTCCCTTCAGGCACACGATGATCAAACAGAAAAAGCCTGTGGTCGGCCTCCTGCCTCCGCTTCTTGATTCTGCAAGCTACCTCTCGCTTGTGTAGTTTAGTTGGCTTCAACATCCGTTATAATACAACAGGTCTCGTTCAGTGCCACATCGACATCCTTCGCGTATGCAGATCTATGCCCCACTTGATACGCGAATTCACCTGCCCAGAAGCACAAAGCTAGCCCCGACGTACGCACAATGTGAGGAGTTACGCCGCACGAGGTGGAAGTGAGTCGACGAAGCAGATTATTGCGGGAGCCGACATTCTGCTTAACACTGGTGCTATGAGCCTCGAACGTAAGGGATCAGTCCAATTTCAAGCCAAGGTAGGAGTGCATTCCGTACTGGGCACCTTCATTCCGTCTCCGGGGGAGCCGGCATGGTGTGTAGGACTCACACCTCCAAAAATTTTAGGGCATACCCATTAAACCCCTTTGTGTCTGCAGTGGGCAGCAGTAGCAGGGATATGGGTAGCGAAATATACGGCCGCATGCTGGCCTCCACAGACGACAAGCGGCACTCCTGGAGGGCAAATACTCCTACCTCTAGCTCCAGGGAGCAATAGAGTGTTCCCCAGGCGGACCTCGTGCAAAGGTGTGGCTCCACTAACAACATCGTTACGCCCCAATGAGTGGTCACGCACTCACCACTTGGAGCACGAAGAAGAGACTCAGAAGGATACGATGCGTTGTATGCCCTCCGGCCCTCCGTACAAAAGGTACCTAGCCCAATCCAATGACCTCCAGATCCCGGCACGGCAGTCCCTCTATTCCTGGTCATGTAGCAAACTCACATGACCAAATATAGTAGGGTGTGTGAAATTCAGGTACATGTTGCGTACCATAAAAATGGATGATGTCCAACGCACAATCTAATTCGCCAAAGCCACAGTCACCCTACATCTCGATCTAGAACTACTTACTTAAAGTTTTTCCTGTATCTGAAGCACAACTCAGTAATTCTTTATGGAATTGAATACAAAGCGCCAGACATGAAAACAATTAGTGTCATTTTTTTAGTTTTGTGGATGTTGTTCGAATATTTCAAGGGTAAGATTTGTAATTTTGATATTAGATAGTGTTTAATTACCATCATTGTCCCATTATTGTCCGGGTTAAGTTTATAGCTCTGATCTCCGCCACCCAATAACAGTAATTTACCGAAAACGTTGATTGTTAAATTATTATGTTTAAAATTGTACTCACTTCTCAAAACAAAGTAGCTTTTTTTCTGTCTGTCCCTATGTATGCTTAGATCTTTAAAATTACGCAACGGATTTTCAAGAGAAAGGTTTATATTACCCCCCGAAGCGAAGCGAGGGCAGGTCGCTAATGAATTATAAGTGTTTAAGTAGTTCACCTTGCTACGAGTATGAAGCTAAACCTGACAGTTATCAAATGTGACCTATATTTTAAGTTGGCCCAATTTTTTAGTAATAGACTAGGGTTTAATTCGCCGGTTACGGTTTTTGCTAAAGGTGGCGATTCCCAGCAGCCCTTAAAAATGACTTATTACACGAACGGAGCGCAGTACCAAAAAGAGTACACTTGCGGATCAGAGTTCGCTCTGCAAGAAGGACTGTCCGTATTTGTACAAGTATCGACCACAGCCAACGCAATCACTGCTCAACGGTAAGTTGCTATGTAACACACAACGCGTCGGTGGCCTAATGGTTAAAGGTTACCTGGCTTCATTAGATCCGCACCGCCTCAAGCGGCTAGTATTCTTGAAGATTAAGGATTTGTATGGATAAGAGCCAATTTCATCAATCTTTAACGGGTGTTGATTTCTATACGGGAGGCAGATGTTGAAATCCCGTCCCCAACAGTGCAATTTCAAACTTGAAATACATGTCTGGTCGACTCGACTTACTGGTGTTACTAAGGGACGTTGCATCCATATGCGTTCTCTACCGTTGTTAGGTTTACTGCCTGCAGATGAGTTTCTTCTCCGTATTACACATAACCGATTGTAATTCCATCCTCATCATCTCGATGGTTGGCTATCCTCGACTGTACGCTTTACGAGGAACTTCTTGCCTTGCACCTCGGTTTTGTGGAACCAGTATCCTGCGACAGTCTGTTCGAACAGCTACGACTTGGGAACCTTCAAGAATCGAGAGTACTCCTATTCAAAAGGCCGGCAGCGACCCCAGAACTCGTTGAAATCGATGGTAATCTAAATACATTCTGACCAGTATCAGCCACACGAACCGCATCCCCTGTGACCAACATGAGCTGATCCCGCAGGAGAAAGGGCATGCCGGGCAGGATGTAAGGTGAGCCATGGTTTGAGGGGAGATTTGTGGTTTCTCCCACTCGCAGGCCAGATCAGACTCGTCCCTAAATAAATCCCCATCTGCACCTGCTCTAAGGGCTTATCTATACCCTAGATTAGGGCAAGTTCCGGCTCTCGACGTGGACTTAGATGAGCCGTTGATGGATTCAACGCATAAGTCTGGATAGACTACTGGATAACCAGAAATTTGTCTATATTCTCAATAATTTCATTTTGTTCACAGATGCGATAACGCAGTGCGTTCTATTAATTACAAAATAATTTGTGGAAATACAATAACTATAGTTGAGTATACTGTTCTGTATAAGTTATTTAGAACATAATTGCACTTAATTGTGGTAACAAACATACAAAAAAAACAGTCGAATTGAGAATATTTTTTTAAGTCTGTTAAAAAGGCTTGTACTTTACAGGGATTTAAGGGTGATGATCACTTTGAAGGAGAATGGACTTGCCTTACCACGGTGAGCGCAGTGAATCAAGAAACACGCATATATTCTTGTGTTGTAAAGATCCGAGTGATAAGTGAGTACATTGTATACCAAATTTATTCCATAAAAAGTATGTATCTAAATATTTATATATTATTATGTATTGTATTTCTTTATATTTATATATTAATTTGTACATGCCTTTATTTTGTTATGTTTTACAGGCTTGGTTTTCTTTATGTTTTCATTTCTTTCTAAACATTTTTACTTTATAACAAAGGCTGTGCAGCTAGTTATCTAAAGTATAATAAAAATCAAAAATAAGTTGAAAATAGTAAAAACTAGGGAATTCCCAAACCTGTTGAATATGACATTACAGATTTATGGCGAAATAATCTAGGGCCCTCAATTGATGAATGTATGAACTGAGGAATCGCCAAACATTTATTTAAAAAAATGCATTCAAATTCATATTACCTTAATATACTCTATTTATACATAAGTGATTTAGTTAAAAAGGAATATAACAAAAATGTTAATTATTTCAAAGTAAATGAATCCTATAGTCAAAAAGTTGGGTATCGCAGGGCGTAGCTTCTCGCTCCGGTGAATCTGTCACCCGTAATCTGCCTGTGTATTTAAACTACGACTACAAAGGTTTTACCCCCAACAATCGGATGGAAGACCCTCGTTTGTTATTCGGCAGGATGCACCACGGGTAGTTGAGGGTGGCTTGGAGCGAAAGGATAATAAGTCGCTCCTTTACATACTATATGACGTAGCTATATTGCACCTATTCTTAATTTTTCAGGGAATCTCTCTATCAAAGTTTACGATGAGTTAACGGCAGCATTAATGAGCGAAGTTAAAACCAATGAAAATGCGCAAATCACGTACAAGCCAGCGCAGCGATTGAAACTGAAATGTGAAAAAATTAATACGGATGGCAGCGGAGAAACGATGTCAGGTTCGCTGTGCTTGGAGTATTGCTTTGAGAATGCAATCGGACAACGTAAGTTTACTATAGGTGCACATGTACAGACCGAGAAGGTTTCAGCACGTGGCTGGAACCAGAACTGGCGCCCAGCCTTATGCAAAATGATATGGTTAGCATTGACGTTGTGTATTGCATACAACGTGATATGCTAACACAACCCAACTTTATTTTCGAAATTTTCAAAGGAACCACGTGATATTAAAGTGATGACCAAGTACGATCAATAATTTTTTTTATGCTAAAATGAGACATAACAGGTGTAACACATTATAGAATAAAATAAATAAGTAATAAAATAACTAACCTTTACTCCAAAAAGGTGTCATGCAGTTCGTGATACGTTGTTGTCTTATACTGCGAGCAAGTGCCCTCGCGCACCGCACTGTCACGCTGAGTTGGCGCGTTGTAGAAAAAAGCTTAGCTGCGGGATGGGACAGCGCTGTTTCCTCATATTTTTGTCAATATCGGCTTAAACTATACCACGTTTTTGCACTAAATAGATTCGGGTACAGAGAATAAAATGGTGGTAATAACTCAAAACAGAGTTATGCCACTGTGACACGTTGTAGTTTTAAACGAGCGATATATTTATATTTAAGTATATATTTGTGGTACCCTCGTTGTTCTGATACCCATAACACAATTGCTTAAGCTACTTACTTTGGGATCGGAAAAATCTATGTGATGTTGTGACGTTACGACAAACTAACTAACTAGTCTATTATTATTTTACAGAATCAGACTGTCTTACAGAATGTCGTACTATAAATAATAATAATGCCAATGAAATATATGTCACGCCGAAACTTGGATTAAAACTTGTAAATGGTGCTTGCGGTTTTGTGAGCGTGAAGGGCGTGAAATCCTCTGCTTCAGTTGGTTTAATGCTAGATAATACAAGTAAGTAGATGACAGTATTCATCAATTTCTACTAGTAGGTCATTTTGTTTTGAGGTATATTTTATACTAGCTGTGCTCGCGACTTCGTCCGCGTGGAATAGTTATTTTTTCCCCGTTTTTTTTTACATTTTCCATTATTTCTTCGCTCCTAATAGTTGCAGCGTGATGTTATATAGCCTATAGCCTTCCTCGCTAAATGGTCTATTCAACACAAAAAGAATTTTTCAATTCGGACCAGTAGTTCCTGAGATTAGCGCGTTCAAACAAACAAACAAACAAACAAACAAACAAACAAACAAACAAACAAACTCTTCAGCTTTATAATATTAAGTTAAGATTTATAATATAACGATGATATATATTACTTACTATGTCCAGCAGTGAAAAGTGTTAAAGGCTGATGATAATAATGACATAGGCAATAGGGTAGATGACTATTATTGACTAAGTATTTTTAATTTTCCATGTTATTTCATAGCTTTCTGGAGAAAGAACCATTAGGTATTGGACTTATTTGAGAAATCATAACAAAATTATTTTCCAAAATGAGACCGCGATAGGCCTTCAAAATACACCAGGAAAGTCCATTTCAATATTTCGAAATTAATCAAAAACATTATTGCAATATTTAAGGTACCTACATTATTCAGAACATATTTTGATATGAAATCAATGCCATAAACGCAATATTTAATAAAACCATCAAACAAACTTCTTCCACGAAGCATACAAAACACCACGCACAACTTGATCGTGACGTCACGACCACTCGGCAAAAAATGGCTGCTCGTATGCTTGCCGCTCGTTAACATCATCATCAGCCTATCACAGTCCACTGCTGGACATAGGCCTCTCCAGTTGTCAATGTGGCGATTATGGGTATATCCCGCAATTGTTTACCCAAAGTGGCGAACACTGGAAAGGGTCCAGCTGTGCGTAAACTGCGATGTGCTGATGATGATGATGACAGCAGTGCCAAAATATTAGAGCCTTACAACTGAAATACACTGACAAAACAAATCCCATTTCCTATTATGTATTAGTTAATGGGATTTGTCTAATCCTACTAGCAGATCATAGATGCTCTAAATACAAATATACTTACAATTTTATTTCAGCACACTTTCCTATAATAAAGTCGGGAGACAACAGATTAGTCCTAGATGAAGATGGTGTATATCACTATACCGCAACCATAACCGAAACGATAAGTTTCTCGTGTACACATCAAAACCAGAACGGTTTATTGCACTGGGAGTACTGTAACTCAAAATATAGTAAGTACTTAGTAGGCATTGTACGCACTCCGTGCTAAAACCTTTAAATGTCTCTCTAACTCTAACCCTTAAAAGAGCCTCACGTCATGAGATGTTAAACTGAGAAAAATAATATAAAATACTCGGGACTCTTATAGATTCATGATGTCTGTCTTTGTGTCTGCTCCCCATACCTTGAACTGAAACTCAAAATGTTTTTTCATCAATACCATTTGTGTGGGTTAGGTTGGGTCTATTATTCTATAGTTGAATCTATTGATCGGCAAGTAACGTACAAAATGATATTGAGGTCTATAATGTAGGTTTTCAAACAGTACACAATGTAGGTACACTTCCAAAGAGGTAAATAACTTTCAAAATAAGAGAATGATAAAACTAAGAAACTTCAACCGAAAATTAGTTTGAATGAGATCTAGTAAGTAGTAGTTTTTTAAATACGTCTTATATCGTAAACTGCAATTTTAACGTCTCATTTAATCAACTCCAATCTAAAAAAAACCTTTTAAAGTTATTTTAGGTAGGTACTTGCTGATACGGAACCCTAAATTGTGACTCCGACTCACAATTGGCCGCTTTTTTTAGGCTTTGTATTCAATACGTAAGCTTCTTTTTAATAACTAAGTACATACGGGTATACTCGTAATTCTACTCGTATTTCAATCCAACAGATACAAATTGTTCACCACTCTATAATAATGCGTCTTCTACCGTCGAGGCTGCAGTAGCAATAGCCTTATCTGAAAAATGGCTCTGGTCAGGAGAAAAGATGTTCTCATTGAGATGCGCATATATAAATGAAAATACATACACAAAACAATTTGTAAAGATGATCGTTCGAATTGTGGGTAAGTAACTAACACTGACGATTTGTTTTTTTAGGGTTCCGTAGCCAAAATGGCAGACAGACAGACAGAGAGACAGACATGACGAATCTATAAGGGTCCCGTTTTTGCCATTTTGGCTACGGAACCCTAAAAACGACTAAATGTTTCGAGAAGCCAAGCGAAGCGCAACCTAGCTTGCGCTTCGCTTGGCTAATTTTAGTACAAGATTTGATGTGTGTATACCCAGCAGGACCCTGCCTTGATTTCGATCTACAGCTATATAGTGTTTTTACACGAAAATAATTTAGGTAGATATTCTTTATTAGATTTTATCTATTTAATCTATACTGCACATTATTTCGGTATACAAAAGGTGGATTAAACGCCGCATAGGCATTCTCTACCAGTCAACCATATTTATTACTAACCATTTGATTTAGGGAGATGAACTGAATGAATACACGGTTATTTTAGATCCAGACCTCAACAGTCGCACGACCTCCACTGCTGGCCCGCCGGCAGCTGATGCAGAGTCTTTCAGTAAGTATCACAGAAACCTCCAAATAAGCTCATTTTCTCTCTCTCTTTCTCCCATAACAGTTGATCTACACTGTTAACGATTTAGATAGATAGATACTATTTATTGCACAAAACACAGACTTAACAAAAAAACATTTACAACCACATTTGACCGGCTCGATGGCTCATTTGGTAGTGAGCCCTTTGAGCCAAGGGTCGTGAGTTTGATTACCGAACAATACAAACATTTGTGTTCATGAACATGTCTGTTTGTATTGGTCTGGGTATTGACTATGTATAATATGGATTTATTTAAAAAAAGAAGTAGGTATATATAAGTAAGTTTATCAGTTGTCTATTACCCATAGTACAAGCTTCGGCTTAGTTTGGGGCTAGGTGGCGATTGTGGCCCAGGATGGCATGTCTTGGGTTTTTATTTATTTAGTACAACTTAGGCGGTTTTATCACTTGTAGCGATCTCTTTCAGGCAAGGTTGTTTGTCCTATAGGTTGAGGAAACTAGTTTCATTAAATATATGGGTAACCTATTAAAAACTGTCTACTGTTACAGTAATTAAATACATTAAGTATAAATAGGTAAGACAAATACTATAACGTTTAATAAGTTTAAACGCTCCACACAGCCCCGCGGAGGCCTAAGAACGAAAACAGAAGAGTGGAGGATAAAAAGAAGTTCTCTTTTTCAAATACGATGAAGTGGAAAGTCCTTAAAGTTGCCAACTGATGACCATTTTATTTGGCTCTTTTCCATTATTATTTTAAAATTAATTTAGTTCGAATTAGTTCATTAGAAAAATGTCTGAACGTATGAAAGGCTAAGCACCCTGAACTAAAGAAATGATAGCACACTTCTACTACATAGACAACATAGATAAACTGACACAAGACAGGACAGTGCTCTCTACCTTGAAGACTCGTGTACAGGAATCTTACAGTACTCATAACTACCGACCTTATTCTAGATCCGATGTACAAGACAACAACTAGTAGAGCTGTGGAAGTCCCAGCCAGCTCACCGAAACCTAAAACCATTTATAGTAGTGAGTATCTCATTAACAGATATTAAATACGCCTTTATTTCGTTATACTGACCGTATTATAAGAAGGATTGATCAATCTTCCAATAATATACAATTTGCTAAGAAAAGCAAGGACCTCAGGCACACTGACTTATTTTTATTATTAAAGATTATGGTAGTTTCGTCTTCTTTTGTTTGACTTTGCATGTTACCAGAAAGAAAAATTTAAACTTTTGAAATAGACTTTCCTAAATTATTATAGGAGTGAAATTTATATTAAATGCTGTGACACCTTTTAGCCGCCGTTTATTTGAAGTATTTTTTTGCCTTTTGAACTCGCCCAAATAAGAGTTTTTAAAATTTTGATAACTTGGAGACTATTAATCCTAACCAACAAATTTTTCACCAATGTTTTTCCTTTAAAAAGTCTATCAAATGCAATTACAAAATGAACCTATTATAGTGTAGTTTAATTAGGATGTCACGGCAAGGTTGTAAAGCTTGTGTCTGTCTCTCTCTTTCTGTGTGTGTGTGTGTGTGTGTGTGTATGTGTCACCGGAAAATAGCAAGAATCGTAAGTTGATCAATTTCCTAGCTAGTTGATTAACTTACGGAATATAACAAACGGTAGTTGAAATGTATTATTTAACGCAATGGATTTCAGTCAGTCACTGAACCAATCAACGTTCACCTCGTCTTCGTCGGATTATTTAACGGCAAGACCCCGTACATTGGTCAATTTACTAAAATACATAGGTACGTTAAATAATACATTTCAACTGCCATTTATTATTTTCTGGAAGTTAATCAACTACCTAGGAAATTAATCAATTCACGAGTTTTGTAATTTTCTGGTGACATATGTATGTATGATGGCGAAGATTAAATAGGCATGTAATGTACGTAATATGCCCGTATCGTATCTGCAGAGTGGAGCTGCGGTGTCGTCGCAGTCCTGGTCGTGGCTGCCATCGTCGGTACATTCATGCTGAAGCGATATCTCAAAGATAAAGGTACTTTCAAATGATATAGTCAGGGTAGGCACGATCTGCTGCAAGAGTTGCGGCACATCGAGGTCCTATGCGATATTAACGAAGTCGGAGTGCTTATTGGCTCGGGCAGGGCAATGCCAAAGCGTATGCTTTGTCCTCCGAGCCACTTTCACAGTGACGGCATAGAGGATTTTTTTTTTATAGTGGCTCGACATAATGGCTTCCCTACGCCTGATAGAAAACGAGAGAGAAGCCCAAGTCGCTGTGACAACGGGCAAGTAACTGGTCAGTTACCTGTCAGTTGCCACCGCCATGGCGGCCCAACCCTAACCCCCCACGAGCTCCGGAAACCCTACTCACCGGCAGAAACACGACCCAAAGGTCATTTGACTGCGGTATTCTATAGGGAGGTCCTTCCCCGGACGGGCGGCTCAATTCGAGCGAAGATTCGCTATGCCCTACCTCTCTTATCAGGATCAGGCGCGGTGAGCGTCGCATCCATTCGTCCAAGATGAGGCCAATGGCATGAGTGGTGCGGCGTCCCCATGGGGCGGTCTCGCTCACGCCATACCATACTGCGAGCGCACCGCCTCAACGACCACCTTTTGCGCTTCGTCCTCACTGGGCGCTGGCCGGAGTCCCTGCGACCGCTGCTCGGCTCGCCACGGGTAGACTGCGGCGAACACGGCAGCGTCCAGGTCCCACGGAAGGGACCCGGTGATCGCGGTGGCGGCATTCGCAGATATAGTTCTATATCTGCGAATGAAATAACGCCGTCAGCCTCAGCAGCGTGCGGAAAGTCTCCGCCGTAATGGTGCCGGCCCAGACCGGCGACCCATAAAGGGCTATTAATCTGAGGACACCCAGGTAGAGCCGCCGGCACGCGGCAGAGGGCCCTCCCGCATTGGGCAGCATTTCGCTTAGCGCGCCTGCTGACCCCATCAACTCCTCCAGCTCCTCAAAGTGGGCCGGTTCTACAACCAGGACAGAGTCGGTGGGAGGCGCACGCCGAGGCCTAATAGAGCCTGGAGCGAGGCCTGGGTTGTCTTATGCATTCGCCTCCAGAAAAATAGCCTCTGCTCTATCAATCGTTTTAAAAGACAACTTGTCAATTACTTAGCAAGTAATTGGCAAGTTGTTTTTTATACTTATACTTTTATACTTATACATTATATTATACTGGCTTTCTAATGGAATAATTAATTTGATCTGCTTCCCCATTTAAGCAACATTTTGAATATTGTAATGTTTGTACATTATAATGTTGCTCGTTTGTTCTTCATTGTCTTTATTTGTGTTATGTATTATTAACATTTTATAATCTGTATTTCGATTAATTAATCTAAGGTAAGTGTCCCTATCACGGAGGTAGTCAAAATCGGTTCCTATTACGGTGGTATTTCTATTTTCGAGTTTTATTCCTATTTTATTCAGTATAAGTGCACCAAAATGTATACTATTTATTCCAAATCTATTCCTTCATCAGTTGACCGAATTTTGAAAGTATAGCACATATACAACACAACAAAATCAATCAATTAGTGTAACGACATCGATGTGAGAGAGGTTTTCATACAAACGCGCAACATCAAATGAAAGTACACCAATATTTGTAAACTAAGTTTTTCGTATTAATAACCCATTCAAGTTCATTTGTGTGTTATTTATTGCATTTTCCTACTATTACAGCAGCTATTTAAGTAGCTTAATTCATATTTTAAGCTCCTTTTTACCCAAAAATTAAGAAACAAAATACCACCGTAAAAGGATACAAATTTTATAGGTTGATCCTAATACGGTGGTATACCTCCGAATTAGGAAATATACTGGACATGTTTAATTGTTTATAACTTTTGATTTATTAACTTATTGAATTAGTTCCAAGTTTTATTGAAATAATCATTAATCTCTTAAATTAAGGACCATATTCTGCGGTATGCTATCTTTCTTAGAAATCTAGTTAAACATGAAAATTGTTGAGTATAAAATGTTGGTTTCTTAGAAGCGGTAAAATAAAAAGCTGTATTTTAATTGATCACAAATCGTTTATTTTGTATAACTGGTGACTAAAATTTAACACACTGAGCCAAAAAACTGTTATCGTGTGATTATGCATTTACACTCTTTTGTTTGTCGAAATTTTGATGGGTCAGAATTAGGAACATTATAACACGAGTAGTGTTCCTATTACGGTGGTAGTTATTTTCAGGTAACTCCGTATTAGGTTATATGGGTTCCTATTATGGCGCTATTCATAAAATATAAAATTACAAGTTTTAGGGTTCAGTAAATAAATAAAAAGTATTCTATAATGTTTTATGGATTCTTATTTAATAAAACCACAAGCGATAAAAACTTAACAATGTATGTAAATAATGTTATTTAAAGAGAAGAATGCCCATCATAGTATGGAGAATAGTACAGTTGTTGTGTTGCATCAAAACCAAAGTTGTATTAGGTATCTAGAAAAAATATTATTACTTTTGACCTTTGAACCGGGGTATAAAACCTATTTTCCAAAAATGTAACATTTATACTTACTACGAGTAGTTTATTGTATATAGTAATAATAATTCGTTTCAACGAGATCTTTTTTAATACATCACTGTTAGAATTTAGAGGGTGCTAGGTTCTGGAGAATAAGGAAAATTCAAGTGATTTATACATCCCTGCTATATTTGCAAATTTTATTAAAAGAGAATCAATGTTATCAAATCAATGAATGAAAACCTTACAATTTACTTTCATCACCATCATCAGCCTATTGCAGTCCACTGCTGGACATAGGCCTCTCCAGTTGTTCGCCATCTAAAGCAAACTTCTGGAGGACATACCCATAATCGCCACGCTGGGCAGGCGGGTTGGCGATCGCAGGGCGTAGCTTCTTGCTCCGGTGACGCTGCTGCCCGTCATCGGCCTGTGGTTTTTAGCTACGCCTTCTATCGTGATGGTTTAACCGCCACCAGTCGGTTTGCCAGAGCCTCGTTTGTTGTTCGGCAGGATGCACCACGGGCAGGTGAGGATGGCTTGGAACGATAAGGTGATAGGTCGCTCCCTTACATCCCTTACATACAATTTACTTTACTAACACATATTTTATATTATTTAATGTACGTAACATTATTTGTTTCTGACCCTCCGAATTAGGAACCGTTTACCGCCGTAATAGGCACTGACCGAAATTATACCTCCGAATTAGGAACAATCGACTCGGCTATTTAAATATTTTTTTTTAAAAAACTATCATCAAAAGAAACACAAAATCAATAGAAATACAAAATATAATAACCACTTTTGACGATGAAGTGGTTTTGCACATTTAGAAATACTTACAAATGCTTATTTTTGTCTCCTAGTTTCGAATGTTGCGAAATACCTCCGTAATAGGAGCGTTTACCTTAATAGCTACAACTTCACGAATATCAAAATTTTAGCACAAAAATTGACTTAAAGCCAATTTCTGCCAATTTTGATTTGGTTTTCATATATACATGAATATATTTTTAATCCATTTCTCTGTCTGTCTGTCTCAGCGACAAGCAGCAGCCGCGCGCACAACCGCCCGCGCATGGCATTGCCGCCCGAGCACCAGATTGAAGGTATTTTTTAGGGTTCCGTAGCTAAATGGCAAAAACGGAACCCTTATAGATTCGCCAATTCGCCATGTCTGTCCGTCTGTCCGTCAGTATGTCACATTTTCCGTAACTATAAGAGCTATACTGTGGAAACTTGGTAGGTAGATGTATTCGGTAAACTGCGTTAAGATTTTTATACAAAAAATAGCAAAAAATCTATAAACTTTTGGTATTCCCCATACTTAGAACTGAAATTCAATATTTTTCTTTAATCGAACCCATAGGTTTGGGTTATCTATGGATAGGTCTTCAAAAATGATATTATGGTTTTATAATATAACTTTTTCTGAACTGAATAGTTTGCGCGAGAGACGCCTCCAAAGTGGAAAATATGTCGTCCATCTCATTTGGCATAAACTTTTATTTATGATTTATCAAATAGGTCATAATTTATGATAGTTTTTTTTTTTTTTTTTTTTATTTATTAGGTACACAATACAGATTTACAGCAAAAAAAAATGTTCTCATAGTTAAGAAGTAAGACGCAAGTCAAACATGTCAAGCTGATGAAAGAGTTTCTAGAACAATCTTATTGTCCTAAAAGCTCTTTTATCATCAGCACAATCCTCGATTAAGTAGCGCCCAAAGAACAATCCGACTATACCTGCTTATTACGAGTATAAACGCGAAAACTACTGAATAAGGTATTAATGAAACTTTTCAATAACATAGCTCCTACAGCATACAATTTAGCGAAAGGTATTTTTAAAGAAGCTAAATTGACCAAAATATAAAAGATGAAGCCACCCAATTGGTACAACAATATGTCTGATATATGCTGACTTTGTATGATGTGTATTCAACTATATATTACCTATATCGATTAATCATATTATTCATCTTTGATTTTCAGCACCGACATATATGTACTCGTCTGACTACGCTGAAATAGAGACCCCAGAGTATGCAGAGATATACGAGCACACGCACTGGTATCGAAGAACAGAGCGCCCAAGAGCCAACCACAGACAATAATCCAAATACGAATAGATTATGGTTCGTCAGAATAAGGAGTCTTCATGACTAGATTTATTGATGGATTGATATATTTGTATTTCGCAACATATTAAGTAATTAAAATAAATGTAGGTATCTAAGGTTAACAAAACTTTATTTATTTATTCGGCTAAATCTAAACAACCATCACAGGACTACTTAATCTAATTATAATAAACGCCCGAAGAGAGGGCAATTTGACAATACTTGTACAAAAAAAAGGCGAACAATCATGCCGAACCCAAAAAGTTCGAACAAGGAAAAGTCATCCGTAGCGATCAGGAAACACCGCGCCCGGTCGTTCCCGATCTGACACGTACACGGAAAATCGATCCCTGTAAACGAACTTGGTGACGATCACATCCAGTGTTCTCTGTAAAAAGACTAACATATTGCACAATAATTGTATTTCAGTGTTACTATAAGACTCTGTGTCTGCTGCACCGGAGTAAAAAACCGACTCACTCTGTCTGGTCAGGATTCCGAGTTTGTGGAAAGCTGTTTTGATGACGCTCTCGATATAATCCCGCTGATTGAGGTTGAAACGAACGTCGACGATGCCAAGGATCCTAAGACTATCCTGTATTGGTCAGGGGGTGTTCTGAAGAGTGGGTTAGGAAAAGAAAGAAGATACCTTAACAGAAAATACGCACACCTGTGTTTTCTCTTGGATTTTCTCTCTGGCCCCCAATTAACTCTGTTTTTAAATTGTAAAAACATTTCAGATACAAGATAGCCTTATTCTACGGGGATAACATACTACGATGACGACTTTTCTCATTCATGAGACGCGTTACTCGGCTGAAAACTGTATTCCCGTCCGAAAAAGAGTAGATAGATAAGCCCACTAATGATTCCGAAGTAATGACGTCAGAACCTAGTTGGAATCACAGTGCACAGTAGTTTATGCCGTCTCCTCTCTGTGCTTGCTCTGTGTTTAGAATTAACGGTTAGATAGGACATAGATATTCTTTATTGCACAATAAATAAAACAGAAGAAAGAGTATTAAAGGAAAACAATAAAGATAAAATGTTTATTACCCAAAATACCAGGAAAACCAAGCCAGGAAAACCACCAAGTGTGTTTAATTTACAATAAATAAATAGTAAATGTCTAACAAGTTAACACTAATATTATCATAAATAATGAAGTTATTGAATTAATTAACTCTACAGGGTTTTCTTGGCATCAATGGTATTCTGCGGATGCCTGTATATACGAGTACCTAAGATAGGTCAGGACATCCAACTTAGATACACCGACAAAAAAATTAGAAATCAGTCATATCAGTAAATGAAGTACTATAAAAATACATGTTTAAGTATGTATGTATTAGATCTGTAATTATTTTTATTTATTTTCTAACAAACCTTAAATCTATCCTTACAAGTTAACTCCTTAATACGACAGATTGGCTTAAAAATATTAATAACTATATACATCTTAAACCCTATAACTAATTACAAATAAAAGGACCCTCGCGAGTTCACTCAAGCTCTGTGGAGAAAATATATCCAACCTCTCGTGAAGTTCGTTCACAATGCCGATTGTGCGCAGGCACCAGCAGCAGGTGCGGGCGCCGCCGCGGTATATTAGTACTGATGAAATATAGATATATAGAAATTATAAAATAAATTTTAGGATAATAAATCCATGGACGTTCATAAACATACATGGGTATAATCAGTTATCATAAAGCGTAAAGGCATATTGAAGTACAACGTAGGCGGCCTTATCACTGAGAACGATTTCTTTTAGTCAACCTTCACCTTCGGATAGAGGACAAATGTGCTCTAAAAGAGAAAATAATTAAAATTTGTTTAAGTAACAGTACATAATATGCAATCTACTTTAACTATACTTAGTTTATATTTAATCTGTAGAGGTCAATTCTGTGAATTAAATATATTTTCAAAATAACTATCAGGGGATGATTAGTGGTCGATACTGATGCCAAAAATGCAATCAGTAAATTTTTCTCTGTCTGTCTGTCTGTCCGTCTGTCTGTATGTTCGTTATAGAAACAAAAACTACTCCACAGATTTTAACGAAATTTGGTACAATTATTCTTCGTACTCCTGGACAGGTTATAGTACTTTTAATCATGCTACAATCAATAGGAGCAGTGAAGTGAAGTGTTGGGAAAACGGGATAAATTTTTATTTGGATGTTTGAACGCGCATCACACGAAAACTAGATGAAATTGAATGCGGTTTTCACCAATGTATTGCTAGAGATCTAACTTCAAATATAGGCACCATTTTATGTAAGCCCGTTATTTTTGAAACCCGATATCCACGCATGCGACGCCGCTGGCACAGCTAGTAATATCTAAAGCGCATTCGTCCGTGAGCTTCACTCAGCAGACTCAGCTGTGTCTGTTCTTATCCTTTTTGTTTCTTCTTTGTGTTTTTATTTTTGGTAGTGGTGTGTTTTGTGTTGTCCGGAAAATAAATATGTATTTCTTATTTCTTAATAATACAGTAATAAAAGCTAGCAGATACATCGGAGGAGCAACTTGTTATCATGGTACTACGGGGCCCTTTAAGTGCGTTTTCAGGTTCATCGTTTTGACTTATTTTTAATTAGCCCTTGTTGTCCCATTGCTGCAAGAAGGCCCCCCCCCTAAATCCCTCAGTCTTATCACAGCTCCTGATTTATCAACGTCAGGAATGCCTTTATACATACACCAGGGATGAAGACTCACTCCTAAAACGGAGAATACCCACTAAACCTGACGGTGTTCGGCTACGAGCGCTCATCTGAGGAGGGTCAGAATGCCCGTCGGGATTCGTCTCAACCCCTCCTCAGCCCAGTAGCGCTGCGCCACCTGTTACTGACCACGTGTGTCCGAAGACACGTGTCGTCGTCTTCCTCGGGGACGCTGATCAGAGCACAAGGGACTAACCTTTTTTGTATAGTGGCTCGACATAATGGCTTCCCTACGCCTGATGGAAAGCGAAAGAGAAGCCCAAGCCGCTGTGACAACTGGCAAGTAACTGGTCAGTTACCTGTCAGTTGCTACCGCCATGCTGGCCCAACCCTAACCCTAACCCCGGAAACCCTACTCACCGGCAGAAACACGACCCAGAGGTCATTTGGCTGCGGTATTCTATAGGGTGGATGTCCTTTCCCGGACGGGTGGCTCAAATCGAGCGAAGATTCGCTATGCCCTACCTCTCTTTCTTCTAAATAGATCCATGACTCACAACAAAGTTAGGTAAATTTAAATGTTATAATTTAATATGTCTATTGTCTGTATTATTATTAAATTATCCCATGTACCTACACATAAAGTTTATCCTTGTGAAATAGACAACACTCTGGGACTCGGGTGTCAATCAAATTATTGATATCCAAGTCATCCGCTGATGATTTTCATTTGTATGTATTTGTAGAGGATATGGCAAATGATTTTAATAATATCTATTTGTATTAATATAAGTTACTTATATTTTATAGAACGATAACTAGCTACAAAGGTTCGACAACGCACGTCTCAGGCGCGACCCGAGTGCCCCTGTAGTTGTTTTACTGAGAAGGTAGAAAGAAATAATCGTCATTACATTCGTCATCACAATTACATACTCAATACAAAGGGAATTGTTAGTACCTACATACTTAATGAGAACTGGGGCGTCTGCCAGAAAAGTTGACTAAAACCAACTGAGAAACATTCGTTTTCAAAATTAATCCAATCGAAACTTGAACCTGTAAGCTACAGATCAGAGGCAGAGCAAGAGGCTGCCGATGAAGCTACGGATCACCCGCGCATTTAAGTATTTAACGGTCGTTACTGACCATTACTGGTCGTCGTGAACGGAGCTACGGAGAATGAATCCGTCTGATCGCAGAAATGCGTGTTTCATTTTTGAGTTAAATCTCATGAACGACTGATCTTATAATATAGACAAACACGTCAAACTTATACCTCTTAACTTTACTAAAACTTATACCTATATCTTTTGTTTTACGTCGTACTTTAGTAAAGTCTGTTCGGCAAATGTCTCAAATGTCTAAATATTTTGTGAGAATGTACCTATGTATCTACATAATATATTTTCGTATAGATAGCGGGAAATCCCACACAATCCCAAAGTCATAGCCACAACATAATGAATAAGTTATTTTTGTACAATTTTTTTGTTGGCTCTCAGCTCTTATACTATACATATTTCGGGGTTGCCCCTTTGATGTTATTTACTATATTTTATTGTTAATCCATTGGTGCACATTTCATTCCTGTCGATTCTGGGTTTTATGTTCATTCATTTATGGCCATCTCCTTTTCCTGCCGCCACATCCCATAACGCCATACGCGGACTCGGTTGGGTACCTACGCTGCTCTAATTACATTACAATGAGGCTAATTAGTATATTTTGCGCAATTGTGTGTGTTGTAAATAAGTGTTCTGCAGGTAAGATGATTATAAGTCTTATGTAATTTTTATTCCATTATTGTTTTCAAATATTTGAAATCAATTTTATACAAATGATTTCCTAAATTAGTAAGTTATACGTGTTTTATGTGGCTTAATGTTAAAGCGGGTAAATGTTAAATAATTATGTTAATCTTAACTTAACAGCAACTTCCAGGTACAGAATAGACTTCTCTACAGATTTATTATGATGACAGGCTCGGTGGCTCAATTGGTAGTGACCCCTGCCTTCTGAGCCAAGGGTCGTGGGTTCGATTCCCACCCGGGACAAACATTCGTGTGATGAATACTTGTGTTTGTTCCGTGTCTGGGTGTTTATAATTTGTATTTAAGTATTTATTTGTGGTACCTTCGTTGTTCTGATACCCATAACACAAGTGCTTAAGCTACTTACTTTGGGATTAGAGCAATGTATGTGATGTTGTCTAATATTTATTTATTTATTTATTATAAGTATATACTCGTAAAAGATAGATTAATACGGGCTCACCACATACCGACACGTATAATATAATAATCTCACAGGATATGAAGCTACGAGTATTACGATTAAAAGCCGAGTCTTTCTTAAACCTTCTAAAACACTCAAGTATCCACTACACACCAGGCATGGCATGGTGCCAACTTCCTTTCTGTGACCTGAGACAGTGCCGGTTTTAACACTACCAGCGCCCTGGGCGAGATTTCGACAGCGCCCTCCAACTTCAATTCAATCCCATACGAAAAAACCGGCCAAGTGCGAGTCGGATTCGCGCACGTAGGGTCACCGATTAAGTGAAAAAAATTAGGTAATTTGATATTATGACGTTTAAAAAAAAACTACTGTCTAGATTTCGTTCAAACTAATTTTCGTTAGTAGTTTTCATAGTAATACACATCATATATTTTTTTTCACTTTTATCATGCCTATATTTTAGAAGTTACGAGAAGAAGTTACACATTTTACCACTTTGGCAGAGTCTCTCGCGCAAACTATTCAGTTCAGAAAAAAATGATGTCGGGAATCTCAACATCATTTTCAAATACCTATCCATAGATACCCCAAACGTATAGGTTTGATGAAAAAAAAATTTTGAGGTTCAGTTCTATGTATGGGGAACCACAAAAGTTTTAGATTTTTTTCTGATTTTATTTTTAAATCATAAAGCGGTCAACAGAATACATCTACGCACCAAATTTCAATAATGTAGCTCTCATAGTTACGGAATAAACTGGCTGTGACATACGGACGGACAGACAGACAGACCAGACATGACGAATCTAGAAGGGTCCCGTTTTTGCCATTTTGTATGAATCGTGAAAACTTAAGACTTAATAATAAATATTAAAACGCTATTGAGCGAGGATATCACTTTGGTAGAAGACGTTGCCTGAGGGCGTGGGATGGCGGTGTATCACCGCGGCTCGGCGGGTCCATCGGTCACGGTTCTCGTGGCCGTCGGATAGGTCCATTTTGGATTGTTCGCCGGGCAACCTGTCTCCCCTCGCAGGAGGGACCAGGGGGCTTGCCTTAATTGGCCGGCCCGAGTGGAGCAAACCACATTAAAAAACTGCCTGTTATCCCGACTTCGGTCGAGACCAGGAGGCGCGAGCTCAAGTGGAGAAAACCACAATAAAAATCCACCGTGCGGCGGCGGCTGCACGCCCGACGGGGTTCCGCGAGGTCGGCACGGGGGTGTCGGCCACGTATCGCACGAACCCCGTCCTTGGAGGAGGGAGACGTCCTTTACAGGACTGATCCCTAGGCTGCCTCAAGTGGGGGGGGCAAGCCGAGTCTGCCTAGCAGACGAGCGCTGGTGGCTTCACGGAGTTATGGTGAAGGACCCGTGTCGCCACAACCCAAGGTGCATTTGACGGCAACCAGGGTTTTTAGTGGGTATTCTCTGCCGACGCGGAGCGAGTCCTACATAACCCGTCTGCTCCCCCGGGCAGCGGGTATGCGTAAACTGCATTTCTCCATGGTGAAACAAAAAAAAAAGGATAACAAACACGCGCTATATTCGGGATAGCAATTTTTACTTATATTTTTCGAACTTAGTTCCCGTGTATAGAAATAAGGTCGTAAAATTAAGCTTAACGTTGATGGGTCGTTGTCAAAATTTGTGCAGGTAAATGTGTCCCTCAACATTTTTTTTATATTTTATTATTAATAAAGTCAAAAGCACCCAACAAATATACATTAATACAAATTATATCGTATTATTAAACATCCACTAATGAAATAAAAACTCAGCTTAGATATTTTATTATTTTTTTTAAAGTAACATTGTGGTCATTTCTGGTAACAGAATGGTTTTCCTTCAAAACTGTACCTGTCCCATGTAGTATTCCGTTATACTAAAGATCAAGTAACTGCATTTTCTAGTATAGTAACCTACTTAAAAATAAATTATTACCGTAAACGGAGTATTATAAATATTTTAAAAATATGTTTTATTACCAGTGAGCATTAAAATTAAATTTTAAAATGATTTTCTATACTTTGTCCCAAGTATGGCCTGGAATCGACTGTACCACCATGTTACTAACTAATTCGAAACGAAAAATGTAGACGGCGCTATTTTCTACACTTTTTATATTGGGCGGGATGTCTGCATTCATCGTGTTAGTTCGGCAGGCGGGGGGGAAGGGTACGTCGCTTGACAGTCGACCGCAAGGTGTTGAAGGAGCTGCGTGTTTTTATTACGCGTCCACTTTGTTACCCACCTGTTTACGTAAGTAAATGAATGTTTTTATCATTATTTACGTTCAGTGTGTTGTCTAAGGGGTAAATATGTGATAGGCGAATGAAATATTTTACTTAACGCTTTATTTTATTATTTATGTGTAATGAAATGTAAAATTTACCACTCTGTTACTACGCAACTCTGTTACTAGCGCGTAGTAACAGAGTTGTTAAGAAAGTAACAGAGTTGAATAACCCCTTGAATTCTTTAATTTTGTCTGACATTTTATTTTTCAGAGTTCTATTTATTAATGATCGTTTGTTTTAAGTTACAAATGAGCTTGGTACACACAAATAAATTGTGTATAATTATAAATGACCCCAAAATAGCATCGTTATAGGATATTGTGCGTCGTTTGCGCTTTCAAGATGCCTCTTACGCCTGCTGAGAAGCAGCGACGATACCGGGAACGGCGCAAAAATAACCCTGAAAAGAAAGCAGAAACCAAAAGAAAAAACCGAGAAAGATACCATGCAAACAAACGCTTAGTACGAGATTTAACAACACGTGAACATCGAGCAATAAAAAAAAAATGGCGATCTGCGAATGCTAGACGTAGAGATAAAGTCCGAGCTCTCAATGTTATTATGCATACTCCAGAGTCAACTCCTCCTCGTTTAAATAGTCCAGTCCATACAGATCAAGTTCACTTTATCTCAAGAACTTATCGTCGTTTGTCTACACCTCAGCTGTCTATTTCCCGTGAAAACACTCCTAAATCTATCACATCACATTTAAGTTGTTTTTGTCAGCGCGGCTTTTGCAGTTGCTTGAATCCCAAGGACTACGTTCCATTGAAAACTGTAGTAGAACAATCGACTCCCTCCAATTGCGACAAAAATATATATATTTTTTTATTGCTTATTGGTGGCAGACGAGCAAGCGGCTTGTCTGATGTTAAACAGTAACCGCTGCCCATGGACATCTGCAATGCCGGGGGCACAGCAATGCCGCTACCACGAGCCGCTACCTACCGTGAGAAGAGAGCTCTCTTTAAACCTCGTTTGAAAAAGGACATGTCGTAGCGATCAGGAAACACCGCGGCTGGGAGGTCGTTCCAGAGTTTACAAGTTCGTGACAGAAATGAACGCTGAAAACGAACGAATATTCTGTCAGATATAAGCAACCTTTGTCAGAATCGAACAACAGGGTTTTACAGAGTTGTCTATAGCTCAGACTCTGATGATGATGATGATGCCCCTTTAGTATCTTTAAAAGAAAATCCTTCTACCACCTATTCAATGGAGCAACCCAGCACATCGAAGGAAAATGAAGATGCCTTGATTGAGACGGAAAATATTCATGCTAGTAAATTAAAACAAGGTGTTTGCGTCTTAGTGAAAGTTTCCAGCTTAAAACAGGACTACATCTATCTGGGTAAGGCCTTGTCTGAAGTAGAAGAAGATGGTGAGGTTAAAATTATGTTCTTCAAGTCTATGGACGATACTGCAACTAAATTTAAATTAGTTGAGACTGATTTATCCTATGAGCCTTTTGATAATTTACTTGCAATTGTTCCGGAACCCAAAAAAGTCTGCAAAGGTAAAAAAAGGGTATACTACCAATTTGATACTCCTTTAGACATATTTGAGAAATAAGCAACAATTTTATATCATCTTCCAAGACAATCTTATTTTTATTTTCATAAAACTTACTCTAGATTGGTAAATTCCAGTCATAAGTTAATTTTGATTAGTATTAAAGTTAATTAGTTTAGTGATTTCGATCTCAAGCTCAACTAAGTGCAAATATTTACGTAAGCTACAATAAAAAAACAACTATGTTACTGTGTTACAACTCTGTTACTTTTCTGTCCCAAAGATTAAAGAACATAGTTAAGATTTTTAGGAAAACCTTGTTAATATAATATATATATATCACTATATGTTCATTAAATAGATATTTATACGCCATGTGTTCTAGTTATCTGTTTAATACATAGAGATTTCGACGATTTAGGTAGAATTTAAGATATTTTAATTTTCAAGAAGTAACAGTGTTGTTTAAAATTTTAGATTAATGAGTGTTAAACTCAAAAAAGATTGTTGTGATTATAATTATATTTAAGATATATGAGACTGTTTAATATTGATGCCAAAATATTTTTGACTGATTTGTTTAATTTCATAATAAACGGTAATACCTAATGATAACAGAGTTGTATATTTTTTACACCCTGATCCACTAAATCTGAATTAAATCTTAAATTATGAACAGAACATCGCGGCCAACTATAATCTATATATATAAAAGGAGAAACTGACTGACTGACTGACTGACTGACTGACTGACATATCAACGCACAGCCCAAACGGCTAAACGTAGGCACTTGAAATTTGGAAGGGACGTAGCTTAGGTACCGTAGGGGTGCACTAAGAAAGGAATTCCCGAAATTCCCACGGGAACGGGAATTAGCGGGAAAATCCTTTTGTATGAAAAATCTAAACCGCTTAAGTTAGACGCTTGAAATTTGGCATGCAGGTACCTTAGTAAATATAAAGTTTAGTTATGGCTGTATTTTGAGAAATTCCCACGGGAACGGGAGTTAGCGGGAAAAAACTTTTGTATGTATAAATTTAAACACGCGGACGAAGTCGCGGGCAAAAGCTAGTATATTATAATTCAGTTGTATTTTACCCACACGGACATAAAATAAGTAACATATCCGCTTGTTACCCAGCGTTGCCAAGCGGGCGAGCGGCACCGCGCCGCGGGGGGGTCCGCGTCATATAAATATTGTTTTTGTGACCTGCCGCTCGACACAAATGGGCTCAAGTTATGTTTTTATGAGTGCTGATGAATAGAGCTTTCAAGTACTGTATTTTTCATTTACGTGCGTCATATGTAAACAAAGATATTGCGTCGTGAAGATCACAAATGGACCAAAACGGCCTTACTTACAACTTATTAGGGTTTATTTAAAAATGTAGATGCATAACCTATTAATTTTATATTTTCTTGCTAGCTTAATAGTATGTTGGTATAAAGCAACACTAAAAAAGCATTTTTTTGTAATATATTTTGATTTACATCCAAAAATGCACTGTTGACAGGAGCACGGCGAGTTCTTGTCAGATTTTAAACTTTTTTTTCACTTGTAGGATGACAGTTTGTAGCAATGGATTTTATTATTTAGAACGTAGTATTTATTTAAGAACGTAAGGAAATTAAAAAAAATAAAATAGGAGCAATGTAACATGCTTTAATTTGCTGTTTTCTACAGACTATAAATGAATCGGGAAAATATGGGACATATGTCCCGGGTGCGTAAAAAAAATTATCATTTCAAATTCTACTTACCTGCGCAAAATTTGACAATGACCCTGATATGACAGCAAAATATTTGTGTTTTGTGAGAGTGCACAGATTTGTACGAAAAAATCACGATCATCAACGTATGGGAATTAGACATTTTTAGAAGCCACATATTTCTCCGCCCGCCCCGCGCCCAACATTTAGTTAAATAATAAAATGTTACCTCTTTATTATAATAATTATAAATAGTTAAAAGTACTTACCTAATTTAATAATCCGTCAAGAACCAAACACATTGTCTATCTCTTTTAAACATTTTGGTTAAAAAGAGATAGACAATGTGTTTTTCCATGATCGGGGATTCCCGATAAAATGAATTCCGAACGAACAATTGTATACTTCGTTCCATTCAAGTGTTGCCAACATAAAGTATTTTCGCTTAATTATGTGATTTTACGATTAAGTAAACCTCGAACTATGACAATGGGCCGGATAAAAAAGGGCGCCTGCGGCGCCCTTTTTTATCCGGCGCCCCGGGCGATCGCCCAGGCTCGCCCTACCCTAACGCCGCTACTGACCTGAGACGTCAACGCTATTAAAGTTTAACGTAGGGTGACTTTTATTTAACCGACTTTAAAAAAAGGAGGAGACTCTCAATTCGACAGAATTTTGTTTTTAGATTAGAATAAAATAGATATACTTTATTGCACACCATACAATCAACTTAAAACTAGTAAAATGGACATTACTTGTACAATTAGGCGGCCTTATCGCTCCAAGCGATCTCTTCCAGGCAACCTTAGGGTAGAGGTTTTTTTTTGTATTTTACCACATATCTTAGAGAATTGTGAACCGATTTTAAAAATTCTTTTTTTTGTTAAAAAAGTGTACTTGCTAGGTGGTCCCATCGCAAAGGAATGGCATAGTGACCATTTGCAGTCGGTTTATTTGCTAAAAAGTGCTGTTATTACTTTATCATTATAGAATGTTCATTCATGTACCTACCTACATATTCCAATGACCATAAAACTGTATAACAATAATATCTAGATACATATTACAGTTTCTTGCCATTTCTTCTCGGTAGAAATCTACTTTCCTAACACGGCGGTAGCTTCTGTTACATTACTTTTATTTACATTTTTGCATTAACTTGTTGCTAACTTCACGATTCATAAGTACCTTAGTTTAAGTCCATGTGAATAAAGGTATTTTCATTTCATTTCATTAATTGACAAATATTAACCTTCGATTTAATAATAATAATATGCATGTCTACCGTCGGATCTCTCTGTTTAATAAATAAATAAATAATAAATAAGCCAAGACATTTCACACTGGGCCGCACATCGCTATCTAGCCCCAAACCACAGATTAATAAAATGAAATAGTTACTCCCAAACTAAGCCGAAGCTTCGGGCCGGTCGCGTAATAATTACGTTCGAAACGAATGCTAAAGGTCGTAACATAGTATTACCCGCCTTGCTCTCACCCGGAAAAATAATAATGTGCTACGAACTTTAAGATTTGTTTGCTAAATTAGTTTGGATTATCTACATCTTTAACGCATTTCTTCTCAAAATAATTGGATATAAAAAAATAAGCAATTTCCTTTTTTTAGTAGAGAATCCTTCAACGCAGCACTATTCTAAAGACCCTATAAACGCATCCGTCAGCAGACTTATGATATCTCCCAAGTATTGCCATACACCAGCCAAAAGTAAGTGTCTCCTCCTTACAAGTTTTCACTAAGTATAAGTCCGAATTAGCATGGCCACATCACGTTTGGCTAGACCATTTATAAAATGGGAGTATTTTCAATTGGTTCGGTTCGGATTCGGTCCGGTGGTGGAAACAGTGTGGTTTGACGAGGATATGCGAGGAGCGAATTGAAATATTTGTTTGTGTAAAAATTAACCAATTTTGAAGGACTGCCACCCTATAGAACACCGCAGCCAAATGACTGGGTGGGTCTGGGTCGTGTTTCTGCCGGTGAGTAGAATTTCCGGAGCTCGTAGGGGTTGGTCCGGTATGGCGGTTGGCCCTGCGGTATGGGGCGTAAGTATACTACCGATGTATCCCTGCCTGGGAGGGGGTGTATCAAAAAGTAATTGATTGCAAATACGAAAGTTAGCATTACCACTCTGTAGTTCATTCCTTTATTAATAAAAAAATAAATAAATAACCCAAGACATTCGACGCTGGGCCACACAGCGCCACCTAGCCCCAAACTAAGCCGAAGCTTGTACTATGGGTACTAGACAACTGATAAACTTACTTAGATACATTTTTTAAAATAAATACATATTATACATAGAAAACACCCAGACCAATACAAACAGACATGTTCATGAACACAAATGTTTACTTGTACTGTGCGGGAATTAAACCCACGACTCTTGGCTCAGAGGGCAGAGGTCACTACTAAATGAGCCATCGAGCCAGTCAAAATGAGACAATTGTCTACCTACGGTTTAGTTTTTTTTTTGGCAGCCAATTTTGTAAGACTTGTTTTTTTTCCATACAAAATGGAGAAAGAAATGTTATCATTTGAAAAAATCCATTGTTTAGACTGTGTTTGGTCTCCAGGTGTATAATAATGAATCCAGGTTTCGTCAACTGTGACAACACGATGGAAAAACTCCTGCGGATTTCGTTAAAACAAGCCCTGATATTGACAGCCGTAGCAGGTTATTTATTCATCTGTGAGCAATAGGCTATTATGGCTAAAAATTATAATTACTCCGTCTTTTAGCTTATTCAAAAATAATTGACACATATTTTTTTTATTTGTAAATTAGACTAAAAATTACAAAGTTATAGCCCGTTGAAATTACACGTGACGTCACTCGGTAAGGCATTTTTTCGGGAGAGGGTGACGTCAAAGACTCCTAACTTTTGATGCCTTGTATCTTTGCTATTGTTTATTTGAATGAAAAGAAGGAAAAATATGTGTCTTTTATTTTTGAATTAGCTAAAAGGTGGACTAGTTAATTACAATTTTTATCCATAATGGCGTATTGCGGCAGCCATCGGGCGGATACTTTTTTCATATGTAATTTGCAGTGTATTATATTAATTGTTGATCTGTACGATACACCCACAGCCTCTGCTATTACGCGCACCTTGTTATGTCAATCGGTGAGCATCATGTTTTTACCTTTTCTACAACTTCTTCGATAACCACGTCGGCCGGGCGCACTGGGCGGTCCTCGATGAAAACAGATCTCTGGCCTCGTTTAAATTCAATAAACCAATGTCTCATGGTTGTCATAGACGGTGAAGGACCTCCATAGACAGCATCCATCTTAACTTATCTTTGATCGCATGTTTTTCCATCCAAAAATAAGGAGTGGATTACGGATAAATATTGCTCTTTCTTAATTTTGTATAAAAAACAAAACAAGTCTTACAAAATTGGTCGCCAAAAAAAGACTTAACCACAGACAAGACTATTTGGTGTAATAAAAAACGGCAAGCCGACTTATCTATTTGATAAGCTTAAGTTTGCCCAAAGTAAAATAAGAAGTGCTCCGCGGTTACTAAGCTCTCAACACAAAACGACCGCTTTTCGTGGCAGCTTCCGGTTTGCTGCCACGAAATGTTGGAACGACCTGCCGCCGCCCATCAGGAACACACAAACTGTTGGTTGCTTCAAGCTTAAACTCAAAAGATTCCTGTTCGCCAAACAGAATAATGGTGCATAGCGGTCGTTTAGTGTTATATATTCTCTATGATTTCATTATAAATATTCTCTTGTTTCAACATACCTACACGTTTGAAAATAATACCTCTTTGCCAAGTTAATACGGATGATGACAAGGTATGAAAATGAAGAAAATAATTAGTCCGTCTCTTAGATAATAAAAAAATATAAGACCCGTATTTTTTGTTTTGTCGAAATAACAAGAAAATACTTAGATATAGCGCATTAAAGTTACGGAGTGGGGGCTAACTACGTCACGTTAGAGTATATTTTGTACTCTAACGTGACGTCATGTGACATTTAAAATCAATGTATCTTCGTAAGTTTTTGAACAAGAGGCAAAATAAAAAATACGTATCCAATATTTTTCATTAATCTATCTGATGGACATTAAATTATTTTTTAGTCATCATCCCAATTGTCCACACTGTTTGTCTAATCGTAATTTCTTTCACTCCTGTAATATTTTATACTGACTTAATCTTAACTACTCATTGTTTTATCCCACTGTTATATGTATTCCCTCTTGACGGTTCCACCGAAAATCAGCGTCTTGGCAGTCTTTATGTCATGCCTCGACATTCACTGAGTGGATACCAATTTGGCTGCACATTGTATAGCATTGTAGCTTAGTTTTAAGTTACTTTACTTAGATTTAATACACCCTTGTATTTTTTAATGTGCGCTGAATAAAATATTTTCTATTCTATTCTATTCTACAATTGTCCTTTTCATTTTTTTTCTTAATAAAGGAAATAACTACATGAAGGTAATGCTACCTTTTAGCATTTCGTAAGCAACGCTATTTGCCATCAAACACGGGTTACTTATTGATCCACCCTCGTATGCGACTAGGGCCCGGTTGCACGACCGCCCTAGCTTAATTTTTTTAGGGTTCCGTAGCCAAAATGGCAAAAACGGGACCCTTATAGATTCGTCATGTCTGTCTGTCTGTATGTCCGTCCGTATGTCACACCCAGTTTATTCCGAAACTATAAGAGCTACATTATTGAAATTTGGTACGTAGATGTATTCTGTAAACCGCATTAAGATGTGACAATAAAATCAGAAGAAAAAAAAATTTTTTTTCATCAAGCCTATACGTATGGGGTATCTAAAATATGGGCATGATAAAACTGAAAAAAATATATGATGTGTATTACTATAAAACTACTAACGAAATTTGGTTTGAATGAAATCTAGAGAGTAGTTTTTTTTTAAACGTCATAAATCAATTTACCTAATTTTTTCATTCAATCAGTGGTACGGAACCCTACGTGCGCGAGTCGGACTCGCACGTGGCCGGTTTTCCTCAATTAATGTTGTGCAATGCCTACATAAATTCCCTTGTTTAAGTGGTAGAGGTAGTTATATCGCCAGGGCACTAGTAGTACGGTGGGACCAGACCTGTCGCTCCCAGCCATCATTCTATCGATGCTGGAGAGCCGCTCGAATTGGATGGCGATGGCCTCCTTTTGTGAGACGATTATGTCCCAAAAGGAGGCCGCGGAGCGGGAGTGGGAAGATGATCCCGACGCTCCTCCCCTCCGCAGACGTAGAGGTGGCCGCGCGCGGCGACTTTTCCGTCGCTTGATGCCGCCTGACGGGGCCCAGCGGGTGGTTAGTGCGGGGGCACCTCCACCTGCATTGCACGGGTCCCCGTCTCCGTCGGACGGGAGTGGGTTGTCCTTTCGGACCCCTCCCGTCGCTCCCCCGTAGGGGGGTGAGCTCGTGGGTGTCTGCCGCATAGGGCGGAGAGCGCTGGCGGTGTCAAGGTTGTATGAGTTACCTCAGGCCCCTTGACACCGTCCCCATAGGCGCATGACGAAAGGGCCGGGGTTTTTAGTGGGTATTCCCTGCCTCCCTTCCACCTTGAGGCAGGGCGAGTCCCACATAACCCGTCGATCCCCCGAGCGGCGGGTATGCCTAAAAGCATTTTCTCCGGCTTAAAAAAAAACAAAAAAGGCACTAGTAGTACTTAAACACTGCTTGCCATAGCTGTTAACACAAGGCAGGTTTCAGAGCATTTGAACAGCTTCGCCCAGGCACGTCATCGACCGTTGGTATTAAACTACGCCTTCAAGCGGATATCACAAATCAACTAATACCTATTATGAACTCATGATGAATGAAGCTCAAGGTTGCATTAAGGTGCAGCGCAGACGGCACACTTTTTGTGCGATAGAATCTGCGTCTGAGACATTTAAAAAGAGCATCTAGGTCCCTACAGCTCTGCCAACAGAATGATCAAAGATGTGCGTTGAGTCTGTGAAATATCCGCGACAGATTTTTGCGCGTCGTGTGCGTTACTGCATATAATTGCATCACAGACTAAAAAGTGCGTCACGGATAGTCTGTCGCCTGCGCTGCCCCTAAGAGTTATGTTATTATGTACTTCGATATCGAAACACGACGAGATCCCGTAAAAGAACTGTCGTGGCCAAATCGACTAATTGATCATTTCATGAAGTGGCCAACTAATGGTAACCAAATCATTAAACGATAAACGTTTAGCGATTTGGTCACCCACGTGTGACCATATCGTAAAAAAGGGTCACAAGTCTAACCAACTGTGTCAGATCTGTGATAAAGAGTGTATTTATGGTTGCCCACCTTCCCCCTGCTTTAAAAATTACATGAATTTGATAAAAATCTCGTTGTTTCACCCAAATTTTTGATATGCTAAGAAATAAAATAATATGCTAATATGGCAACACTGGTGCTTACAGCGCCTCTACGAGTAGTCAATGAAATAATTCCACGATATGACCGATTGAGACGGACCGTTTCATGAAATAGCAGTCTAGCTGGCCCTATCGTCGAACGATTTCTTATCTGGCCTGGGCACATTATGATATGGCCAATAGACAGTGAACATTTCATGAAATGGGCAAATTCTACGATGTGGCCACGACATATATATTTATAATAAGTATAAATGCTTAACTTACTGAGTTAAAAAATGATATAGCTCAGGAAATTTAACATGATAATTATGTGCCACCGTGTTCTCTTCGGGGCACCGCACCGCACGCCGGCTTGACTACAACCCGCTCAGGATTCAACATGGGTCATCAGCCGTTTTTGTAATACTCGTATAACAAACGACACTGATTCTAATGGATTCCACTATGGAGACAACATTTTTCCTGTAATATGTATAATGTATAATACCTAACCTTATTATTTTTAAACCAGCCAATAAATATGAAGGACCGGAAATTTTAATAAAGTACAATGGGAGAAACGAAAATTATAAATGTGGATCTAAGCTTTTTTTGGAAGAAGATCAAACTAAACTTATAGTAATTCATGGCAATAACTTTAAGAAGATTAGGTAAGTTAAATCTGTTTCGCAATATGGGTTTTGGTTTGTTTTCGAAATCCGCTTTCTTGTGCATTATCATCATCATCCACAGCTCATGTTTGTCCCCCCTTTGAGTCTACGCAAACTAGGGCGAAAAGGTCTTTATTATCAGACGGGAATGCATTAGGCACCTTTACGCTGTATCCGGGGGAGACGGCGTGGTGAGTGCGACCACGCCTCCCAGAATGAGAGGGCAAACCCACTAAACGTGTCTCGGTTTAGTACGTAGGTAGCAAGTTTGCCCTATATTATTAAACTACTAGCTGTGCCTGCGACTTCGTATGCGTGGAATAGTTTCTTGGGTATTGATTTTAATGACCCCCAGTGCCTGGCAGCTGGCAGAGCGCGGCGCAGATCTCGGCGCGCTTTATATACCCGCGCAAACGTACAGCAGGCTCGACGTGATTAGTTAAATCGGCGTAACTTTTTTTTATTTGTGGACCGATTAACATGAAACATTAAATGTTAAGGGAAGCTTCCAGCAATATATTAGTGAAAACCGCATCTTAATCGGATACGCGGTTTCTGAGATTAGCGTGCACAAACATACAGACAAACAGACAAACCGACAAACAGACAAAAATTCCAAAAATCATTGTTTTGGCTACTATTGCATTAATAAAAGCCTCCCATAATATTTTTTCACATATATCTTCCATGTACAGACAGCGATTCGTTACATTTTTATTATATGTATAGATATAGATAGAAGAAGAAGAAGATTAATTACCTAAGTACTAGGTTTTTTTTTCATAATTTTCAACGGGTATTATTATTTACAGGTGCGTTAATAAACAAGGTGAAAAGGATTTTATTTTCCAACGTGGTGGTAATACATATTTTACAGTTAAGTATAATATACAACATAAGTATTTCACTCTCACAAACACACACAACATCCGCATCTGCCGCACACTTAAATATAATTGTTAGTACTTAGTTCTTTTTTAGATTTATACTTATAAAATAAATAATAATAAAACGGTTTATTTGTACTATAAGTATAACACACACTTACTGCTAAAACAACTATGGAGCTATGTTAAATCACATACAATGACGCTGCCGGTACTTTAATTAGGAAAACCTGTGCTATAAGTGCCAGTTACTACCAATTGCACAATAAATATGATTGAGCAAAGTATGTTGCATTCGTTATTTTACATTTTAATTATTCAATCTATGTATAAATAACTGTAGTATTAAACAAGAGTAAATGTGTGTGTTTACGCATACACAGGGCCCTGGTATGCGTAAACGAATTTCAGACGGAATAAAAGGTACGACCTTCAATTGCCTAGATCAGGCAGGTCTCGTCACATAGTATGTCAGACTTATAACTTATCTTAACTAATATTATAAAGCTGAAGAGTTTGTTTGTTTGTTTGTATGTTTGTTTGTTTGTTTGTTTGAACGCGCTAATCTCAGGAACTACTGGTCCGAATTGAAAAATTCTTTTTGTGTTGAATAGACCATTTATCGAGGAAGGCTTTAGGCTATATAACATCACGCTGCAACTATTAGGAGCGAAGATATAATGGAAAATGTATGTTCGCGCGCAAGGTGAGCGCGGAGTGTTAGTCAACGCGGGGGGCGGGGGGAAACGATCCGCGACCGCGATGCCCCGCACCGCCCCCACTCAGCCGCCTGGAGCACTGGGACGCCGGGAAGCGGAGTCGACAGTCGACGACGACGAAACTCGGATGCAGACGCAGCTGCCACGCGCTCCGACTCCGAATATAATCCCTCCACGATTATCAAAGTTTCAATGTAAAAACAAAGGGGAAAACTATTCCACGCGGACGAAGTCGCGGGCACTGCTAGTATTAACTACGTGTTTAAGTATGCACCTACCTTGCGATGAGAAAATAAATAAATTTATTATTATTTTTAAATATAGTAACATCCATCACTCTATAAAATGACTATTATAGTAAGTCATTCTGTCTATGTCTATTATTTAAGATTGTAAAGAGAAAAGAAAATCGTCCCTTTGTTAACACGGGAATTACATCAGTGATTTTATAGTGATCAACTAACATAACTAGCACTAAAATATTCATATTTTTAGGAAATAGATAAAAACAACGTCGGCGATTGGGATTGCATATTTTTATTAGAAAAGTATCAGAATATAGTAGAAAATGTACCTGGTGTGTGTCAAGACACAGATGGGGGTCATTATAAACGTTTGGACTGCCAATTAATCATCAGAGTAAACAGTAAGTACCTTTATTAATGACTTTTATATGTCAGCGAGTTGGCGCTTCGAACGTGCGAAACTTCACCTGTGAACAGTAGCTGTCATGGGTCAACGTCATCTGTCATCTGTTTATGCCTATGGTCGATGTGACCTGCAATCTGTCGATCTACGATCACATATCATAATGTGCGTGTGGTGTGTGTTCTTTTTTAAAATTTCATCCAATTGTTACGAAATTCAGTAATGTTTTAGGAAATAATTGAGAAAAGTAAACGGTGAAGCCATGATGTTTAGAGATGGTAACTATCTAGGTGTATGTTTTAACATAAACACTAGTTTTATAGAAAATGTATTTACCTATTATGAACATAATAACATTATTTGTAAATTATTAATATATGTTATTGTGATTACACAATGAACACAAAAAGTCTTTCGTCTCAACTTATTTTAACTTATTTATGATAATAATATCTTATTAATATTATAATACATAATTATAATATGAATCACGCTAAGCATAGCCTACTATTAATCCTCTATAGGCAAGGAACATACAGCCCGAGCAAATGCACCCTCATCATTGAGAGGCCGATTATAAAATCGACTAAATGTTGAAGATGAATTAGACCAACCCGCTGTCTTTCTTATGGTGCTTATATCAATTCCAGCAGACTTAGCAGCCGACGTGGAAGCATGTCTTGTGCTATGAGCACCAGATACATCTAAATCGACCCCGCTTTCTGACAAAACCTGCCGAATCCATCTACTGATGGTTTGAGGAGAAGCACTGGAATGTGGTTTTCTAAACGTGATTAATAATTATCGTTTCTATTTTCCGTTCTGATGTCAGATGTAACAAATAAATAATCCTCTATGGTCGTAGCTGGGCATATTCTTATGTTATCAGTAAAAATATGGTAAATGTAAAACCGGTTGATCGCGACCTGCTGCCGATGTCTTAATAATATCTGAAACCAAAATCTTCAAACCTAAGTAGGACCGAGTAATGTGTGAAATTTTAATTAACGATAGAGTTTGTACACAAAGCCAGTAAAATAGTAATTTTTTTGGAAATTTTCTCTAGTGTTAACGTTCTATTTGGATACCAAGTAGCTACATGACTTAGTACTACCTGCGGGTCCCGCGTATTTGAATATTTTGGACGGGAAGGCCTTTGCCTATACATCCCCCTTAGCAAACGCTTAATTCGATCCTCTGATCCGAAATTATTTCCTAGAAGCAATGAGAGTACCGACCTATGGCTATTAATGGAACCGTAAGATGCCCCATTATGGAATATTTCAACTAAGAATGACATCACAAAAGTACTAGGAGTGTCAAAAAAGTTTAAGTTATTGTCAATACAAAACTTCCACCATAATTTATATGTTACTTCGTATTGTTTCAATGTGCTCTTAGAAACGGATGCCAATGTAAGTTCTAAAGCTACAGGCGGAGTATTTTGTCTCGGAAGGCTGCCCTGAGAGCGTTGCGACCCCCAGGATAAGCTGACGGTTCAGTGGGTGTTGCAACCTGTAACGAGAACGTAAAAGGTCCCTTCCACGAAATATATCTACCAGAGACATTTGGCTTTAGTGCGAGAAGCAAACAAATCTATGTCGGGTTGACCCAAATTTTTTACTAGGTATCTTTTGGAAAACCCAATCCGATAGTTCCCATCAATGTTAGTTCTTCTGGATTCAATGTCTGCTTCGACATTATCGCGAGTATTAATATAATAATATGGTGCGAAAAGAAGGATATCTCGGCTTTCGCACCATTGCCAAATTTCTCTCATCAGGTCATTAAGGTGAGGATGTTGAATTCCTCCAAACCGATTTATGTAATTTATAGCAGTTGTATTATCAAATCGAAGCAATATTGTGCAGCTAGTTAAATGTTTTGCAAAACATTTCAACCCCATGAAAAACCGCCACTAACTATAAGTAATTAATGTGACGTAAAAGTTCTCGTCTTTCCAACCCCCGTTGACACGATCGCCGTTGCAAACCGCTCCCCAGCCAGTTCTCGACCCGTTAGTATATATTTCTAATGCAAAATCATTGTTTGGTTGCACATACAATTATTTGAATTTTATATTGCATTCCTCCAGCAACAGAGATCCGGTAAGATAGAATTACCGGATTTTATTTTTACCCCATAATTATGATATGTCTGAACGGCTAAGAATTTAAGGCGTTCTAATTTTTTGGTATATAACACCTATTAGTTGAGAAAACTCTCTTATAGTGAAATTGGACAAGAAAAGGAACTTTTCTATCTAAAAATCTTGCTTCGTTTATCTAATGGCAAGCTTAAGGTCATATCGACAGTATTATATATAAAGCCTAGAAATTTACACGATTGTTGTGGTAACAGCACACTTTTCTCAAAGTTAATAGTGAACCCCCGGCAATTAAGTAACTTAAGTGTTACTTCTACGTTATGGTAACATTCAGAAAACGCAAACGCAACCTATGCATGAAATATCATTAAGAAATATTACGGACTTATGTCCTTGGCTGCGTAAATAGTTCATAATTTCTTTCATTATCTTAGAAAAAATTCTAAATGCGACAGATAGACCGTATGGCATGGCGCTAAACTCATACAGTTGATTAAACTCAAATCGCAAGTACTTGCGATGTAGTTGGGTAATGGGAACTAAGAAATAGGCCTCCTGTATGTCAATAGTGGCTAAAAAACCTCCTTTGGATATGAGCTTAGCGGCAGTCCTATGGTCCTCCATCTTAAAATGTTTTTTAGAGATGAACTTGTTAAGGTGTTTCAAATTTAGAATAAACCTTTTACCCTTTTCGGCGCCAGGAATATATTCGAAATATACTCGTCTTCTAAATGCTCACATTCAGATACAGCCCCAAAGTTAAGTAGTTGCTGTATTGCCGAAGACATAGCCACCTCCTCCTCGGGAGAAAGATTATTACATGGAATAAATGATTGTCTAGGTTTATGTGAAAAAGGGATATAAACTCCCTCTGAAATCCATCTAAGGATTGTAAGATTGTTAGTAATTTTTACACCAACAGTCATAAAATGCTGAATTCTTCCAGCGTGTACCTCTATGGGTGTTGATTGGTGACACGTTGCTTGTGAGGGGCTGCCGTCCTCGACTGCGGTGCTGAGGTGGTCCTGCGGCTGACTGGTGCCGAGGTAGTCCTGCGGCTGACTGGTGCCGAGGTAGTCCTGCGGCTGACTGGTGCCGAGGTGGTCCTGCGGTTGACTGGTGACCCCCCCCCCCCCCCCGTTCGTGGGTGGTGGGTAACGGGGAGGGCCCATCCAGTTTCCCTGTGGTCTTTGACGACTGGTGGAGGGTTAAGAGTGTGGGATTGACGATATTGTTGACTTAATATTCGAATATTTCTTAATCTGTAAGCTCTGCTTTTCAATAGCCCTGGAAGCTTTTATTTTATCAGAAAGCTTTATCAAGACTAGGTGTAATAAACTTCTTTCTAGCCTCTGTTTCAACGAAATGTAAATCGCATAAGAGCCGACAACTATCGCTCAAATGCTTTACGGCCTGAAGCCTATCAGAGTCAGCGTCCAAGTGCAGATCTAGGCCCCTATTAAGTGCTGTGATGCCAGCACCTAGTTGCTGCTGAACGCTCTCGACCCTCTCGACTCGAGTGGGGTCGGATACGGCAGCCAAAATTTCAGGGTTTAACTTTGGAGCTTGAAGGAGCAGTTCTCGGGCACCGAGTTCTGCTTTAAAAGCTTGTTCTTAGCGTCTTTTTCCATACCCTTACGAGGAATGGGAAGCCATATCTGTGCTAAGCTATCGTGAATTTTTGGGCCCACCTTAGGAGTTTCTTCGATAACCTCACCCAACGCGGCGAGTACATCGGCGTCCAGCTCTGGCGCTGCCGCTGCTTCTTGGCGCTTGGCGCGCATTCGTCCAAAACAGGCTGGGACTGAGTATCCTTCTCGGGATCTTCCTCAATAAGTTAGCATCGCTCATTATCTTGAAAAAATAATGAGCTAATTAGGAATAGTGCGAAAACGCACATAAAAATTTGCTCACGTGAAGGCACACGGCCAACCTCCGAGCAATGCATTAGTAGCGACTATGCATATAAAGTTTATTTTACGATCATGTTAACCCACGGTTAACCTCCTGGCATCAAAAAGCAACGTTGTGTTGACCCACGGACAACCTCTACGTACTACATACTCGTATGTAAAAAGATTTATTTAAAGTTATATAGTAAGTACTTAATATTTGCACGCTTGATCGCATGGGCAAATTTTAGTGAGACTCGTACTATTTTAATACACCACATTGTTACACCTAAAATTATGCAAATAAATTTTTGATTATGATTATGATTATTAAGCTTTAGCACTGATAAAACGCACATAAAAATTTGCTCACGTGAAGGCACACGGCCAACCTCCGAGCAATGCATTAGTAGCGACTATGCATATAAAGTTTATTTTACCATCGTGTTAACCCACGGTTAACCTCCTGGCATCAAAAAGCAACGTTGTGTTGACCCACGGACAACCTCTACGTGCTACATACTCGTATGTAAAAGGATTTATTTAAGGCTTTAGCACTGATAAAACGCACATAAAAATTTACTCACGTGAAGGCACACGGCCCACCTCCGAGCAATGCATTAGTAGCGACTATGCATATAAAGTTTATTTTACCATCGTGTTGACACACGGTTAACCTCCTGGCATCAAAAAGCAACGTTGTGTTGACCCACGGACAACCTCTACGTGCTACATACTCGTATGTAAAAAGATTTATCTAAAGCTTTTAGCACTGATAAAACACATATCCGTATACTTTCTTTTCGGCATTATTTAAATGCCGCTTTACGAACGATTACGATTTTTAAATCTATGGAACGTTCGGAGCGCGCGTACTCTGCCTCGCACGAAAAAAGAATGACGGCTCGGCAGTAGTAGTAGCATTGGGTAGTACAAAAAAAAAAAAAAAAAATTGAGAGCTCAATCGATTTAAAATCGATTCTCTCTAAAAAAGCGTGCGATTATGCCTTGTAGGATAAAAGGACTACGTTGTAAATATTATATCGAAGAATGATACAACGAAATATAATTTGAGAAAAGTATTGACAATTATTCAAATGATTTTGTCGGTTCCTTTGGATTTTATAAAGGTATCTTTAGAACACTCAATCCTCCAATTGCGCCGTGTGAGTGTTCCTAAAATCTCGGCTACGGCTACATGAATTCTTGTCGTTGTTACTTTATTACACAAATACAATGCCGAAACCATTTGTGACACAAATATCTTATCGTAAATTATAGTAGTTCATGAATAAATTCAATAAATACTTTCTTTGACACGTCCCGTGTGAGTGTTCCATATTTTAGGGTATATTTAATTAACCAGAACTCGTATGCAAACAGAGACTACACCAGTAATTGTGATTTTTTTCCCTAAAATTTGACATACCTATCTTCGGTTTTTGTAAACCTTTAATTAACAACAATAATCAACTTTATCATATTCCCATACTATGAAACTGACTAGGGTGACCAAGAATAACCACTTCATTTGTATTGTACATTTTGATGCAAGAACCTATACCTTTTTTTTCTATAAAAAAGATAGTTTAAAATTTCCTCGATATTTATGTAAGTATCTGGAAGATAAAAGGTCTCAATAAATCCATAAAAAAAGTCATGCATATTCCCTATTACTGGTGTAGTCTCTGTTTGCATACGAGTTCTGGTTAATTAAATATACGCTAAAATATGGAACACTCACACGGGACGTGTCAAAGAAAGTATTTATTGAATTTACTCTTGAATTACTATAATTTACGATAAGATATTTGTGTCACAAATGGTTTCGGCATTGTATTTGTGTAATAAAGTAACAACGACAAGAATTCATGTAGCCGTAGCCGAGATTTTAGGAACACTCACACGGCGCAATTGGAGGATTGAGTGTTCTAAAGATACCTTTATAAAATCCAAAGGAACCGACAAAATCATTTGAATAATTGAGAATACTCATCACAAATTGTCTCCAATGTTTTGATATATAAACTATATATGTTATGGACCAAGTGATAACTGTAGCATTATATATAATGCCCGGGCATTCTGATAAATGGCCAATATGAGAGGGCAATTTGATAATCATTATTAAAATAATCAAATTGATCGGGCATTATAAATATTGTTTATCACCCTTTGGGCAGAGTAATAAAAACATAATTTTATAACTATTCCGCAGTCTCCTGGTCCTCTGTAAGGCTTGCGTGGGGGCACAGGCCAGACATTACTTCTGACTGCTCCAAGATGACGCACTCAGTAGTAATACCTACTCGCCAAATGCTATTGCTATTGCGTAATGATGGGAACTAAAGTCCTTAGAGTTTTACTTAGGAAAGAAAAAAATTGCTTTAATTCAAGTGAAGACTTTGCGATCTAGAATCAAGCAAATTACTTATCAAATCAGCTGCCCTATTAGCCCTGCATAAGTACATACTGCTACCTAGTTCCCATCGACCAATGTCAGTACTGACCCCTATATCCTAACCGTTAAGGAGTTCTATGATTACGTAACAAAATCACGAAATATGAGCATACAACTTTGGTTGTTGCCCTCAATTTCTTCCGGATACCATCATCAGATCCTGACTTGGTGATAATGGGACCACCTCGGATGTGTCGAACAAAAAAATTTTTTTGACATCCATCTACATATAATTGACGGAAATATCGGTGAACATACATAAAAAATTATACATACTGACGAATTAAGAACCTGCTCCTTTTTCGCAGTCGGTTAAAAAAAACATTATCGGATACATCGATCTCCGAATAAGTAAGTGATTATTTACGCGTGCGTTCCTGCCCTTTGCTTTATTATCAAATTGCCAAGTAGCAATACAATAATGACCGCGCAATATGATAAATAATGAAGTTTAGATACTAATTATCACTTTGCCCAATAGAACTTGACATTATTCATAATGCCCTAGCATTATAAATAATGCCCGCATTAATCACTTGGTCCATAACATATACATAGAGATAGTAGTTTTTGAGAACCGAGATACGCTACTTTTCTCGAATTGGCGGTATGAGTGTTCCAGTTAATTGACTATATCTTTCTCCCCATACGTTCCTCAAATTTTTGGCTTCACCATTTACTTTTCTCAATTATTTCCTAAAATATTACTGAATTTCGTAACGATTGGATGAAATTTTAAAAAAGAACACTCACACCACACGCACATCTGAAAATTCTGTATGTGCTTTTTTCCTATATCTTGTGCGTGATTTAAGTGTTTATTTCTTGTTATTTTTTACTTTTTTATTACCTTAATTTTAATTTTGAGCTTAAAAAAAAAAAAAAAAATTAAACCTTTGAGCCTCCCATTTTCCCTTCCTTTTTCTTTCTATACTCAACAGTGATGTATAAAGTGAATACGAGTACCTATGTATTGTTCAATACAGGAGACCAACCAGGAAGTCCGTACACCTTGTCTCCATCGTCAGCTCGTTATGGTGATCTTGTACACTTTACATGCAATGCGGCTGAAGTTACGGCTGGAGATACTATCAAGATAAAACTCGTCTCAAAAGGTATAAACTTTACTTTCTATTGTGATGACTATGAAACCTGTAACTAAATTTGCACATAAGGCCGTCGGGGGCAAACGATAATATAGGGTCAACTGACCCTACTATGACAACCGAATGAACAATAAAAAAATCTTGCGAATCCGTCAACGTCAATCTTTATGAATTTAGTTCGTAGATACATACGAAAATGTGTGGGGCAGATGGAATTTATGGTAAAAAAACAAGCCATCGCGTTCGATTGTTATACCTAGAAGATGGTTAGTGAGTGACGCAGCCATCACAGCCCATAGATACCGCGGCGCGGCCTTGACTGGCCAATAATGCCTACCTCTGCTACATGCTGTCAATTACTTTAATGTACACTTGAATTGGAATTGTACACACCACATCGTGCCGCGGGGTAATAAAGGAGGTCCCTTATTTAACAAGATGGTTAGTGATGGCTGCAGCCCATAGATGCCGCGGCCGCCACACCACGGTGCCACACCTCTTGACGGGTCAGCAATGTGCCTACCTAACAATGCTATAAATACGTTAATGTACACTTCGTTATACAGATGGGAAGAAGTACGCCGTGTCGGGGGAAATCAACAAAAAGACAGGGAATTACGAAGGAGCTTTCGTAATGGATTTTAGGAATGACGTGGAGACTTTTTGTACGATTTATAATAAGGACCATGTTAAGAAATCGGCCATTCCCTTAAAGCTTTCATATGTTCCTACAGAAGAAATCACAGGTAAAATTTTATAATTCTCATAAAGCCATTTTTGGGGTTTCTAACCCAAAACTGTACCACGTATACAGGTAATCTTGCTTCGACATAATTTACAGGTTATATGTAACAGGTTGACATTTTATTACATAAAATAAAACTTGACATCATTATATAGTATAAAACAATATTGTACCTACGAGTATACTATTTAATTCTGTGATATATGTAGGTATGTATGTAGGTGGTGGAGTAATAGGCACGTCTTGTACTATTCTCGTTTATTCGCAGACTGCGGGCACAGATACACATTGCATGGAAACACACTTAAAGCTACCTACATAACCTATGATATTTTGAATACCTACATTACACCTCCCCCATTAAATATAAACCCCATAAATTAAAAAAAAAACACTACTTATATATAGATAGGTATTTACCACTACTCGTACAAAATAAATTACAATGAGTACACAATAACTATCAGTCTATTTCAAATCCATAACGTACTACTGGTTTACAAACTCTTTTAGGGTATCTCTGCGCGGGTGTAGGAGGTGCATGGGACTGTTCTGGCTCTGGCGGTACGGTCGCGGACTCCTGAACGTTTTCGCGTTCGACATGAACGACACCATCCCTCGGGTGATTAGATATTACCGGATCTATTGTACCGTCACCACTCCCATCCACCACCGCACCCTCAACGGAGCCGGCTTCCTCCTCCCGGTGCTCTTTGCTCGTACCCACAACCCGATCTGGACATAGGACATCCGATAGCCGGGACCTGCGCCGAATCTGATCTACATGTCTAGTAAGAAATTGACCATTATCATTCTTTATCAAACACCTACGCGAGCCTTCCCTGTTTACTACCTTTCCCTTAATCCATTTACTTTGTGTCCCATATCCTCTTGCCCATACCGAATCGCCATTTTCAAAACTACGATCGACACCTCCTGCGAATTTGACCTGATTTTTTTGTGCGGAATGTACCTTTTGTTCTACCCCATACCGAGTGCGAAGCAGGTCCCACCGCGAGCGTAATGTTCGCTTTTGTAGCAACATAGCAGGAGTCTCCCCCGTAGTACTATGAATCGAATTCCTATAATTTAGTAAAAATGTTTGAAGAGCGGTATCTACGTCAACGTTATCATGTAACGCTTTCTTTATAGCGCGTTTACACAATTTAACTGCATTTTCGGCAGCTCCGTTTGACGCCGGGTGATACGTCGGTGAAAACGCCTGTCTAACACCATTATTTTTTAAGAATGTTTCAAATTCAGAACTGGTAAACGGTGGGCCCTGGTCAGATACCAGTTCCACCGGTAAACCGAATCGAGCAAAAGTAGACCTAAGCGTTTTAATGACATTGGATGCATTCTTTTGTGTCATCTCGAATGCTTCTAGCCACTTCGAGGTCGCATCGATCAGAACAAGGTACGAATAGCCTTTGTAAGGACCTAAGAAGTCAATATGTAAACGTGTCCACGGCTGCGGGGCGTAGGGCCAGGGCGCGGGCGGCGCGCGCGGCGGCGCCGGCGCCTCGCGCGCGCACGTCTCGCACGCGCGGCACAGCGCCTCCACGTCGGCGTCGATGCCCGCCCACCACACGTAACTTCTAGCCAGTCCCTTCATTTTTACGATGCCCATATGACTTGAATGTAGCTGTTTTAATATTATCGGTTTCAACGATTCCGGTATGACCATTCTGTAACCCCACATGACACATCCGCTATCAAAATATAATTCGTTTCGCCTGGTAAAATATGGGTTTATTTCCTTCCCCGGGCAAGACGACGGCCAGCCGGATTCTATGTAGACTTTAATTCTGCTGAGCGTGATATCCTTCGCTGTGGCCTTTTTGACGTCCTCACTCGTCACTGGCAAAAAAATTTCTACAAAATGACTATATGTTACCTCCTCAATAACCCTATCATGCGATCGATTTCCTACGTTAGGAGGAAGTCGTGACAATGCGTCGGCGCAATTTTTCTTCGAAGGGACATACTCGATGTCATACTGATACCCGGACAGCAAGACGGCCCAACGCTGCAAGCGCGACGCGGCCATAACCGGTATGCCTACCTTATCGCCCAGTATGTAAGTGAGCGGTTTGTGATCTGTTCTCAAAACGAACCGCCGCCCATATAAATACTGATGGAATTTCCGTATAGCGAAAACGATAGCGAGCGCCTCACGGTCTATCTGCGAGTAATGGCGCTCCGCTGGCGTGAGCGAGCGCGACGCGTACGCCACGGGGCGCTCCCCGCGCGGCGTACCGTGCGCCAGGACTGCGCCCACGCCCACGCTGCTGGCGTCCGCCGTCAGCACCAGCGGCAGCTCCGGCGAGTAGTGCATCAGCACCGAGCTGCTCGCCAACCTAGCCTTTAGCATTTCAAATACGTTTTGACATCTTTCACACCATACGTATTTTTCACCAGCCTTCAACAGATTATACAATGGTGCCAGTAGGGTGCTTAAATTAGGAACGAATTTAGCATAATACATGACCATACCTATGAACGATCGCAGCTCGGACACATTCGACGGCGGCGGAGTATTGCAAATGGCCTTAACTTTATTCGGACAAGTTTGAACACCCCTTTCGCTTATTACGTGACCGAGATAACTTATAGATTCGGTAAAAAATTCGCATTTCTCTTTTTTTACACGTAATCCATATTTTTGTAAGCGCTCGAACACCTTATATAGATTATTTATGTGTTGCGTAGGCGTTTTTCCCGTAATAATTATGTCATCCAAAAATACGCCAACGCTAGGTAAATCAGCAAACATTTCCTCCAAACGCCGCTGAAATATGCCCGGACTGGACGCTAACCCGTATACTAACCGATTATACACAAATAACCCCTTATGCGTGTTGATTACGGTGTATTTCTTCGATTCGTCTAATTCAAATTGTGCGTAGGCCTGCGAAAGATCAATTTTACTAAAACGTTGTCCCCCGTGTAAGCGAACTAACAAATCTTCGACCCTAGGTAACGGATAACGATCAATTTCTAAAACCTTATTTAACGTAATTTTATAATCGGCGCAAATCCTGATACTACCATCCTTTTTAACGACTGGCACTATAGGCGTAGCCCAGTCGGAGCGCTCCACCGGGGTGAGGATGCCGTCCCGCACGTGCTGCTGCAGCGCGCGCTCCACCGGCGCGCGCATCGCGTACGCCAGCGGGCGCGCGCGCAGGAACACGGGCCGCGCCCCCGCGCGCACGTGCACGCGCACCGCGCCGCCCGCGTACCGGCCCAGGCCCGGCGCGAACACGTCACAGAATCTGGAACTGAGATCGGACAACAATGACTCACCCGTTATATTGTTACATGTAATACGCTCGAATTTAGGAAGCTGCATACCTAGTTCTGCAAGCCATTGCCTCCCGACTAGTGCCGTCTTGCCATTCTTAATAACATACAGATCCAAAGTTTTAACTACATTATCGTACCTAACTTGCGGTCTCAACATTCCTACCGGCCTAACGGTTTCCCCGGTGTAATATCTTAAAATTAAATTACAGTCTAATATTTCCAAATGACTAAATTCCTTCTCATACATCTCCTGGCTAATACATGATACGGCACTGCCCGTATCGCACTCCATCATTATTGCCCTATTTTCAATATTGAGTTCGATTAATAACGGTTTACAATTACTCAGAGATAGCTTATTAAAATCAATAAAAATTACCTCTTCACTATCATCACTACCTCCAGCGTAGTCATCACCCCCGCCCGTAGCCTCCACACGATACTGGTCTGCCAAGTTGGGACACACACGCTTTAAGTGACCCGGTTTGTTGCACGCACGGCAGATGTAACGACGGAATTTGCAAATGGACGCCGAATGATAGCCGCCGCACACCGTGCACTGCTGCTGGCGTCGCTGCGCGCGCTCGTCCGGGCGGGCGGCCCTGGGCGGCGGCGCAGCGCGCGCGCCCCTCGGCCGCCGCGCGCCCGCGCCCTGCGAAGCGATCTCCCGCATCGCTTCACCCTCTCGCCTGGCCACGTGCCGCCATGCTCCCGCCGTCATCGCCTGACATTCCACTGTATTTTCGCCGGGTGACCTTCCATGACCTTCCACTGAGGCCGCATCCTTTTCCGCCGCCTCCATGCTTACGGCGATGCTGTACGCCCGCGCGAAATCCAGCTTGACCTCCGCGAATAATCGTTGCCGAATGCTTTCACTTCTAATGCCGCACACTAGCTGGTCCCGTAGGCTTTCTTCGAGCCAGCTGCCGAATTCACACGATTTGGACATTTTTTTCAAAACCGCCACGTACTCCGAAATACCCTCATCTCTTTTTTGTGTCCTGTGTCTAAATCTGTACCTTTCTGCCAACTCACTGGGTTTCGGCTGCAAATGTTTCTCCATAACGTCCACAATTTCTTGAAATGTTTTGTCTTTAGGTTTCACTGGGGTACACAGGTTCACCAACAACTCATAACATTCCGTTCCCATGACTGTTATTAACGTAGGCACTTGTAATTTAGACCCGACTTCATTCACTACAAAGTATTGTTCCACCCTTTCTATATAAAGTCTCCAGTCGTCTTTCTGCACGTCGAATTCTTTTATTTTTCCTATAGGCATCTTGAACACACGTACGTTCGTTAATAATCCTCGTAGCCACTGTGATATATGTAGGTATGTATGTAGGTGGTGGAGTAATAGGCACGTCTTGTACTATTCTCGTTTATTCGCAGACTGCGGGCACAGATACACATTGCATGGAAACACACTTAAAGCTACCTACATAACCTATGATATTTTGAATACCTACATTACAAATTCTTGTTTACAGGGCCTCCCCAAATTACTGTCGACGGTATTATTGCAACGGGTAGTTACAGAGGAAGAGCTGATAGTAATATCACATTACAGTGCACGAATCAGCAAGGCGACGGAATTTTGCGATCAAGTTTAAAAGAATGTCCTGCCAAAAGGGGTAAGTCACAGGCTTTTTAGTAGGTACAGGGGCCTTAGTATAACTGCGATCGCCTACCAGCCTACCCCCGCGTAGCGATTATGGGTAAAGCCTCCAGATGTTTGCCCAAACTGGCGAACAACTAGAGAGGCCTAAGTCCAGCAGTGGATTACGATAGGCCGGTGATGAAATCAAGACCTATTGTGTTGACCTTGTCCCGGTTACAGGTTCCGAGTGCGAGTCACACATAACTGATAAGACGGGAAAAGAAACAATACAAGAAATACTATCACTTAGTATCGAAAAAGAATATCTTTGGGAATGTAGCTACATCGGCGTGTTCGGAGAAGACCAGGCTAGTTTACAAATCATAACGATAAGTATGTTCCCGAATGTATGGTAAATTACGTTCTTTTGTATAGTTGCTCGACATAATGGCTTCCCTACACCTAATGGAAAGCGAAAGAGAAGCCCAAGTCGCTGTGACAACGGGCAAGTAACTGATCAGTTACCTGTCAGTTGCCACCGCCATGCCGCCCCAACCCTAACCCCCCACGAGCTCCGGAAACTCTACTCACTGGCAGAAACACGACCCGGAGGTTATTTGGCTGTGTTGACTATATCTTTCTCCCCATACGTTTCACAAATTTTTGGCTTCACCATTTACTTTTCTCAATTATTTCCTAAAATATTACTGAATTTCGTAACGATTGGATGAAATTTTAAAAAAGAACACTCACACCACACGCACATCTGAAAATTCTGTATGTGCTTTTTTCCTATATCTTGTGCGTGATTTAAGTGTTTATTTCTTGTTATTTTTTTACTTTTTTTATTACCTTAATTTAATTAATTTTGAGCTTAAAATTAAACCTTTGAGCCTCCCATTTTCTTATTATTAAGTATTGTAGTGCATCGACTATGTTCTCTGAGGCAGCAGTTGATGATTTTTACGCCATCATTAGGAAGCGTTCTGCCTCGATGCTTGACCGAGTCCGCCAGAGTACCAACGGCATCCTGATGGTAATTAGGGACAAACCATCATGCCCTATAATGAGACGTTTGGGTGCACATCCACTGCAACGCAAATAAGGGGCACCTTGGGCACCTCCCAATATGAAACGATTCATAATGTTAGAAATTTAATGTAATTTAATTGATTTTATTTGGATGATTTAATTTAATTTAGTTGATTTAATTTAATTGATTTAATTTATTTGATTTAATTTAATTGATTTAATTTGATTGATTTAATTTGAGTGATTTCATATAATTCTATACTTACTAACATAGTTATTTAAGTCAATTTACTAACAAATATGGATCTTTATCTGAAATAAACATTTATTATTATTATTATTTTTAAAAACATTGTATTTCTCAGCATCTTTAGGATACTGGATTACTGAGTATACGGGCCTAAGCCAAGTATACTTCAGGTGGGAGAAATGTTTAATGTAGTGTCCGTGTGTGTGGTAGAGTTTGTGGCGAGCTGAGCGTCGATCTGTAGAAATTTCCGGACTATCCTGCACGTATTTAAAATTACTGCTTTTTGCATTAAAACATAAGTAAAAGAGGGTAGGGATAGCATGTCTAACGAAGTGTGAATTTGTTTTGGTATTACACCAGTGGTAGACATGACCAACGGCACTATAGTGACTGATTTTAGTTTCCACATTCTTGTTATCTCATCCTTAAGATCGTTATACTTAGATAATTTCTCTGCTATGGTGTTCTGTATGTTGTGCGTGTTTGGGATAGCGATGTCAATCAGAAATGCCGTTTTATCTATTTTATTAACAACTGTGATGTCCGGTCTGTTATAATGTGTGGTTTTATCGGTTAGTATGGCTCTATCAAAGTATAATTTGTAGGATTGGTTCTCCAGGACTGGTTCGGGGATGTATTTGTAATATGCAATTGGTGGAGGGGATATGAGTTTGTATTGTATCGCTAACTTTTGGTGGATGATGTTGGCTACTTGGTCATGCCTGTGTTTGTAGTCTGTCTGTACTATAGATCTACATGCGCCTGTAATATGTTGAATTGTTTCTGCGGAGCTATTACATTTTCGGCAAATATCTGTTGTTCTGGTTTTTGTAATATATTTTTGGTAATTTCGAGTCTCAATAACTTGATCTTATTATTATTATTTTCCCTTCCTTTTTCTTTCTATACTCAACAGTGATGTATATAGTGAATACGAGTACCTATGTATTGTTCAATACAGGAGACCAACCAGGAAGTCTGTACACCTTGTCTCCATCGTCAGCTCGTTATGGTGATCTTGTACAATTTACATGCAATGCGGCTGAAGTTACGGCTGGAGATACTATCAAGATAATACTCGTCTCAAAAGGTATAAACTTTACTTTCTATTGTGATGACTATGAAACCTGTAACTAAATTTGCACATAAGGCCGTCGGGGGCAAACGATAATATAGGGTCAACTGACCCTACTATGACAACCGAATGAACAATAAAAAAATCTTGCGAATCCGTCAACGTCAATCTTTATGAATTTAGTTCGTAGATACATACGAAAATGTGTGGGGCAGATGGAATTTATGGTAAAAAAACAAGCCATCGCGTTCGATTGTTATACCTAGAAGATGGTTAGTAAGTGACGCAGCCATCACAGCCCATAGATACCGCGGCGCGGCCTTGACTGGCCAATAATGCCTACCTCTGCTACATGCTGTCAATTACTTTAATGTACACTTGAATTGGAATTGTACACACCACATCGTGCCGCGGGGTAATAAAGGAGGTCCCTTATTTAACAAGATGGTTAGTGATGGCTGCAGCCCATAGATGCCGCGGCCGCCACACCACGGTGCCACACCTCTTGACGGGTCAGCAATGTGCCTACCTAACAATGCTATAAATACGTTAATGTACACTTCGTTATACAGATGGGGAGGAGTACACCGTGTCGGGGGAAATCAACAAAAAGACAGGGAATTACGAAGGAGCTTTCGTAATGGATTTTAGGAATGACGTGGAGACTTTTTGTACGATTTATAATAAGGATCATGCTAAGAAATCGGCCATTCCCTTAAAGCTTTCATATGTTCCTACAGAAGAAATCACAGGTAAAATTTTATAATTCTCATAAAGCCATTTTTGGGGTTTCTAACCCAAAACTGTACCACGTATACAGGTAATCTTGCTTCGACATAATTTACAGGTTATATGTAACAGGTTGACATTTTATTACATAAAATAAAACTTGACATCATTATATAGTATAAAACAATATTGTACCTACGAGTATACTATTTAATTCTTGTTTACAGGGCCTCCCCAAATTACTGTCGACGGTATTATTGCAACGGGTAGTTACAGAGGAAGAGCTGATAGTAATATCACATTACAGTGCACGAATCAGCAAGGCGACGGAATTTTGCGATCAAGTTTAAAAGAATGTCCTGCCAAAAGGGGTAAGTCACAGGCTTTTTAGTAGGTACAGGGGCCTTAGTATAACTGCGATCGCCTACCAGCCTACCCCCGCGTAGCGATTATGGGTAAAGCCTCCAGATGTTTGCCCAAACTGGCGAACAACTAGAGAGGCCTAAGTCCAGCAGTGGATTACGATAGGCCGATGATGAAATCAAGTTCCGTGTTGACCTTGTCCCCGTTGCAGGTTCCGAGTGCGAGTCACACGTTAAGACGGGAAAAGAAACAATACAAAAAATACTATCACTTAGTATTGAAAAAGAATATCTTTGGGAATGTCGCTACATCAACATATACGGAGCTGAAAAGCATGTTAGTTTACAAATCATAACGATAAGTATGTTCCCAAATATGTTATATCATGTGTATAATAATATTTGCAAAGTTTTTCAATTCAGTATAATTATGATGTAGGTATATACATAGTATTATTTTGAATAGATTATTATTAAAATTTATCAAATAAAAAAAATATTCTCTAGGCCTAGTCCGAAGTAGTAAATAATAGTTAATTTAAAATCGAAAGTTTTGGGCAATCACTTATCAGATAATATCCTGTAAGACAGTTCAAAAGCTAAAGGTCAATTTACACTTACCAGTGAAGTCACAGCTCCAACGAGTGAGCAAGTACAAAGAGGACACGGCCTAAGCTACAAACACACTGTCAAAGCACAGTGTGGTTTCTCCTGACCGTTCGCCGGGATCTGAAGGATATTTATTCCTTGATGACTACGATAATAGCCAAGGCGGCCTTGTCATCATCACCGGGTTGTCGGCGGAGCGGAAGGCTCTCATCTCTAGAGATCTGAATGTGCGTTGCAATAAAAATTAAGAATACATAATGAAAAATACATATCTTCTGCAATTTACAGTATCCAGTGCGTAAATTGAAGTATAAATAGTAGTTCTTCGGTTACTTACTTAGTGCGAAACCGCTCTAGAATAGACGGTGAGGTTCGTAGATATGCATGATTAGGTGCATTCACTAAATACTATCTTAATACCTACAGAACCGCCGCTGATAATAATCAATGGCACTGAGCCACACCACGAGGCAATCGGCGTCTACACCTGGGACGTAAAGCAAGGAGACAGGCTTAAAATTCTTTGTATCAAACTGGAGGCAGAGGGTTATTTACTATGGAGCTCATGCGTTGATGATGGTGAGTGGAACTGCCCCGGGCGTCGTATAGTTATTATAGTCTGGCCGCTGAGAGTACGCGTTTCTGACAGGGCGTGACTAAATGGGCCGATATTACTATGAACTGGGGTACAATTTACGGTAAAATTACAAATATCTTTTATTTACATTATTAACGAATGATAGCAGGAATAATTGAATATTTATGTCAACTTACAATACACGTATTAATTTTGGGCTAAATTAACCAATTAGGAAGTATACAAACAATAGCTTTTAAAAGTTAAACAAAATCACAATGTTTTCTCTTTAAGTTTGCACCAATACGAAGCCAGTAACTAATAGAAAAATAGAACGTATTTATGCTCCAAAAATGACGTCAGTAACCAATATCCTGACCTGTATATACAAGACAGCGTTTGAAGAAAAATTCAACACGACTGTAATCTTCAAGGTGAACCAAGGTAAGTCACTGCTATATCTCGTTTTAATGACCCGACTGGTGGTAGGTAAGTCGAAGCTATGCTGCAGAGGAATATAATGAAATATAATATATTTGCTTCATTAAACGGCATTGTCGGCTAACTTTTTATTAAAACCTAGTAGGTAAGCGTACATAATTATTGTACATCGATCTAGGTAAGTACATTAAGATACCTACTTAGAAAACTGCACGAGTATAATATTTTACTAATAAAGGCTTAAGAAATCATGCCGTGGCGTCTAGGATAGCGTTGTCCCAGGTTATTTTAAGAAATTCTTTCATTATTTATAGAATATAATCTGCTTTCATTACAAAGAAAAATAAGTTTTATGAATAGGCTCCGAAACTACTGTACCTATTGATTTTCATAATTATTTCACTTTATATTTCATAATTAAATAAGATAATTAAGAAAGTATTTATTAAATTTACTCTTGAACTACTATAATTTACGATAAGATCTTTGTGTCACAAATGGTTTCGGCAATGTATTTGTGTAATAAAGTAACAACGACAAGAATTCATGTAGCCGTAGCCGAGATTTTAGGAACACTCACACGGCGCAATAATAATTGGAGGATTGAGTGTTCTAAAGATACCTTTGTAAAATCCAAAGGAATCGACAAAATCATTTGAATAATTGTGAATACTTTTAACAAATTATCTCAAATTTTTTGATATGTAAAACATATACTTATAGATAGTAGTTTTTGAGAACCGAGATACGCTACTTTTCTCTAGTTGGCGGTATGAGTGTTCCAGTTAATTGACTATAACTTTCTCCCCATACGTTTCTCAAATTTTTTGCTTCACCATTTACTTTTCTTAATTATTTCCTAAAACATTACTGAAATTTGTAATGATTGGATGAAATTTTAAAAAAGAACACTCACACCACATGCACATGTTTAAATTTTATGTCCTACTACAAAAACTTGTAAAAATAAAATTAAAGAACACAAGTTATCTCTTAAAGTAAATGACAAAATTTTTGATTCCAATGCAGACGTAGCTAATGCGTTCCAATCTTTCTTCTCAAAAATTCCAGTATCTGCGACGAGTAGCTTAAACTCCAGTCCCCATCTTGCTGAAACCCTTATAAAAACGCATGTAGATGAGTGTAAAGTTCCTTTTTATTTTTCTTATGTTAGTATAGAGGATATTTTAAAACACTTCAAAAGCTTAAATATGAAAAGGACAGAAGATCTATGGGGAATTTCTACAGAGGTATTAAAAAATATAATTCATTTTGTTGCACCTCATTTAGCGATAATTTTCAATAGATGCATTGATGGAGGTCAGTTTCCTAACCTGATGAAACTGAGTAAGGTCATCCCTTTATATAAATCAGGTGATAAAAGCGACCCCTCCAACTATAGACCCATATCAATACTACCTGCACTAAGTAAAATTTTTGAAAAAATTATCTTTACTCAATTATTATCGCATTTTAATGAGAACGAATTATTACATAAAAACCAATGTGGATTTACCAAAGGCAAATCCACTACTGACGCAGGAGTAGAACTCATCAAACACGTTTTTGATGCTTGGGAAAATAAGCAAGATGCCATAGGAGTTTTTTGCGACTTGTCGAAGGCGTTTGATTGTGTTGATCACCAAACACTGCTGATGAAGTTACGGCACTATGGTGTTGCAGATGAATCGCTTTGTCTACTACAGTCATACTTAAGTGACAGAATTCAAAAAGTTAATGTCAATGGCACAGATTCTTCTGGTGCCCCTTTGTTGATGGGTGTGCCCCAGGGCTCAATATTGGGACCGTTGCTTTTTATCATTTATATAAACGATCTTCCGCACTTCACAAATAATATATGTGAGACAGTATTGTTTGCAGACGATACTTCCCTCATTTTTAAGGTAAATAGAAAGAAAACCAACTTTGATGATGTAAATTGTGCTCTCGCTAAAATAGTACACTGGTTTACAAACAATAACCTGCTGCTTAATGCCAGGAAAACCAAGTGTGTTAAATTTACAATGCCAAATGTCAAACAGGTTAACACTAATATTATCATGAACAATGAAGTTATTGAATTAATTAACTCTACAGTATTTCTTGGCATCAATGTAGACTCGAAGTTGCAATGGGGTCCTCATATTGCTGTCCTGGCTGGAAGGCTTAGTTCAGCTGCATATGCGGTAAGGAAAATCCGGCTTTTGACTGACGTTGAAACGGCAAGGGTTGTTTATTTCAGTTATTTCCATAGCATTATGTCATACGGTATTCTATTATGGGGGTCAGCTGCTGACATACAAACAATCTTTGTACTGCAGAAGCGGGCCATCCGCGCTATATATGGTTTAAAGACACGCGAATCACTTAGAGAACTTTTTAAAGAAATTAACATAATGACGGTAGCATCACAGTATATCTTTGACTGTGTTGTTTATGTACGTAAACATTTAAGTCAATTCAATAAAAATTCAGATAATCATAATTTAAACACTAGAAATAAGCACAAGCTTGCCGTTCCACGTCTGAGGCTGAGTAAGGTGAGTGGGTCGTTTGTAGGATTGGGTATCAAAATGTTCAACAGGTTACCGGAACATATTGTTGAACTGCCCATTCACAAATTCAAATCATACATGAAGTCCTTACTTATAAAAGGGGGCTATTATAGAGTAGAAGATTTCCTCAACGACGACATCTCTTGGACTGCTGCTTCGTAGTAAACTTTGCATTGTATAAACTCAACTTTTATTTTGCATTGTATAACTTTAAAATATTAAAAAATGTTGTAATACCAAAACATGTAACAATTGGCGATTTAAAAAGAGTAACTACCGAGTTTCTTGCCGTTTCTTCTCGGTAGAAATCTACTTTCCGAACACGGCGGTAGCTTCTTTTAAATTGCTTTTATTCACATTCTTACTTTACTTTTTATATTTTTACATTATTTTTTACTTGACGATTCATAAGTGCTTATTTTAAGTCTATGTGAATAAAGGTATTTTGACTTTTTGACTAGCTGCTGCCCGCGGCTTTACCTGCGTGAACATCGGTTTGTCATGAAGAGCTTCCTCTGTGATAATATCATGTACGCTTCTTTGTCTCTTATTTTATTACACGCGCTTACAAATGGATGCTAGAAAGAAGCCACGCGTAAAAATAGCATCTTTCTATCTTCTATTTTTAATTATTCATACTGAGCGCCCCTAAGTATATTCAGTGATGGTCAATTTTTCATCTACCTACATGAAATTACCTTGAAAGTTATTTACCGGTAAAATGAAAAAGATTTTTTTATTTATAGGTGGTATCTAACTATGTACATGTTACTAACATGTTATTAATTTTTTTTTACAATTTAAGTATCACGTCGACCAAAACACGACCCCTTGGCCAGTGTATCCTTATTTACTTTTTCTTTTCGTTTTGTTTATTTTCTTTTCAGCTATATCGGTTTGCTTCTTTCTAAGAAGAATTTCACCGTCTGTCACTGACACTGACTGTCATTACTGTCATAGTGACATCTTTTGACTTTGTCATTAATGTCAGTATGACAGTCTTTTCAAAAAGTGCGTAAACCGTAACATATTTTCCCGAAATTATAAATTAAAAAAATTTGATAAATCCTTGTTCTTGACAGGCTCTCGGTGGCTTATTTGGTAGTGACCTCTGCCCTCTGAGCCAAGGGTCGTGGGTTCGATTCCCGCACAGTACAAACATTTGTGTTCATGAACATGTCTGTTTGTATTGGTCTGGGTGTTTTCTATGTATAATATGTATTTATCTTTTTTTTTTATAGTGGCTCGACATAATGGCTTCCCTACGCCTGATGGAAAGCGAAAGAGAAGCCCAAGTCGCTGTGACAATGGGCAAGTAACTGGTCAGTTACCTGTCAGTTGCCACCGCCATGCCGGCCCAACCCCAACCCCCCACGAGCTCCGGAAACCCTACTCACCGGCAGAAACACGACTCAGAGGTCATTTGACTGCAGTATTCTATAGGGTGGAGGTCCTTCCCCGGACGGACGGCTCAATTCGAGCGAAGATTCGCTATGCCCTACCTCTCTTATTTACAAAAAAATATATATCTAAGTAAGTTTATCAGTTGTCTAGTACCCATAGTACAAGCTTCGGCTTAGTTTGGGGCTAGGTGGCGCTGTGTGGCCCAGCGTGGCATGTCTTGGGTTATTTATTTATACCCTATGTGTTAATCTGATGTACAAACTATATTCCTGTAAAGTTTCATTAAAATCCGTTCAGTAGTTTTTGCGTGAAAGTGGAACAAACATCCATCCATCCATCTATCCATCCATCTATCCAAACAAACTTTCGCGTTTATAATATTAGTGAGAGTGAGATGGGATGGGATGGGATGGGACTATCGACGCACCCCGCCTTTGTACGTATGCAATGCTACTAATAAACTGACAGACCCAATGGCTTATTTGGTAGTGACCTCTGCCTTCTGAGCCCAAGGTTGTGGGTTTGATCTCCCGCATAGTACTTGAAACATTTGTCTCTATCGAATGCTTTGGCAAATATCAAGACTGATGGCCAAAGATTCATCGTGCCTGTCAATTGGCTATTATGGCTAAAAATTGTAATTAATCCGTCTTCTAGCTAATTCAAAAATAAAAGACACGTATTTTTTATTTGTAAATTAGACTAAAAATTACAAAGTTATAACCCGTTGAAATTACGCGTGACGTCACTCGGTGAGGCATTTTTACGGGAGCGAGTGACGTCAAAGACTTCCATTCCTAACTTTTGATGCTTTTGAACTGATGATGAACTATGCTTTAACAATCAAACGAACAAAAAAACGATAGTTCTATTGTTATTTTGGGGCCTTGTCGCCGCGAAACATGCTGAGCATTAGTTGAGCTACAATAAATTTAAAATGTATAAAACTAAATTTACAAATTTTCTATTCTATGCTATACTTCATAAATAATGCTATACTTCGCTAGATGTAAGTCTTTTGTAATTGATATCTGGCCGTGTATTGTATGATCCGGTACGAGCATTGTGGTGGGTAGCATGTTGAGTAGTATAGCTGTTAGTTATCTGAATAGCTTTATAAATGACTGGCCGAAACATCGGTAGCACAGTTCGGAATAGTCCTTAAAGTATCATCATCAATATTCGAGATTTTATACCACTAGGCACACAAGCCTACGGCCCGCCTGATGTTAAGCGGTTACCGCAGCCTATGGACACCTGCAACACCTGGGGTATCAAACGTACGTTGCCGACCCTATGAGAATGGTTTCCTAATGGAGTTATTCATTTAACGGCTAGCTTGCAAGTTAATACCTAGTTATTAAATAAAGTGTGCTTACTACCATACAATATGTGGGCTAGATAAAATATATCTATATTCCTGTTCTCACATATATTGTTTATACCACGTTCGCAACAGGTAATCCTCCTAAAAATAGAAACGGAAACAACAACGCGCTGATATATGGTGCAACAGGAGGTGGTTTTGTCTTCATCGCCATTTTGATCATAGCCATTTGGAGAATTTGTAAGAGTCTCCCAAAAGATGGCAAGGTATGTAAAGATTATCATTTGTTTTATTGCTATGAGTGGCAGACGAGCAAGCGATCTATATGATGTTAAACGGCCAAGCCATGGAACTCTTTGCCGCGTTCGTTGTTCGATGTTCAAGGGGTGAGCGCGCCAAGACATAGGCTACAATATCGCTTACCATCGGGCGAGTTTGCAGATATTCGCAAACCGTTCCATTCCTTTTTTCATGGCCCGACTAAGTGTTTAGCCGTGGTCCCAGTGGGTCCTGCTGGCTTGATAAAAGTATAGGTACTTTCGTAGGTGCATTTTTCATAAAATAATGATAATTTGAAAATAATATCGATGTATTTCTAATATGCTCCTAAACGGGAATGTATACCATTTGTCTGAAGATCATCAAACGGCGGAGGGTCCTGCTGGAATATAATTAATGATTTCTCTAAAACTATTGAGGTACCTACTAATTTTTAATTTGTACAACTTGGAAGGTACTAATTACTCCTGATGTTAAACTATAGCTGTAGATTGAATTCAAGGCAGGGTCCTACTGGGTATACACACATATGTACGTACATAATATTCCCGTATCGTATTTCCAGAGTTCGTCGCGGTCCAGCTCGCTCGTGGCCGCCGTCGTCGGTACATTCATGCTGAAAGATAAAGGTACCTTCAAATTATATTGGGCTTGTTGCCGTAAAAAATGCAATTAGTCCGTCTTTTAGATTGTTCAGAAATAATAGACACGTATTTTATCATTTGGAAATTAGACCAAAAATTACAAAGATAGCCCGTTAAAAACACGCGTGACGTCAAAGAGTGGGAGTTTTTTCGCCACAGAGCGACGTCAAAGACCCCCCACTCCTAAATTTTGATGCCTTGTATCTTTGTACTTCTTGTTTAAATGAAAAAAGGAAAAATACGTGTCCAATATATTTTTATAATCTAAAATACGCACTAAATATAATGTAATTATTTTGACTCTGTAAACATCCCTTATAGTCAGGGTTGGCTGGATTTGCTGCAAGAGCTGCGGCAGATCGAGGTTCTGTGCGGCAGTGACGAGGACGGAGCGCTTATTGGCTCAGGCAGGGCAATGCCGAAGCGTATGCTTTGTCCTCCGAGCCACTTTCACAGTGACGGCATAGAGGATCAGACGAGGTGGGCGTCGACCATTCTTCCAAGATGTCCCACTCACCACGCCTGACTCCCCGCGGAGGCGCTGTGAAGGTGCTTTATGCATTCGCCTCCAGAAAAATAGGCCTCTGCTCTATCAATCGTTTTAAAAGACAAATTGCCAATTACTTTTTAAAATTATCCCTGCAATGGGATGAAATGGAGCGACCTATCATCTATTAGATCCAAGCCACCCTCACCTGCCCGTGGTGCATCGTGCTGAATAACGAACGAGGCGCTGGTAACCGACTAGTGGCGGTATAAGCATCACGATTGGCGGCGTAGCTAAATACTACAGGCTGATGACGGGCAGCAGCTCACCGGAGTGAGGAACTACATACCTCATACCTATCTTGTCCTTGTCAATGTTTAGTATGTAGGTATCTATAGCCATCTTAAACTAACCTATAAATACATAACAGTAAAAACCATATTTTATTGAAACGGCTCAGTGGCTCATTTGGTACCTAATCCTGGTTTATTTGGTACTCGTTGTTACAACGTTAAATATCGGGGGGTGAGATGTCATAATTCGTCTTTGATAGCGGATAGTAATATTTTCATTTTGAAATGGGTGTTGATATAGCCTATCATGAGTGTGTAATTGTGTATGATTGTGTATCACTTGTGGAGCTATTTATTGTCGACACATAAAGCTGAGAGGGGTGTGTTCTAACCATCTATTTGTTGCATATTTTGCTGTAATCTATGTTTAAGGTAGGTAGGTATCTATTTATATCCACTCCGCAATTGTTATACTAGTTGTAATTTAAAGGAAACCTATAATTAGCCTTACTAAATGAATTTAATTCCATTACCATTATGTTTGTTACGCCGTTGGTTTCTTAATAATAAATAAATAAAATAAATAAACTACGCCCAGCGATCGCCAACCCGCCTGCGCAGAGTGGCAATTATGGGTATAACCTCCAGGTGTTTGTCCAAAGTGGTGAACACCTGGCGAGGCGTGTGTCCAGCAGTGCGACAGGTTGATAATGATGAGATTATAGCTGCTTTTGAATTTAGCCCAACATGCTGTATATGTTGGGCTCAATCAATAATAATTAATTTGACCTTTTAAATATTGTAAGTTTTGTACATTAGGCATAATTAGGCAAATCTATTGTTGCCGACTCATTGGTTTTTGATATTTTTTGATGTTTTGTTTATAAGAATAAATTAGTTGTTTGCGTACTCTAGTTACATTCAATCTATTATTAGTAAGGGTTACGCAGAACTGTGCACCGAACCACCGATGCCATCGAATGTAACTTGGTATCTTCCGCATTTTGGCGTCTTACATCCTCAAAAGAAAAAGCTTCGTGTTGTTCACGACGCTGCTGCAGAGTGCCAAGGTATTAGCCTTAATAAGTTACTTCTTTCCGGTCCAGATTTATTACAGCCCCTTCTGGGCGTTTTGATGCGTTTTCGGGAAGGCTATGTTGCACTCAATGGGGATATTCGCGAAATGTTTCCCCAAACACGAATTAGACAGGAAGACCGCGACGCTCAACGGTTTCTGTGGCGAGATGATCCGTCCCAACCTCTCTTGGAGTACAGGATGTCATCGATGGTGTTCGGCGCAGTCTGCAGTCCATTTACGGCTATCTTTTTGAAAAACCGTAACGCTGAGGAGCAACGCAATGCTTTTCCAGCCGCTGCTAACGCTATTATTTCGAACCATTACATGGATGACTTCTTGGGTAGTGTCGGCACCGCTCAAGAAGCTGCTCAGCTCGCGGCAGACATTGTTCATGTCCACAAACAAGCCGGTTTAGAAATGCGCTCTTGGGTTTCAAATAATAGCGTAGCTCTCTCTTCCCTTCCGGCAGACTTATTAGCTCCTCCTACAACGCGCGTGGTTGGAGTACTGGGATTGCGCTGGGATGCAGTCGATGACACACTGCTCCTCATTAGGGGAGCTCCCCAGCCTCCTCAGGGGATGACCAAGCGTGCAATTTTGTCACAGCTCATGAAGGTTTTCGACCCTCTAGGCCTATTAACGCCTATTGTAATGAGAGGCCGCATGATTTTCCAACAGATTTGGAGAACGGCTATAGGTTGGGATGATCCACTCCCTTCAGAATGCGTTGAGAAATGGGGGAGTTGGCACACTGAGTTGGTTAAGTACAGCGGGTCTTCTGTTCCGCGGTGCTACTTGGCTCTCAACGTTTCATCTGAACCTCTTGAGTGGCAGCTTCACGCCTTTGCTGACGCAAGCGAGTTAGCGTATGCGTGCGTAGTTTATTGGCGCATCCTTTACAAGGACGGTAGCGTGAAATTGGCACTCATAGGAGGGAAAGGCCGGGTAGCTCCTGTGAAACCAGTGTCCATACCGAGGCTCGAGCTGCAAGCAGCCTTGTTAGCGTCCCGTTACGTCGCATACATTGTGGAGGCTCACACGATTGAGCCCTCTAAAATTGTTTGTTGGTCGGACTCTATGACAGTTCTAAATTGGCTCCGCAGCGACGTCCGCACTTTAAAGTCATTTGTGGCACATAGGGTCGGGGAGATTTTAGAATTTGTAGAAGGCAAATCAGGCACCCTTTCGTGGCGCTACGTGCCTTCAAGCCTGAACGTAGCGGACGACGCTACGCGTGCTAACGCGAAATTTGAAAGTCCGTCGAGATGGCTTCTGGGGCCAGATTTTTTATTACTCCCGCCGAGTGACTGGCCCGTTAAGCCTCTTATTTCAAACCTCCCTGTATTGGAAGACTTGAAATGTCAACCGGAACAGGTAGGTGTGATTGTAGACTCTGCACATTTACTACCTTCACCGGTAGTAGCAGACGCCACTCATTTTAGTAAGTGGCTTCGGTTACTACGTGCTACCGCTCGCACACATCTGGCTTGTAAATCATTTCGGTCTTTGTTGAATAATTTCCCGCATACAAATTCAAAATTCATTAGCGCTAGGGATTTGGAAGTGGCCGAGGATAGCTTGTTCATAAAGGTTCAGGTGGACGCTTTCAAGGAAGAATATGGGGCCTTGTTAGCGGGCCTCCCTGTTAATAAGAAAAGCCGTATAAGTAAGCTATCCTTGTGTCTGATCAACGGTTTGATACGCTTGAGAGGCAGAACCGGTGCTTTCACTAATGCCATGACGGCAGAAAGCTTTACGCATACCCCTATCGTCCTAGACGCTAAGCACAAGATCGTGCAGCTTCTTATAGCGCACTACCACGAGAAATGCGCACACGCGAATTTGGAAACTGTGGTAAATGAACTTCGCCAGCGCTTTTACATTTTCGGGCTGCGCCCAGCAGTGAAGAGAGCCGCGAGATCCTGCCAGAGATGTCTGGTCTTAAGATCCACACCAGCTTCGCCACCCATGGGGGACCTGCCGATCGAGCGGATGGCTGCGTTCCAGCGCCCCTTCACCTTCACTGGGCTAGATTACTTCGGTCCTGTATCTGTCTCCGTCGGCCGACGAGTGGAGAAACGTTGGGTCGCTCTTTTTACGTGCCTGACAGTACGTGCCGTGCACCTAGAAACTGTGGCGAGCCTATCCACGGACTCTGCTATGATGGCGCTACGAAGATTCATCGCGCGTCGTGGCTTACCAAAGCGCATATATTCAGACAACGGCACGGCTTTCGTCGGAGCTTCTCGGACATTGCGCGCGCTGCACGGAGACCAAGTAGTAGAAGGAGCTAGCAACCTGGCCATCGAATGGCATTTCATCCCACCTGGAGCACCTTTTATGGGAGGCTGTTGGGAACGCTTGGTTCGGTCTATTAAAGTAGCATTGGCGGCAACACTTACAGACCGGGCCCCGAAAGAAGAGGTGCTGCTTACCCTGCTCTTAGAGGCCGAGGCGCTGGTCAACACGCGTCCCCTGACGCACGTTTCCAACGAGCCGGACGACGAGGAAGCCATCACTCCCAGTCACTTCCTCTTAGGCGCTTCATCGCCGTACCACCACCTGGCGCGGGTTGACGACGCAGACCTTATTCGTCGAGTATGCTGGCGTAGGGGTCTTCGCTTAGCTGATCATTTTTGGCATAGATGGGTTAAGGAATATTTGCCACAGCTAACCCCACGTCCACAGACTGCATCGCCAGCTCCAGCTCCCGTCAAAGTGGGAGATTTGGTTTTTGTGGCAGACGGCAACCTCCCACGCGGCACCTGGCCCAGAGGGCGGGTGGTGCGCACTCACCCGGGCAAGGATGGGATTACCCGGGTGGTTGACATCGTCACAAAGGGAGGCGAGCTTCGGCGACCTGTGAAGCGGCTGGCAGTGGTGGCCAACTCGACGTCTGGTTTATAGTCGGCTTCCTAATTAGTGCTGTGCACGGGGGGCGCCATGTTGCCGACTCATTGGTTTTTGATATTTTTTGATGTTTTGTTTATAAGAATAAATTAGTTGTCATCCGAAATTGGCGTTTATGTTTTCACCTTTTATATATTTTCTCTGATTTTATCATCAACATCTATACTTAGATAAATTATTTTAATACTCCATTAAAGAAAATCTGAGTTTTATGAAAGCTTCATTTGCTTTCAACGTCAAAAATTTGCAAAGTAAATTTTGATTTTGAACAGCCAATTTTGATTTTGTTTTTACAGTTCTTAAATTACTAAATACATAATATTTTCAATCAATTTTCCCTTTTGAATAGTATCAGAGACTGTTTGTCTGTCTGTTTCAGCGACAAGCAGCAGCCACGCGCACAACCGCCAGCGCATGGCGTTGCCGCCCGAGTACCAGACTGAAGGTACATTTTTTTCCTAAATGACTACGATGATAGCCAAGGCTGCATTGTCACCATCACTGGATTGCGGGAGAGCGGAAGCTTCTCACCCCTAGGAAAATTAAGCAACACAAATAGTGGGGCCAGCGTCGGCTTGGCGTTGCTGGGTCCCCTACGGACGCTGCTTTGATGAAAAACGACCGGTTGGAAGTGTTTGATGTCTCAAGCTGTTCGGCGGCTAATGTGACGAGTGTGATGGGATCGTCATCGGTCTGGAGGAGTCGACGAGGGCGACGTTTCCTGTGGGGGGACTTCGGAAGGGATGATGCATTTATGTTTAGACTCCTTCCACCAGCTCTTGGTAAGCACGGGACTATCGGACTCTAGCTCTCTAGCCATGGCCCATGATGAACTCTGCAGGTATTTCTCCGTAGGTACTTACTTAAAATCCTAAATGGGTGTATTTCCCGAAACCGACGAAGAAACAAAATATCTTATGAATAATGCCACTTAAAATACGGTATACCTACTAACGTTATTGAATGAATTTTACACTTTCAAAACGAGCTCTTCCGATCAACTTTGCAGGTCTTTTACAATCTTATTTGGCATAAACATTTACTTGTGATTTATTAAAATTATCAAAATAAGTAGCTAAGGGTAGATAGATATAATATAAGTTTTTTTTTCTGATAGCTATGAAGTAAGACGCAAGTCAAACATGTCAAGCTGATGATAGAGCTTATAGGACAATAAGGTGTGAGAGTAAGGTTGTTCTAAAAGTTCTTTCATCATCACGCACAATCCTTGATTTGCGCCCAACCAACAATCCCGCTATACCACAAGTACTTATTACGAGTATGAACGCGACAACTACTGAATAGGTTTTAATGAAACTGTTCAATAATATAGCTCCTACGTCTTGTTCTATCTATATCTTCTTCTATATCTATACATAAAATAAATCTGTAGAGAGGTCAATTCTGTACATGAAAAATATTTTTCAAAATAACTATCAGGGGGTGACAAGTGATCGATACTGATGCCAAAAATGCAATCAGTAAAATTTTTGTCTGTCTGTCTGTATGTTCGTTATAGAAACAAAAACTACTCAACGGATTTTAACGAAACTTGGTACAATTTTTCTTCATACTCCTGGGCAGGTTATAGTACACTTTTGATCACGCTATTATCAATAGGAGCAGAGCAGTGAAGGGAAATGTTATGAAAACGGTAGAAATTTTTACCTGTATGTTTAAACGCGCATCACTCAAAAACTACTGCATGAAATTGAATGCGGTTTATCACTACTGTACTGCTAGAGGTCTAACTTAAAATTTTGGGCACCATTTTATGTAACAAGTCCGTTTTTTTTGAAACCCGATATCCACGCGTGGGACGCTGCTGGTACAGCTAATATCATAATAATAGAATTAGCGAAAAGTATTTTTAAAGATGTTAAATTGACCAAAATATAATATAGGCGAAGCCACTCAAATTGTACAAGAATATGTATGTTATGTGCTGATTTTGTATGATGTGTATTCAACAATATATTACCTATATCGATTAATCATAATCATCTTTGATTTTCAGCACCGACATATATGTACTCGTCTGACTACACTGAAATAGAGACCCCAGAGTATGCAGAGGTATACGAGCACACGCACTGGTATAGAAGAACAGAGCGCCCAAGAACCAACCACAGACAATAATCCAAATACGAATAGATTATGGTTCGTCAGAATAAGGAGTCTTCGTAACTAGATTTATTGATGGATTGATATAATATTTGTATTTCGCCACATATTAATTAAAATAAATGTATCTAAGGTTAACAAAACTTAATTATTTATTCGGCTAAATCTAAACTACCATCTGTGATGACTACTTAAGCTAATTATGATAAACGCCCGATAAGATAGGACAATTAGACAATACTTGTTCAAATAATCAAACTGACCGGGCGTTAAATCGAAATTTATTAGTTTAGAACGTGCTCAGAGAACAATATTAAAACTAATCTATATACTTATAATAAATCTGTAGAGAGGTCAATTCTGTACATAAAATATTTTTTCAAAATAACTATCAGGGGGTGATAAGTGATCGATACTGATACCAAAAATGCAATCAGTAAAATTTTTGTCTGTCTGTCTGTCTGTCTGTATGTTCGTTATAGAAAAAAAAACTACTGAACAGATTTTGACGAAACTTGGTACAATTATTCTTCATACTCCTGGGCAGGTTATAGGATACTTTTCATCACGCTACAATCAATAGGAGCGGAGCAGTGACGGGAAGTGTTGGGAAAACGCGAGAAATTTAAACCTGTATGTTTGAACGCGCATTACGCGAAAACTACTGCATAGAATTGAATGCGGTTATCACCAATGTATTGCTAGAGGTCTAACTTAAAACTTAGGCACAAGGTATAGATAGGTATTATATGGAAGTCCGTTATTTTTGAAACCCGATATCCACGCGAGCGACGCCGCTGGCACAGCTAGTGCTTAATAAGAAAAGATTATATAGCACCAGTAAACTTTATAAATGGAAGCAAATGTTCTGACAGTTCGACAGCTGTATATTTTACAGACAATTCTGGCAGTTCACAAAATCACACCCATAGACCATAAAAAACTCAATAAACGTAATCCCCACACTGTTGTACACCACCAAAAAGAAAGAACTGTATTTGCGTCAAAACAATTCTACATAAAATCAATTCAGCTTTACAATAAAAATAAACAAAAAATTAAATTTATACACTATGACCTACCGTAAATGTAAAAGGGTATTATTAACACAATGGCTTAAACTAAAATCTTACACTGAAACTGAGGAATTAATCTAATAATAATTATTATTAGATTAATTGCAGTTGGGTGGAAACAACTTTGAGGACGAGATAAATAGGAGAATTCAGCTAGGCTGGGCAGCGTTTGGGAAACTTCGTCGAGTCTTCACATCGTCGATCCCACAGTGCCTAAAGACGAAAGTCTTCGATCAGTGCGTTCTACCGGTTATGACATACGGAGCCGAAACGTGGACACTCACGGTACGGCTAGTCCACAAGTTGAAGGTCGCTCAGCGAGCTATGGAAAGGGCTATGCTCGGAGTCTCTCTGCGAGATCGGATCCGAAATGAGGTGATCCGGCAGAGAACCAAAGTTACCGACATAGCTCACCGGATCAGTAAGCTGAAGTGGCAGTGGGCTGGCCACATCAGCAGCAGAACCGCACACACACACATGTATAAGTTAATACAACACATTATATATTAATACTAAACTCCAATATACGTTCACTTTCTAATTTTAATGTGTATAACCAAATAGTATAAATAGCATAAAATAAAATAAGAACTGTATCCCTATAAAGAGCGGGTCTTTTTTTTTAGAGTGGAATGCTTTAGGCACCTTCATGCCGCCTCCGGGGGGAGTCGGCATGGTGTGTGGGATTCACACCTCCCAAAATGAGAGGGCATACCCACTAAACCCCCCTGTGTCGCCAGTGGGCAGAAAGTAGCAGGGATACGGGTAGCGCCGAAGCATACGGCCACATAGGGATGTGCCTGCCCTGGCCAGGCGCAGATGACAAGCGGCCGGCACTTCTGGTCCGGGGAGGGCAAATACCCCTACCCCCGGCTTCCGGGGAGCGTTTGAGTGCGCCCCGGGCGGACCTCGTGCAACGGTGTGGCTGCACCCACCACACCGTCACGCCCCATTGAGTGGTTCGCGCCCCCGCTTACCACTTACCACGCTTACCACTCGGATAAAGAGCAGGTCTCCCCTAACACAAGTAATAATACTTAAAAGGGAAGACCCTACCATTGTAATATTGTAACTAAAAAGAAATAAAGAACATTTTTCATCATCATCATCAGCCTATCACAGTTCACTGCTGGACATAGGCCTCTTCAGTTGTTCGCCACAGGGCAAACATCTGGAGGATATACCCATAATCACCACGCTGGGCAGGCGGGTGATAAACAATTCTTATTAACACTACCATGCAATAGATGATTGTTATCTCAAATGAGTTAACAAGGTGAAGGTCACAATTGTTTTAACTCTAATCACTTAATTCGGAAATGGTAAACACTGAACGAAGCACAGGCGAAGTGCTTTTACTTTGCTTTAACACGCGCGCACTTTGTTTAGGAAACTCACTTAATTCGGTTACACTACACTGATTGCCCATATCACTACACTGATCACTAACATGAGCTGATATTTTGGCAGCTTCTTGAATTGGGCATTTTCTCACAAAGGCTTCGATCTTCTTTAAGATGGTAAATAGGCTTGTTAAGGCGACACGGCATGATTTCGGCATATCTGTCCATACAGGTGTCAAAGTCCTTGCCTAAGAGAGGTACGAATGCATCTTTTCTAAGATTTAGAGCAACATACTCAGAAATTGGTACTATAAATATCTGCTTGTGGTCTTGTGATAAGTACGGAATCGGTATTGGTTTCACAACTTCGTACGTATCCCTACTGACAAGTGGGATCCTGATCTCAAAAATAATATAATTGTACGTAATTCGAGTACGCACTTGTAATAAATTGTATACTTATGTCAGCAAAATTCTGATTATCAACTGGTAGTGATAAAGTCTTTTGGCAGTTGTCCTGCTATGATGTTCAGCTCCTTGGTCAATTGGTCTGGTGTCAACAGATGAAAATTAAACTTGTCATTGTAAATATTAGTGTCTGTGTCCAATTAGGTTTGTTGAATATTCCTTAGACTGTATAAAAGATTGTTAGTCATCATAGCTGTGCTAAGGAAAATTGTGTCTCGGCAAATGTAGTGTAGGACGCTCTTAGGTCAGGTGGAGTGACGACCTACGCAGAACGGCTGGTAAGTGCTGGATGCGAAAAAGTGGCCAACATTGGGAGAGGCCTATGTCCTGCAGTGGACTGATAAAGGCTGAAGATTTTTCAGTGTTAATAATATAATAATAATAATAAATGTTTATTTCCATAACAACATTACATGATAATACTTATTGCTACCGGCCTCTGCACTAAGCAAATAGCTTGTATCGCAGGTGCCAAATTGCGTAATAATAATAGGCAATCTCCAAGAAGACTAATCAAATATCTACGCAGGAGATATTTAAGTGCGTTAGTGTGAGCGTAAACACAAGTGCACTCACTATTTTACACTTTCACTCTCGGTGCGGTAGTCCGACACGGTTAGAGAAATCAGACGCAAGACTTAGTAGGTCTACTGACATTAAGTATATTGAGCTCTATTCCGCGTATGCATATCCATAGAAATCAACGATTTTGTACGACGCATCCCCGTTCAACCTTCCACATCGATACAGCTATCGCGTGAAACGATAGTGGCCGGAAGGACTGATGGCCGTTGGGGGCGAATCGTTCTGAACTGGAGACCGTTCGAATAACGACGCGACGAGGCGCCCTCCAACGAGGTTGACTGACGAAATCTTCACTTCTATACTATTAATAAAAAACCGGCCAAGTGCGAGTCGGACTCGCGCACGTAGGGTTCCGTACCACTGATTGAATGAAAAAAAATAGGTAATTTGATTTATGATGTTTAAAAAAAACTACTGTCTAGATTTCATTAAAACTAATTTCGTTAGTAGTTTACATAGTAATACACATCATATATTTTTTTCAGTTTTATAGTGCCCATATTTTAGAAGTTACGGAGGGGGGGGGGGGGGGGGGGGGACACATTTTACCACTTTGGAAGAGTCTCTCGCGCAAACTATTCATCTGAGAAAAAAATGATCTTAGAAACCTCAACATCATTTTTAAATACCTATCCATAGATAAACCACACGTATGGGTTTTATGAAATAAAAAAATTTTGAGTTTCAGTTCCATGTATGGGGAACCCCAAAAATTTTGGATTTTTTCTGATTTTACTTTAAAATCTTAATGCGGTTAACAGAATACATCTACGTACCAAATTTTAATAATGTAGCTCTTATAGTTTCGGAATAAACTGGCTGTGACATACGGACGGACAGACAGACAGACATGACGAATCTATAAGGGTCCCGTTTTTGCCATTTTGGCTACGGAACCCTAAAAAGAGGAAAGATTTGATTGTTTGATTTGAAATGCTCCGAGATATATATATATATATCCCTAACTTTTAAATATATATATATATATTTATATACTTAAAGATAGGGATCCATGCTATCTACTAATATAAATCTATCTATATCTTCAATACTTATAATAATTATGTAGAGAGGTCAATTCTGTACATAAAACATATTTTCAGAATAACTATAATCAGGGGGTGATTAGTGTTCGATGCTGAAGCCAAAAATACAATCAGTAAAATTTTTATCTGTCTATCTGTATGTTCGTAATAGAAACAAAAACTACTGAACGGATTTTAACGAAACTTTGTACAATGTTCATACTTCTGGGCAGGTTATAGTATACTTTTCATCACGCTAAAACCAATAAGAGCAGAGCAGTACAGCGGAACAGAAGGGACGTGTTGGGAAAACGGGAGAAATTTTATCTGTATGTTTGAACACGCATCACGCGAAAATTACTGCATGGAATTGAATGCAGTTTGCACCAATGTATTGCTAGAGGTCTAACTTAAGTTGAGGCACCATTTTATGGAAGTCCGTTATTTTTCAAACCCGATATCCACGCGGGTGACGCTGCTGGCACAGCTAGTATATACTATAATATACTTATAAATATCAGACAACATCACATACATTGCTCCGATCCCAAAGTAGATAAGTAGCGTAAGCACTTGTGTTATGGGTATCAGAACAACGAAGGTACCACAAATATATAGGTACTTAAATACAAATATAAACACCCAAACACGGAACAAACACAAGTGTTCATCACGCGAATGTTTGTCCCGGGTGGGAATCGAACTCACGACCCTTGGTTCAGAAGGCAGGGGTCACTACCAATTGAGCCACCGAGCCTGAGAGAGATGAGAATAAATATTTTCATCGAGTCATACTTGAGCCACACTGTTACCCGATGAGAACGCTTAAAGTGTGACTCGTTCAGAATAAACGAAGCGAAGCATGGACAGTTCGCTACAAATATAATAAAGGCTTAACCGCAGGATGGGGTTGGATACCGGCCGTTGCGGAAGTCTTTAGAGGAGGCCTATAAATAAATAATAATAAATAAATAACCCAAGACAAGCTACACTGTGCCACACAGCGCCACCCAGCCCCAAACTAAGCCGAAGCTTGTAGGTACTAGACAATTGATAAACTTACTTAGGTACATTTTTTTTGTAAATAAATACATATTATACATATAAAACAACTACGGCTGAATATGATGATGAAAAAAGACTTTTTTATAAATACTGTAATATGTACTTATCAATAGGTACTGAATAACTTCTACCCTAAATGCCGCTTGTCGTTTAGTAATATCTGCATTTCATGAACTTTTTCATTTTCTCTGAAATCCATCCGTTCCGATTTAAAATTTAGGTTCCTTTCCCCACATCCACGACCCCTGTCTTAGAGCGTCTTAGTTCTTTGACTTTCACATGAGAAGTCCAGGTTTAGGGTTTGCCAAAAAGCCATGGAGCGAAACATTTCGGCCGACATTTTGACATACAAACCCTTAAAATATTGTATAAAGGATTAGTAAGAATAGATCCATGACTCACAATAATGTATAATTTAATGTGTCTGTATTACTATCACAGTTTATCCTTGTGAATAGTCAACACTCTGGCACTCGGGTGTCCATCAAATTGTTGATATGCAAGACTGATGATTTATATATTTATTTGTTGAGGATATAATAGGTCTATTCAATAAAATAAAACGCTGCCCGTTTACATAGATTATTCCACCGAATATCAGATGCGACTAGAGTGGAACATGTTTGAGACCTGACATTGTAAGCGACTCATAAATTTCACAAGACTTTTTTTTATACGACTTTCGCCGAAATTTGTCGGCCCAATAGTTGTTTTACAGAGGATGTAGGTAACTGTCATTGACTGTCACTGTCAATGTCACTCAATACAACGGGAATTAGTATTAATAGTATTGGGGCATGTGCTAGAACACTAGACCAACATCAATTGTGAAAAGTTATTTTCCAAAATTAACTCAAACTTTGGGAATCTTCATCGAGTCTTCACATCATGCCTCTATCGTCGATCTCACAGTGCCTTATGACTAAAGTCTTCGGATCAGTGCATTCTACCGATTATGACATACTGAGTCGAAACGTGGACACTCACGGTATAGTTGGACCATAAAGTAAGCGTCGCTTAGCGAGCTATGGAAAGAGCTATGCTCGTCATCTCTCTGCGGGATCATCGGATCCGAAATGAGGTGATCCGGCAGAGAACCAAAGTCACCGACATAGCTCACTGGATTAGTAAGATGAAGTGGCAGTTGGCTGGCCACATAAGTCGCAGAACCGATAGCCGTTGGGGAAACGAGTACTGGAGTGAAGACCGCGTCTAGGCAAACGAAGTGTAGGACGCTCTCAGGCCAGGTGGATTGACTATTTGCGTAGGACGGCTGGCAAGTGCTGGAACAGCCCAGGATCGATCAAAGTGGCGAACATTGGAAGAGGCCTATGTCCAGCAGTGGACTGATATAGGCTGATGATGATGATGAACCCAATCCAAAATTTAACCCGTAACCTACGAACCATAACTATAACTTAAAAATGTTTTGAAATCAATCTGGACGATGTTTTTTCACTCGGCCATAATATTAAAATGTCTACAAAAGAACTTTGTTTATACAAGTACAAAAATATTTATACGGACCTATAGAAAATCTTATAGTGACTAGTAGTAGAGTAAGAACTTTTTAAAAAATCTTTCAAGACCCTATATTAACAGCTTTCTAATCAAAAATTAAATAAGAAAAATCTAAATCAAAATTTCTTCACGGTACCACAGACAGACAGACAGGAACGTCAAGTATATAACACTCTTCTTTTTCTTTTACGTCATAGGTTGATAAATTTGTACTACGTTTTCAAATATGTAAATATTTTCTGAGAATGTTTTCACGTAGGTGGCAGGAAATCCCACACAATCCGAAAGTCATAGCCACAACATAATGAATAAGTCAATTTTCCTGCCGCGATAGCCCATTACGCCATACGCGGACTCAGTTGGGTACCAATGCTCTAATTACGTTACAATGAGGCTAATTAGTTTATTTTGTGCAATTGTGTGTGTTGCAAATAAGTGTTCTGCAGGTATGTACAATAAGAGATAATAATTAATGTTCATCATCATCATCATCATCATCAGCCCACATCAGTCCACTGCTGGACATAGGCCTCTCCCAATACTCGCCACTTCGATCGATCCCGGGCCTCTCGCATCCAGCTCTTGCCAGCCGTCCTGCGCAAATCGTCACTCCACCTGGTCTGAGGGCGTCCTACACTACGTTTGCCGAGACGCGGTCTCCACTCCAGAACTCGTTTACCCCAGCGGTTGTCGGTTCTGCGGATAATGTGGCCAGCCCACTGCCACTTCAGCTTACTGATCCGGTGAGCTATGTCGGTAACTCTGGTTCTCTGCCGGATCACCTCATTTCGGATCTGATCTCGCAGAGAGACGCCGAGCATAGCCCTTTCCATAGCTCGCTGAGCGACTTTCAACTTGTGGACTAGCCGTACCGTGAGTGTCCACGTTTCGGCTCCGTATGTCATAACCGGTAGAACGCACTGATCGAAGACTTTCGTCTTTAGACACTGTGGGATCGACGATGTGAAGACTCGACGAAGTTTTCCGAATGCTGCCCAGCCTAGCTGAATTCTCCTATTTACCTCGTCCTCAAAGTTATTTCTACCCAACTGCAATGTCTGCCCGAGGTATACATATTTTTGAACAACTTCGAGGACGGCGCCGTGAACTGCAATCGGTTCCGGTAGAACATGTTCATTGAACATGACCTTGGTTTTATCCAAGTTCATCCGTAGGCCGATGCGCACAGAGGAGTCAGCCAGTTCATTCAGCATCTGTTGTAGGTCCTGCAGCGATTCTGCCATTATGACGATGTCGTCTGCAAATCGCAAATGAGAGATGTATTCGCCATTTATGTTGATGCCACGTCTTTTCCAGTTCAGCGTCTTGAACATATCCTCCATTGCATTAGTGAACAGTTTCGGGGAAATAACGTCCCCCTGTCTCACTCCTCGATGCAACGGTATAGGCCTTGTTTGCTGATTCTGTACTTGGACGGGCATGGTGGCGGCTTCATAGAGACATCTCATCACTTGGATGTATCGCCAATCTACTTGGCATCGCTGCAGGGACTCCAGAACAGACCAGGTTTCAACCGAGTCAAAGGCTTTCTCATAGTCCACGAATGCTAGACACAGGGGCTGATTATACTCTTCGGTCTTCTGTATAATCTGCCGCACTGTGTGGATGTGGTCTATGGTGCCGTATCCGCTCCGAAACCCAGCCTGTTCCGGCGGTTGGAATTCGTCGAGTCTTCGCGCAAGACGGTTCGTGATCACTCTTGAAAACAGCTTATAGACGTGGCTTAGAAGGGAAATGGGTCTATAGTTCTTCAATAGAGTTTTATCTCCCTTTTTGAAGAACAGGACAACCACACTCCTAGTCCACGCCTCCGGAGTTCTCCCTTCCAGAAGGACAGCGTTAAAAAGCTTTTGGAGCTCTCTCAATACGGCTCTACCTCCAGCCCTCATCAGCTCTGTTGTAACGCCGTCCTCTCCAGGGGCTTTTCCATTTTTAAGCTGCCCAAGAGCGATCTCGATTTCGTCAGTACTGACTTCTGGCAAGTCTTCGGTGAAATGGCGTGTCAATGTGGCTCTAGTATCCTCATTTTCGGGATCAGGTCGAGATGCATGCGAAGCGTATAACCGGCCGTAGAAGTCTTCTACCTCCGAGAGAACCGCCGGCTTTGAGGCAACGACTTCTCCACTTGCTGTGGTCAACTTAGTCAGGTGGCTTCTTCCAAGAGATTGTACGAACACCTTAGACCCCCGATTTTGCTCAATAGCTCTTTCGATCAAAAGAGTATTGAAGCGTCGGAGGTCGCGTCGTACGAGTTTATTGATCTCTCGGTTTAGATTCCGTTTTCCTGACGAAGTGACGGGTGGGTCTTCACGTCGTTGCCTCATTAGCCCTAAGGTTTCCTCGGAAAGTTTTGACTTCTTACCCATACGCCGCATGTTGCAGAATCTCGTTCCTTCTTCCCTGAGGACTCGAACCACATTTTCAAGATTCTGGTTAACGTCAGTTGTGGTTTCCACGGCAGCGAATCGGCTTTCCAGGTTCAACTGAAACTTTTCAGATCCTGCCTGGCTTTGGAGCAGAGTAGGCCGGAGTCTTGACTTCATCAAGCGGACGCGCTCGGCTCTAAAGTCGATATTCAGAGAGCCTCGGACAAGTCTGTGATCGCTACCGGTGTTAAACCTGTTGATCACGGAGACGTCTCTGAATATATGCCGGCTGTCCGCTATAACGAAGTCAATCTCGTTCCTTGTCATAGCGTCGGGGCTTTGCCACGTCCACTTTCTTTGGGGCTTTTTCTTGAAGAAAGAATTCATCAAGAAGAGCCCCTCCCGTTCGAGAAAGTTGACGAGCATCTGCCCCCTATGATTTCTGACTCCAAAACCATGGGATCCTACTACCGATTCGTTGCAAGTCTGTACTCCCACTTTAGCGTTGAAGTCCCCCATCACGACATTGTAGTGGGCCTTGGTAGTGAAGTGGAGGGCCCTCGATATATCATCGAACATTTCCTCCACTTCGTGATCCGAGTGTGACGAGGTCGGTGCGTACACTTGCACCACCTTGAGGCTATACCTCTCGGTGAGCTTGATAATAAGGTACGCTACCCTGTTCGACACACTGGATATTTCCACAACGTTGTCGGAGAGAGACTTATTGACCAGAAACCCGACGCCACCTTGGGATTGTTGGTCTCCCTCGCGGAAGTACATGAGGTGGCCAGACTCTAGGGTTACGGTGTCCTCCCCCTCTCTTCGGACTTCACATAGCCCCAGAATGTGCCACCTAATCTTCCCAAGTTCCACCTCAAGTTGCGCCAGATGCGAGTCAAGCCTTAAAGTGCGGCCGTTATACGTTGCTAAGGTCAGTTGTGTGTGGTGGCCTGCCGTATCCCGGGGATTCTTAGCACCCCCCGCCCCGCCGTTACCGTGGTCGCCACCTTGACCAGGAATAGCGGGGCCGCCGGGAACTGGGGGCCGTGGCTTTCTTGTACAAAGCATTTGGGAGGGGTTGCCCATAATCGCCACGCTGGGCAGGCGGGTTGGCGATCGCAGGGCGTAGCCTCTTATACCGATGACGCTGCTGCCCGTCATCGGTCTGGTGTATTTCGCTACGCCTTATCGGGTGGTTATACCGCCATCAGTCGGTCGCCAGAGCCCCGTCTGTTGGTCAGCAGGATGCACCACGGGCAGGTGAGGGTGGCTTGGAGCGAAGGGTTGGTAGGTCGCTCCCTTACATCCCTTGTTAGGAATAATTAATGTTAGGAAGTAATTATTCATAGGAATTATCACCGAATTTTATATCATTTACTGGATTCTTAACGCGAACGGACTATTGTTAAATTACCTCAGTGGGGATTTTACCCCTATAGACTTTCAATCAAATAGCAAATTTCCTCTCCTAAAAAAAATTTGAATCCTCAAAATTTATTTTTAAAAATAATATGAAATTCGAGTATATTTAATTTTTACCGGGGTTGAGATTTTTTGAGAATTGTCCTTTATCAGTATTTCTACAGTATATTATCGAAACCGGTTAAGACGCTTGAAATTTGGCATGCCTTAGTAAACTTAAACCTTAGTTGCAACAGGAGGCAAAATTCCCCCTCCCTGGGAGCTCGAAGCTCAGGTGCTGGCCACTGTGTATTTATGGATGGTCGAGGAGCGGGCGCGCGGGGAGCGTCCCGCCCCAGCTGAACGAGGAGCTGTGCGGAGAGAGGCGTATGAGGAGATGGTTCGCCTCTGGACCGTGGACCTCTCCTCCGCACAATACGGGCGCAGACTTTTGGGCGCATTAGGCCCAAATCTAAAGAAGTGGCTTGAGCGGCAGCATGGGTTCCTCACGTTTCGTCTGGTGCAGGTATTGTCTGGGCATGGATGCTTCGGACAATATCTGCATCGGATCGGACGGGAGGAATCCACTGCGTGTTGCGAGTGTGGTGCCGGGTGTGACACGGCAGATCACACCTTGGCTGCCTGTCCGGCGTTTGATGGTCCCCGAGCCGTTCTGGTCGGCTCGGTGGGGACCGATTTGTCGCTCCCAGCAATTATCCCAAGGATGCTGGAGAGCCGCTCGATATGGACGGCGATGGCCTCCTTTTGTGAGACAATCATGTCCCAAAAGGAGGCCGCGGAGCGGGAGCGGGAAGACGATCCCGACGCTCCTCTGCTCCGCCGACGAAGAGGTGGGCGCGCGCGGCGAACTTTTCGCCGCTTGATGCCGCCTGACGGGGCCCAGCGGGTGGTAGGTGCGGGGGCACCTCCACCTGCATTGCACGGGTCCCCATCTCCGTCGGACGGGAGTGGGTTATCCTTTCGGACCCCTCCCGTCGCTCCCCCCTAGGGGGTGAGCTCGTAGGAGTCTGCCGGCTAGGGCAGACTGCGCTGGCGGTGTCAAGGTTGTATGAGTCTCCTCAGGACCCTTGACACCGTCCCTATAGGCGCTTGACGAAAGGGCCGGGGTTTTTAGTGGGTATTCCCTGCCTCCTTTCCATCTTGAGGCAGGGTGAGTCCCACATAACCCGTCGCCCCCCCGAGCGGCGGGTATGCCTAAAAGCATTTTCCCCGGCTTAAAAAAAAAAAGGAGGCAAAATTCCAACGAGAACGGTTAGCGGGAAAAAACTTTTGTATGTAAACACGCCACGCGGACGAAGTCACGGGCAAAAGCTAATTCAATATATATGGCGCTCCGATGGACGATAGAGTATGAGGATGTTTTATTTAATGGACACTGTTTCGACATTGTTTTGTAAACGAAGAGTGGAACGGCCTCCGAGAAGCTAGGACGATAGATGACTTGAGGAAAACGAATGGTCGAAAGTCGGTGGATACAGATTACACGGGATCAGGATTGTACAGTCCATTTAATCGTTTTAGTTCACAGCGTCACCAAGAGATGGCGCTGTCCTTGATTACATCGCGCAGACATTGCGTTTTGTGAATATAGTCGGGTATGAATTTAACTGGGAATGAAGGACTGATGATCCCATTACCCTCGCAATGGTGGCTGGCTGGGACCTGCGCCGCATCGTGCCCCGGCTTCCGCGTCCCGCCCACGAAACCGGCACACAACCGGTCGCCCCTCTCCTCAAAACATCGTCCGTAGGGACCCTCCCAGCAACGCCCTAAGCCGAGGCCTGAGCCTCCACTAGGGGGCGCCCTCAGCTGTGTTGCTTGGCATACCTAGGGGTGAGAATCGGTGAGAGCCTTCCGCTCCCCCAACAGTCCGGTGATGATAACAATGCCACCCGAAACTGAAATAACCTGGCGAGAGACATCCCAATAGCGAATCAGTGACACCTACATGCAGATGTTTGCTGGCGTGAGTTCTAAAGAGTCGTCAACAAATAATTCTGTAATAATTGACAATTGCAGTTCTGAATCTCCAGATTTCCAGTTATTATGAAAATATTTCGAACAACCGGACTGAATATAAATGTGGAAATGCGTTGTTAGTTGATGAGAATAGAAGTTTGAGTGTAGATTTAGCATCCGACAGATATATCTTCCATGCCTGGTAAGTAAAGTTATTTGGGTAAATTAAGATAGCAAAAATAATACGGACATTTCTATACGATTTTTTGGCCTCTAGCTGGTATGTGATAATCCTACTAATATTATAAATGCGAAAGTTTGTTTAGATGGATAGATGGATGGATGTTTGTTCCTCTTTCACGCATTAATTACTGAACGGATTTTAATGAAACTTTACAGTAATATAGCTTATACATTGGAATAACATATAGGCTATGTTTTATACAAATATTCACGCGGGCAAAGCCGCGGGCAGCAGCTAGTAGAATATATAGGGCTGAAATCGCCGGATGTTCGTTGCTGTATGGAGCCATAGGGCAATTTTGGATATTCGTCTTTGCGTTTCGATGGCAAACCGAAATCAAACCCTCGCAGCAACCTTAGTCACGGACATTAGCTCAACCAGTGAGCAGGTTTCTACACACGTCGGACAGCAGACCAGGTAAGACATGAGAGGGGCACGTCACTCGCAGGCGAGGTCCGACCCATCTGTGTACCCCCACCTGAACATATGCGTTTGCGCTTGACTGCATTCACCTGATGGTAAGCGATATCACAATCTACGATAGAGTGAAAAAATGAAACAATTTTCAGATGCTTAAGTATCACGTATTATTCTCAGGTGTACAAAAGATCCACTATCTAAGGAAAAGATGGACTTAAAGTCAAAGAAATATGGAGCAGACATGGTAAAGTAAAACTTTTCTTTTTTTCTGAAAACAGAATAGCATACAAAGAATACAATAGAAAAATCGGCGAAGTGCGAGACTGACTCGCGCACGTAGGGTTCCATACATCTAAATAAATGTTTTTTTTTTTTCATAGTGGCTCGACATTATGGCTTCCCTACGCCTGATGGAAAGCGAAAGAGAAGCCCAAGCCGCTGTAACACAAGTAACTGGTCAGTTACCTGTCAGTTGCCAACCCTGACCCCCCCATGAGCTCCGGAAACCCTACTCACCGGCAGAAACACGACCCAGAGGTCATTTGGCTGCGGTATTCTGTAGGGTGGAGGTCCTTCCCCGAACGGGCGGCTCAATTCGAGCGAAGATTCGCTATGCCCTACCTCTCTTATTGTTTATTATTGAAGTTGATCGAATGAAAAAATGATCTATGACGTTTAAAAACAACACTACTGTCTAGGTCTCATTCAAACCAATTTTCGTTAGTAGTTTGCATAGTAATTCACATCATATATTTTTTTAATTTTTCTCATGCCCATGGGGAGACACGCATATTTGCACTTTGGAATCCTCTCTCGCGCAAACTATTAAGTTTAGAAAAAAATTATATTAAACCTCAATATCATTTTGGAAGACCTATAAAAACATAGAACCCCGCACGTATGGGTTTGATTTAAAAAAAATGAGTTTCGGTTCTAAATATGGGCAACCCCAATTTTTTTTCTATTTTTGTATGAAAATCCTAATGTGGTTCACCGAATACAGCTAAGTACTTACTAAGTTTCCACAGTATAGCTCTTACAGTTACGGGAAAAGGTGGCTGGGTCATACGGACGGACAGACATGACGAATCTATAGGATTCCGTTTTTTGCCATTTACCTACGGAACCCTAAAATGGTTTATTTAGTGATACATTTTCAAACTTAATCAAGCAGTAATGTACGAGGTAGATTAGTAACAGATCCAAACGGCCAAACCAAATCACAGGGCGGCATGGCGGTGGATGGCGGTGGCAACTGACAAGTAACTGACCAGTTACTTGCCCAATGTCGCAGCGACATGGGCTTTTCTTTCGGTTCCCATCAGGCCTAGGGAAGCCATTATGTCGTGTTACTGCTGTGTTATCAATTGTTGTATTTAGAATTTAATTTGTTTAAAATAATTGTAAATCTGTCCGTCAGTTTAGAAAGAGTCTTAGATAGTGAATCTTTCTGAACTGACACCAGCGAGCGGTCATCTTGACATTTGGACCTAATTTTCTTCCAGATAATTACCGGTGATGATGTTCATGAAGGCAAATGGAACTGCTCTTTTCTAAGTAATAAAAATGTACCAATATATCAGCTTAACGATCACAGCAATGTGATCACTCACACTGACAACGCAACGTACTTACTGACAACGTGCAGGATAATCGTCCGAGTAAAACGTGAGTATTTAAGTTTTTAAACCAGAATTAAATAAAGATTATTTAATTCAATTTCAAAGGGTCATATATATTGTGCACATTTTTGTCAAAAATAGTATTGGCTGTTAACCTTTAAACTTTGTAAAGTTTCATGAAAATAAAATAAAATATCTGTTCTTTTTTCAGGATCAGTGACGTTAAACGTATTTGTCCTTAAGGGAAATGACAGTTACGAATTAATTAATAGGACTGATACCGGCGAAGTGGGAAGCGTTCATATCAGACCAGGACAACACTTGTTAGTCAACTGTACGAAGAATTACGAACATAAAGATTATTTAAAATCAGGCTCACTGGTGTTAAAAAATTGCTTTACACGGAAACCAGGTGGCCGTGGAGGTATATTTCATGCCATTGTACACAAATAGGAGGTTCATTGAATTATTAAAAAATATATGATAATAGATTATTTACAGAGATACGTAGACCCTTGACACTGATTTGTTTAGATTAGACTAGCTGCTGCCTGCGGCTCTGCCCGCGTGACTATTCGTATATAACATAGCCTCCTACACAGTAGGTACCTAAACATCAAATTTACAACTTACTCTTATAACTTACTCTTTTCAGACAATTATTGCAATCAAAATGAACAGTTCATTAATAAGACACAAGTAACATATGATTTAAAGAACAACAGCCTTCTACAGTCACTTAAAAGCAGCAAGTGCGAATTTGAAAGCGCTGCAGGTGTGGACTCGTCAGCCACAATGGAGTTTACGTTCCAAGACGACAGTGAGTAGACACATCCTTCTTTGTTGTAGACTCATGCTTCCTCTTGGGCGGTCATGACCCAAGATACTGCTATATAGGTACAGTTTTATAAATATAATTATGGATTTTTGAGCTGCGAGTGACGATTTGCGTAGGACGGCTGGCAAATGCTGGATGCGAGAGGCCCAAAATCGATCAAGGTGGCGAACATTAAGAGAGGCCTATGTCCAGCAGTGGATTGACACGGGCTGATGATGATGATGATGATGTGTGCTGCGAGTAGATCTATATCAAATAAAGTTAAGCTACCTAATGGCCAACTATTCTATTTTCATTATCAGGGGAACAGCCGCGCGCCCCGCGGGTGTGGACACGCGTCGTGTTACTTCAGCCGCTTTTCAGCTACAGTCAATGTACTCGTATAGCCAGAGCTATCTTACACTTTTCCGTGCAGCGATTTGGGCTTCCCTTTCGTTTTTCATCAGCCGGGGGCCATCATGCCGTAAAAAGGGAACTTGCTTGGCTTGAGCAATGGTTCCCGAGTTAAATTAACGCCTACGCCTTGCCTACGAGTCACCACATCACCAGCATTTTACTTAAAGCTTAATTTTAGTAGGCCGCCAGACATTTAAAAATATTGTACCTACGAGTATACTATTTAAGTAATCTTTAACTATTTAAGTATCTTGTTTACAGGGCCTCCCCAAATTACTGTCGACGGTATTATTGCAACGGGTAGTTACAGAGGAAGAGTTGATAGTAATATCACATTACAGTGTACGAATCAGCAGGGCGACGGAATGTTGCAATCAAGTTTAAAAGAATGTCCTGCCAAAAGGGGTAAGTCACAGGCTTTTTAGGGGCCTTAGTATAACTGCGATCGCCCACCAGCCTACCCTAGCATGGCGATTATGGGTAAAGCCTCCAGATGTTTGCCCAAACTGGCGAACAACTAGAGAGGCCTAAGTCCAGCAGTGGATTACGATAGGCCGATGATGAAATCAAGTTCAGTGTTGACCTTGTCCCCGTTGCAGGTTCCGAGTGCGAGTCACACATACCTGATAAGACGGGAAAAGAAACAATACAAGAAATAATATCACTTAGTATCGAAAAAGAATATCTTTGGGAATGTCGCTACATCAACATATACGGAGCTGAAAAGCATGCTAGTTTACAAATCATAACGATAAGTATGTTCCCAAATATGTTATATCATGTGTATAATAATATTTGCAAAGTTTTTCAATACAGTATAATTATGATGTAGGTATATATGTTGCCGGAAAATAGCAAGAATCGTAAGTTGATCAATTTCCTAGGTAGTTGATTAACTTTCGGAATGTAACAAACGATAGTTGAAATGTATTATTTAACGCAAAGGATTTCAGTTAGTTGATCAATTTACGGTAGCCTGACAGTCATTTAATAATTTACGATTTTGACACAAGTAAAATCGTCCTCAAATGGGCCAATCGTTGCTCAATGTACTATTTAACGGTGCACTATTACCCGTAACTTAATACACTGTTCCCTGATTGGTTGCCGGGATAACGCCACGTGAGCCATTGAACCAATGAACGTTCACCTCACCTTCGTCGGATGATTTTACGGCAAGACCCCGTAAAATGATCAATTTACTAAAATACATACGTTAAATAATACATTTCAACTGCCGTTTATTATTTTCCGGAAGTTAATCAACTACCTAGGAAATTGATCAACTTACGATTCTTGCTATTTTCCGGTGACATACATATACATAGTATTATTTTGAATAGATTATTATTAAAATTTATCAAATAAAAAAAATATTCTCTTATCTGAAGGATATTTATTCCTTGATTGACTACGATAATAGCCAAGGCGGCCTTGTCATCATCACCGGGTTGTCGGCGGAGCGGAAGGCTCTCATCTCTAGAGATCTGAATGTGCGTTGCAATAAAAATTAAGAATACATAATGAAAAATACATATCTTCTGCAATTTACAGTATCCAGTGCGTAAATTGAAGTATAAATAGTAGTTCTTCGGTTACTTACTTAGTGCGAAACCGCTCTAGAATAGACGGTGAGGTTCGTAGATATGCATGATTAGGTGCATTCACTAAATACTATCTTAATACCTACAGAACCGCCGCTAATAATCATCAATGGCACTGAGCCACACCACGTGGCAATCGGCGTCTACACCTGGGACGTAAAGCAAGGAGACAGGCTTAAAATTCTTTGTATCAAACCGGAGCCAGAGGGTTATTTACTATGGAGCTCATGCGCTGATGATGGTGAGTGGAACTGCCGGACGTCGTATAGTTATTATAGTCTGGCCACTGAGAGTACGCGTTTCTGACAGGGCGTGACTAAATGGGCCGATATTACTATGAACTGGGGTACAATTTACGGTAAAATTACAAATATCTTTTATTTACCTTATTAACGAATGATAGCAGGAATAATTGAATATTTATGTTAATTTACAATACACGTATTAATTTTAGGCTAAATTAACAATTAACCAATTAGGAAATGTACAAACAATAGTTTTTAAAAGTTAAACAAAATCACAATGTTTTCTCTTTAAGGTTGCACCAATACGAAGCCAGTAACTTATAGAAAAATAGAACGTAGTTATGCTCCAAAAATGACTTCAGTAACCAATATCCTGGCCTGTATATACAAGACAACGTTTGAAGAAAAAATCAACACGACTGTAATCTTCAAGATGAACCAAGGTAAGTCACTGCTATATCTCGTTTCAATGACCCGACTGGTGGTAGGTAAGTCGAAGCTATGCTGCAGAGGAATATAATGAAAGATAATATGTTTGCTTCATTAAACAGCATTGTCGGCTATCTTTTTATTAAAACTAAGTAGGTAAGCACGTACATAATTATTGTAGGTAGGTACATCGACCTAACTAGGTAAGTACATTAAGATAAGTCCGCCTTTTGTACACTATATTTCATTTGTGCAATAAAGATTGAATAAATAAATAAATAAATAAGATACCTATTTAGAAAACTGCAATGTTTAAAATGATAATACATGTACGAGTATAATATTTTACTAATAAAGGCTTAAGAAATCATGCCATGGCGTCTGGTATAGCGTTGTCCCAGGTTATTATAATAAATTCTTTCATTATTTATAGAATATAATCTGCTTTCATTATAAAGAAAAATAAGTTTTATGAATAGGCTCCGAAACTACTATACCTATTGATTTTCATAATTATTTCACTTCATATTTCACAGCTACAATTTTTATAATTATAACCTAGACATTTCAGTATCGATAAGATTTCAGTCTGATATACTCTTTCTGACATAGGTAGTCATAAATCTATACATAATTATTATAAGCAAACGAAAATACGATTAATCACACAATTACAAAAAATACATTCAACTTTGTAGGAATCTGAGAAGGTCTCAGATTCCTACAAAGTTGAAATTTGGCAGGTACGACTGGGTTCCTTATAGGGTGTACCTACTGTAGAAACTCGACCAAGGGATCTCGTGGACTTTATTATTAAGTACGTGTATTAATTATGTGCTGTAAGTTGATATAATATAATTTCGGTGGCATTTTTATGACCAATAGTATCTACATAGATTTAATAATAATACAGGCTCACCACATAAAATCACATATAATCCCTTAAAATATTAAGCCAAATTACGATTAAAAGCCGAGTCTTTCTTAAACATTCTAAAACACTCAAATACCCACTAAACACCAGGCAGGGTGCCAACTTACTTTTTGTGACCTGAGACGCCAACGTTATTAGAGTTTTACGTATGTATGGTGATTTTTTTTAACTGAGGAGGAGGAGGGAGAATGTTCTCAAAACGGCTGATTTTTTGTTGTTGTAAGTATGTAAATAAATAAGTTTGTTTGTTATCACATCGATTTCAAAAATTCTTTTTTTGTTCGAAAAAGTGTACTCTTTTAGTTTGTCCCACTGCAAACTTTCATTCTTTCAATGGGATGCATTGGCACCATATTATTGCAGTCGGTTTTTTTTGCTAAAATGCTGTTATTAATTTATCATTACAAAAAGCTCATTCATGTACCTACCAATTCCAATGACTATACACGTATAACTGTATAACAATAATATCTACGTATTAATTGACAAATAGATATTAGCCTTCGATTTAATTAATATCCATGTCTACGTCGGATATCTCTGTTTAATAAAAATAAATAAATAATAATCCAAGACATGCCACGCTGGCCCACACATCGCCGTCTAGCCCCAAACTTAGCCGTAGCTTGTACTATGGGTACTAAGTAACTGGTAAACTTACTTACTTTTTTGTTTTATTTGTGTAAATAAATACACATCATACATAGAATACCCAGACCAATACAAACAGATATGTTCATGCATACAATTGTTTGTCCTGTGCGGGGAATGGGATCGAACCCGCGACCCTCGCCCTGAAGGCGGAGGTCACTGCCAGCAATCGGGCAAGTCGCGTGATAATTACGTTCGAAACGAATGATAGAGGTATTAGCATATTATTGCTCCCCATCGGGCAAAAACAAGGGCGGTAATAATGTGCTACAAGATTCCTTTGCTTTTGGATATGAAATAATTGGATAATAAAAAATAAGCAAATTCCTTTTTAGTGGAGTATCATTCAACGCAGCACTATTCTGAAAACTCTTTAGACACATTCGCCAGAAGACATAAGAGATCTCCCAAGTATTGCTACACAGCAGACAAAAGTAAGTGTCTCCTCCTGACAAGTGTTCACTATAAGTTCGTATTAGCATGGCCACATCACGTTTGGTTAGAACTTCAATTGGTTCAGTTCGAAAAGTCGAAGTGTTGGGAAAACAGAAGAAATGTTTATCTATATGTGTGATCGCACATGAAAACTACTGCAAAAATTGAATGCGATTTTCACCAAGGTACTGCTAGAGGTCTAACTTATAGACAGCATTTTAGGGAAGCCGTTATTTTTTAAACCCAATATCCACGCGTGCGACGCCGCTGGCACGCCGCTGGCAGTTTATAATATAAATTCATAACTTACTGGGCTAATTTATATAGCTCAGGAAATTTAACACAATATTTATTTGCCACCATGTTCTCTTCGGGGCACCACTCCGCACGCCGGCTGGACTACAACCCGCTCAGAATTCAAAACGAGTCATCAGCCGTTTTTGTAATACTCGTATATAGAAAGACTCTAATGGAATCTACTATCGGGACAACATTTTTCCTGCATAAAAATTTGTATAATACCTAACCTTATTATTTTTAAACCAGCCAATAACTATGAAGGACCGAAAATTATGATAAAGTACAATGGGAGTAACGAAAATTATGAATGTGGATCTGAGCTTTTTTTGGAAAAAGATCAATCTAAACTTATAGTAATTCATGGCAATGACTTTAAGAAGATTAGGTAAGTTAAATCTTCTATCTATCTATACTTATAATAAATCTGTAGAGAGGTCAATTCTGTACAATAAATATATGTATTTTCAAAATAACATTCAGGGGATGATTAGTGATCGATACTGATGCCAAAAATGCAATCAGTAAAATTTTGGTCTGTCTGTCTGTATGAATGTTCGTTATAGAAACAAAAACTACTGAACGGGTTTTAACTTGGTAAAATTATTCTTCATACTCCTGGGCAGGTTATAGTATGTTTTTCATCACGCTACGATCGATAGGAGCCGAGCAGAAAACGGTTGGGAAAACGGGAGAAATTTTTATCTGTATGTTTGAACGCGCATCACGCAAAAACTACTGCATGGAATTGAATGCTGTTTTCACCAATGTATTGCTAGACTTCTAACTTAAAATTTAAGCACCATTTAATGGCATTCCGTTTTTTTTTCGAAACCTGATATCCACGCGTGCGACGCCGCCGGCACAGCTAGTAAATAATCTATCTATAATTCGTCACTGTCTCTTTCGCACTATGGGTTTCGGTTTGTTTTCAAAGTGCGTTTTGTACATTATCATCATCCACAGTTTCATGTCAGTCATGTTTGTCCCTACCAAGATGCTTTGAGTCTATGAAAACTAGGTATACGGTGTTTATCAGAGGAGAATGCATTACGCTGTATCCGGGGGAGCCGGCGTGGTGAGTGGTAGACTCCCAGAATGAGAGGGTCAACCCACTAAACGTGTCTGGGTTTAGTAGGTGGGTAATGAGTTGGCCCTGTATTATTTACTGTTAATTATTACTAGGTTTATTTGTAATTTTCAACGGGTATTATTATTTACAGGTGCATTAATAAACAACGTAAAAAGGATTTTATTTTCCAATATGGTGGTAATAAATATTTTACAGTTAAGTATAATATACTCGTACAACTTAAGTATTTCATTCTCACAAACACACACAACATCCGCATCTGTCGCACACTCAAATATAATCGTCTCGTTTTCTTAGTTATTTTGTAGATTTATACTTATAAAATAAATAATAATAAAATTATTTATTTTTGCTTTAAGTATAACACAAACTTACTGCTAAAACAACTATGAGCTATGTTAAATCACATGCAATGACGCTGCCCGGTACTTTTAAGAAAACCTGTGAAGTATCTATTGCATTCGTTATTTTAGATTTTAATTATTCAATCTATGTATAAATAACTGTAGTATTAAACAAAAGTAAATGTGTGTGTTTACGCATACACAGTGCCCTGGTGTAAGCGCAAATGAATTTCAGACGGAAAAAAAATTACGACCTTCAATTGCCTAGATCTGGCAGGTCTCTTCATATACTCGTAGTATGTCAGACTTATATAACTTATGTTAACTATGTGTATAAGTATGCACCGACCTTGTGATGAGAAAATAAATAAATTTATAAATATTTTTAAATATAGTAACATCACCCTATAAAATGACTAGAAAGTCAATCTGTCTATGTCTATTATTTAAGATTGTGAAGAGAAAAGAAAATCGTCCTTGAAATTATTACTGCTTGCTTTGTTAACACGGCAATTACATCAGTGATTTTATAGTGATTAACTACATCACTAGCACTAAAATATTAATATTTTTAGGAAATAGATAAAAACAACGTCGGCGATTGGGATTGCATATTTTTATTAGAAAAGTATCAAAATATAGTAGAAAATGTACCTGGTGTGTGCCAAGACACAGATGGGGATTATTATAAACGTTTGGACTGCCAATTAATCATCAGAGTAAACAGTAAGTTTGTACCTTTATTAATGACTTTTATATTTTACCTAATGATGATGTGCCGAACGCAAATATTATTTTGATTAATTTTTACAAATTTATTGTATTTCGGTAAAAATAATATAAAAAAAATGAATCGCTGATCGTCTTACTTAGCTCTCAAATATGAAAGAATCGACTGTTAGATGGTACGAAGTTCGCGGGTCAGCTATTGTCATAATGTACCTATAATAATAACCCCACTAACCCTTCATTGTAAAAACAAGTAGGAACAATGTAAAATCAATGAGCGATATTCAATAATTAATTTTTAACTCAAGATTATAAAACAAATACACTTATCTACTTCAGACTGAAATCTTATTATTTCTGTATAAATTGTATTTTTTTACGAAATAACTTTCGCTGTAAAGCCTCCTTTTCCTAGTGGTTGCAATCGCCACCTAAAACTAGCGAGTTCCGAATCCGAATTCGGGCTCAAGCCTAATTGTTACTGGGGATTTCTATATGTATAGACTATCGATGTCTACTCGTACATGAACCAACCCAATTGGGTTTTTCTGCAGAGAAATTACCCAGCAGTAGCTCCGGGGTCATGAAGGTGATAACGTCATTTTAGTTACTACTACTAAATTTAACTTCCACTCATTTTTTTTTATTCCGAGGAAAATGCTTTTAGGCATCCCCGTCACCCGCAACTTCCACTCCTCCCTGGACTCCGCCAGCGCCTTCAACTCCTTGTACGTCATGACATTAACTTTCTCCTTCAACTGTTGTTTAAATGTTCGTCTTGGCCTCCCTCTTCCTCTCCTGCCTTCTATTTTACCTTCTAGTATAGTTTTCATAAGTGTGTCATGACGCACATTTTCCCTCTTCTGTACTCAATCGCCTGGATTAAGCATCTCTTTTCCTTTACCATCTCCAATACCTCCTCATTCGTCTTCCTTTCTATCCAGCTTATTCCCTTCAATCTTCTCCAGCACCACATCTCAAAGGCCTCGAGTATTTTTCTATCTCTCTGTGTGATTGTCCACGTCTCACAGCTATACAGGGCTATACTCCAGATGTATGATTTCACAAGTATTTTTCTTAGCATGTTGAATGCTGTTGCCATAGCTATTCTTGCTTTAATTTATTCTGCCTAAATATTATTTGTCATTTTAGTTAAGGATACAAAAATTATATTATAGTGGTAGTACGTAGTGAAAATTATCGCCCGTTTACGGTTACGTTACGCATACTTTTTCGAAAGTGTTCGTGCTAGGCACACTGTAGAGAAAACTCACTAATACCAATGTTATACATTGATAGCTGATATGTTTTGCAGATATACCAAGTTCACCGAGCCCTACCATCGTGTCTACAACAACAAGTAAGCCTAAATTGATTTTCCAATAAATCATAAAATGATGATGACATGAAATGTGAATATTAGTTCGTATGGAATGCTGTACAAGTAGACAGACCTAGCCCCTGCCCAAGAGTTCTCCAAGAGTCCTGTCAGAACGTTACAAGCGATCTATTCTAGACAATATTTGGCGATAAGACAAAAAGACAGAATAGTAAAAGTTTAAATTTAACAGTATTTCAAAACACCGGTTTATTCTTGTTTCTGATAGAGCAGAGTCCATATAACAATGTTCAGGCCATTGTTTTGCTAGAATGGTATTTTTCCGATTGAGAAGCAGCGTAAAATCATAACACTAACTTGTTTTTTATCCATTCTCTTCCAAAACTAAAAGACAGTAGGGTCACTCTTCGCACAATAATACACAAACTCATGTGTAAAATATCATGCCATTTACAGCCTTCTTATAAACGTTACTAAATACTTACTGCAAAAGCAAGGTGAATGCAATAAAACTAGCGTCATATATGTGTTCAGCCCATGTAATAAGTAAGTGCTTTTTTTTCGTCAGACATGGCTTTACGCAGGTTTAACAGCAGGATCCTTGGTACGGTGCACTTGGGTTGTGTGTGTAGGGCTCACTCCTACATAGCGAAGAACTGTAGAGAATACCCACTAATACCAATGTTATACATTTATAGCTGATATGTTTTGCAGATATACCAATACAAAGTTCACCGAGCCCTACCATCGTGTCTACAACAACAAGTAAGCCTAAATTGATTTCCCAATCTATATCTATATCTTCTATCTATACTTATAATAAATCTGTAGAGTGGTCAATTCTGTACATGAAATATTTTTTCAAAATAACTATCAGGGGGTGATTAGTGATCGATACTGAAGCCAAAAATGCAATCAGTAAAATTTTTGTCTGTCTGTCTGTATGTTCGCTATAGAAAAAAAACTACTGCAGGATTTTAACGAAACTTGGTACGATTATTCTTCATACTCCTGGGCAGGTTATAATATACTTTTCATCACGCTACAACCAATAGGAGCAGAGCAGACCCGATTTTAAACCCGAGTATAGTTTTTAAACCCGATATCCACGCGTGCGACGCCGCCGGCACAGCTAGTAAATCATAAAATTATGATGACATGAAATTGTATCGAATATTAAAGAAGTAGGTACGGACTTAGCCCAAACGAGGTTCAGTCCAAGAGTTCTAGGGCGATCCACAGTCAAAAAAGTTAAATTACAAAAAGCTAATCCCTTAAATTATTTGATTGACGTCAAATCTGGCAGTTAAAATAATTATAGGTATGCAACATGTAAACAGCTGGAATGGTAGGTATTTTATCCCATTAAGAAGCAGTTTACTCATACACCAGGGCCCTGGGTACGGGATACCTGGGTATTTTGGGGCTCACTCCTATTTAGCGGAGAATACCTACTAAAGTCCGATCGTTGTCCGCTACAAGCGCCCTGTCTGAGTGGTGTCGGAATGCCCGGTGCTACACGATGAAGCGCGATAGCGCTTCGCCGCAGTCAAGGATACCTGGGTAGTAATTTAAGCGCTATACCGCAGAGCGCATGTGATAAGTTCTGACTGGTCTCAAAGCTATATGAATAAAAGTATTTTTGACTTTGAGGTGTGTGATTTTAAAAATTCATTGATAGCTGATATCTTTTTCAGACATATTAATACAAAGTTCACCGAGCCCGACCATCGTGTCTACAACAACAAGTAAGCCGAACTTGATTTCCCAATCTATTTCATACTTATAATAAATCTGTAGAGAGGTAAATTCTGTACATGAAATATAATTTACAAATAACTGTCTGTCTGTCTGTATGTTCGTTATACTTAAATAGAAACAAAAACTACCTAACTAACAAACTAGCAACGCGTCGTCCGAGCCAAGCAGATGCGAATAGCATTAGTAGCTCTGTCATATGACACCATATGGTTAGGTACTGTGGTACTGTGGTATAACCATATGGTTAGGTACTGTGGCCCTGGGTCGGACTAGACTAAAACTCACTACCTACTTGCTGAACAGCGGTTATTTATTTCAGGCGAGTCGTCGCAAACGTTGACACCAGAACCCATAATAGAAACAACAACAGCCAATGGTACGTACCAAGTCTAGAGTATACCTACACACTAAACGATTGAATTACCTAAGTCTAGCCATAATAGAGTTATTTCCATGGCCAAAATACTTACATCATATATGAAAAATATGCCACGATTCTTGGTTTGATTTAGAAATTAAAAAATATGTGTTATATATTACTCTTATTTTTAAATAATCTTAAGGACGGACTAATAATTACATTTTTACGGAAACAAGCCTATAGTAGACAAACCATCTACTACGGGTTATCTTATCCATACTGTTACAAGCAATCCATTCCCGACAAAATTTCGATAAGACCAAAGAAACAAAAACCTTGAAAGGTAACATTTTCCTTTCCTTTTTTTAAGAACCACTATCTATTCGTGAAAATCGTAAAAAAATCCGTGCAGTACCTATCTTGTTATTGAGTTTATCAAATAACAGACGCGGTGGACAATATTATTAATACGTATATACTACCTGACCCAATGATATTCAGTATCATCATCATCAGCCGTCCATTGCTGGAAATAGGCGAACTTCGTACTACCCCAGAGTTAATTCCTGAATCCGATCCTGATCCCGACCCCGCCGTACCCCTTTCCTATCTCGTTCCTGATCCCCCGAAAATTATATTCTACAATTACAATATTTTTACCTTTTTTTACTCGGTTACGGATCCCTGTCGTTTGAGGGAAACGACGAGGTAAGTGGGAGACCCACGCCGTCCTGAAAAGGGGAGGACAGCTACCCTGGTGATGAGGTGTGATCAAGAAGGTGAGGAGGCAATTTAACCGGTACCTCCGTCAAGCGCTCTGCGGGTGTCCCGGACATTTGTATAAAATTGCCAGTAATTTGTCTAAAATCTTCAAAAATTAAGAACTTAAATACAAACTTCCCACCCCCTTTCTCTCGCTTATAAGGTGAATTATTAAACTCCCGGCACTTCTAGTTTCTGAGATTCTCTAATATATACGTATTCTTCTAATATATATTTACATTTAGTAGAAGATAATGTTTGGTTTTTTCTGAATAGGTTCAAACAAATATTTCCGTTAATATAAATATATAATAGAGATAGTTGATAGCAGGATATTTAGACCGCACTCGATGATCGGTGATTCATTAGTCCACTTTTGGTTAATACTGTTGACTAATATTGAACGACGGATATTAATATATGCTTACAATAGGATCACTATAAATTAGAATTTATTCGGACATTAAGTAATAATGGGAATAAATAATGAATTTACTTTGTAAACAAAATTTTACCAGCGATCGTCGTCGTCGACGTCAATAACACTTTCTTTCTTTTGCTGTGAAACCGTTTTCATAATCCCAACAAAATTGAATAATTACATAAACTTCTTGCGTGAAGCACATAAAACAATATAAAGTGACGTTATCGCAAAAGCTAAGTGGCTTTACATTTAACACTTAGTTTAACGGCAGTCCCTGCTGAATTTCGTTACTAAGTTTTAACAAAACATATGATCAGAGAATCTGATCATGGAGGAATAAAATAAAAGAAGTCTAAATATATCAATAAAAGTTAACGGAGTAATTTTTTCACGAAGTAATCTCCAGAGATCCAAATTAGAAGCCAAGGTTTAAGTTCGTGCACAACTCCATTAGAAACGTACCTCGTATTTTCAATTCTTGTCGCTACCGGTGCACGGTACATTCATCATCATCATCCGCCTGAAGACGTCCACTGCTGGTCATAAGCCTCCACCAATGAAATTTACCATTTGAGGGATTCGCTTTCGTCACCACGCATGGCAGGCGACCGTAGTTTAATCAGTACCCAGGCTGTCTGTTTCCTGATATTTCCTTAGTCGTCTTTTACCAAACACACACACTATAAAATGGGGTCCTATTCTTAATTCGAAAACCACACGGACACTGTACATAGTACAGTCCTAGAATTTATTCTAGGTGCACCCTGGCGAATGGTGACCCTAGTGTAAATGTTGTATTTTCCTGTCAAACGCCCGTTCAATCGTCCATAGTTACAATGTTGTGTTAAACGGTGAATGTTATAATTATAATGCACTCTGTGCTGTTTCCGTTACATTACATTTGGTTGGTTTTTGCTATTTCACTGATTGGTTTACATCCAGTTTATAGCAGTAAGTAGTTTAAAGTGGTGTATTGATTCTGGATTTTGTGTGTATTATAATAAATAGCCTATTGGACAGCATTAGCTGCCCGCAAAGCAAACATAATACATAAACAATAACTGTACAAAACAAGTCAATGGGACAGTCAACGTGTTCATCATCATCATCAGCCTATCGCAGTCCACTGCTGGACATAGGCCTCTCCAGGTGTTCGCCACTTTGGACAAACATCTGGAGGCTATATAGACTACATATATATAATATACCCATAATCACCACGCTGGGTATGGGGGCTAATATGTATTTATTGGTTTCATTTGTTTATTTGAAACTTTATTCCAGTTAATTTAGCAGTTATTTACCCCTGTCTTCAGTAATAACCTCTAACTGATGGTTGTCTAGAAGAGATCGCTACCAGCGCCAAGACCTACATTGTACAGCTTTGTAGCTAAACATTATTTTGTTTACAAACATTCACTATAGAAAAGTAGAAAACAGACCACACAACAACCTATTACAGAAATTGTTTACTGTAATGTTTCCGCGGATTTAGAATAGGACCACCCCATTTATCTCGTGTGTTTCATAAAATATCAGGAAGACCAGCAGCGTTAACCCGGATACAAATAAAACCAACTGCGGTCACCAACCTGCCTACCAAGCGTGGTGACTATGGCTAACACCACCAACGGTGGTTCATCGGTCTCATCGCCGGTTACATAAATGTGATGTTAATACGATTATGTATTGTCAATACAGGAGACCGACCAGGAAGTCTGTACACCTTGTCTCCATCGTCAGCTCGTTATGGTGATCTTGTACACTTTACATGCAATGCGGCTGAAGTTACGGCAGGAGATACTATCCAGATAATACTCGTCTCAAAAGGTATAAAATTTACTTTCTATTGTGATGACTATGAATCTTGTGACTAAATTTGCACATTAAGATAACCGTGGTATGTTTTATTATTATGACTGTCGGGGGCAAACGAGAATATAGGGTCAACTGACCCTAATAGGACAACCGAATGAACAATAAAAAAATCGTTTGGTGGACGGACGAACAACAATGTCTTGCGAATCCGTCAACATCAACTTCATGAAAATAGTTCGTAGATAAGATACATACGAAAATGTGTGGGGCAGATGGAATTTATGGTAAAAAAACAAGCAATCGCGTTCGATTGTTATAGTAGAAGATGGTTAGTGATGCAGCCATCACAGCCCATAGATGCCGCGGCCTTGACTGGTCAATAATGCCTATAAATTACTTTAATGTACACTTCGTTATACAGATGGGAATTGTACTACACACTAAGTACATCATGCCGAGGGAATAAAGGAGATCCTTTATTTAACAAATGGTTAGTGATGGCTGCAGGCCATAGATGCCGCGGCCGCCACACCACGGTGCCTCTTGACGGGTCAATAATGTGCCTACCTAACAATGCTCTAAATACGTTAATGGGGATGTAAGGGAGCGGCCTATCATCATTTCGCTCCAAGCCAACCTCACCTGCCCGTAGTGCATCCTGCCAAATAACAAAAGAGGCACTGGCAACCGACTGGTGGCGGTATAACCATCACAATTGAAAGCTTAATACCATAGACCGATGACGGGCAGCAGCGTCACCGGATCGAGAAGCTATGCCCTGCGATCGCCAACCCGCCTGCCCAGCGTGGCGATTATGGGTATATCCTCCAGACATTTGTCCTAAGTGGCGAACAACTGGAGAGGCCTATGTTCAGCAGTGGACTGTAATAGGCTGATGACGTTAATGTTCACTTCGTTATACAGATGGGAAGAAGTACATCGCGTCGGGGGAAATCAACAAAAAGACAGGGAATTACGAAGGAGCTTTCATAATGGATTTTAGGAATGACGTGGAGACTTTTTGTACGATTTATAATAAGGACCATGCTAAGAAATCAGCCATTCCCTTAAAGCTTTCATATGTTCCTACAGAAGAAATCACAGGTAAAATTTTATATAATTCTTATAAAGCTATTTTTGGGATTCTTTACCTAAAAATGTACCTTTATACAGGTAATCTTGCTCCGAGATAATTTACAGCTTACTTATATGTATCAGGTTGATATTATTACATAAAATAAAACATGAATATTCAATAAACTATTGATTCTTTGAAGGGTAGTTGAATGAGAAGTATGGTCGATCTATTTTACTGCTTTTTTATCATATAATGTGTTTAAGTATATAAATTGGACGTTTTATTCACATTTTTACATTACTTTTTACATTATTTTTTACTTGACGATTCATAAGTGATTATTTTAATTCTATGTGAATTAGGTATTTTTGCAGCGGCGTAGCGTAGTGGGGGCGGGGGGGCGGCCCGCCCCGGGCGGCACATTTTAGGGGGCGGCAAAATTTCACAATTTATAATCTATCCATACTAATTTAAATAATAAAAATATTTGAACCATTTCATATTTTTATCGGAACTACAAATTCGGACCGATTGAAAAGAGCATGGAATTTTTCATTACTTATTCTGTAACGGATTCGGGGAATCCCTTTTCTTTGAATGATATTTTGTAGCGACTGCTGCCAACACCGTCCACGACTTGCGGGGATTCCCCGTATTTTATTTTATGCTTTGTTTATGACTAACAAAACAACAGCGAGAATTACTGACAATTCAAAATAAAAGGGCGGCAAAATTGTCTTCCGCCCCGGGCGGCAAAATTGTCTTCCCCCCCGGGCGGCAAAATTGTCTTCCGCCCCGGGCGGCCGACACCCACGCTACGCCGCTGTATTTGTGATTGATTGATTTTGATTAGCGTGCACATCTACATCATATCCTTAGAGCTCTTTGTTTTGACTTGCCTAATTTTACAGACACGAATATCAGACTGAAACCTTATTAACTGAAATAAAATAGGGATACAAAACAAACGACGACCTAGGTGACGCAATAGTTTAGTATTTTTTGATAAAGCGTAACAATCATTTGCAGATTTCGGCTCGAGTCAATTCAATCAATTTAAGAATTGGCCTTTTCTAAATTGTCTCTGGTCTGGGTTTTTCGAGAGACGCCCACCGTCACCATGTGGTACTATGAGTACCAGGAAAAACCGTAGTTTGAGACTAGGTGGTTGGTGTGAATTGTCTGGGCTCTGGGGAATATAACAAAATCTTTTCTCTTTGTATCAATGTTCTTCTTCTATCGTTTCGAAACGTAGTCTTTGTAACAATAGTAGATAGGGACAGACAACATAGTACTATGTTTGCGGTTAATTTACTCTTTACTTAGAAAGTGTTTGTGTATTAGTATGTAAAATTGTAAGCTATCCCCAGGAAAGAAGAACATTGGGACTCCACTAACAACCATTATGTCTTCTAAAATATTCATAAGTCTATTCATAAGTCTAACCAAAATTTCGTAGCATTTCTAAATATGTGTGCAAGACCAGATTGTCAGACCAGATTGTTACTTGAACTATCGAACGAACAAAAAAACGATAATTCTATTGTTATTTTAGGCCCTTGTTGCCGCGACATATGCTGAGCATTATTAGTTGTGCTAGAATAAGTTTAAACTGTATAATATGTCTAAATTTTCAAATTTTCTATTCTATGCTATCCTACTAATAATATACCTAAATGCGAAAGTTTGTTTGGATGGATGTTTGTTTCTCTTTCACGCATTAATTACTGAACGGATTTAAATAAAACATTACAGTAATATAGCTTATATATTGGATTAGCACATAGCCTATGTTTTATACTAATATTCTCGCGGGCAGCAGCTAGTACTTCATAATTAATGCTATACTTCGCTAGACGTAAAACTTTTGTATGGATATCTGGCTGTGTATGATCCGGTACGAGCATGGTGGCGGGGACCATGTTGAATAGTGTAGCTGTTAGTTATCTGAATACCTTCATGAATGACTGCCCGGGACTTCGGTAGCACAGTTCGGAGTAGTCCTAAAAGTATCATCATCAATACGTGAGAATAGTTTCCGAACGGAGTTATTCATTTAAACGGCTAGCTTGCAAGTTAATGGTTATTTTAAAAAGTGTGCTTACTACCATACAATATGTAAGGTAGATAAAATATATCTAAATTCCTTTTCTAACATATATACAATACCATGTTCGCAACAGGTAAACCTCCTAAAGATACAAATAGAAATGGAAACGGAAACAACGCGTTGATATATGGCGCAATAGGAGGTGGTATTGTCATCATCGCCATTTTGATCATAGCCATTTGGAGAATTTGCAGGAGTCCCCCAAAAGATGCCAAGGTTTGTAAAAATTATCATTTGTTTTATTGCTATGAGTGCAGACGAGCAAGCTATCTATACATAATGTTAAACGGCCAAACTATGGAACTCTTTGCCGGGCTTGTTGTTCGATGTTCAAGGGATGAGCGCGCCACGACATAGGCTGCAATATCGCTTACCATCGGGCGTGTTTGCAGTCAAGCGCAAACCGTTCCATTCCTTTTTTCATGGCCTAACTGATACACTGGTCGGGGAAAACAACAGCTATTTTGTCACCCGAGATTTCTATTAGGTATTTGGCCAGGTCTCAGTGTACCTCCGAGGACGTTGTGATGTCCTTCCGGCAGGTAAGGTGTCCTTCAAAGTATAGACACGCCATCGCCATTTATAAAGTGTATGCTCCACTCCAGTGTCTGTCGCTAGTGACTTACATGATCCCGACTAGATCATGTAGCCATGACAGATAGATACATGATATGAATGTTCTATTTTCCAGCGGAAGTCAAGCGTCACTTACGAGAACTTAAGCAACGAATCTCAAGGAGCGCATCCACCTTTTCCCGCTGGAGCGCAACTGGAGGAGACTTACATACAACCAAATGACTATATAGATATGGAATCGCCTTACGCTGTCAGCAGAAACCCGGAGACAGACACATACGCCCAGCCTTTCGTCCCTAAGCTGGAAGATTTGTACTCGAAACCTGTCCCGAAAAACTTAAGAATAGATCCATCTCTACTTTACTCCCAAGTGGTGCCAAAAAATCAGAGAAAACCCAAAAATGAGACAAGCGAATTGAATTATGCAGAGATAGAAGTGAAAAAGATCGATGTTAATGACAAGAAAAAATATGTGAACGTTAAAGATTCGAGCCCTCTTTACGCGTCTATTGCGAATCAGCAAGACTACGCGAACATTGCGCGGGAGGCACAGAAGAAAAAGAGCGAGAAAGACGGAAGTGACGATTATACGAATGTTTTTAATAATGAACAATATAGCAATAGCAAAGGTAAACCAGCCGACTATGCGGAACCTACCTATTGCCAGGTGAACAACAAATAGCGAAATTAAGTAGTAACTATCCGATGAAATAGTAATAAAAATTGTAAATAACTCTTTACAATTTTTTCATTCTTAAAAAATGCAAGTTGAATCTGGTCGATAATAGGTTCATGAATACCTATGTAATAGCGCCTTGTTTAGAAAAAGGAAAAATTGTAATTCCACCTATGTGTGAGGAAAAATTGTATCATTTTTCCTTTTAACAATATAAATATTAATAACTTTAAAACCTTTTAATCATCTTTTTTACCATTGCTGTACCTTAGTTATGTTTAGGTATTACTCGTAATCCGTGTGGTTTCCGGCTTTAGAATAGAACCACCCAACTCATCCCGTGGTTGTCGTAGAAGACGACTAAGGAAATATCAGGAAACGGGCAGCAGCGTTTGGCTGGGCACAAATAAAACCTACTCCGATCACCAACTCGCCTGCACAATCGTGGTGATAATGGAAAATCCACCCAAATGACGATTATCATTGGGGCAGGCCTATGTCCAGCAATGGATGATGAAGGTTGATGATGACAGCACAGGAATATCTTTCCTGTGACAAATCGATATTAATCATTTTATAATGTAGAATTAGATATGATAGTTTGTGATTTTTTTTCTGGAGAGGCCTATGTCCTGTATCACCTGTATGTATGATGATGATGTGATTTTTTAGCCCGTAAGAAGTAATAATAAAAATTATATTGCTTGCGTTTGACCTCGTCCTATTAATATAATAATTAAAAGAATATTGTTTTGTATGTGCATAAACGGTAACGTATACTCCAATGTGTTTAAATTGTAAAATGTCGATAATGTTAAGTAGATATTAAAGATTTAAATAAATACTTATTTAATCTATTTTTATCATATTAAAATATTGTTGAAGGTATGTAGGTAGTAATGTTGATTAAGATACTTTATGGCTTTGCATGATACTACACACCTAGATGTATTTTTGTCATTTGTAAAACAAATATAGTATCTAAATATAAGTGTGTATGTATGTACAATGAAATTTAGTGTTTCAATTTGTCGTTTGTGTTTTGTATACAGTGTTTCTAGATATAGGTATTTAGGTAACCTCAGAAGCTCAAGATATCTCTGCAACAATGAGCAATTAGCGTACCAAAGTTAAAAATCGTAAGTTTTAACCCTTCAAATCCCGTAAACTCGATATCGGACGCAACACAACAGATTCTCAATTGTGTCTGGAATACTTGGTTACTTGAGGTACCCAGTGCCACTCTCATAAAGACAGCTAATCTTAATTTAAATTCAATGCAAAAAGTTACGCCATTTGTTTTTTTTATTGTACCTACCTAGTATCACTATCACATTAAAATAAAGTAGGTAATGGGGAAAGCGTAAAATCAGGAAAGCGTGCAGAATTATATCTTAATCTTAACTAATACATATTATAAAGCTGAAGAGTTTGTTTGTTTGTTTGTTTGAACGCGCTAATCTCAGGAACTACTGGTCCGAATTGAAAAATTCTTTTTGTGTTGAATAGACCATTTATCGAGGAAGGCTTTAGGCTATATAACATCACGCTGCAACTATTATGAGCGAAGAAATAATGGAAAATGTAAAAAAAAACGGGGAATTAATAACTATTCCACGCGGACGAAGTCGCGAGCACAGCTAGTTACGGATAATAGGAATCAATTTAATGGGCATATTAAGTTACATAATAAAACAAAATAATGTCAGACTGTCAATTGAGACTGATATGGCAAAACGTACATAAATTATTCAAATGGTCAGTATTTGGCTTATCAGTTTAATAAAAAGTTTCCTTGTCCTATGCTTCGAGTTGTACCTACCTACATTAAACCTAGTACCATTGATGGAACTAATAATAGAATAAGTACTCTACAATATTCACATTTTTTGCATACCTACTTATATGTATTTAGTGTTAAATAACTATGAGCGCACTTGTCCGTGGGCTTCACTCAGCAGGACTTACAGAATAACAGCTCTGTGACATAATCTGTGTCTGTGGTTCTATGTGGGCCACAGCTTAAATGCTTTAACGTTTACGTCCTAGTGTCACCGTGCCTAGTCTCAAATCATACCTAATGTGTGTTACATTTCACGTCACATCCAAATCGTCAGATTATATTATTTACTAGCTTTTGCCCGCGACTTCGTCCGCGTGTTTAAATTTATACATACAAAAGTTTTTTCCCGCTAACTCCCGTTCCCGTAGGAATTTCTCAAAATACAGCCATAACTAAACTTTATATTTACTAAGGTACCTGCATGCCAAATTTCAAGCGTCTAACTTAAGCGGTTTAGATTTTTCATACAAAAGGATTTTCCCGCTAATTCCCGTTCCCGTGGGAATTTCGGGAATTCCTTTCTTAGTGCACCCCTACGGTACCTAAGCTACGTCCCTTCCAAATTTCAAGTGCCTACGTTTAGCCGTTTGGGCTGTGCGTTGATATGTCAGTCAGTCAGTCAGTCAGTCAGTCAGTCAGTCAGTTTCTCCTTTTATATATATAGATGAGAACCTTTTTTTAGGTTTACATCCCCTCAGAGAACCTGACACCCTCGAGGATTTATTTTCTTTCTCATTCATCATCATCATTATCAGCCTACTGCAGTCCACTGATGGCATAAGCCTCTCCAGTTGTTCACCACTTATGGCAAACATCTGGAGGATATACCCATAATCGCCACGCTGGGCAGGCGGGTTGGCGATTGCAGGGCGTAGCTTCTCGCTCCAGTGACGCTGCTACTATATCTGTCTGTGATATTTAGCTATGCTACAGCATTTTTTATCAAAAAAACGACTTCAATATGGTGACAATGGGACCAACTAAGAAGTATATTCGAACAAAAAAAGAATTTTTCAATTTACAATTCTAGGTTGTCCATATTTTGAAGTCGGTTAAAAAAATGACAAAAATCAACTCCCCTTTAGTTCTGGATTCGGCCGCCCGGCCACGTGTCAATACATTTTGGCGGTCGTAGCACTCGTGTCACTGGAAACGTGTACACTAATATCCCACCAAAAACATATAAAAAACTGGCCAAGTCTGGATGGAGTTGCATGTTTATCTCTAAAAAGGTAATGAAATCTAGACACAATTTGTCTAAGGTTCCTTACTCGCAGTCGACTTGGCGGGGGCCCTCCGAATAAGCTGCTGACTGAGCCCACCATGGTGTTCAAGTTATACCAGCGCATAGACTTCTGCAATATGATGATGTAAAACAGCGCCATCTACTAAATGATTGCTACACTATTTTTGACAAGGTGACAAGGTAAACTGTAAGTAGGTAAGTGACTTATAGAACACATCCAGTTCGCCATTCCCGTGCTTCATACGAGTAATAGTTGGCTTGTTTTTGCAATTAAGTATAAAAATTAGTTTTAGCCGTAAATATGGTGGTGATACACGCCATCTAGCGGCATTGTTCCAATTTACATACTTATAGAGCTTTAACAAAACTCCTCTAATTTTACGCTAGATGTCGTTAGGGGTAATTTTAAGGAGCAAGATTACACATTACATTAATAACGAATGCGACTTGATACTTGAATGGACGAATCATTTATAGTAGACTAGGATCAGATTGAACACGTAGGTAGGTACACATGCATACATTAAAAACTAGATACTTTCTTGAACTTTCTTTTTAAAAACGACCCTTCAGTTATGTTTCGTCTGAATGTATTATTATATACCTACCTACATATTTATAGGTATTTGTTTCATCATCATCAGCCTATAAATTGCAGATTTGCAGCACACTGCTGAACATAGGTGCTGTGCTGGGATCGAACCCGCGACCACTGCGTCAGAGGCAGCGTCCTCTATAGCCACTAAATCGAACAGGTTTCAATGTAATATTGATTATTATCTAGATTCTACAGTATACCTATTATGTACTTAGTTATCTGCTTTACTTGCACATTAGCACCTTCTTTTTAATCATCCTTTACCGAAAGGTTGTCTGGAAGAGATCGCTGAAAGCGATAAGTCCCCTTGTATTGTCCCTCGATTTTTCTTTGTATCTAGATTTAAGTAAAATGTTTGGTGTGCAATAAAGAATATCTATCTATGTATTAGTATTTGTATTCTTTTATGTCTATCGATTCAATATACAGAGAGTTTGGTGCATCGTGTGCCAAATTGAAACAGTGATTGGGAGGGTCCTTGACTTTTTTCGGAACTATGTAATACCTACTAATTTAGGTGAAAATTGACAAAAGTCCACCCTTAAATTTTTATTAAAAAAACTATTAAGTCTAGCTTAAATTTTCTCTTTAATCTTTAAATTGTAATAGTGTAGGTACGCTTCTAACGAAATCAAAATCACTCACCTCACATACCTATCTAGTTTTTTTTAATGGGAAGTAATTAGGATATGATATGCAATTATAAAAATTTGGTCAGCCAACACAAACAGCATTTAAATTATTTAGTCAGCATACAAAGATTTTGTCTGCTATTAACAAAAATCAGGCGGCAATCCTGGATTCGCAAATAATTTTGATAATGGTCCAAAATTAAATCATTAAAAGTTTGCACAATAAACATTCGGTCCGCAAAATAACTACTTGGTTAGCAAGATTTTATGACTGATCAGCAGAGATAACATGTCTCTAAGCATCATATTTGATTGGTATGCATATTTTAAACATGATAAAATATGCATAATAACTAATTGGATTGTATTTTAGTTGAAAAATCGTAGATTTCATGTCAATCTGTGTCAGAATCGAATCAGCCAACTTCACGGGGTACTGGTCTGCCCTACCCCTAGAGTGTAATTTCAAAAAGGCGGAGGCGCGGAGGGAGGCAGCCCCTGCCCGCTGTAACATGGTTCAGGCGCCCGGGCTCTCCGCAGGATGTTGATCTCATGTTGATCTCTAACTGTGCATGTGGCGAGCACATTTGACAGGAGAGCAAATGCTCCATAGTCTGCAGTGGCTCACCACAGTTCCGGCCGGCCCTTGCCTCCTCGCTAAGCCCCCATTTCACCAAATTGGTTCTACACCGGCCTTGGTAGCCTAGTGGTAAGATCGTCGCTTCACACACGTGAGGTTGTCGGTTCGAATCCGCGCGGGGCACGCACCTCTGGATTTGCAAAAATCTATGTGCGGAATTATACCACTAGCTTAGCGGTGAAGGAAAACATCGTGAGGAAACCTGCACATACAGTTAAATACTGAATGTGTAACCATGATCCAAATTTGTCTGGTTCCCCTTTCTGAGGGTTACGAATTACAGATGGCAGTCGCTTCAATGTAATAACCAGACTCGCTAAATCTAGGATTATGGTCAAAGCGGACCCTGGGCCTAGAGGCACAAACCGGGACAACACTAAGAGGAAGAAGAGGTTCTACACCGGCCAATCCCGGACCGCAGTCATTTTAAAGTTATCCACACTGGATAGATGAAAAATAGGTGCTGCACTTGTTAATTTAAGCACAAGTAAGTCACATTCAATTTACTTTTATTCATCGTCTAATCTATTTACCGATGGTTGTATTAATTATTCCTATAGAATGATCAACACTAAAGCTTAAACATAATTACCAAAACAACTGGAACATTAAGACTCTCGCACACAAAGAGATCACAGCACATAAAACTTTAAATGTTTATAAAGAAAAAAGCGTACAATTCCTTTGTAAATTAACTTTACATTGCACTCGTCGCCTGAGGGCTAACTTTGTGATTCTTTGTGAAAATATACTTTATCTTAAACGTAAAGAAACTGTAAGGCCGGCTACACCCGCTGTTCATCAAGGTAACAGAGATCAATCTGACTAATAGCATAAATCTATTGGAAAGGGATGACCTAGAAAGGCATTTCATGACCAAATAGGAATTGTCTTAAAAAAAGGTAATATGCTACATACCCCAACCCAATGAGCATGTATGTATGAAGAGATTGATGAATGTGGACGAAGCAAACGTTGTGTGCACGAAGGACGTAGTCTCTGTTTACCCCTCTGGGAGAAAGGTGTGACGTTATGAAAATCCGTTTGAATCATCATCATCATCCTAGCCTTTTTCCCGATTATATCAGGGTCGGCTTCCCAAACTGAGAGATTTTGGCGAGGGCTAAGCTTTTACACAGAGCGACTGCCATCAGACCTCCGCAACCCTTAGGGTAAGCTGTACCCATTCCCAGTTAGGAGTCAGAGTTATCATCATCTCTGATATGATGTGACGACTGCTATCTGAGTTGGTAAAGATCACCCGGGACCAACAGCTTAACGTGCCTTCAGAAGCACGGAGGAAATCGGTGTCAAATTTTGGTCACCCATCATCGGATTGACCGCGCCAATGATTGCACAACTTTGCGATCATTGTTAAGCGTACAAGACCACGGCGCCACCGAGCTCCTCCGAAAATCCGTATTCCGTTTGAATAATGAAAATATTAATATTTTTAAGAAATAAGTATAAAAATAATACTTCTTTTTCGTTTATTCCTCCGACACAATTCTCTTTCACGAAGAACATGATATCTACCTATCTGCCTACCTCATAAATTCGTATCGTGTGTAACGACCCTAAAACCTTTCCACCGCAATAGGTAATTGATCAAACAGTTTGAATAAGAGTTTTCGTACACAAATTACGTATTAAAAAAAAGACGCGCCCGTCTAAATACTAACTTTCGACCTGTTATAAGATAGATACATGTATTTATGTGTTGTATAATAGAAGCATTCTCTTCCTGAGAACCTGTTATACATTTGTTGAGGAGAGATGAGTTTTTCGGAGATAAGAAAGGAGAAGGAACAAACTGGCCAAATGCGAGTCGGACTCGCACACCAATGGTTCCATACCATTAACTAGATTTAAATTAATTTATTATTATGAAGAAAGTACAATTTAGTATTTTGAAGCCATATCAAAAATTGGCAAAAAGATCGCATTTGTTGTATGGGAGCCCCCCTTATACTTATTTAATTTTGTTTATAGGTACAAGTTCAGATAATCAATAGGTTCTACATAAATTGTACAGGAATGACTTACCAGAGCTCGTTATTGTTCACTTTTCAGGTGTCCACTCTCAAAAGTAAGATTTAATAACTACGACACAACGCAACACACTGCAAAACAAAATCACAATTAAATTAAATTGAAAATGTTATAGGTATAATAAGCACTTCCAAAGCTTCAACTGTTTAAACAAAATAGTAGAAAATTTTGCAGAAAAACAATTGCCGACCACATTAAAATAAAACATTCTTTTTTTGCTGTAATATGCTTTACTTTTTTATTTTTATGCCAGTATTGTGCACCAAAGAGGAATATAATAATACCTACCTATAAATGAATTTCAAAGATTACAAAATTTTTAGGAAGAGTAGGTACCTAAATGAGGCATTAGATGCCTACGTAGGTATTTTAATAATATCCTAAGTTATGCCTAATCGAGTCTGGTTAGGTAGGTAGGTCATTATCTAAAAAAATATTGTTTTAAATTTTTTTAACCGACTTCAAAAAAATGGAGGAGATTCTCGACTAGACTGATTTTTGAGTAGAGGTATGTTACCACATACCTACTGGCACATAGGTAGGTACCTATCTCCGAAAGTTGTGAACCGATTTGGATAATTCTTTTCTTGTTTGAAGCTATCTATTGTCACAATATTGTTGTTGGTGTTTTATTTAAAAAATTGTTATTCTTTGTTTCATTCCTATGAAGTTATATTATATTACCTATGTCGTTTTCGTATTTTTTTTTAGCTATAATTAATTATATTAATAAGTTTCTACCTACTTAGGCTAGCCTACTTAGCTCTAAGTAAAGTAGGTAGGTAGGTAATTGATAGGTATTTTACGATCATACTTACATACCAAACATAACACTGAATAATTAGGTAATTTATGGGGGTTACTATTTTAAGCCAATAGGTACCTACAACAATCTTTGTTCTATAGTTTTGGTCTTATTATCGGTCACCAAACAACAAAAATAATTATCTGGCTTCGCTTAGCATACTGAACAAGTACTTTAAGCATATTAATATAAAGTTGAATATTGTTAAGCAAATTGGCAGCGGTTGGAAGATATTCGCGCAAGCGTAGAATAAAATGTATTATATTTGTTCCAAATCGCATACAAGAAAAAAGAGACAAAAAGATCCCTTTTATAATACGGTTTGACAAAATGTACATTTCACAAAATCAAAGCTTGTGGGCACTTCCATCTTTTCAAATCGGCCGCCTTATACGATCGAATAGTAGAGTTGAGCTGTTCACATCATGCTAATAGCAGCTTTAGGAACTGGGAATACATTTTAAAATAGTATGTAGTGTTTTGACGGCTCGTGTCGACGCCATTTTCCATAATGGCGCCGCGAGTAACGCGACATCTATGTAGGGTTTTAGTGTCATCGCGAGCGTGCGTTGCGAGAGTCGTGTGCGAACGGCTGTTATCATTGTTTGCAACCATTGTATCATGAATATGACATGGGAAATCGCTATGCGCCGACATAATACTTATTTAATCGTTAAATCATAACTTTGCAAGTGTGTACATTTCTAATATATACATCTTGTGCCGTTATATTGTCGTTTTAGATAGCAAAATAATGAATTTACACGCCGCCGCAGTATTCTGTTAGAATTGTCGTGAACCGTGTTGTGGGATCGATTTTTAGGAGTTATTAATGAAATTACGAAGGTGCTCGCGAGTGATATTTGTTACATAAAGGAACCAGTTTCTCTGGGCGTACGTTACGCAGCCCGTTCCAAGCGGAGCCTTGTCGCGATTAGAATCGATATAAGTTGATAAAAAATGCATATTTTCCCCATGGTTTCATAAAGGACCGGGTCAATACCGTACCGCTAGTGTCTCCAATACTAATCGAAAATTTGTTTATGCGCTTATTTATTTTGTTAAAGTGCAGTTTGTCATGAATAATCGTGATTTTGGAGTGATGGTGATTTTTTATTTTCCTGCGCTTATATCTCTGGAGATACGAAGAGGTTAGTAAACAAAATGTTTTTTCTTTGGATTTACTCTATTATTCTTTTGTTTTTTGTTTAAATTAATCTTTTTTTGCCTATACGTCAGGTCTGTTATAAATATCGAGGCACTTGCTCTTTGAACCTCGATTAAATAATAATGAATTCTCATTTCAAATTGTCAAATTAGCTGCTCCTCTTTTAGAATGGTCTTTCCAGTCAGCATTTTAGGTACTTTATTATGACACCGTTTGTGTTTTAAAATTATCCCTTTCTGCATTTACAAAAAGAAACAACACACGATATTTCGTACTTTAAAAACTTTCGTGAATGTATAACGTCACGAGATATGAATAATAAAACATGTGGACTGCATAGAAAACACGATAAGCATTACAATAGACTAGACAACGGTGCATCGCGTGTATTTTTATCGTCGCTTAAAATCTATGGTGTGGTGTGTGTTCACCTGACATTAAAAAATATCCACTCAAATTTTCTTTTTAATTGAATTACTTCATTGGGTTGACCAAATTGCATATAAAATTAAAAAAAAAAAATTTATGTGTGCCTACTATCTCAACTATCTGTTTTATATTTCATTAATCCAGTAACAGTACATAGATTTTAGGTAATTAATAACAACAATTTATTGTGCTATAATTAATACATCAAATAAGTGAACTACTTTTTCATAACATATTTTTCTGTATATTATATCTAAATGATGAGTGATGACCTGGAAGTTGTTATCATCATGAGAGTTGGTGGAGTGGATGGTTTTTATCTACATATTAGAATGAACAATTTACATCTGTAGACATCAGGTGGCAATGTTTACAGAAGTAAATTATTTATTCTTTATAAAAAATCTTTACTTAGTAGAAAGAAACTTGATTCTTAATAAAAAAAAATTTGTTTGATCTGCTATCGCCCATCTAGTCCACTACTTTCTTTATTCTTGCCCATCTTTTTATGCTATCCACTCTGAGTGTTTGACTTATAAATGTCAATTAACACCATCATCATCATCAGCCTATTGCAGTCCACTGCTGGACATAGGCCTCTCCAGCTGTTCGCTACTAAGGTGTTGGCCTGGAGGATATACCCATAATCGCCACGCTGGGCAGGCGGGTTGGCGATCGCAGGGCGTAGCTTCTCGCTCCGGTGTCGCTGCTGCCCATCATCGGTCTGTGGTATTTAGCTACGCCTTCTATTGTGATGGTTATACCGCCACCAGTCGGTTGTCAATTAACACACAAGCTTTATCCCATGGTTTCCAATGGAAACAGTAATACTTTTATCTGTCGGTGTATGTATAATGAAATTCCGTAAAGATTAAGTTGAAGAACATTGTAGCTTGAAAAGATTTATACTTTACATTTTATAAGCTGGAATAAAGAAAAGAATCTGTCAGTTACTAGGTACTCTGGAAAACACTAGATGTAATGGTACTAATTCACAGCAATGATAGTAGGTATATCATTAATTTTAAAACATTTCACACATCATATGGTAAAGGATGCTTCTGCAAACAGGTGAAATTGGAGAAACAAAAATAAAAGACATTACTGCCACATCACCTTACCAATTTATAAAATACTTAGATGGTAAAACACATCTATGTATCTTTTTTTCTAAGTATCATGTAATGACGCTATTTCAGCCTATATAACTTAATTTAACCGAAAAATGCATAACTCAATCTTTAAGAAATTGTAGATACACCTTTTTTCCGTATAATGGCAGATTTGTATGATGACCATTTCTGTTTGCTCCGTGTCTGGGTGTTCATATTTGTATTTAAGGATATATTCGTGGTACCTTCGTTGATCTGGTACCCATAACACAAGGGCTTAAGCTTCTTACTTTTTGATCGGAACAATGCATGTGAAGTTGTCTGATATTTAGGTATATCAGAAAATGTCACATAATGTATACCAAACCCCAAAGTAAGTAGTCTACCTAAGCACTTGTGTTATGGAAATTGGAGTCATTGATGCTGATCCCACAATAATTACAATATAACACCAAAATTCAGGACTAGCAGTTTTACATGAATCTCACAACTGGGCTTGACAACTTTTTTCTACACAATAGGTTCCTAGGTACATAAAAACAATTATGAAATGAAATTTTACTTATTATATTAACCTAGATATTACCTATTATATTAATATAACTTATTATAAAATATAAGAGTACAAGAAATGTAGGTATAATGACGGTACTCAACAAGTCTTGTTGGTTATCTGTTATGGTTATACAAATTACCTATTAGCAATATTAACTAAACTTTATTAGTACTTTTCATTTTACTTTTTTTTTCAATAGCAACAAAGACCAAGAAACTTATTAACTTTAGTAACAACAAAATCTAAAAAGTCGTCTACGTTTCGATAGCGCAGCCAGTGCCACACATGACATGAGAACTACAATTTAATCATAGGGTGAATTAATTTCTCTGAATTCCCGGAGATGCATAGACGCCAGCATTGTACTGAGGGAAAAGCAGATTTTTTTACTGTAAAGTCCCGTTGCAGTATTCTCCGCAGTTAGGGTTGCCATCACCAAAATTGCCGGCGCCGGATAACACGGCAAAAATTCCAGACATTTGGGCAAACCATGGTTTTTTCCCAAGACACTTCAGAATATTTTCATTATTTTTTTATTATTTTGCCGTGCCTTCTTGATTGTGAAAAAAATAAAAGTGATTAGCGCTTATCATATCTATAAGAATTTGAGTTTAGATTTAAAAGTGTCCGGCCCTTACTCGGACACTTTTAAAAGCCCCGGCCGGATGGACCCCGGACGCCCTTCAAACTAGGACAAATCCGGTAAAACCCGGGCGGATGGCAACCCTATCCGCAGGTCAACTTTGAAGCTCTAGCGCCTATTGTGACAATGCACTTTTCTTATAGAGTTCTCACATTAATGGCGTTTAAACTATTGCTATACTACTATATCCTTGTAATGTTTCTTCAAATTAACGGTATTGGCCTCGAATCAGTTCCATTTAGGAAAGTTCGTATCGGAAACACTCTATCGTTTATTCAAATATTCGATCGAATTGTCAAAGTTTGTGGCAGCCTATAATAGAGGAAAAGTTTTCAATGAGAACTGTCTTTGAATAAACGATCGTGAAAATTTCCGTTCGAATCTCTCTTTTCCGAGAGAGATCCCAACCCCGCAGACCTAAGATTTGGATCTTTACATGTCGTGGAATATGGTATCAAGATCAAATACAGGTAAATCGGTTAATTCCCCTGCGAATGGCGAAATATGCGATAGGCAAACTGAGGTTACAGTTAAAACCATACTTTCATTCTTCACAGTTCATCTTTCATCTCTTCTTCCATCTTTTGATCGCGTACGTGAACCTGGTTGTGATTGTGATTTTTAATTTTTCCGCTGCTCCAACGGCGATTAATACGCTCAGAAATTCCAGAGAAAAGAAATAAGGATGGGGATTGGCATCGGGCTTTGGATTGGGATAAAGGTCGGGTTCGGTATCTGGATGGGTTTTTAGGAAAGGGTTTTGGATAGGAACACTTACAAAAAAGACTCTTTAAGTAACCTACATTAATGGCAGCGAAGTTGTGGATAAAAGCTAGTAGGTATGTAGATGGACGACTTTTTCCCTTTAGATTGAATTTGCTATTAAACTTCATCCGACATGGGAGATTATTTGCTTATTTGCGGATACAAAGTTTTTCAGAATAGTGAATCTATAGAAATAGAGATGAGAAATCTAGTCTGTTAACGCTAGCTCCCAACATAATGATGTCCGTTGTACATTAGAAACAATATAGTCTACACCTCGGGCTACGCAGCCACTAAGAATAGCAGACCTGTCTAGGAAGTCTGAATTTAAACTGGTTTTGCCGGCCCGCGATGGGCGCTCGGCCGACTGCGGGCCAAGTACCGCATTCTACTATACTGTAACATGATTCCACCGTGTCACCTACATATTTGGTTCAATAAAATGGTGGTGGTTCAGGAGACGATTTTGTAGGTACCACCGTAATATAATTATGAAATAATTGTGTTAATCTATTTCTGACACCCAACTGGCCTGCCCAGTGTGGTGATTATAGGTGGGGCCTCCAGATGTTTGCATGGAGTTACGAATAACAGGAGACTCCTAATGTCCAGCTTTTTTTTTTATAATTTATTTATCATTTTACAAAATGTTACACATGAAAGTTAGAAATTAAGGACAAGTAAGACAATTAAGCTGTGGACTGCGATAAGCTGATGATGATTTCTGACACCCATTCCCATTTCTATACGTTTGGGAAAGGGCATAGTAGCTAGTACAATCCATTGGTATTTATATATTGAGACCACTAGATGATTGCTAACTTGTCGGCTTGCGTGTAAAGTGTCTTCTGTAAATATTTATAAAAAAAAATTAAAAAAAATATATACAGCAAATCAGATTCAACGACGGCACAATAAGCTTAAATTAACATCCAGTGTCAAGGTAGACTTGGAATTTACGACTGGTTTCGCAGAGGGCAGAAGATTCACAAAGATACAAAATGTGCCACCTAGTCAGTCAGATAAAAAGAATCCACAAGCTTCACGTCGCTATGGAAAGTGCTATGTTTGGTATCTCGTTAAGAGATAGGATACAATACGAGCATATACGTCAGAAGACGAAAGTTATCGACATAGCCTGAAGGATTAGTACTCTGTGGCATATCTGCCGCAGAACCGTATAATGTGGGGACCGGGTTATAAATATTAAACAACACTTTGTTTAATATTTATAATTGTCCTTATTAAAATTCACTTTTCACTATTTAGCGAAAAAAAATCAGTCTCTTATTTGAATGCACAGCACTGCCCATAAGGCAGCCCTGGCACGGTCGCCATATAATGTGGGGACCGGGACGTCGAATGAAAGAGGTGTTGCCTGATGGAAGTCTGCTTTATTACTACTCGTTAATACTAATTATAATATCTAATATGTAACCTAATAGGGTAAGGTGTGGCATACACTACAACCGACTGATCTGTGGAGCAGACGAGTCTTGAAGTGTAATAATGCCCCGCAACCCGTTAGGCTGATGACCATAGAAGAACTGCTGGTATTATCTGGACCTTTGAAGCCCGGGAAAGACAAATGTAAAGAGGCCTATGTTCAGCAGTGGACGGAATAAGGCTGTTGATTAATTAATTAAGTCAGTCAAAACCTTGATTATTACCTTATGCCAAGAATTCTTGCAATTCGCCCGAAAACTTTCAGTAAAGCTCCCAGATCATCTAGATTACCTCACGGTGTTCTTCGTTTCATAGCCTCTGGGCACTTACTGGCAAGCTTAGCTACAATGAACAGGAGTCTATGGTGCATACCCGTTGCACTTGAACGCCTCGCGCCACCAAGTGAAAAGGAAGTCACTATTCTGATGCAAAAATAATAATGTAGCGGAGGAACACCTTTAGTATTCTCCGCTTGCGTTTTGACTTTAGTTAAACTTGAAATTACTCGTGAAACGCTTAAATATCATACTTGGTCAGGCTAATATGTTCCAAACTCCACAACCTGCACATTTTTAATGGTCGTGTAAATCCCTTTCGGTTTCGGTACTTCTAGTTTTAATGTAGCTCGAGTTGTGTTTAAAATAATGCTATGCGAAAAACAGGTGCTGTGTACAGATGGCAAAAAATGTAAATTGACTATCTTGAAAAAATATTATAAGATCCAAATCGTACCCTTTTACTGCAAATAAATTGATTTTTAAGTCCGTATCTAATTACACCCAAACTTAAGCAAATGTTTAAATTATTAAATTAAAGTACATTTAAATTGAATAGACCGGTCATGAATTTCCTGCGTGAAAACCGGCAAAAATTATTATGTATCCTTATAAGTTGCACAAGGGCTATAATTTATAATTTTCTCCCGCGCTACTCATACCATAATAGATAATGGTTTTTCTAGACACGACACCAACTTTATTGACCACAGCCCAAAAATATGTAGAGTATGTATAAAATATGTAGAGTACAGAAACGAAATTGTCATTTACTTGATAGGTATTGTTTTCATGCCGACGGTACGCAGTAGCGAACTCTGTCGGTACACAGGTCATTTAGCGCTTGTAAAATTCAAATTAGCCCAACTTCTCCAGTCTTTGGGCTGCCGTTACCGTGAATGTAATTATGATAAGACCTTACTGTGTGGTTTACTCTGTGTTTTGCTGTTTAAATGCCACTTACGGATTTGATTATTTTATTACGTACTGCCTTGGCAGTCTAGCGCTAAAATAGTCTAGAATTTGATTCTTTAATAGGCTTTACTATATAGACTGGGCAATGGATAAAAATGTTTTAGCAGCTACAAGTATAATGGCGGTAATAGACCTCGTGCATTGGACAGCACGTTAAGCCTTTAGTATTATGCCTTCTTCTCCGATCGTAGCGAGTTGTCGTTTCTCCGGATTTCGAAAGTGAAGCATCAGTATTTACGGATTACAAAGGCTTAGTGTGCTTCCGGATACCCGGAATGCATCAGCTCTCCTTTGTAACTCGCGAGTCGCGACTGTTACTGAATCACTGCTAGAAACATCTGATTGTTACTGGAACTCATACTTAGACGTAAGTACTGCAAGCCAATAAAATTTACTATTTGTTGATAATGTTCCGACCACATTTGAAACAGTATTCGTCAAAAGATCGGATTCGGAAACATCGAATGAACGTTGTACAAGACTAAATGTCAAATTAGAATCTATTTGTCAGAAAGTTTCCGCATCCGACTGGAAATGGCCCTACAGGTTGAAAGAACGTGTTATAAATTTATTGGTTTATATAAACGGTGTTAGCTTGCATTTGTTTTCGGAAATGAGTTTACAGATAGTAACCGCGTAGGAGACAGAGTAATATTTCACAGGCCATAATAAAAAAGGTAAAATCATCCAAACCGCATGCCTATGTCTATGCCTATTATATTTTTAACATTTCAAAAAGCTAAAAGAAAGCCCACCGAAAATCCCTCTGCCAGTTCCATTAGCAGCGTGCGTTTCGTTACTACGAATCCGTGGAACCAGAATGCATTAGTACCGGATCTGATTACGTGGATCTCGTGCCACGTTTTCGAACGCGTTCCAAATTCAAGTTTTCAATTTTAAAAGTTTCGTGTTCCCGCCAAAGATCGGCTTTTATGGGCCTCAACCTCAACTCAATGTTTTGCTTGTACTTTGGACTGATGATTCTGTAGTATTATTAAGCCCTTGTAGGTGAAATCAAAGATATAGAAAACTTGCTGGACTAACTGAAACATTCGCTTCTCGTCTCTTCTAATCAACACAGAAATGCACTAAAAACTACATGGTGAATTTTCTGATTAAAGATCATGTAGGTACAACGTGCCAAAACATCCTTGTCAGGATGATGATTGTCCTTGGGATGCCCTCAGTAATTACCACCTAGTACATAGGTGTGCACCCGTGGAACTTTACATAACTTTGAGACTGCGGTTAACTGGTGAACTGACTGGGAATAGGTTCCGGGAATCTTCGGATCTTCCGCGCGTTTGGCAAACTAAACAATTTATTTTTTCATACAGGACGCTCAATAGTGGATTGTCGGCAATATTATCATAACTACACAGGTTGTGGTTCACCATCATCTGCGTCTAACAGTCCACTGCTGGACATATGCCTCGCCAATTGTTCGCAGATTTGGGGTTCATTTCTTCATCTTTATTTTTTCCCGTTCATATAAATTCATGTAGGTACCTAATTACTTTTTTTTAAAATTACAAACTCATTTTAAATTACTACTTAAGTTATACAATTTATCTACATACTCCTCCACCCCATATTATTCTTGTAAGCACTTATTAAGTCGCCTGAATTCAATATTAAACGTAATAATAAACCTTAATTTTGTCATAATTAGAAGGACATTTTGTAATTCACTGTTTTCACAAAGGGAACGCTTTGTGAAATTAAAAGAAAATGTCGTAGAAAATAGTAATTAAGTCTCTTTAGTTGTAATAAAGGTTATTAATGTGAATTAAGAATAATTACGCGGGTAATTTTTAAGTGGTGCTGTGGCCAACGGGGACGAAAACAGTTAGATAACTTGAAAATGCCAACTTTGATCTTAAACACACAGTCTTGTATTATTAAGAAAATAATAAGGTACTGTACGTAATACATTACTTATGGTAAAAAGCTAATGTTATTTACTTTGAGCAACTTTTATTTATAAGTCTTGTACAAATCTGTGCGGTAACGTTAAGAATAAAAAGCGTAATTTTTAAAACTGCAGAGTAGCTTCATCTTGACCACTTCCTTGGCTGGTTCTACCCAATCGTGGGGTTCTGGAAGATAAAGCTAGGTTATATCCGCAAATTTAACTACATGGCCAATATACCTACCTAGTTTGAGTCAATTATTATTGGGTGTGCAATAAAAACATCTATCTAAATCGTTCTCTATGGTCTTGTTTGCTTTACATGCATTGGTTCAATACAAGTATGTATGTCATTAGGTCACAAATTATCAAGGTTTCAATTTATAGGCCGGACAATTATTAATGAATCATTCATTGATTGATTGTATTGCCGACACGGTACGGACGAATAATAGAAACCATTTATTCAGTATGAATAATGTTTATTATATGCTTTTGAACGCAGTTCGTAACAATGTCTTAAAATTACAAACCGTAGTTTTATGAACTGTATTGAAGATCAGGTTAATTTTCACTACTTTGTGATTTATCATGAGATATATTGTAAGTCAAGCCAGATTCCTTATTAACCACGTGATAAAACTTCGTATTTTGAAGTACCTAAATCAGCAACGGGAAATGAACCTCTGATAAATAAACTCGTCTTTTTTACAACATCAAATAAATATTCTATAGAAAACGTCAAGTAAATTAGGTTATTAAAAAGAAGTCTATTTCATTATCACCCATTTATTAATGTTTTGTAAATTTTCGTAAGGCACTTCCCGAACAAAATTATTAAAAATCTATCAATATTAACTGTTATGCGTTTCGTTTCAAAGGACGTTAAGCTCCAAATCGCGGGAAACATTCGTCATGTTGACAACATTACGTAGCACGCACGGTCGCGGAACGAAACGCAACTGTGGCGAATCTCGTGTTACACGCCTGTACAAGGCTCTATGCGAGCTACTATGTGCAGGACTGTAAGGACGATGAGTCACTCTTAATTTTTGAGTTTTATCGGATATTGTTCGTGTGGTTTCAGGATTTAGAGTAGGATCACCCCATCTCATCTCGTGAGTGTCGTAGAAAACGACTAATAGAATATCGGTAAAAGGGCAGCAGCGTTCATTGGGTGCATATAAAACATTCTGCGGTCACCAACCAGCCTGCCAAGCGTGGTGACTAAGGCAAATCGAGGCCGATGACGACTCCGATATTGTTAAAAATATATAGGTAAGTAGGTGTCGTAATGCGTAAATTGTTTTTTCAAATACGATAACAAGACATTCATCAAAACCTGCTTTCTGGCAATTTTAAGAACACTTTTTAAATTTTCCCACGAACTCCTCATTCAAGCTGTTACCAAGAAGAGATAACATATCGACAACACCGCAGAACACACTGCAACAGTATTGTGAACTCTGAACGTGTTTTAATATTTTCCTCCTTATAATTGTGCAACAGTGTAAAGCCGGCCGGTCCATTTTAAGTTTACGACCGACCCCAGATCTCAGAACTCATTCGGACTCAACAATAGCTCGTATTTAAGCCCTCGACGGAATGAAACAGTGAGCTTCAGAAATTCAATGAGCGTGCAGAAATATTATCGACTTTATGCACTACATTATGAAGGTATACGTATAGCGAGACGATTACTGTTATACTTGATATTACATATATGTAGAATAGCCTGATCGTGCACCTGATGGTGAAGATCGCATTAATAACGCAAGACATGCCACCCTGGGCCACACATCGCCATCTAGCCCCAAACTACGCCAAAACTTGTACTATGGGTACTAGACAACTGATAAACTTACTTAGATTCTTTTTTTTGTAAATAAATATACATTTATACATAGAAAACACCCAGACCAATACAAACAGAAATGTTCATGAACACAAATGTTTGTACTGTGCAAGAATCGAACCCTTGGCTCAGAAGGCAGAGCTCACTAACAAATGAGCCATCGAGCCAGTCATTTACATTCATGATTCCGGAATGACAGCCGTAGTGCCCCCCATTAGTTACCAGCCTGTAGTCGACTAGTCGTCCACCGCTGGACTTGCAGGTCGGTTTTGTAGAACCAACATTCTGCGACAGTCTTTTCAAATACCTAAGACTTGGGAGCCTTGCTCGTCTGAAACCTCTTGCAATAAAAAAAAACTTAGGCCTGTTCCAATGACAAATTAGGCATTTTCCTTAGTCACCACACTTGGCAGGCGGCGGTAAACGCTGGTGCCCGTTTCCTGATATTCCCTTAGTCGTCTTTTACGACACTCGCGGGATGAGATCGGGTCGACCTATCATAAGAGGCATAATAATCGTTACTAATACAGTAACGATTATTACCTATGCATCTTAGACCCAGTAGCTTTTAGCTCTGATTTTTTCAATCGCCGGATAAAATACCATAATACTTAAAACCAACAAATGGTCTTGGTGCTTTGAACTTTTGTGTGCTTACACTAGTTTTTAAATGAGAGGATATAAAATATACATCACATAAAAATGGCGGAAATACCAAATAAGGATTTGTTGCGATTCAATATAAACGAAAAAGAACTGTTACATTCAACCATTACGACACCAGAAATGTAGCCAGTAATTGAATTCCCGGCAAAAAGATGGTAATTCACGCCGCATGACTATTCAATACGAGCACATAGTCGAATAAGTAACAGTGAGAGGTCTTGCTTTCACACTAGTGTTTGTTCAAACTAACTTCCTCTATTGGATTAGGTTTTTTTATTGCGTGATAGAAAAGCGGCCAGTCTGATGAATAACAGTAACCGGCATAGCCATTATGCCGCTGCTCTGAGCAAAGAGCCGTCTTTAAACCACGTTTGGTCGAAGCGATCAGTAAACCGCGGCTGGGATGGGAGGTCGTCCCGAAGTTAGCAAATCCGTGGAAAAAATGAACGCTGACAACGAACAGTTCTGGACGATATATTATCGGTACAGTAGTACGAAATCACACTGGCATAATGTTAAACAACTCCTTGAAGCACACGCCATGAAAAAGTCTGTAGAAGACGCAGAGCTCCCTAAAAAGAGATAACAACCATACTTCATATCTAAACTAATAGACCTCGCTCCTAATGTAGTTGAGCCACGTATTTTTTACAGCTAACTCAAATACATATTATGTTGGTTTATTGAGGGACGTCGCTAGTTAGTCGTCATCCTCGTCATCGGCCTACAATCGTCCACTGCTGGTCATAGCTCCCAAATACAAAGACAATTGTTATTTTTTGTACTTATTTGTACCCAGTTGACAGCTGCTGCCTGTTTCCTGATATTGTCATCTTCTACAAACCCCGCGGGAAGAAATGAGGCGCTTATATGTATTCTTTTCGTCTCTGCACGGAACATATTGTAAAGAAAATCTATTATGTGTGTACTGTGCTATTTTCTGCACTGTGGCGACGGAACACATGATTAGGGTTAGGCAGCAAATGTTGTTGTAGTTTTTGTATTCGATTCCGTCGGTGGAAGTGCTGAATCATTGCCGCGAGAACCAAATGGGACGGGAACATTTTTTTTATGTGCCGATACCGAAATTATTGTTAGGAGTAAGGAATTTGTGGATTTTTTGCTTCGCTTATACTAATTAGGTACTTGAAAGTACCAGTTGATTAACTTTTATAATAAGAAAACAAATTAACCGACCGTTGGCTATGGGTATTTGGGCTTCCTTTTTCGGCTACCATCAAAAAGGATTATATGATATAACTTGTTCATGGTGGTCGAAAAAGGCATATATAATGTTAGCTAATGCTAGAATTAAAAAAGCACTCTCCTGATCGAACTTCTGCCATTGTCAGCAATTTTTAAGGGAAAATATTACAGTGCACAAGTACTCGATGTACCTTCACACTCTTCTATTCTATTTTCTCCTACTCATAAGACGTAGGTAGTAGGTATGTACATGTATATAGGAAAATGGTACGCCAGCTTGCCTTAGAACTAGAAACGAGTCTAGGAAATATAAGTGTCAGCGGGCTATTACTTCAGCCTGCCACCGCCTCCCGACGAACATCCACGCCGATATGGTGACCATGCGTTCCAGAGATTAAAAACCGTATCCCGGACAAACAGACATTGTCCTAAAAAGGTCACAGTAACCAATTCGTTTGATTGAATCTGACTCACATGCGGATTTCTTTTTACTATTTCCGATGTGATGAGGTAACGTTTCCACAGAAGCAGGAATGAACCTGCGCGAAGCTAAAAGTAGACCAATGATATTGTTCCAATATAGTGGGGCGGAGATGACATATGTGATTTGAGCAATATCATTGATACATTTTTGGTAGCGCTAGTATTGAAACGTACCTACTCTTCGGCTTTCGCCTAAAACACAATGATATAGGTAAATCGGTCTAGTTTTCGCATATTTATCAAATGCCTATGTTGTGTAGGGTGAAACGGTACCCAATTCAACATCCCAACTGGACCTGCCCACTATTCAAAACACTACGGAAAATATTTGATTACGCACGATATCTATGTTTCCTCATTATCTAACTCGTTGTCTAGAAAGACAAAGCATAAATATATTAAAATCGCATATTTAGTATTCTGAAGATCCCGCCCCCGGATTCAAAACATTTAAATAGCCAAAAAATATTTATTATTTATTCCGAGGAGTCTTCGGCATTTTCCAAATCCTGTGTCCTATTTTATCCATTTTACAGCGGTAACTCGAGGCCACATTACACCTACCGCATAATTGCTGCAATTTGGTCGGAGCTCAGCTAGCTGGCTAACCGATACCTGCTTCTCGAAACAGATAAACAATAAGTATACCGGTATAGTACCTTAGTTACTGGGACTTGCAGATTCACATTATCGTTCGTATCCATTGTCAACCCCGTACGCAAAAAGGACGGTTTCAAGCTCGCTATTTTAACGTTATGTCTTTTATTAACTGTAAGTTATGATGACTTTGTCCGTGTGCTTTCTGGATTGAGAATAGGACCAACCCTTCTCATCATCCCCCTCCCCTCCGGACATCTGAGGCGATCAGACGTGTTAAATATTAACTCTGTATTAGTTAAAAATTGTTTTTAAATCAATAATTTAAACCAAAAATCAAGAGCGAAATAATAGGAGCTCATATTTGTGCGGGAGTCAAACGTTGGATACGCGTGAGTGAACATTACATCCTTAATACTTTCAACGTGGTCAGAGGTCTACTTAAAGTGGACGGAAAGTCAATTAGTACTAAATCGTCGCGACCGACCAACTTAAGCTGACCCCTCTCGAGTAAAGCTGTGGTGCTTGCTCCTTTAAACTTATTGAGCCCTGGTACTTCGGACGTCTCGTATCCGTCATGCCGCTGCGTCACTCCCCGCCCGCTAAAGCCGCTTGCGGGTCGCATGAGGATATAAATGTGTCCGTTCAATTGGCGGGAAAGGTTGAAACGCACGTAGAACAAAGTGTGACGGGAACAGACGAAAAGTGTTCAGCCGATGATGCACCAAATTACAATGTGACACAACGTCAAAAACGTAAGCGAACTAGTACATCAGAGACGCTATCGAATTTCATGGTAGAAGTAAAGGGTATGATATCCGACATGCAAGGTCAGCATGACACAAAAATGGAAAAATTGTACACAGCTATTGATGAAATAAGAAACCAAAACACAGAGATCAGAGCTTCTATTGAATTTTTGTCTAACAAATACGACTCCCTTATTGAACGAGTTGGTGAGATCAAAGAAGAAAATAAGAAACAACTCTGTTATATCCAGCTGCTTGAAAATAGGCTAGAAAACTTTGAAAGAAGCGCTCGGTCGACCTGCATAGAAATTAAAAATATTCCCGTTACCAAACCTGAGTCAAAGTCAAGTCTCATTGAAACTGTCGGAAAAATTGGTGAAATTCTGAAAGTAAACCTACAGCATAATGATTTCAAGGACATTTTTCGCATAAATAATAAAAGTACTGAAAACAAAACCGTAATAGTCGACTTTATTAGTGTTATCAAGAAGAATACTTTACTTAAAGGCTACAAGGACTATAATAGGGGTAGCACCAAGCTTAACACCGAGAACTTGAGAATTAGTGGCACGCCGAAACCTATCTTCATCTCAGAGAACCTCACAGCAAAAATGAAGAGACTCTTTTATCTTGCACGTGTCTTCGCGAATAGCAACGAGTATAAGTACTGCTGGTGCACAAATGGAAAGATATTTATTAGAGAAAGAGATGGCTCTCCATTCTTTTGGATAAGAGAAGAAGAAGATCTGAAAAAGTTAGTGAAATCCCAATGACTGAAAGTGTTGTTTACTCCTTGTTTGAAAGTGTTTATTACGAATATTCCTCTAAAAATATGTGTTAAGGGTCCGTTACTATTTGAGATTCTTTTGTTTTTCGACAAGCTACTTTATGCTACTTTAGATTTTAATGTTGGTTGGGGAGCCAATGCATATATACAAACTTTTTCACAGAAGTACCCGTACTTGCTATCCAAATCAAAGCGAACATATCCTAGCTATCAGATTATCTTTGTCCTTAAATGTAAAACCTGGGTGTCCTTGTGTCTGACACAGAAGTGTATAATAGGTAAAATTAACAGTCCATTTTCATTTAATGTTTCTCTCTGGTTCGTGAATTTTTGCAAGCCATGTCTGGTTCAAATATGGATGATCACCTAAGAATAACATCTGAAATTGATAACATAACTGTTGGTGAATCTCACTCTTGTTCTCCAGAAAATACCTCAAAATATATTGAAAATCCACTGCATCATCTTAAGGTATTTCATGCGAATATTAGAAGCATTGGTAACACTGCCAATTTTGGAAATCTTGAAATTGTACTCAAAAGAATAAATATCGCCATGGATTTAATTGTACTGTCGGAGTGTTGGTTACAAAAATGTTCTTATATACCTAAATTACCTGGCTATCAAGCTCATATCTCTAAGCATTGTAATCAAAACGATGGAGTAGTTGTTTACATTAAGGAAAACATAGTAGCAAGAGTTGATGAACCTAGTATAAGTGATGCAAACTGTCTGACTATAAAATTGTCAGACAGTGTAGCTATTCTCGCCATGTATCGTTCACCGTCTTGTAAAAGTATTGAACGTTTTTCCAATACTCTAGATGATGTTCTAACGTCACTTAGATCTTTCAAAACAATTGCTCTAATTGGTGATTTGAATATTAACATAGGTCAGGATACTGTAGATCTAAACTCAAATTCATATCTTAATTTGTTAGCCTCGCATTCCATGTTACCAGCTCATTTAATACCAACTCGAAATAGTAATTGCCTTGATCATGTAATACTCAAAGGCGAAAACAGCTCAGTAACTCTAGTCTTGGACTCATTGTTCACAGATCACTCTCCCCTAATATTCTCCTATAAAATGAGTGCCGGAGTTTGTCAGACGCCGTGTCGCATACTAAAGCGTATTGATATACAGGCATGTGTGGCAGCGCTTGAAACCTTAGATTTCTCTGAAATTATAAATAATCAAAATGCTGAACAAGCAGCAACTCGTTTGACTGACATTTTATCCTTAGTAATTGAAAATAATACGCGATTTATAACTATATCCAGTAGAAAAAAGATTATAAAGCCCTGGATCACGCCTGGCTTACTTCGTTGTATCCGACATAGGGATAAACTTTACCTCAAAACTAAAAAACAATCCCATAATGAATTTCTAATCATAACTTATAATCGCTACAAAAACTTTTGTAATAATCTACTAAAAAAAATCAAAAGAGAGTATGAACGGTCCGAATTTGAAAAACATAAGAAAAACCCAAAAGAATTGTGGAAAGTTATTAAAAAAGTTTCTAACCTAAACCAACGGGCTTCTTCCTCTGATGACCTATTGTCAGTTTCTTGTGATCCCCAAACTGCTACAAACGCAATTAATAGTTTTTTCGCCAGAATTGGTAGTGAACTTGCGTCTAAGATGAGCAATTGCTCCCAAGAAGAGGTATCCCCCACTCAATCGGTGGAGTCTGATATCTCCGAGTTGGACTCTATGGCTTTGTTGGACACTGACCATAACGAAATAGAAGGCATTATACTAGCACTTAAGCAGAACAGCGCAACTGGTTGTGACTTTATTCCAACCTCTTTAATTAAAGAAGCAAGACATATTCTAATACCGGTCCTAACTTATGTGTTTAATCTATGCCTCGCCACGGGAACTTTTCCGTCAGTGTTTAAAAAGGCCTTAGTACATCCGATTTACAAGAGTGGAGACAGATGCAGTGTCAATAACTACAGACCCATATCAGTCCTACCTGTCCTGTCAAAGATTTTAGAGAAACTGTTAAACAAAAGACTAATAAACTACTTAGACTCTAATAATCTTATTGCCCCTAATCAATATGGCTTCAGGTCTAGAAAGTCAACAGAAGATGCAGTTCTGGATTTAACCAACACAGTAGTTAACCAATTAAATAGTAAGTTAAATTCATTATGTATATTTTTAGATCTCACAAAAGCATTTGACACTGTATCTGTCCCCATCCTTCTTTCAAAACTACAACGGATTGGAGTTAGGGGCATTACTTTGGAGATTTTTAAAAACTATTTGATTGATCGATCGCAGTGTGTCACGGTCGGTAATTACACAAGTCGTCCTGAATCGATAACATACGGTGTGCCGCAGGGAAGTGTCCTCGGCCCAACTCTGTTTCTGATATATATAAATGACCTGTGTCGTCTAAGGTTACCAAATAGTAAAATTGTAACATATGCAGACGACACAGCGATTGTGATTTATGGCCAGAGCTGGGAGGAGGCGCGTTCCTATGCGGAATCAGCATTGCGTCAGGTTGGGGTGTGGTTAACACGAAATTTGCTTACGTTGAATCTGAATAAAACAAAATTTATCACATTCGCTCCTAAACTCGCGTCTCAGCCTGACTCATCATTTACAATATCGGCTCACAATTGTGGTACGCTCCCTTGTGCCTGCCCGAGTATATCACGTACACACAGTATTAAGTATCTTGGTGTCATTGTCGATAGTGTTATGTCTTGGAGCGAACACATAAAGTGTCTAACTTCGAGAATACGTAAACTCATTTTTGTCTTTAGTAAATTAAGAACCGGTGCTGACTTGACCACTCTGAGAACTGCTTATTTTGCCCTAGCTCAATCAGTTATTTCTTATTGCATCACTGTCTGGGGTGGAACTGGGAAAACTAACCTACTACAACTCGAAAGAGCACAGAGGGCAGTCCTCAAAGTTATGGCATACAAACCTATCAGATATCCGACTACTCTCATTTATGGTTTCTGGGAAGTATTGTCTGTACGGAAATTGTTTATTTTGAACACAGTCCTTCGTAAACATAAAACCCTTACTTATGATCCTAGCCTCTTCGTCACGAAGCGAAGGAAAGACAGAATATGTAGTACAGTGGGATATAGGCTTGTGCTGGCGAAACATCATTATAGCTTCTTGGCTCCTCTTTTATATAATAAAATAAATAAGGAATTAGATATATACGGGGTTACTTTATACAAATGTAAAATAATTTTAAGCGAATGGCTAATAAACCTAGATTACGATAGTGTGGAAGCCATTATGAAGTAGTGGCTTCCAAACTATTGTAACTTTTCTACTTATAAAAATAGTTAGTTTTAATTTATGTAATCTTGTGTCTGAAACGCCCTGTCCCCTTTTGAGGTGGGCGCTAGCATCTGCGACACAGTCCTTGACTACTGCAGGTGTTAACGCAAACCATGTTTTTGTGAAATGCGTTTTAAGTTTCAATAAAGATTTTTATTATTTTATTTATTATTTTATTATTGATGTCGTAGAAGAGACTAACGCGCGGACGCACAGTGCCCAAAATCCTATAGGTTTCTGTGTACCCGTGCTTCCCGCAATGCATAGGAACGTTTGTAATTTCGGCCGTAAGAGAATAACACGAAATGGGCCGTTTACTTGGCTACAAATAAAACCTACTGGGGCTGCCAACCTGTGTGCCAAGCGTAGTGACTAAGACAAATCCCTCCAAATGACAATTGTCATTGGGAGAAACCTATGACCAGCCATGGACGTTTGCGGTACCCAAGTATGCTGATGAAGAAATATATAAAAAAATTTAGCCTACATAAAAGTTAACTTTTAATAAGATTTTTTTACTTTTAATTTTTAATGTGATTGTTGAATTTAACCCTTCCCCTGGCTTTAGATATAGGTAGATAGAACTTAATGGGACCCTATTCTATTATAAAGAAATTTCAACTTGTAAACCTGGTCAAAAGTTTTCACCTGAAAAGTCTATTATACAGAAGAAATGTTACAGTGTTTCAAGGGAGATCTAAATAAATGAAGACTCAAACTTAGCTGTAAAGTTAACATTTGCATGAGTCCGATCTGGTGCCCCGGGCGGCCCGGGTTGTTTTAGGTAGGAGCAGTGACAGATGAGTGGGCTGTGTGCTTGTGTGTGACTACAAAACACTTCAAAGGGTTAACCTTCTAAGAACACCAGTGTGTCAGCGCTATGACGTAATTAGGGTTAAGACGTGAAGCTAAGGGCTTGGATGGACGGTTTTATTATAATTATCATTTAATTAGGTGCCCGCTGAATGTTTAGTGTAAATAAATATCGGGCAATATCACATTTTGCTCTGAACCCAAAGTAAATAGCTTGAGCACCTTGTGTTATAGATGCAAGTGCTCAAGCCACTTGCTGCTTCATACTAAGGGAACAACGAAGATACCAAGTCGAAGTTTGTTCCGGCTGGGGATCGATGCACACCTGAATACGATTCATTAATAATGACAATTCTATAATTTTATCATTATCACTTAACTTCAGAGCACAAAGTTACACAAAAATTATCTTACAGACGAATATGTAATTATTTTTGATTTGCACTTTTTCCTTGACATAGGCGGTTGCCGTACAAATTTTTATTACGAGTCGTATAGATAAGACCAATAAGCATTGCCGAAATCGCAACATGTATCTGGGTCATAAAGGGGGAGGGGGGGCATATGCGTGCATCCTCTATGACTTATAAAATGTTTACGAGACATAACCACTTTACGGGCCGTAAGGACGGGTATGCAGAAATGTAGGAAATATACAGATATAAATATTAAGTTATGTAACTAGTAACGAACCATTCAAGAATAGAGACTTTTACAAGAAGGCATACAATTCAAGGCTCTACCTAGTGGTTGCAGATCCCATTTAAGGACAACTGAAAAGTCACGGATTTGGAATACCGGGGTTGGCCAAAAATCTTTTCTGAGTTTTCTTTTAGTAGCAGCGCTGGAGTCAGACTGTCGGCGGTGATACACCACTATGCATTGGAAAGCATTTGCCGTAGGGTCTTGTGCCTGCCTAATCCCGGTCATGTGGAATTATCGTCCCATAAAGTGACGGAAAAGAATGCGCCTGTGTTTCCGCACTTTAACATTTCTTGCTTACCTACTTGGTAGTCTTCTTGGACATTGTGCACTGGCCGAAATTCGGTCAAGCACGAGCCTAATACTGATAATATTGCTCGTTGAATATACTTCTTATATCATGGAATTTGACAGTATTGTCAGTCTAGTGGTGTGGTTGTAAACAGGAACCCAGACGAAAATGCCCTGAGCCAAGCTTAGGTACATCATCATCAGCCCACATCAGTCCACTTCTGGACATAGGCCTCCCCCAATCGCAAATCGTCACTCCATCTGGCCTGAGGGCGTCCTACACTACGTTTGCCGAGACGCGGTCTCCACTCCAGAACTCAACAGAAAAATATGTATACCTCGGGCAGCTTAGGTACACTATGTAATAAATTTATAATAATAGGTTCTGCATGCAAAATTGATTAAAGTGGTGAAATTATCTAGGTAATATTGTCGATATTTCCATAATATCGGTTACAAACGCAGGCTACATCTAAAAGCACACTAGCCCTGCTCCTGAATATACACTACAATATGTATCTATAATCCAATATTGAAATCAATGAAATGGACGCATTTACGAGAATACGAGTGCCTCTTTGTGAAATTGTATTCCCCTTTGATTTATCCGAATCCACTGTTAATCAGCCCGAATGGAAACTATTTTGATAACTTGCCTCGAAGTCAAACATGTAACGACCTACTATTCATTCACGAGAGACTGTATATTTTAATAACCATAACATTTTGTTATCGTCGAAAATATGAATATGAATAAAAATTCTAACTAAGTTTCGATTATTTGACTCTACCCGAGTTTTACCGATTTTCATATAAATTCAGCGTTGACATGAATAACCAAATTGAAGGCGCCAATGTTTAAATAAACATCATCACCAGCAGTCCACAGCTGGAGATAGGCTCTCCAATTGTTCCAGTTCCAATCGAGAGCGCTTTTGAACGTGAAAGTCGTGTTACTTTGAAAGCCTGTGGAAAAAGGGTGAGGCATGTAATTTTTAAGAGTATTAAATCTTTTAAACGCCTCTTACCGTACTACTACTACTAACTCTCGTTGCAATATTACCATTATCGTTTTTGTTCAATACAAGTAAATGCTAAAGCTAATTCAACAGTTACAATAAGGTACCTACTTTTTATGCAGGATGTTATATTGCTCTAGTTTAACCTATGTCCTTCCTGCCCTAGGGCCTACTATCTCTAAAATACAACATTTTATCGAAACTGGCCGTACTGTCGTGAAAAAGGAAAAGACAGACAGAGAGTCACTTTGGTTTTGAAGTATGATGTCGCAAATATCTTAGTCTTAAGTTCAAAGTGTTAACTTGTCCAAGGCGCTCACTGAACCTCGTTGAACCATTGTCACTCCGGGAGATGTTTTCAACAAGATATTGATCCCCGATTAGAACGTATTTGTGCCTCTCCGATATTTACCTCCCAAAGAGCAGGACATTGAGAAAATCTTGACTCATCTCGGTTACAATAGATCTTTTCTAAGGGACAAATTGAAAAGGCTGTTGATGGTATGTGGGAATATTTTAAATCGGATTTTTAAGTACCGCCGGGAGTAGCGACATGTAGAGTGACATCTGTGCACTGCTGTAGGTGTAGGTACGTTATTCCTAAGTGGAAACTTGTGGTGAGCTCCCACCATCTCAGTGGTCCCTTAAGAAACGAATCCAAAACTATGTACAAACATCGCCTTTATTTTAACTGAACCGATTTTGATTAGCGTACTTATATTAAATGACCTTTCATACAAAAACTAAATCCAAATCGCTTCATCCGTTTGAGAGTAACGTTGCCACAGACAGACAAACACGTCATACCTTCTTTTTGCGCCAAATCAAAATATTAATATAGACTTAAAACAAGCACACATGAATCGTCCATTTCAAGTACATTTACCAGGAACCTCGGCCCTACATAGTAGGATGCTCATTCATGAAATAGGTAAAGATAATAATGATATTGGCTATTTTAAAATGATCTCCGTTTACGCATATGTGTGTACAGATAATGGTGTAGGGTTGTCAATGCAGGCAGGGTATTGAATATTAAAATCAAATATTCAGTCATATATAAAAAGTATTTTTAAAGGGCTAAAAATATATTCTACAAAATTGTATACATATTATGATGCCAAATTCTATTACATTTCCCATATACATATACAATAGCGAGGGCACAATCGATGGTACATTTCAAACATCCATATCATTGCTCTCCAAATCGGTTGTTGTAAATTTAACAACTAAGTAACCTATACAAATAAATTAACTTTGACTAATTCCTTGTATGTACCTCTATAATAGGGGAAAGAATGCTAAATTCAGTTGTTAACCTATGTTAGTACTGTACCTGCATTGAACTCTTAATACATTACATGTCTCGATAGTTCGGAATATGCCCAATAGTAGCCAGTAATACACCATAAAACACTCATTACGCTAAATATTTTTCAGAGACGTAGGTGGTAGGTACAGTGGGGAATTAGACACTACACTTGTTATATTTCAATGAACTTACCACATACGTTACACATTTGTCAAAAGGAGTTTAAATCAAAACGAAGAACATTAAAATAAATTCAGTCGAATAGAGAAACTCCTTTATTCAGTTTTTTTTTAAATCTGGAAAAAGAAACAAAGCTGTGCAGACGGGACGGGACAGCCCTGTTCCAGATCGTTCCAAAATGGCGCGTCTATTGGCGAACGGGTGTTCGCTACGAGATTTTTATAACTCTTTTATGGGCAAGATGGCGGATATAATAAATGCGCGCTTAGTAGGCGACGTTTGCGCTTATCTAGTTTGGGGTTCGCTCAGGTCCTCGCGTTCGGTACAGTTATCATGCAAAAGATTAAACAAATAAGTATTACATTTACTTATAAATACGGTTTTCAAAATAGTTAAGTGATTGATTTTATGAAAACGGACTTACTTCAATGGCTCAGCCACCTAAATGGTGTCTTGGCCTTTGTTCGAAAACGAAAGTGCGCCACTGTTCCAGGTCCATCGCTGTGCACGAAGATCCGCCTCAACTCCATTGCTCCAACGATAGCTAGAGCCGTCTATTGGGAAGGGTTGTAGTATACTATACTACAACCTATAGTATACTACAACCCTCCCCCATTCTTTTAAGATGGCCTATAACCCTCGGAGCCTGTAACTTTTCGTTTCCGTTATATTCGGGTTAATGATGATTTCCAGCTTTTTCAAAAATCAACGAAATAAAGACTTTTAAACATAGTCCGACATACAGCTACCTTGTCTCAAGTAAGGCTTGCCCTTTCACTGTGAGCACCAGATGATGACTATGGCTACGAGTCTTAGAAAACAGACCGAGCCAATTAAGAATTTAAAACATAATTTCCTTAACTTTCATTCAATCTTCGAATTGAATCAGGAATCTTCATCTTCCATCCTATGCCGTACGCCACCGAACGTCTTTCGTATGTACCTAACTTTCCTCGTAACTTAGTCACATTGAAGCTATCAATTTTTCTCGCTTCATGTTATAATGTCGACGTGTTATTTATTTACCTATTGTGACATTTAGAACCCAAAGTGAGGTTTGAATATTTCAAATAGTATTTGGGGACTGTAATAAAGTCAACAAAAATTATTTTTTTAAAAAAAATTAAACCGACTTCGAAAAAAACACAAACGACCAAAACTAAAAAGCGATAAATAACGTAAGTAATTCCATCCTTAATAAATAATTATTTAAATATTACAATTATCACTTATTTTTGAAGTCGGTGCCAGCCTCTCGGTACCTAACGTAGACTGTTGTTGTATGACGCGCGCGGCCGGCAAACACGACAATATATTTATTTGTTTGGCACCGACTTCAAAAATAAGTGATAATTGTAATATTTAAATAATTATTTATTAAGGATGGAATTACTTACGTTATTTATCGCTTTTTAGTTTTGGTCGTTTGTGTTTTTTTCGAAGTCGGTTTAATTTTTTTTAAAAAAATAATTTTATTTCTCTATTTTTAGTTGCGTTAATGTGCTGTGAACTTGAATAAAGGCTAATTAATGTCCTTAAGAGTTTTACTTAGGAATGAAAAATGTAGCTTTAAGTCAAGTAAGGACTTTGCGATCTAGAATCAAGCAAATCACTTGTCCAAATCACCTGCCCTATTAGCCCTGCATAAGTACATACTACTACCTATTTGAATATCGACCAATGTCAGTACTGTCCCCTAACTCCTAACCGTTAAGGAGTTCTGTGGCTTCATCATCAGCACCAGATGTTGATGCCCGGAAGCATATACCTGAGTAAAATATAATTACGTAACAAAAACACCATATGAGCATACAATTTTCGGTTGTTGCCCTCAATTTCTCCAGGATCCCATCATCAGATCCTGACTTGGTGATAATGGGACCACCTCGGAAGTGTCCTCTGTCGAACTGTCGAAAAATTTTTGAAATCCATCCATAATTGACGGAAATATCGGTGAACAAACATAAAAAAAAATAAAAAAAAAAAATATTATACATACAGACGAATTGAGAACCTCCTCCTTTTTCGAAGTCGGTTAAAAAAGAAAGGGGTATTAATTTTACGATAAGATCTCGTCCTGTCGTTTTAACAAATGAGTATCAAAGGTCAAGCCGTTTAAACTTTATTGACTTTCCAAAATTGATACGAGTATTGGCGTATCAGCGGCTTGGTAATGTCACCGCTTGCAAATGTCAGCGCGCGCGCAGAAAAGTGGAGCGATTTCACTGTTATGAATGCGCCTGAGTGTAGGCTTAATTGCACATCATTATAAATAAAACACGTATAAATAAATACACCGAGCTATGCAAATTGAGTCAATTGTCCGTGTGGTTTACGGATTGATAATTAGGACCACCCCATCCCCGCATCTCAGCCCGTGAGCGCCATAGAAGACGACTAAAGGAATATCAGGAAACGGGCAGCCTTTACCTGAGCACTGATAAAAATCTAGTGCGGTCCCCAACCCGCCTGCCGCGTGGTCACAACGGCAAATCCCCTCAAACGATAAATAGGGGAAGCCTATGTTCAGAAGTGAACGTCTTCAAGCTGATAATGATGATGATGCAAGTACTTTGTCCTTACTTATTTTTTACCTGTAACTTTAACAAGATACATACACGATATGAGATCCTTATGAGCCGTGAACTAGCATATCAGTTGCCAAGAAACTGGCTCAGGAGGTTACTTTCCCACGCCACAGCGACTATGACTCCTCGTTCACTTAAGAACGTAGAGACTCTCGTCACATGTTATGCTATTTTATTTATAATCTTCTTATTATGGTGCTTCTTTCATTAATGAGCGTAGGATCAAAAAAAAGTCTATTTATATCAGTGCGAACGTGTACATCAGTGTAAAACACGTAAATGCCATGTATGAGACAATGAGACAACATCACATGTATTGTTCAGATCCTAAAGTAACTTAGGCACTGTATTATGGGTATTGGAACAACGAAGGTAAAACAAATGTATATTTAAATACAATTATAAACACTTGAGACACGGAACAAACACAAATGTTTGTCCCGGGTGGGGATCAAAACCACGACCCTTGGTTCTGAAGGCAAGGGTTACTGCCAATTGAGCCACCTGCACGGGGCCAGTCAACAGTCAGAGTATTTTTTACGGAAACAGAAACATCGACATTACTCTATCGACACCAAAAACATCGACATTACTCTATCGACACTGCCCCACCCGCGTCACTCGAGTTGTAACTGAACCCTGGCTACACAAAAAGAATTAAGTGACACAGTAAAAGGGGTCGTAGGGCGCTGCAGTGGAGGGCCCTTCAAATTATACAGGTGAAACGGTAGGGCGGCGCCCGCGCGGCGTCGATAGCTAGGTTGCGTTGATGTCGGGTGACGTCACGTACCCAACTAGCCTAAACCTTAGGGTATTTTGTGGGGTTTACCTGTAAATGTGCCTGCATAAACGTGCATTATGCCAACATACACTCTGTTTTGTACCTGTGTTGTGCAAATGTACAGGCAAACCTGTCAGGTAACCCCTAACGTGTATGGCTTTAGGCACATGACGTGAATTCCGTTTGCTACAGGAGAAAATTTTGTGACAGTAATGTCGAAAAACGCACTAGAAAGTCACCAAAAATGGATCATACGACATAAATATTATTTATTTACGAAATCCTGCAGTTGATAAAAGCAATGATGTCATTATGTCATCTAATAAGAACGATCAACCATTCCCAGACACCGGTAAAATCAGCAAAATCAACTTTATCGATAAAGTGCATTTCAAAGTAAAAAAAGACTACTATCTCTTTCTAAAAATGGAATGTTTTCTGGTTCTAAACTATTGATCACTTTTCGAAAGTAATGTAATTATTTTTTAATAAAATAATTAAATATAACCAAACAACCATTATTTACCTAATTGACTACAATAAAGCTTAAAATACTTGTTATTTATTTTTGGACAAATAAATAAATAGACATTCCTATTGTTTTGCTGGCTATGAAGGGAATAATATGTTTTTATTTATTTGTGCAAGTTATTTGTTTCCCAGAGATAAAAAAGTAACAGATTACTTGGAAAATAATGCATTCACAATTCACAACAACAATGTCTGTGATAAAAATTGGCTCCTAAGAACTCGAGCAGTGTTATTAGGGCCAAATGCTTCGGTGAAAGATCCACAGTTGAATATTTAAAGGAAATTGTACGTGAGACAAACTTGCGTTTAATTTAAATGTTAAAATTCAAGCGGTTTCCCCGGAAGGGCGCCAAGGGTTAAACGAAGGTTGGCCGATTTGAATTTTGAGAACGGTGCGAGGAGGTGACCGAACCGACACTGATTGTAAAAGTTTTGGCTATTTAGATGCGCACTTCATGTTTGCTCCTGTGCTCATAACGTATTACTGCTTAGAGAACATCGTGTCAACATTAAAAAATTAATGATGGAAAAAATATAAGGAATGCTTTATGAAATCATAATCAATAAATTGTCGTTTAGTGCAACGAACGCATTACACGAGGAGTTAAACTAAAAAGACGAAGACTAAAAATACGGAACCTAGATGTTGGTCCAACTAGTTAAACAATTGACGTTCTAGGTTGGTTTCCTAAGATAGGTATTTTAGATAAGTCGTGTCAAAGATTGAAGCATTAATAAGCCATCATTAGAGCCTCATCATAACTACAACTTATTGGACAACATTTATTATTTTAGTATCGATAAAGTGACCATACAGCATCCCTACCCCACTCGACTTCTGGAGCTTGAGCAAGACTTTTTTCTGCTTGCGCCGCTTAAAAAAAGAAAAAGGTTACGAGGTCGCCGCGTTTTTGGGTAAACGTCTGTGGCGTGAAATTTCGCGCGCTTTCCTGTGTCAGAGTGACAGGAAGTGTCAAAGAGTTTGACTTTAATTTACTGTTTGATGTTTTACGGCGAGTAGCGAATATGTACTTGTTTTTAAAGATTTTTTATTAATTTCGTTGACAGATGTCATAACTGTTGACTAATTGAACATTAACGTTACAAATACCATTTTAGCGGTATATGGTTGGATCAACTCTGAAAACGAACTGCCTACCTATGTTTTTTAAACTGTCTATTTCTAGGGATCATATTAATTATGATGCATTCTCGCCCGTTTTCGGCTACGGCCGCCACATCACATTCGTGATGTTATTAACGCCATCATCTGGTACTACAAGATAAAACATTTTTTTTTAAAAAGATTGGATCTTTTACTTGTTCAACAATCTATAAAAGAAACAAAACAGCAGAAAAGACATTCATCATCAACGTCAACCTGCAAACGTCCATTGCTGGACATAGGTCGCCCAATGACAATTGTAATTTAGGGGGGATTTGCCCCAGTCACCAGGTTTGGTGACCGCAGTAGGTTTTATTTGTACCCAGGTAAACACTGCCGCCCTTTTCTTGATGTAACCTTAGTCGTCTTCTACGACACCCACAGGATGAGATGGGGTGGTCCTATTCTAAATCCAGAAACATTAGGGGGCAATCGGAGAATATCATCTCCGATTGCCCCCATGGCTCATACCTACCATCAATTTGACTGGCTCGGTGACTCAATTGGTACCCCTGCCTTATGAACCAAAGGTCGGTGTTCGATTTCCACCCACAAACATTTGTGTGATGAACTTGTGTTTGTTCCGTGTCTGGGTGTTTATATTTATGTTTAAGTATTTATTTGTGGTACCTTCGTTGTTCTGATACCCATAACACAAGTGCTTAAGCTACTTACTTTGGGATTGGAGCAATGTATATGATGTTGTCTCATATTTATTTACCATGCTAATGTCCTCTCAACCGTACGCGCCTGTCGCCGAGACTTCTAGCGACGCGCCTCAACTACCTATTGTCATCTAATCAGGACATTCCGGCGTGTATTGATAGACTACGCCGGGGACACGATTACGGTTCCGTAACCGAACGCTCGAGCCGTGGGCGATGGCAAACGAGCCATTGTCGTGGACGTGAGCTCACCTCATCGTGGTTGTGGACCTTGGGCTGCTGAGATCATATCCATTCAATGTTAAACTTCGTTTTCATTTGTATTGACGCTAAGTGCTTAATTCAATTCTATGTGAAGAAAGCTTTTTATTTTTTTAATAGTAGCTCCGCTTAGTTCGTTTACGCTTTACGTTACTTGATGAAGCGAAATCAAGACCCAAGTCGCTGCGGCAACGGATAAGTAAGGAATTGGTTGGAAATGGTTTTTTTTGACTACGGGAAACATCCGACTATCTAGAAGAGGCAAATATATTTTTCCTTGAATACGACCTGACGCCTGCCTGCGTTTCTGGTCTATTTTGATATTCGTTTCTACCGGGTTTTTCCTGCTTTCCATCAGGCGGAGGGAAGCCACTATGCTGAGCCAATATCAATAAAACACGTCTTGATCCGTCCAAATAATCAGTTCCATTCTTGATCATGCCATACGGGACCCCCTCTATAGGCCGTACTCACTTTTGTCATAAGTATTACGAATAATGGTAATATGATACGGGCCTTATAAATGATTGAAGTTAAGGAACGTTTGTCACGCCTATTTAAAGATGGGTGATCATGATCACAATACGATTGAAATGAGGGTGTAAAATAGGTGCCCTTGTACAAGTACATATCTAATATTATATAGAGCTTGCCGCCTCTAAAGCCTGACTACTACTCGGATACCAAAATCCGTCAAAACCATTAAAGACCAGAAACACCTCAAGTGCCAACCTGTTTGTTTACAAAAGTTTATCATCTCAAACAAAAAAAAAGGTCGTGTAGAAAAAATTATGCTCCCAAAAACCCAGCCTGGGAACAGGTGCATCTTAAATACTAAGATACACACCACAAATTTAAACTTTACTACTGGAGAATAAGAGATATTTTGCTTTGCACCTGTACGTTTCAAGATTTGTCTGTTAAGGCGCGCCCATTAATAAAACGCGGTCATCCTTTCTGCAACTTTTATTTTTTCATATTTTTTGTAGGCTTCTGTAGTTAGGAGAGTTCGATATAGCCGATCCTGTTTGTAGGTTACTTTTACAAGAGGTATTCAGCTTAACCTTAAATAGTAGGCCACATGATGACTTAACATCAGGCATGCGTGATTGTGGTGAAATGTTTTCTAAGAAATAAATAAAAATAATTACATACCATCTGGTAACCGCGACTTCCTCCGCTTTCATAAGTCATTTCTACGGCTGTTACAGTTCTGCTGGCTGCTATTGAATAACTTTCAGACAGAAAAAACCTAATCTTTTTGGTCTTACTCAGGATCCTTGGAATAAGGTTACACTAGCAACCACTAAACATAAGATTATAAATTGGAAAAAGTAGCATATAGACCAGTTCAACGAGTGTTACAAAAACAACATCAGTTAAGCAATATCTCGCAGTTTAAAGATGAAAGCGCCAACGCCGGCCATCTTCTCAGAACCGTGTTTACGTTACAACAGTCCCACATCAAAGGCCCAAACGTATACACGATAGGGACCGAGTTCAAATATCGTATTAACTGGATGAGCCCTTAATATTATAAATAAATTGTACTCGAAATATTCGCATTATGCGCATACCCGTATTAATCTTATGAACGCTGATGCGTCCCTGTGTGGTGTTATGGCTTTCCATCCGACCCGAATATGGTATGGTATATTATGCTTTTCCTTCTTTGAGTATCTATCTCACTTTAACGCTTGATTTCCTCCTACGCTCACGTCTGTCGAGCGTACGAATTTAAACTAGTTCTATGATCACTAAACTTGTACTCGTATATTCGAATGCTCGTTGTCAGGAGCCGTCGTCGCCGTGGAAGGAAATCCAGTTTAAAAAGAGTTGTTGTCTAAGATCACTTCTATCTATTTTTATTAAGATGGGTTAATTTAAATTTAATGGCTATAAAATACTCGAACAGGCAGGCTCTAAGGATGCTGGAAACATCAAACTAAGGATTAAAAATAAAATTAGGACGTTTGACTTTGTTCAGCAGGGTAGCGAACCTTTTGGATCTTCCGCTTACTATGCATTCTACCCTTTAACGGACCATGGCCACTATGTTACCACAAACATTTTAATATTATACGCTTGAAATATAACCAATTAGACAGAACCAATATTTTGTTTACAATTCGGTTTCCCGATAAATGGTTCAAGTCAGACTTTCGAGTGTAAGCAGTTTAATATTTCCATTTGTGTGTATAGGAACGGACAGAACGAAACTTGAACAAAGATCAAATAGCACCGCTTCAGCTCGACCCACTCCGTCAGCTAAATGATTTATGTTGTCCGCCATTTTGTTTTATTTTCACCATTCCCGCCCTTTCGTGTAACGGCCCCTTTCATCGTGGCCGCCATAGCTTTTTTTTTTAATTCCTTGGCCTCTGGTTTCTCTTTTTTGAGTTACTGGGTCCGTTTGTCTTTTTATAAAAGGCATAGTTTACGCGACATACAAAGGTGTTTAAAAGCTTTGGCAGCGCGGTGGTGATACGCGACTTGAGGCGGTTGAAGTACTCGTAGATCTACGGAGATATTATGCTAAATGCTTATGTTTATTAGTTCCATTTAAACCACTACATTATGTATTTACATGGAAAATTCTCTGTTCAGGCCCGACATTTATATATAACCTGACGGACACGAAGTTCAAAGTAGACATGCTGACTACTGCTCGGCTGACAAGCTAAGCGTCCATTTACTTTACACGTTTATAAACCCACGTCATTTCTGTCAGAATCTATAACATCCTACTATATAGGTATCTACTGAATAGATTTTAATCAAAAAGACTACATGGAATAGATTACACTTTACTGTAACATAGGTTATACATCAGATTAATAAATACATTTAGGGCGCTCGGCCACGGCGACTTTTAGCATCGATGCAGTCGCAGGTTTTTGATTCATCTCCCTGGGTACGCCCATGCGGGCCAACATGGCAGGAATCAATGGTCCCTTTCTCATAAGGGGATGGCCTTCAGTCATATTAATTCATCGACACATACAGGATGACCAGACGTCCTAAGGCGTCACACGTTCGAATGCTGTACGACTATGCGTAATTTATACTTTACTGCTGCAGCTTATAAACTGTGACCGTGTGCCATAATATTATTTTCTACCTCTATGAAACATCCTCTCAGGTTTATTTACACAAACAAGTCCTTTTCACAATAAAATTATCCATTTCACATTTTGAGAGTAACCCTTTAGTAAGTATAATAAAAGAAAATTCGACAACTGCCCTTATAATAATAAACTGAAAACCATACCAACTGCCTCTGCAGGCTCTAGAGCGAATACCATCGCATTTTGAACCTTAACTCTACTTCAATACGGGATGCGGCTCTGTTTGGAAAGAATAGTCCGGATAGACGCATTATCCCATAATAAACCGTATTCTTAGAATATCAGGTTACATTCGCCCGTTGTGTCGTGTAAAAGCTTTGCTAATGACGCCCAGCCCAGGGGACAGAGTTTGTTTGTTCCCGACAACGGAATATATGCGTATTCAGTCTAGTCTACAACATTCGTTCAGTTTCTCAGCTGGTACCATGGCATTTTAGCCTGGCAGGCGACCACCGTACACTCCACGTAACCCATGAATCGCTTTTCGGGACAGGATGAAGAGAAGGGTGGAGATGGGTGTCTTGACATCTCATGGATCAATTCTCGGGACTGGGTCCTTCGCGAGGCCTACCGTCTTCTGCCAGGCGGCATAAAGGCAGCGTTAGGCTGCGAAAGACGCGCCTGCTCTATGTCCTCGGGCCGCGCGTCGCCGGACAAAGGACGTACAAAAATGCCATTTGACATAGCGATTGTCATTGTTCAATCTGTTTTCTCACTCAAAACTCCAAGCACGTCAGTTATTGTCTACTTCATTGTCATATACTTGGCAGAGTGATCGTGGTCGTCACATCAGGGCCAGCCAACGCCGGTTAATATAACAAATCAATTAGCCAGCTATTGCACTATCCACTCCCTGTCCCCTCGACTACAACACAAGAGCACTAATGCAGAAGACTGCACTCCACGTTTTGGTTCCATCACAAGGTTAATTAATTATTTCTGTGAAGAACAAATACGCAACGTCGGGCGGGATATTTTTCTAAGCGGACCTCCATCTTGCGTCGCCATTTTGATATGACGGATCGCCATTTTGTCGTACAACGTCAAAGGATATGAATCAAGGGATTTCTCTGCGTGGAATGTGACAGATTATGAGCTAGTTAATGTGCTGTCATTTTTTATCTTACAGGCTCGGAATATTCCGAAAGCCACCAAGTTGCTGTTTCGTAACACGAGTACTTTAGAATACGTATATCAATATCGACTCTTAGTCAGCAGTATAACTGGCTAATTACATCTAGCCGAAAAGTGTAACTTTTATTCATGATAAAAAAAGGTTGATTGATCATATCCTGATTACTAATATATATACGTTCAATAGATGCAGTCAATATTAATGATCTGATACATACTGTTTATGGGACTAAGGCAACGAGCTCGGGAGCTTGAGTGAGCCTCAGATCGTTTATCGTTTAGGAACCATCCCGCACTCGGGTCACAGACTCAATGAATATGGGTCCTGCAAGCGACATGACGTGCCCATTACCACTTCACCGATTAGATTCTTCCAGCCATGCCGGATATTTTGGTCCTAATTCATTTTCGTTTTGTTTCAGACCCTGAACCCGTCGAATGACTTCAAAGGGAACCTTCGCAAATCAAAGGACTTCAGTTAAATTAAAATCACCCAACATACCGGGATTATGTGATAGCGAGTGCGCAGTGTAGTGTCTAGTTGCCGTAGTCGCCATTTAGTTACGATGGCAGCCCTCCTGCGCGCGTGCCGGCTCCGGCTGAGCGGCTTGGTGACCCGGGCTGCGCTGCTGCTGACATTGGCAGTTTATTCTTCTTATGGTAAGTTTTTAATTTGCAACTAATAGGCGTGACGACAGTATCAAATAATATAAGATTTGATGACTTTGGGAAAAAATACATATTAAAAGGATTTAAATCGTTGATTTAATTTTCATAAGAAAATTAAGATTAACAAGATTTTCAATAAATGAAAATTATAAAATACAGCAATCGGCCATTCTGATTGAAACACCAATCACAGCGCAAAACGTCACGATTTGGTAATAGTGATGGGTCGTAACAGGTAAAATTTAATACTTGTTATCTTAAAATAACAGTTCCAAATATCTGTTCTGAAATAACACCTGCTATTCTTTGATTTAACTTTATCTGATTTGTACACAATATTATTATTAACACGTATTGTTGGCTGGAGCTTCCTCCTTCATTAATAGTTGTGGTGCTTTCAGTAGCTACGCGATGTATTATTCTCTGAAATTTTATTTTAAAAAAAACGACAAAGTTTGTTTATGTTGTTGGTAATGATATGTTAAATGTAGGTGTTAATATGTCCAAAAACAATAAATTACTTCGTAGTAACAGTTCTCAATGTTCCATAGATAAATATCTGTTATGCGTATCTGTTACGATAAATACACCTCACCGCTATTCGGTAAACATGCTGTCACCTGTCAGTCCTGTCATTGTGTTTTGTTGTTATGAATGTTATGTTACGCATTTCATTGGTTTTTTATTGGTTTACGTAACATTTTACGTTTAAAACCTACCAGAACATGATAATTGTTAACATACTTAGATCAAAGTGGTCTTCACAGAAATAAAGTGGTGCATTCGTGCTTACTTCGTTCGGGTTGCGCCGTGCGAGCTTTAACCTTTGATGTCTTATTAATCTCTTACAAGGGACATGTACAAAAACCTTGTCGGGTGTTTTTATTAACGTGTTTTTACACTGCATACCACTTATAACATCTATTATTCATTTCTTACACGATACACGAAACTAAACAATGTTTGTTTACATTGCCCTTAGACGCGTATTTGACAAATTTGACGTCTACTATATGGTGACGTCAGACCCGACGCCATGACACTGCGAGCTGTTTTTGAGCCACATTGAAAAAATATTAGAAAATTAGCTTTAATCTTCGTTAAATTTGGAGTTTTTATAAAAATAAAGGTTTTTTCGTAATCAGTAAATGTGTACCCTCTTTACGGAAGAGGATTTCAAAATCATTCGTCATGCCTATTCCAATATCTATCGCAATCGTTTAAAAGAGCTGGTTAGGGTTGGGCCGGCATGGCGGTGGCAACTGACAGGAGTGACAGGTAACTTCACTTGGGCTTCTCTTTCGCTTTCCATCAGGCCATCACTTTCCGTAGGGAAGCCATTATGTCGAGATACTACAATTTTTTTTTTACTTCTTAAGAGTTGTTTGAGTGAGCCCAACGAATGAATAAACCGATACTGATATAAGTTTAATATGTAGTATTGTAATGCAACATTGCTATTTGTTGATTTGTTTTAAAGATACAAGAAATTCTGAATTTTACATATTTTTAATTCTTACTCCTCTCACTGCGATTTTCTCTCATTATGGACAGAATTTTATATTGATCTATCTATGAGCATGAGGCATGAATGGCGCGATGAAGTGTTCCTGCTTTTGCATTTGAACGTGACTTGCGATATAACCACCTGGTTTCTTACTCAAACTACAGAAATGTCTAAATATGTAGAAGTAAAACTCAGTAAGTTCTATTTTTTGGCTCTCGATTCCAACGTGTCGAACTTTACCCACTGTTTGTGTTTTATACACTGTCCGAAGATACGTACAACAAGCGTATGTCGGCGATGGTAGACCATTGGATAAGCATCTTGGATGGCCTCCATTTCCATGGATGGTGAGATAAACGACCATACTGGGTAATTCGGAAATCTCAATTGCACAGGTATGCCTTCATCTCGGATTACTAAATATAAAACAAAATATTTATAAAACAACAAAGCTTATTCTTTTTCAAAAATCTCGTCCAAAATCCTATTATGAGTTTAAGCCCTCTACAATGATGAACAGACGGATTAACAGAGTTTATTTTTACTCTGTTTGAGTCTTTATGTTAATTAAATCATAGATTCTTGTCTTTTGAAAATTTTTATCCAATCTATGATCATGAAATTATGGAGCTGTTTTTTAAAAATCGGCCCGTTACCTTGAGATTTGTTCCCCGGCTTCTGTCGTAAAAATCATTTCAAACGACGTCAGGCGACAACTTATCCAGTGTGTCTTAATCCTAAAGAGGTATCTTACTGTTTTGGGATTTTGATACAACGACGATGTCATAAATACGTAACATCCAGACACAAAACAAACGCAAATGTTAACGAGAAGAACATTTGGGACTAAAACCCAAGACCCTGACTCAAGAGCATAGTGCTAAATGAGGCATTCGACCCAGTTAAGAGCAATACATGTTTAACGTTCCCTTCGAAAATATATTATAGGTATACATATATTCGAAATAAACTCTCGTCGTTATTTAAGGAAATGTCAGGCATAACTTTTAATTCTCGCTGGCTAATAATTTCGCAATTTATATGTAACCGCCTAGCTTTAAGTTATTGGAAATAATAAATTAAAAAGGAAAATACTTTCCTTACTAAGCAATATGTACACGCGATACGGCAATCTGTTATAAATACTTAATAACTGATGTGAATACCGCGGCCGCGGATTGTGGTCAATGAAAATTAGTTTGCAATCATTAAGGCGGCTGAGTCTATAGTTTTTGCTTGCATAAACATAATGTTGGATAAGTCCATAAAGTTTTTCTTTGAGTAGAGATGTTTGAACTTAGACGAATGGTAGTTGTATGCCGTGTGATTAATCGTGCGTGTGGTTTTCGGATTTAGAATAGGACCACCCCATCTCATCCTATGGGTGCCGTAGAAAACGACTAAGGGAATATCAGAAAACGGGTAGCAGCGTTTACCTGGGCACGAATAAAAGCTACTACAGTAACTAATTCGCCTGCCCAGCGTGGCGATTATGGGAATATCCTCCAGATGTTTGCCGTAGCCGTGGCAGAGAACCAAAATCACCGACATAGCTCAACGGATTAGTAAGCTGAAGTGGCTGAGGGCTGGCCATATTAGCCGCAGAACCGATAACCGTTGGGGTAAACGAGTTCTGGAGTGGAGACCGCGTACCGGAAAACGTAGCGTAGGACGCCCTCAGGCCAGGTGGAGTGACGATTTGCACAGGACGGCTGGCAAATGCTGGATGCGAGAGGCCCATAATCGATATCAAGGTGACGAACATTAGGAGAGGCCTATGTCCAGCAGTGGACTGCAATAGGCTGATGATGATGATGGCAGTAACCAAACCCGCCTGCCAAACATAGTTACTAAGGCATATCATCTCACTCATAGGTACTTTGGGCCATGCATGCAGACCGGTTACGTACAAGAGTGTGCCCTCATCATCACTGACGCCTGCCTAAGCAATTTCTAGACAGGAAAAAGCAACGCTTAAGCCAGCTCGGAACGTCGCCAGCTAGATTGCGGTCGTAAATTAAACATTAATTAGATTTTAATTAACTAAATTCAGGTCTAAAACATTACAAGCTCTATGGGTCTGATAATGCATTTTAGATGAGACGACAGCTTCGTAAAAAGTAAAAGAGACTGTAAGTAGTGGACGTAAAGTTGCATTTTCATATTGTCCACGAGATGTATGAAAGGACATGTGTTGTTGTTTGGTATTAGCCACATTAGTACAATTTTGTCTGGGAATGTTTTCTGGGTAGGTAGGTACATAATAAATGTTGTGATCCAAAATTATGGCGGCTTTGCTTCTAAATGATCGCGATTCGGCTTTATCGTCGTCACCAAACAAATTGGGAAAACAAAAAACTGAAATAATGTCCTTTATATTTTCAATTAAATTGAACGTAAAAAGTTACAGCTGTAACTTAATTAGATCTACAAACCTACTCAATCAAAACTAATAAGTATTTCTTTCTAATGTTCAAGTACAAAAATAATTCAAGAGTGTTTGTTCTAGATTTGTTTAAAGAAACGCTTATTTCAGACTGAAGCTAATAGTGACTGTATAAAATATTAAGCTTTTGTAGTAGCATTAATATAATGACATCCCCTAACGGAAAGTGAAAGTGAAGCCCAAGTCGTTGCGGCAACAGACAAGTAATCATATCCGTTATTAATATGGTTACTTGTCTGTTGCCGCAACGTCTTACTAGTCAGTTGCCACTCGCCAGCGCCAGCCTCACCATCATCGTAAGGAAGCTCCTTGTTATACATCGACTGATAACGGAACTAGCGAGAAATCATTTGACGGGGGTTTCTGCGAGTGAATGTTGGTCGTCATCGTCAGTCAGGCGAGTAAACTGACATACTCAATGACATCCACGGGAAGAAAATTTCGTGTTCTTTATCAGTCACCGTACGGAATATAATGACCTAACTGTATATCCCAGGTAAACAGATTACGTCTATAGCCACTCATGTGGTCATTTGCCGACCTAATTATGTCGTATAGTGGCCGCGGCCACAACCACGCGAGGTATTGCGCGGCTCCGCGGAATGCAGCGGGTGCACTGCGAATGTGCTTTGTGCAGCCATCTGCCTCGGTCATGTGTTTGTGATACCTCTGTGTGAGGGTTAGACCAGTGATGATAGACGCAATCTGCTGGCGAGGCCAACTCCGACCCGCGAAAGTATTTAATCCGGCCCGCCGAGTGTCCATCGATATGGCTCGTCATCATCATCAGCCCGTGTCAGTCCACTGCTGGACATAGGCCTCTCCTAATGTTCGCCACTTAGGTCGATTTTGGGCTTCTCGCATCCAGCACTTGCCAGCCGTCCTGCGCAAATCGTCACTCCACCTGGCCTGACGGCGTCCTACACTACATTTGCCTAGACGCGTTCTCCACGCCAGAACTCGTTTACCCCAACGGTTATCGTTTCTGCGGCTGATGTGGCCAGTCATTTGAGCCTACTAATATGGCTCACGCATAGGAAATTATACCTTTACTTCGTCCTATGTGTTTGAACAGACTTTTTCCACAAAAATAAACTTGAAATGTTTACGCAGATGAAATTGCGAAAAAGCTTAAACAAAAACCGATTGACCGATGAACACATTTTGGCCCTCCTCTACAATTTCTTTAATTTAGAGGCCCAGTTAATCGGTTTTTCTTGGGCTAAAGCGCTTCATCGCGTAGGGTCCCACGTCGCTTAACATCAGGCGAGTTCGGGTCCAGCGCTGCCCATTAAAAGGAAGACTTCTGCCCTCCTTACAAAAAATACATTTATAAATCTTACGTCCCTTTCACCGGTGTAATCATTTAAAGCACTAAAACAAATGACATCCATTCTCAAATTAGTGCCATATAAAAAGATGGCGTCTCGTTAACGAATTTAAACTGGGGACTGTTGCTCGCCAATACGTTAAGTTAACCCCTCAAACTTGCGACTCCTGGCCGAATCTATTCTGGAGTCTGGAGGCCCAACTTACTTGTAGGGTTGAAGCTTAAATTGCTTTTAAGGTATTTTCGTTAATATTTCTAGAACGAGCAAAACTCATCTGAAGCTGCATATAAATAAATAAATAAGGTGTACCAGGTCATCATCATCATCATCCATGTTTCTGGCCTATCTACGTACTTCCCTTAAAATGACAGCCTACAATATGGTGTCATTCAGATACTAGCCTGTACACGGCACATGAAACAACAGTTCTTGTTCAAATAAATACCTAATAATTACTTACCACCCCATCTAGGTAATGGGGTGTCTCATCGTGGGTGTCTTAGAAGACGACTGAGGGAATATCAGAAAACGAGCAGCAGCGTTAACCTTGCCGCTTGCTTGCTAACGCACACCGCTGGACATATCCTGCAGTGGACCTAATGATTATAAGATACAGTGCTCTAGAAATATTAAATCTGCAAAAGAATATGTGACGTATTGCATTGCATTCATAAAAAATAAGTAATACGATTACGTAAAGCCCAGGTTGTTCCACAAGGCGCGCAAGAAGTCAGTCGCGTGACTCGTGCAGGGCGCTTGGCCGGTGTCCTTGATGGCCGCTGGAGTAGGTTGTCAGTGAGAGTACAAAGTCTAGTTATTTTTTTTTATAATCATCATCATCAACACTGCTGGACATAGTTGTTCGCCACTTAGGCCAAACATCTGTAAGGTATACCCATAATCGCCACGCTGGGCAGGCGGGTTGGCGATAGCAGGGCGTAGCTTCTCGGTGACGCTGCTGCCCGTCATCGGTCTGTGGTATTTAGCTACGCCTGCAAATGTGATTGTTATACCGCCATTAGTCGATTGGCAGCGCCAACGTTTGTTATTCGGCAGGATGCACCACGGGCAGGTGAGGTTGGCTTGGAGCGAAAAGATTATAGGCAAAAAGATTATAAATTTCTAATCATAACTGGTGGTCCACCACCACTACCTACTACAAATCCAAGGAGAGTCATCAATAAGCTATTCACTAATCCAGGCTTCCCCATCTGGTGGTATAAGTTTTATTTATGTAGAATTGCATCTAGTAGTTTGTAGCAAACATTTATCTGACCCAAAATACAAGAAAGACTTTTAGGCCACAAAAAGCGTTAAACATATCACATTTGCGTCACTAGTGAACAAATCTAAAGCACACTTATCATACAGGAAAGGATCAGAATTTCTAACTGACATTACAATTTGAAGTACTTTCCGACACCCCTGCCCGTAACCCGTTCTATTTTCAAATTCCGAACCGTACGCGATGACAGATGGCGCTCGCGTGTCACGTCTTCGCCCGTGTTGTCGCGTCCAATTTAAAAAGTTTGTTGACACTGACGTTTTCTTTTTTTAATGGCGTCAAAAGGCAAACGAGATGAAGATAAGTGGCCAGTCGTAGAGGTGATTAGGCGCTTTGATGTTAGCCCTGCTCGTTAGGAATCTTTTGAAAAGTTTTTAATTTGGACTCGAACAATCGTTTAGGAAACTAGTGGCGCCACAAATAGTCGTCACCACGTCATTGTCTCAATTGCGGTCGCAGAATTTGCCAAAGCCAAAGGTGTACATTTCGTCATCGTACGTTTATGATCCCCGATGATTTCATAAGTTCGGATTGCCATCATCCTGTGCTGAGGGAGCCAAAGCCGCCAGGTGCTCTGAGCACCCGTTGTACTCGTATGTTCCCGTTCCCCGAATGTTGAAGAGCCGCTGCAGCTTTGTTAACAGTGTTCAGCCGATTTCTCAGTCAGTCTGTGGATCGATAAATTTGCTCCACCAGGAGACTTCGTGCCGCCTGCGGGGAGCCTTCCGCGTGGCCGCAAAATTTCTTGGTCCACGTCCTTAAACAGACTCCGAATTCAGGTCGGCCGAAGTAAGGAGAACAAGTGCAGATGGAGATTTACGGACGAGTCTGATCTGGCCTGCATCAAGGCTCATCTTATATCCTGTCCGGCATGCCCTTTCTCCTGCAGTAGAGAGTAGCAGATTATGAATATAATGACTGGGGGCATCTGTCAGAAAACACTGTCTGTCGTAAATGCCCCAATCGAGAGTAATTTCTGAAATTTTTAAGCGATACAGTACAGCACTTAATATTGTAGTACTTACAATGTTCCCAAAAAATAACTCGTAGGCGTGAGCTGTCAAAATGAAAATAAACTAGTGACAAGATACAAAATATTTAGTCATTGCTTCGTTCTGGCGGCGAAGCGCGGATGGATGCGCTAGTAAAAAATATATTGATCCTACCCATGGAAGTATCAAGTACTTCGTATATGTTACTTCCATGATCCTATCATATCCATTGAGATTCATCGTTCACATTCCATTTTTAAAACGATTCACTGTCAACTGTCAAACTCGATGACAGATGGCGCTAACTGCGAGCCACGGGATAAGGCGGGATTTGTGAAAAACGCCCGCCATTTTAGTACGTTCTATATTCGAATGCGGCAGAGGCACGTTTCGGCTATTAGAAGGGAAGTAACAATTTTGAACATGGAACGGCTTGTTTGGCGTCGATCCTTTTTTTAAATATTAGGTATTCTTAATTTCTCCTTATGGCATTGTCTATTTATAAACATTTTCAGATTCTTTTTATGGTAAACGAGCGAAAAATGTTAATGCTATTACCTGCACTTACAACGTTATATCTTAAGCTATTGTCACTTTTTAGTTTTTAGTACTTTTTTAACCTCGTAAGGCCCAATGTTCTCATGTGATCCAATTCCTATTGTTTCATCTATTGTGTCTGGAAGTCTGGGCCTTACGATTTTAAGGCCTTCCTCTCGCCAACGTATCACTTTTAACTCAAAATTCATGCTGCACCTGAAGATTAAAGAAGGTAATACGCATTTAACTGACGCCATACTGCGATATTAATTTATTTTCTTTATTTCCACAGTGTTAAAGTCCTATGGTTTCTTTGTTATTCAGCGGCCGATATCCAAACAGTCTTTATGTTGCAATAAAGATCCATTATCAAACATAAATCCAAACATGCGTGAACGGCTATGCTATGAAACTCTTTGCCAGAGTCCATGTACACCGACAAATATCTTAAGTTTCAAGGCAAGGTCCCCCATCGTAGAGTGTAACATCGCTTACCATCAGGCGAGTGAGGGTGAAGCGCCTTTACTTATAAAACAAATCCATCAAAGCCTATACAAACCCTATAGAATACCGCAGCCAAATGACCTCAGGGTCGTGATCCTGCCGGTGAGTAGGGTTTCCGGAGCTCGTGGGGGTTGGGGTTGGCTCGGCATGGCGGTGGCAACTGACAGGTGACTGACCAGTTACTTGCCCGTTGTCACAGCGACTTGAGCTTCTCTTTTGCTTTCCATCAGGCGAAGGGAAGCCATTATGCCGAGCTACTATAAAAAAAAACTTGGACCCACGTGATTCTTGGATTGAAGGGAATTATTTATGAAATACGAGTATCTATTAAACTATTCCATACCCAATATAAATATAATATCATGGATTGTTTAATACATTTTTATAAGTACATGCTACCTAAAAATTCAGATAATACCTGATAGAAGTGTTTGTTTAGTCATATTTTTTTTTGTTGTGCGTTAAATAATAATAATCTGTCTACTAAAAGGTTAGCCGTCCATAAATTATGCCTGAGAATAAGATAAACCTTGTTTGATCGAAAACCAACTAATGAGTGATTTGACTACTAAAATTCATGGCGTCATAGATTTGCTTAAACCATGCAATATTTTTCAGCAAAACGTTTATTTTTAGTGATAACAAGCTGTCTTATTTCGAGTAGTACTCGTATTTTTGTTTTACTGTAATGAATAACCTTTTATTAAAATAGTAATAAAAAAATTACTGAAATAACTTCTTAAACAGAACGTCTGCCGACACATTTGAAACTTTATTACAAGGTATTAAGTTGTAAAATCAAATGATAAATGCGCATCCGCTAATGGCGGGGGACGTCTAACGTTTATGGAAATAAGTTTAAAATAAATCCTTGGAGTTTAAAATGCAGTTTAAGGAAACAGAGGTCGGAATGGAGCATCGCGGCACTTCAGACAGATAAAATTCCGATTTAGCTGCTGTTTCATAATAAATGCTTTGTCTGCGGCTTCGCTGGCAGGTGCATTTAAAAAGTAACTTTTCTGTTTTCGATTATTATCGATATTATTCTTTTTATATACATAATATATTTTAAAGATGTACGCGAGTTCGAGGATCAGCGTAAGGCTCACCTTGCTACTAAACGCGATCAGTTGAAGGCTCGTCCTTCGGCTGCCATAACTTACCATTACTATAAAAACAAGGGTGTACTTAAGCGTCGACAATGTGTACGGAGTTCCGCAGCGATGACAGGCTCCAGGAGCCATCTTCAAGCTCCGAGTCAACGACAGGGGTCAAAGTGGCCGACATGGCCGAGATCGGCCGGAGATCATCATAAAATATGTCCTTGGTTAATGGACCAAAGGTCTATAAAGTAATGACTTTACCTCTGGCAGTCTAACTAAAAAATGTTATGATATTAATTTATTTATCAAATAGGTAAGACGTGAAAGCTTAATACATACTATACAAATAAGCAAAGTAATCCTTTTACACTTGTAATAGTTGCTAGCTTCTCCCCTCAATAATTTTGTTTTCTTTACTAGTTGATTAAGTACTATGCCCGAAATAAAAGTTGTTTTTCATTACGTCTACTTAAAATGACTTGAATCAAGAACTCATCTTCAAATTAAATTAAAATTAAAGTAGTTTCGTAATCTCCATGCTGTCCTTATTCCATTGATACATCATTTAAGGCACGGCCCCATCGAATTTATGACAATCGCTCGCTTAGCTCAGACAGCTTAAGGTAAATACGAGCAACTTAAACTTAATAACTTAGCCCTGATTTATATGAGGAGTTTGCGAACAGTTTTTTTGGGATTTGTTGTGATTTATATGCTTTTAAACCACTGTACTGGAGTGATCTCCTTAAATCCGATTTTGGGTAAAAACACTTATTTATTTCTTACAAAGTTTGGCAGCGCCAGACCGAGTTACAATGATTGATGGAATATGAAATCTACGGCTTTAGCTATTTAAATGTATTTAATTAGTTGTCAAACACGATTGATTTATAGATTTGTATTGAAGCGAGTCTCCTTGTCGCCTGCATCCAGATACTAATGACACGTAGTTCTTTGCATATATCGTTATAAACCACATAGATCCATACAGTATGGGAAAGGTAGCCGTTCTGGTTTATGTGGTTTGCGGATTAACCACCCCGACTCATCCCGCGGGTGTCGTAGAAGACGACTAAGAGAGAAATTCAGGACACGGGTAGCAGGGTACAAATAAAACCTACTGTGGTCACCGACCCGCCTGCCAAGCGTGGTACCAAAAGCGGACGTTTGCAGGCTGATGATGAGCCCTTCAAACTGAACTTTTACATAATCTAAAACAACTTAGATACTATTTAAAAGACCAAACTAGTACAAGAAATATCTGTCGTAGTTCAAACCGAGCCACTAAAAAGTATCTGCAAGAAAAGCTAATTACGCCGAAGGGACAGTTGCGGCTGCAAGGACATATTTCCTTCGCCCATTTCTCAGGCGTCGTGAAAAAAGTCAATAATGGCGCGACGTTTTGGCGCGAACGCTGACAGCTCTTAATGTGCCGTAGGGTTGCCGCAGACATTATGCTGGTTAATGATCTAAAAATATTTATTTATTTAATCTTTATTGTAATACGTAGATGAAGAACTATCATTATAGATGTGTCAATATGACTATGAACAGGATAAAAAATATTTGGTAAAATAAGCACCCTATAATGATTCAGCTTTTATGGTTCTATTATGTGTTTCCAAAATGGATTTAAACACGTTAAGGTAAAATCATCATCAGTCTTAACAGTCTCAACCTTCTTAAAATTGTCTCAGCCAAATCTATTTTTTACTTGGTTGTTGTTAACAATTTTCAGACTTAACGACATTTCAATATTAATTCGTGTTTTTCGTTGTGATTTGGTATCGAACCTATTAATTAAATATCCTTGATATCATCTTCATTGTTACGTACTTCTGATAGCAGCTCTGTAACATTTTGCCACATCTTGAAATATGCATTTAAAATATAACTTTTCTTGTAGACTAATGTGTTGATGGTGTTAAAACTAACACACTAATTACATAAATAATTGACTTCTAAATTCTCGTTCCGACGCGCCAGCCCTGGCCAACGTTTTGTTGAATTTTTACCAGCCACTGAACATTTTCCAGTCTGGGGACTTTATTTATGTTTCTCGTTCGATTACATATTTTTTAGTCGGGTTTTTTAAACAAGTTAGGTAGAAATAGAGTTAGGTATAAGTCGGTCACTGGTAGCCTTAGATATAAATTTTTGTTTCGTAATACAGCATGCAAAGCCCGTCCTTTTTTAGTAGCACAGCATAATGGCATCTCTATGCCTGATGGAAAGCGAGAAAGAAGCCCAAGTCGCTGCTACAAACTGGCAAACAGTTTCACATTTTTATGACGCGGTACTTTTACTGCTCTACCTTCCCACATAAGATTTTAACTGTCTTATTCGTCTAGTGGTCTGACAACCGAGATGTTCTGGGCTCAATTCGGACCTGTTGTTTGTATTGTAAGTTTATTTTTTAGTGGTTCGGCATAATGGCTTCTCTACGCCTGATGGAAAGCGAAAGAGAAGCCCAAGTCACTGTGACAACGGGCAAGTAACTAATCTGAGTTACCTGTCAGTTGCCACCGCCATGCCGGCCCAACCCTAACCCCCCACGAGCTCCGGAAACCGGGTACTAAGGCTTTTCTATCAGTAGCAGCTCTGGAGTTAGGGAGTTGGCGGTGATACGCCCCCGCAGTAAAAGGACCTTAATGCTATTCCACTGAAGTTGAGCCGACCAGTGCCGGGTTTCGCCAATCACATGGTTCAAGCCTAACTAGGATTTCCTTCTACGCTGATGTCGGACGCTATGATTTGTTTATTGAAAGGATTATAATTTGTTCCAATGTATCATTTTCAAAAGACCTTATCATTAGATAGATTTACCATTCCGTCTTGTATCAGACGTCACCTGTATTTACCTATCTAAATGAAATTTAGTTGTTCAATGAAAATACCGCAGCGTTTATTAACAGATAACCAATGTGCCCTAATGCCTTTGCCTTGTACGGCTAATGGCACATTATCAGCCGGTGGAATAACTTATCCCGAGAAATATTATTGAATTAGAAATTTGTTCGAGAAAGTTTCTGTGTTCTCTGTCCGTGGCTGTGGAATATCTCGACGTTTGTAGTTAGAAATTTATTTGATTTAGCAAAATAATGTTTATTGAAAACCATTTGAGAGTAAGTTTACATGTTGACAGTGTCGTCGAAACGCGCTTGTGACTTGTGTTGACGTCCCTCTGTGACGAACGAATAGAGTATAATAAAAAAAAAAATTCATACAGACTTGAATCAAACACTTTTAAAACGTCCAGTACAATCGACAGTTCTACCGCGGGGTTCGGAAAGTTGCTTCTATCAAGATCTAAAACTCGTTACCTAATTAAATCTTTTATCGATATGTTGTTTTATAAATTGATAATTGATTGATAATAATTTATGAAGATGATATATTTCATTTTAAAGCCATTTAAAAATTAAAATTGTACATTGCAAGTATGGCACTATTAAGTATACCTACTAATCAAAATGATTGATGGCTATAAAAATAAAATGAAATCAAAAGTAGTACTACCAGTTTCTCCAAGAGATATCATTCAAGCATCCTTAATAGCGATCTGGTTGCTAAGCTCTACCGTCCTTTGCCGTCCTCTGCTGAATGTAAGCCTCCCCCAGAGAATGACAACCATCCAACAATCTTGGGGAGTCAACATTCACCCGCGACCATTCAATACTTTGTCAAGTCCGCACGGTTCATACTCCATCGTGTTGAGGTCGTCAGATCGTCACACACATACCTAAACGAGGCATAGGTAGGTGCAGAGTGTGGGTTGATGCGAAGATTAGGCTCACAAAGACGAAAGGACATTTTGAATTTAACCCTTTTAATGGCACAAGGTTACAAAGAGGCGTATTCGTAACATAATTTTCCGATATACTATAAACATAATTACAGGTTTCTGACGAATAGATCTACTTAGAAACTTACTTGAAGATTAAATTTTAATCATATATCTTAATTTGTAGGGGGAATAATATTATGCTGAGCGTCCAGAAGGCGCCAGTTTATTAGCCTAAATGTTAGAAAATAAATTGTTTATTAAATTAATATTGATCTCTTTTCTGTTAAAGATTTTTTGTAACCGTTGAGATAAACGAGTTTTGGAGTGGAAACTGCATCTCGCCAAACGTAGTGTAGGACGCCCTCAGGCCAGGTGGAGTGACGATCTGCGCAAGATGGCTGGCAAGTGCCAGACCTCATCTCGCTTCCAGATGTGAGAAGAAGATCGATCAAAGTGGCGAATTATTAGAGAGGCCTATGTCCAGCAGTGGACTGCGAAAGGCTGTTGACGAAGTTGATAATCTGTTGTTTCTTGTAATTTATATTGTTTTTTAAAAGAAAGAAATGGGTAATGGATTTAGCCATAATGCACAATTGTGCACATAGAAAGCTAAATCCATATCCAACTAACACATTTTTTATTACTAAAGAGGAAGCCAGACGAGTGAGCGGCTCGTTTGATGTTAACCGGTTACCGCCGTTCATAGACTCTGCAATGGGACCAGGGGCACAGCCAACCGCTGCCTACGGCGAGGAAAGAACCTCTCTTTTGACCACATCTGTTGATTTTCTAAAAATATTCGCCGTGACTTGAATAAATTAAAATTAATGTGAAATCATATTACAGCAGTCATTTTCATCTATAAAAAGGCAACAACAACTCAATAACCATTTGACAATCTAAAATTACACTGAAATTAGAATATCCACCTACCCCATTCATTACTTTCAATTAGCCGCACCAACATACCACCTTCAGTCATTAATCTCAGGGTCTATTTTTGTTTGTGCGCGGCGCAGTCGGTAAAAAAGGAGTAGTGTGTTTGGGCCGACGACGTGAGATATGGGGGCGGCGTCCACACCGCATTTGTTACGGCGCCCTTTAAACAGTCGCCGCTGTTCTGGACCCATGGAGTCGGTTCAGTACTATAATATTAATAAATATCAGACAACATCACTTACATTACTCCGATCCAAAAGTAAGTAGTTTAAGCACTTATGTTATGGATCATCGAAGGTACCACAAATATGAACACCCAGACCCTACACAAACACAAATGTTCGTCACACGAATGTGTGTCTTGGATGGGATCGAATCCATGAGCCTTTGTTCAGAAGGCAGAGGTCACTACCAATTGAGCCACCAGGCCAGTCAATATATGTATCTACACATCAAAATGCGTTCGTTCTCTTAACCCAGGGAATCACGGCTGACCCAGGTCCTAACGGGACTTGATGTTTCGGCCGGTACTTATGGATTATCCATTACTTACTACAATTGATATCATTTTTAAAGTGGGCATATACTTGGTCGCCGCTTTTAACAAAACGTCTTCAGAAATAGTATTCCTTTGTTACCAAATTTCTAATGCTAAAAAAATTCATTAACTAAAGAAATTAATTCATATCGTCATCATTACCGACGTCGCCTCCACGACAGCGCTGTGCACATCACATGCATCGCATATGGCAACGGCAAAACCGATTTGAGGAAACGCCAGTGATATATTAATAGTTCCTACTCGCTACTTCACACGTCCTGCGAGGGTGCTGCGACCTGCACTCCGTATGATAGCCGACCGGGTCGGTGAATAATTGGTGCAACAATAATTAACATCAAGTAGGCAATAGAACTGAATTGAATTACCAACAACGTTTACTTAGTGTTCATCATCTACATTCTCAGCCTATTGCATTCTACTGATGGACATAGGCGTCTCCAGTTGTTCGCCACTTTAATCAAATACCCTGAGGCTGTACCCATAAACCACACTAGGCAAGTGGATTGGCGATCGCAGGGCATAGGTTCTCACTCCAGTCACCGACGTGATATTTAGCTGCTCCTTCAATTATGATGGTTATACCGCCACCGTTCGGTTTGCCAGATCCCGTTTTGTTAATCGGGAGGATACACCTCGGGCAGGTGAGGATGGCTTGAAGCTAAAAGATGATAGGTCGCATTATATACTGCGAATGCCCAAGAAAGGATGGTGTGACGATCTGGTCTGAAGAACTGTGGAAGTTTGAGGGAGACTTTTGGCCAGCAGTAGGTCAGAATCGATTAATAAAGGAGAAGTAAGAAAAGAAGTGAGCGAATAATAATGTGCAGGGTAACGTCCTAAGCGGCCATGTAACCGGGGCTGCATATAAATAGGCGTGCACCTTCGGGGGCGGCGTCCTGTCGGGCAGGATTTACCGTCCGCGCTTGCTATGCCTCGCATTCGTTACCGCCTTCAACGATCCTTTTATCTTTAACTGGATTTTACCCGCCATTTGTTTTTTGGGGTTTTGTGCTAAGAAATTACTGTTTAGCAGGCGGAGAAGTCGCCGGCGACTTGTGTATCGGTAAATACTTTAATAGATATCACATTACCCCTGGCGGCAAGTGCTGGAGATGCGAGAAGCCCAGGATCGATCAAAGTGGCGAACATTGGGAGAGGCCTATATCCAGCTGTTTACTGACAAAAGCTGATGGTGATGACATTATCCCCGGATAGTTTCTACCCTTGGTCTTGGCTAGCTATCGTTCCACACAATAATCAGAATGAAAGGACAAATCCCCGGTTGCCACTCTCCCATAATATCGTCCGTAAGGACCCTCCCAGCAACGCCCTAAACCGAGGCTGTAGCTCCACTAGGGCACCCTTACTACTGTGTTACTTAACATTTTCTTTCCGCTCCACTGCAATCCGGTCATGATGACAAAGCCGCCTTGGATATCATGGTCAAAACAATTCCTATGTCTGCACACACCTGTGCTGGAATACACTTATATTATACCTACTATAATTATCTCTATGGAGATGGCTCATGTAGCGAAAATTCAGAGGAGATGGTATTTCAGTAACGTACATAGGATTACGTTCTTCTCGTTATTAACATGCCTATTGTTTCAGCTAATCCCCTCTGGTATCACGGGTCTTAAGACCTTAATAATAATTACAAGACGCATGGGTATTATTCCTAGAACATTAAAAATTCCTTAAGAGGTGGTATAAAGACGTAGAGCTATGTAGATGTAGACTTGGCATGTTGTTGCCGTGCTGGAATATTTTATTTTCAGATACAAACTAAAATTTAGGAAAGCATTGTTGAAAGTGAAAAGTTTCCGTCCATCTATGAATCGGTCCTTTCAACGAGATGTGGCTAGTTTGGTTTCCTTTCGCTCACTCTGAGGTGACTCTACACATAGAGATAGCACCTGTGTTTACGCACACACTGTTGTACCCTTCTTGTGTACGGTCAACAGGAATCTTCTATTTAACTCAGATCGGGAATCCAATCTTTCGATTTTCTCGACTCTATGGCCTAATTATCCGACGTCATCAATACGAGTAGGTACACAAGGTATTAAAATCACGCTTTTCTGACTCAGAAATAAGTTCTTACAAAGCCTGAATGAAGTTGTTTTAACTAGCAGAAGGTAAGCTTCGTACCAGCTAACAAACAGAGCAGTTGAAACAGTTTTAATTGCCCCGCGGAATCGGGCCCGTCCCATACAATGGCGCTCCTATCGCCCGCTAGCCCATGTCTTGATAGTTTCTAACTAGATTATAGCGACTTTGTATATTTGAGCCTTATATTTGGAGGCTTCTGGAGTTAAGGAACATTTGAAAGTAATTTAATCTATTTGATTAGTATAGTTCCGCGTTCCTAGTTGTTTAGCGATCGCCAGTATCGCCTCAATGTCTTAAATGTCTCTTACATACTTGGTTATTCCTCAAAGGTGCATGGTGCCAGGAGAAAGAGTTCCTAATATTAGCCAGATGTAGTGGTATGGTAAAATCAATCAGTGATCAAAATGGTTTGGATCATTTGGATATTATTTACATATCAACGATGACTTTTTTGTATTTTTGAACTCTATAAAAGGACAAAATATAATAATCTATCTTTGACCTATGTTTAATAGTAAAAGCGAATGTTCCTTAGTAAGTCTGCGCGCGTTCTAAGCGTTCTCAAGTCTACGCGTAATACATAATTAATTCTCGAGATTGCCTTCGCCAACCTTTAAGGGAATCCTAATGCATTATTGTAGTGTTTGCTCAAATTTCTCGAGCTCTTAAAAATTAATGCCATAATCTTCAAGAAGGTGTATCGCTTCAAACGGAATTTGCGATGGTGTATTTAATATCTCAGTTAGATATTTATGACGAAGCCCGTTTATTGTGCTACATTTTAATCCCGAGTGCTTACGAACTGAGTTAGTTTTCTTCTTAAAGTATGGAGCAAATTCGGCTTGATATTTTCATATATTTATTTTTTGGAAAAGAATACCTTGGGAGTTGGGACCTTTACCGTCTGCCTCCCCTTGGCAGTGTCAGTAGTGTGGTCTGCCTGTTATCAGTTGAAATCCCTGGTTTTCTCGCCAGAGTCGTAATTATGCAGCTGTCATGAATGTGGATGACATGATCGTGTTCGTCTTTTACTAGTATTTCAGTACTTCGTCTTACCTTGTATGTACAAAAGTGCACTGTTTTGATCATTACTGCTTGAAGTTCTCTGTTTCGTTTGATTGCGCTGCGTCGTCCTAAACCAATCATGGCCGCGGGTCAGATCGGGCGCTCTCATTCGCTGCCCCCTGGCACACATTCACATAAATTAACAAATCCAATTCGTCGAGCTATCACTTACAGGACTAAACGCACACTGTCGATTATGGCAGAGGATTCAAACGGCCTACCACGTGATTTGGCAAGGTACTCCTCGAAGCGCTCCTAAACTAAGTATTAGTCGAAGCATTTTAGTTGCGCTCACGATAGCAATTAACTAAAAGGTGCGCTTCGTGTATTGGTTTGGGTGCTCTTCGTCAAAATAGTCCGAGCACTTCGAGTAATACCTCGTTTGTAGTGTTCGCAAGTGCTGCCGGAAATCTAGGAATCTTTGATTTTCAACTTCATGAGCTAGCCTTCTTACTGTTTCCATTCAAGTTAAGAGTTTTCTATCAACTCCTAGCTATATCTTTGCCTGTAAAATCTACTTAATTATAAAGGTAAATTACGTAAACTTATCTAAAATATGAAATGTACTAGTTAGGTTGTTCCGTTTTCTCAGTAAAATAACTTAGTACTAGGTAATAATAATTCTCATGATATATCGACAGATCCGTTCTCAAGATCACAGTTTCATGTCTTGACAAACACCAACTTCGAACGTGACAAAAAGTCGCAGCGGCTGAAAAAGTCGCAGTGATTTGTCTTAAACGCGCACGCCACTTTAATCTGGACAGCGTGTTGATAGCGGGGGACGCGTCATTAGTCGCGGGCAGGGTGCTTTGTCGTTGCTTTACTGCTAATTTGGAGGGGGGATGAGGGACGCGAGGGGGGATAGTGTTGTGGTTGACACCCACCTCTATCAATGTCAAGACATTTCTGTAAATTAAGACGCCGAGATTCTTTGGGGAGCATTTGAACAAGTGGGAAATGGTCGATTTGCTTTATTGGTTTTTGTTCTCTTGATTACTTAATGGATTGCGTGTACTAAATTGTGTCCGGAATATAAATAAAAGGTTACACGGTCTACCAATGCGTGCTGAGTGAAGAATGATGAAAGTTGTAAACAATATTATTGGCAGGAACTACATCGGAACGCATGTATATTGTGCAGATGGATGCAGACACAGACTGAACAGTTTTGATTCTATCCGAGCATTTCAATCTACCTTTTTAACAAAATACGAACTACGAAAACGTGATAACGGCCAAACGGTTTCATCCAATGCTAGACGGAATAAAAAAGCGAGCACAATCATTTTTTTTTACAAATCTTTCGGATTGGACGAAGAAAAACAAAATAGCGATGAAATTCGATTCGGCCAGTTAAAAACGGCCAAGAATAATAAGCTATGAAAAAATACCATCCATTTCTGAGGGCGGGAGGTGAATTTAAATGAAGCTAATTCGTTGGATCAACTCGGAAAATATCGAGAATCGGGTATATCCTGTCACTTTTTACGCGGCCCGCTTTGTTTTTATTCCCTTGCCTTTTTATGAAAAGTTATTTAGTCAATTCTTGTTATTTTATCTGTGCTCCCTAAGCGTAAATGTGCAGGGGCGGGCATTTTTGAAAAAAAAATGTAATGCTTCGGAATTTATCGGCGTATTTGAGATAAATCTTTGTTGAACTTCATAATATTTATCGCAATCCCCAATGGCTTCGGTTTACAATTAATTTTAAACCTATTTCTTAGTAAAATTGTTAAGGTTGTGAAGGTTTTTTTTATTCCTATAACAGGACAATGCCCTGTAGAAAGTCATTAGATTTTTTATTGAACTTTCGTCTAAAAAGGCCTCTCATCGTATTATGTGCATTATACTATAAGTGTATAATCATGATCATCATCACCCTATTGCATTCCACTGCTGGACATATTCTCTGGTGGTTTCACCCATAATCTCCACGCCGCGCTGGGTAGGCGGGCGGGCCCCCAATCATTGGCCTGTGGGTTTTAGCTACACCTTTAATCGTGATGGCTATACAGCCACCAGTCGGTTGCCAGATCCTCGTTTGTTATTCGGCAGGATGCTCCACAAATAAGTGTATAATACGAAACATAATAGGCATGTACGCAGACAGACAATGCGCCCGTCTCGCCCCGGGCTGGGCGCTGCGCAATTGATTAACATCCGAACGGCGATATCACTGTTTATATAATAAAGTGTTTATTTGCCATGGGCCGGTAGGATGCCCACAATTGTAGGGGGTCAAAATAGGACACCACGGCATGTCCTCCGAAACAGGCGTGAGAAAACATTTTGATTGCAATAAAAAATGATTTTATTCTTGGACATCACAACATCTACTAACCTACACTAATATTATAAAGAGAAATGATTTTTTTATTTTTGGGTGCGGATTGGACATTGGAAGTCTACATTCACCCTGAGTAACATAGGCTATATTTATTGCTAGAAAAAAAATAGGTACCTACCCTTACTAAAACGCCAATAATGTGATCAAATAAAAGGTTTATCTGAAATACCCGAAGCGAAGCGAGGTCGGGTAGCTTGTATATAATAAACTCATATTTTTCTGCAATGTATCCGACTGTAATATGTGACTGGTCCTGTGTTTGCCCAAATAATGGCCACCCGAAGTCCGGCGCAGCGCTGACGCGAGGACACCGCAGCCCTCTGTTCCCAGGATTATTTGGGGTTGCAGCTAACCGACTGGACAGCTAGTGATGTAACTCAATGATGCATCACAATTATCGATGAAATCATTTTGTACCTTAATAATTTTCAATTCATCATCATCATCATGCCTGCAATCGTCCACTGCTGGACATACGCCTCCACCACTGACAATTATCATTTGGGGGGATTTACCACGCTTGGTAGGCGGGTTGGTGATCGCAGTAGGTTTTATTTGTACACAGGTAAACACTGCTTCCCATTTTCTTATATTCCCTTGATCCTCTTCTATGTCACTAATATGTAGTACATAATTTACAAATCGAACATTCCTGGGAAAGGACCCTTAACCACTCCACTACTTTTAAGTTAAATGAAAGTAAATATATTATCTACTTTATTTGCATAGAACTTTCAATACCCTCAGCTTCGAGAAATTACAAAAAGGGTTATTTCAATTTAATTGTCTTAGGTGGACTATCAATTAGACCACTCCTATGTTTCAAGCTAATCAATTATTCTGTTTGTTTCATATGAAAAACCCGCCATTAATCATGTCTAGACAGATTTGATTAAGGGCTATTATTTCGTTTACATTAATTAACGTACAGTATATTAGTGTTTTCGTTTCTGTAGGGCCTAACGTTATTATTACTAATGAAAATCTGAAATTCATATGAAGTGTAGGTATATGTTTTCATATGCTGAACAATTCTCTTGTTGAAATAAGTACCAGATACATTTTTGGCACTCTACAAAGGGCCTGAGTCGCTCTTCTGACACTCAAATAATTAGTTAAACCAACATTTAGCCTATTTTGGTTCTATTTATTAATGAGTATGTTTAGTGTAGATACTCATTCCATTTCCAGAAAGAATAAAAATTCGAATGTATCAGGAGAGTAAAAATAATAACAGCATTTTTAGCAATAAAAAAACTGACTTCAATACCACGCCAACCAACTAGGAAGTACACCCTTTCGAGCAAAAAAGTAGGCTATTATGGCTAAAAATTGTAATTAGTCCGTCTTTTAGCTTATTCAAATATAAAAGACACGTATTTTTCCTTTTTTCATTCAAATAAACAATAGCAAAGATACAAGGCATCAAAAGTTAGGAGTGGCAGTCTTTGACGTCACTCGCTCCCGTAAAAATGCCTCACCGAGTGACGTCACGCGTAATTTCAACGGGCTATAACTTTGTAATTTTTAGTCTAATTTACAAATAAAAAAATATGTGTCTTTTATTTTTGAATAAGCTAAAAGACGGACTTATAACAATTTTTAGCCATAATAGCCTATTCTCGAAGATATGTGGTAACAAACAAACATACACAAAAAAAAGAAAAGAATATTCAGTCGAACCTCCTCCTTTTTTTTGAAGTCTGTTAAAAATTACAATGAAGTAATAACTTCATCGACAACAATAAATATATCACTTCACTTGGCCGCCTCGGGCATCTCGCCGTGCGTAAACCGTACAGTAAACGACAGACCCAGCGGCTACCTCGTAACACACCGCAATAAGGTCCACAACGGAACGCACCTGCGCGCCCTGTGGCCGCTCCGCCCTTAGCTGTCTGCCGCACAGGCGCAGGCGCACACAAATATTTGCCTTTGAGCCATGCCCTATCAAGTGAACTGATAAATAACTAGACTTTCATTTGCCGCGTCTATTCAAACATCCACAATTCCACATGTCTAGTCAGGTACTCGGAAGTTACTAAGTTTCGGCGACTTGTTTCTTCATCACTAATCCTTTTTCTTTCTAAAAAGTAAATAATATGTAGTACTTAACCCCAACAAGCCTGATGTTAAGCTACGTTATAGCCTACAATAAAGGATGCTTACTCACCTAAAACCGATTCACTCTCGCCTTGAAAATCTGAGAATTATGTCCTACGGGGAACACTGACTCCGGTAAAGAGTTCCATGGTTTAGCCGTTCGCACTATAAATGTACGAGTAGAGTCAAAGCGCTTTGAGGCAGAGCACCATTCACTTGAGAAGACGACGACCACCATTCATAAACTCTGCATTGCCGAGGGCACTGCCAAGCCGCTGCCCACCATAAGTAAAGATCTCTCTTTAGACCACGTTTGAAGAAAGACAAATCGCAGCAATCACGAAACACCACGGCTCGTCGTTAATGGTCGGATCGATAAAACTCAGTCACAGTCTCAAACTAAGATATCTTCTGTAGGTACTATGAGTTTCAGACTCATAAATCTTAATCAATCAGACACGAATCGAACCCGGAACCGCCGAGTCTTCCGCGCCTTGGGCGGATGCCTCACACAATGCGCTGCAGAGGTCGTTATCCTCTAACCAAAGATTGTATTGTGTGAAGTGTTTGATTAACGGTCTGTGTTGCGGATAAAATCAGACAAAAATATAAAAGGTGAAAACATAAACGCCAATTTCAGATGACAACTAATTTATTCTTATAAACAAAACATCAAAAAATATCAAAAACCAATGAGTCGGCAACATGGCGCCCCCCGTGCACAGCACTAATTAGGAAGCCGACTATAAACAGACGTCGAGTTGGCCACCACTGCCAGCCACTTCACAGGTCGCCGATGACGATGTCAACTCAACCACCCGGGTAATGTCATCCTTGCCCGGGTGAGCGCGTACCACCCGCCCTCTGGGCCAGGTGCCGCGTGGGAGGTTGCCGTCTGCCACAAAAACCAAAATCTCCCACTTTGACGGGAGCTGGAGCTGGCGACGCAATCTGTGGACGTGGGGTTAGCTGTGGCAAATATTCCTTAACCCATCTGTGCCAAAAATGATCAGCTAAGCGAAGACCCCTACGCCAGCATACTCGACGAATAAGGTCTGCGTCGTCAACCCGCGCCAGGTGGCGGTACGGCGATGAAGTGCCTAAGAGGAAGTGACTGGGAGTGATGGCTTCCTCGTCGTCCGGCTCGTTGGAAACGTGCGTCAGGGGACGCGTGTTGACCAGCGCCTCGGCCTCTAACATATTGTGGTAAGCCACGACGCGCGATGAATCTTCGTAGCGCCATCATAGCGGAGTCCGTGGATAGGCTCGCAACAGTTTCCAGGTGCACGGCACGTACTGTCGGGCACGTAAGAAGGGCGACCCAACGTTTCTCCACTCGTCGGCCGACGGAGACAGATACAGGACCGAAGCAATCTAGCCCAGTGAAGTTGAAGGGGCGGTGAAGTTGAAGGGGCGCTGGAACGCAGCCATCAGCTCGATCGACAGCTCCCCCATGGGTGGCGAAGCTGGTGTGGATCTTGAGACCACCAGACATCTCTGGCAGGATCTCGCGGCTCTCTTCACTGCTGAGCGAAAATGTAATAGCGCTGGCGAAGCTCATTTATCACAGTTTCCAAATTCGCGTGTGCGCATTTCTCGTGGTAGTGCGCTATAAGAAGCTGCACGATCTTGTGCTTAGCGTCTAGGACGATAGGGGTATGCGTAAAGCTTTCTGCCGTCATGGCATTAGTGAAAGCACCGGTTCTGCCTCTCAAGCGTATCAAACCGTTGACCCGGCACGAGGATAGCTTACTTATACGGCTTTTCTTATTAACAGGGAGGCCCGCTAACAAGGCCCCATATTCTTCCTTGAAAGCGTCCACCTGAACCTTTATGAACAAGCTCTCCTCGGCCACTTCCAAATCCCTAGCGCTAATGAATTTTGAATTTGTATGCGGGAAATTATTTAACAAAGACCGAAATAATTTACAAGCCAGATGTGTGCGAGCGGTAGCACGTGGTAACTGAAGCCACTTACTAAAATGAGTGGCGTCTGCTACTACCGGTGAAGGTAGTAAATGTGCAGAGTCTACAATCACACCTACCTGTTCCGGTTGACATTTCAAGTCTTCCAATACAGGGAGGTTTGAAATAAGGCTTAACGGGCCAGTCACTAGACTGAATGTAACTAGAGTACGCATCGGCATATAAAACATAAATAAATATGATCTATCTTTACGAAATTTAATAACTCTAACTACACGGAATTTTGACGGCTGATAGATATCGCCAAGGGAGTCCGGTTTCAAAATGACCCGACGACAGCCGACGTGTAGTCTTGTTTAAAATGTCAATGGCTCGCTGATCGTCAATGGAATTATAGACTTTCTTTATAATACCAATAGAGTCTAATTTAAAATGTTCTTTCAAATAAAATTCCAAAGACGAATCAGTAGTGTTACAAAAATTGATTCTTTCACCAAGCGGCGTACATTTGCTGGTGAAACAACCATAAAACAACCAACCTAAAGCTGTACGAACCGCTACCGGTTGAGAAGGGGTGCCTCGCACCGTAGACTGCGAAATGGTTAGCGGCCGATTGTCAGCACCGATGGTTAGCATCGGCTTAGCATCCTCATAGCAGAGGAGGTCGGAAAAAAAAGACAAGAGAACCTCTTTGTGCCTAGGAACGCAGGGGACGAACACTTTATTAGGCGGAGCCGGCGTCGACACCGCAGTAGGCGCGAGGGGAAGCGCGCGGTCGCCCACCGCGGCGTACAAGCCGTCGGTGCCGTGTGCGACCACGCGTCCGCACCTAGATGCCGGCGCAGAGGGCTTCGTCGCGTTCAAAGGTGCCGCGACGTGATAAGCAGGTCTCGGAGCATATTGCAGCTCATGTCGGAGTCGAAAAGCAGGCGCGGCCGGCGTCGACACCGCAGTAGGCGCGAGGGAAAGCGCGCGGTCGCCCACCGCGGCGTGCAAGCCGTCGGTGCCGTGTGCGACCACGCGTCCGCACCTAGATGCCGGCGCAGAGGGCTTCATAGGTTTCAAAGGCGCCGCAACGTGATAGGCAGGTCTCGGAGGATACTGCAGCTCATGTCGGAAGGGGAGAGCAAGCGGGGCCGGCGTCGACACCGCAGTAGGCGCGAGGGGAAGCGCGCAGTCGCCCACCGCGGCGTGCAAGCCGTCGGTGCCGTGTGCGACCACGCGTCCGCACCTAGATGCCGGCGCAGAGGGCCTCGTCTCGCTCAAAGATGCCGCGACATGAGAGACAGGACTCGGGGGCGCGTGCAGCGCGTGTCCGCCCGCCGCGGCGGATACACCGGCGGCGCTGGGTGCGGCCACGCAATCGCCCTCGATGGGCCCCGTCACGGTGCAATCATGGACCTGCGGGCAAACCGACAGATTTGAATGTGCACTACTTATCACGGACTCTACCCACCTCTGTGTTCGTGACTTGGTCTTGGAGCTGGAGCCCTTTAAGGCTGCTATCTGAGCCTGCAGCTGTAGCACGGCGACTGCGCGCTCGCGCTCAGCGGCACGCTCGGCCGCTGCGCGCTCGCGCTCGGCCGCTGCGCGCTCGCGTTCGGCCGCTGCGCGCTCGCGCTCAGTGGCACGCTCCGCCGCTAAGCGGTCACGCTCCGCTTCCGAATCCAATAAGCGGCGGGCATGAGCGGCTTCTAAAGCGAGCTGACGAGCCCTGAGGGAGCGCGAGGAATGGCCGGAGCTGTGTGCAGAGGCGGCAGCCTCCGACTCCGGCCTCGCGGGGTCATTATATTGGCTCCTTGTTTTCACCATTATAAAATCACGCAAAATCACACAAAATCGGTAATAAATTCGAATATCCCACTTCTGACACCAAAATGTTGCGGATAAAATCAGACAAAAATATAAAAGGTGAAAACATAAACGCCAATTTCAGATGACAACTAATTTATTCTTATAAACAAAACATCAAAAAATATCAAAAACCAATGAGTCGGCAACAGTCTGGATAGCGATAAGACCGCCCTATTGTCACCAAATGTCTATCTATACTTATAATAAATCTGTAGAGAGGTCAATTCTGTACATGAAATATATTTTCAAAATAACTATCAGGGGGTGATTAGTGATCGATACTGATGCCAAAAATGCAATCAGTAAAATTTTTGTCTGTCTGTCTGTCTGTCTGTCTGTCTGTCTGTCTGTCTGTATGTTCCTTATAGAAACAAAAACTACTCGACGGATTTTAACGAAACTTGGTACAATTATTCTTCATACTTCTGGGCAGGTTATAGTATACTTTTCATTACGCTACGATCAATAGGAGCAGAGTAGTGAAGGGAAATGTTGGGAAAACGGGCGAAGTTACTCCATTTTTTTAAGCTTCCGTCGCGTGTGCAGCCTTAATGGTTAAAGTTACATAGAAATTATGTATGACAGAAATATTTTACATAAAATTGACTAAAAAATATCCCGCAACAGCATATGTCTATCTTTTATGGTTGACTCACAATAACACGTGTAACTCCTGATAGCTTAGCAGTTCGGAGCATTCTGATTATATTTGTTTACTCTTACGTTTATAATACTCTCATTCATCCCTAATTTAAAAAAGTTATCATTATTACCTATTCAATAAAAAAAGAATCATAGAAATCGGTATAGAAACACCAAACTTATACATGAAATAAGCCATCGCGCCGTCGCACGTGAATACTGAATAATGCTATAAGGATTATTTTTGTGTAACGGTTGCCGCGCTCGACACGGGTCGCGGCGGCGGTAGGGTATAAAAAGGCGGGAGGTCCGAGAGCTTGGCTGTTGATGCGTTCAGAGCGATCGACCTTATTGACAGACAATAATTGATATTGAGAAACCGTGCTTATCAGCGCGACTTTTAGTGTTTAAATAGTTTTAAATTTGAATTTCTTTTGTTGTTATATTGTAAAATATTCGTTCAAATTAAAAATTATTAAGCGTAGGTACTTTTATTAATTAAAGTAGTTATAAGTATTTATTTTTAAGTGAAGTAGGTATAGGTAGATAGTTTTGCACAGGCGTTTCAGCTTTAAAAATATATTTACAAAAAAAGTATCAGGGGGTGATTAGTGATCGATACTGATGCCAAAAATGCAATCAGTAAAATTTTTATCTGACTGTCTGTCTGTCCGTCTGTCTTTCTGTCTGTCTGTTTGTTCGTTATAGAAACAAAAATTACCTACTCAACGGGTTTTAACGAAACTTGGTACAATTATTCATCATACTCCTGTGCAGGTTATATGATACGTTTCATCACGCTACAATCAATAGGAGCAGAGCAGTGAAGGGAAGTGTTGGGAAAACGGGAGAATTTTTTATCTGAATGTTTGATTGAGCATCACGCAAAAAGTACTGCATGGAATTGAATGTGGTTTTCACCAATGTATTGCTAGAGGTCTAACTTAAGATTTGGGCATCATTTTATGGAAGTCCGTTAGTTTTGAAACCCGATATCCACGCGTGCGACGCCGCTGGCACAGCTAGTCTATAATAAGCTTGAACTTATGAAACTTAATTTCTATACTTGATCACTGGATTGGTTCAGTGGAAGTGAACGCTGCCTCAGACACATTAAATAAATAAATAACCCAAGACATGCCACGCTGGGCCACACAGCGCCTACTAGCCCCAAACTAAGCCGAAGCTTGTACTATGGGTACTAGACAACTGATAAACTTACTTAGATAATTTTTTTTGGAAATAAATACATATTATACATAGAAAACACCCAGACCAATACAAACAGACATGCTCATGAACACAAATGTTTGTACTGTGCGGGAATCGAACCCACGACCCTTGTCTCAGAGGGCAGAGGTCACTACCAAATGAGCCACCGAGCCTGTCAACATTGGTCTCAGGTTCTATCCCATCACACTACAGTACATTTTTACGTGCATTATGTAAGTATCTATTTATTTTCCAAAATGTATGTCTAGTTCCCATAGTACAAGCTTCAGCTCAGTTCAGGACTAACGTTCAGTCAACGTGATATCACGTCTTGGGTTATTAGTTTAATAATAATTGTTTATGCTATATTGATAAACAGTCTTGTGAAAAGCATTTTTACAAAACACAGATTTCGATATCTATGCTTTATTTTTTCTAAGTTAAACAGTTTGACAGCGACAAAGAGTAGATATCGTAATGGAATATGTTTCCGTAGTACATATTCTGAATCAGGAGACTAATCCAACGTTACCGAATGTATCCTTCCTCTCTTGTATCTTAAGCGAATTGAACGTTACTTAGCAGATCTATTGAAAACAGCGTTCATTTTGACTTTGAATTAGATGTTAAACACGGTTGGTGTACAAGTTGCATTTACGAATGCAGCTAGGGCGAACTTGGGGTTAGCTTAGGTAGAAAGCGAGGAAATTATATGGTATCTAAGCGAATCGGGCGGCGAGTAAGTTAATGTATGGTTCTGAATCGATGCCCTGGCTCGTTAGCTCCAAGATAAACGTTGTTCTGCCGACAGCATAACCGGTCGAAAGCTAAACTGTTTATTAGCTCTTTTCTTGTTCTCCTCGCCGGACTCTTTGTTCCTCAAGACATACAATCTTCAGGTGTTCACGGCGAGAGTGAATCGGTATATTCTGGGTAAGCGCGCTCCATCGTAGGCTTCAGTATCACTTAACATTAGGTGATTTGTGGCCAGGCACAAACACATCATACTCACACAGGCTACTTTGGGATCGGAGCAATGTATGTAATGTTGTCTGATATTTATTTATATTATAAATTATAAAAAGCTACGGTTCATTATTAGTCCACAAATATAGTAAAAAACATGTTTCGTGTGCGATAAAGAAAAGCATACATTATCAAGAAACAAACAATCAATTAATATCAATCTGTTTGTGTTTCTAGCTTGTACCTACCTACTTTTTATTCTCGTATGAGTGTATGTGTTGGCCGACTATATTATGGTTTCTTGACTTAATTGGTCCTTTGAACAACGAATCAGGACAAACATGCTGAACTTTACAATTATATTTAGGTACATGTTTGAAGTACCTGATATTAATTGCCAAATACGTACACAAAACGCTCACGGTAATGGAACGAATGTATCTGATATCGTTGGTTATTTATTTATTGATATTAATGCACGTTGTGTGAGCCGCCTGGTGGTCGTCGACCCCTCCACTGTGTCAATAGCGTAATCTGCCGGCTTCGATATGATATTTCACCCTAGAGCGCGGGATTAAGACATAGGCGTTGTCTATGAAACCTTACAGCGACGGCTCTCTATGTCTCTATGGGGGTGACGTATACATTGGGCTGTAAGTTGCCTGCTAGTTTCTACTGTCAACTTCGAACTTCGTAGACTTAATACTCGGTGTTCAATGTAAATTCATCTGAATTTGTTCACCCCATTTCATTTTGAATAGATCTAGTCACTTTATAATTTTTTTGAAAAAAAAAAAGTCTATGTTTTTTACCCTACAAAATTTATAAGTAATACGTAAGTATGAGTATAGTTAGATAAATTTTCTTTTCCTTTAAAATAAATGCTCCGCCATTTGTTTCTAATGTGAAAAGGCCGAAGACACACCAAGTGACGTGACGTGCGTGATCCAATCAGTGACAATTAAATATTATGTGTCATTTCGTCTAAAGTTGACTTTATTACAAATGGAATGAACAGTTTTGGGTACCTATTCATTCATGAATACCTACATCAAACGGTAAGAAATAAAACATACCGACCGACCATCCAAAAACCACAAATGAATCAATCAACCTCTCAATAAAGCAAAGGAAATACCGAATAAGCGCTAACGGCTTCAGGAAACAATAAAAATTCCTGACAAATCAAGAGGAATTGTTAACTATTTTGGACATAAAGTAAAGTTATTATGCTTACTTTAGAAATGTATTTATTTTAGAACGAAAACAGAAGTCGCGCTCTTTTGAAGTGTCAACGCAATAATTAAGTTTCTGAACGATTAGAGAAATAAAAAGATAATTCCTTTTTCAACTTTTTACGGCGCTGTCGCCGGTGTTGTGTCGAATAAAAAAGTTTGTGTATTTAACTTTTACAAAGGGAATAAAGGGATGCAATTCTGTTATGTTAAGCCCGACCAGAAAAATAAAACACTTCAAAATGTTGCGAAATAATAGAAATAATTTATTTGCTGGAAATAGTTAATTAGTTTAGTTTGCTGAAGCAATATAATAACAGAAATATCAAATAATAAACAATTAACCCAACCTACAGTTCGAAAGCCTGGATCATTCCCCTTCTCTTACAACATTATATTTGACATTTAAGAATAATGACGTGCTTTTCAAAATTAGAAATGGCGTCCAAGATGGCGCGTTGAGTTAAATAAATATTGTTGTTTACGCACCCGGCTTGTCTTAAATGGACTGAGTGAGATGCCACGTTTTATAGTCAAAACAGTTTGTTTAAAATGTTCTCTGCAAAACTGTCTATTTAAGACATTATTGTGTGGCACCTGGAATATGAACTATTTAATTAATGTTTAAAGTTGTTTTTCAAAGAGAATGGTTGGTATTTCAATAAGCTTAATGTCAATAATTATTTTATTTTTATCTGATTCAATAATTATGTATGTTATACTCTTCCGACTTTCGGCCACACAGGCCAGTATTAAAGTGCACACGTTCTCGTTCTATACAACCGTAATTCTTTTACAGAAAGCTTCTGTTTATATCACTCATATCAACTTAATTGGAACGATGTCTTTGTTCAATTCTTGTTAGCATCTTTATTCCATTTCCTTTTCCATTCCACCATTCGAGCTTCGTCTCCAACTCCTTCTGCGTACAATCCATCAGACTCTGGAACAGACTACCTGAAAATAGTGTAGTGCTCCTAGCAGGGCATCGTTTAAGATTATGGTTCTGGAAATATTATCAGCTCTAACTTTGGGCGCGTTAGTGGCTTCTCTTCACATCTCGTCGTAGTCGTATTATTTATTTATTGTTAAGGATATATTTATTTAAATACGTCATTCGCCGCCAACTTTAGTTCGGAAGCGGTCGTGAAGAAACTAGCCAAGTAGACAGTCGAGTCTCAAGTTCACAAGTGTTTGCGGAAGCACAAGTGCACTCTTTGTCCCGTAATCCGACGGGAAGACCGCTCGACACGGCCGGAGAGAGATCAGCCCTATTCGCAACACCTCGGAACGGTTTCGATACGGAACGTCTGTGCTTTGTTACTGTCAAATCGATTAGGTTAGTCTAAACAATACAAATAAGACACATACGTATAAAACTTCAATGTAATATTCAATTATAACGAATCAACAGCCTAAAAGTACATTTCAAAGTTCTTAGCCCCAAAAATTACGGTACTTCCTTACAATTTTTCAACCCCTTACAACCCTTTTTTTCGCATTAGGAAATAATCTATATCCTTTCTCAAACGCTATCTATGTACCAAATTTCATTTAAATCGCTTCAGTAGCTTTGGCGTGAAAGCGAGACATGTCGCTTTCGTATTTATAATATTAGTACAGATTAGCCATCATCCTCATCAGCCTATCACAATCCACTGCTAGACATTGGCCTTTCCAGGTGTTCGCCACTTTGGGCAAACATCTGGAGGCTTTACCCATAACCGGCATGCAGGTTGTCAAATGCCGGGTGTAGCTCTTCGCACCAGTAACTTTGCTTGCCGTCGTCGGCCCCTTGCATTTGGCTACTCCAGTCATGATGGTTATACCGCCACCAGGACGAGTTAGCATGTCATATCACGCGTTGATTGTACTGACGATTTCCAACGATGCGGCACGTGTTGAGGCCGGCGTTCTAAGCTTACATAGCGTGTTGCACGGGTAGCGTCCGTTTGCTCTCGGCAGCTAAGACGCGGAGGCCTAAGCCCCGCCGCCCGCCGCGGGGCACGCGCCGCCGGCGCTGGCGAAGCCCTGACTCGCAGTCGCAGTGTACACAGCAGTAGGCACGGTGGCAATGTCGAACATTTACTATATATATATATGTCGCAGTCATCTGGTTGAATCTCCTATTCAATTGAATGGCTAGCGCGTTCATTGAACGACGACATTTAATTGAATGCCTAAAGGACAACTCGCTAAGTTCCATGGGCGATGTCGACTTCTTACCATCAGGCATCACACATGCTCGTCTGCCGCCTCTTGCATAAAAGATATATGTATATGGCGAATGAAAGCATTCGGGATCCTTCTTTACTAGTTCGTATCATCATGGCCACATGTAGCCATCATCATCATCAGCCTATCGCAGTCCACTGTTGGACAGCCTCTCCAGTTGTTCGCCATTTTTCTCGACTCCAATACACTCGTCTGATGTGTTCTCTGTCACTCGTGAACAAACAATATAGACGATACCAACTTACAGCATCCATGCTATTTTATTGACAGACTTAAAAAAAGGAGACGGTTCTCAATTCGACTGTTTTTTTGTTTGCTTTTCATATACCTATCTCTGAGAATTGTGAACCGAATTGAAAAATTCTTTTTTTTGTTCGAATTGGTGTACTTCCGAGATGGTCCCATTGTCACCAAATTGTATTCAAGCTTTTGTTTTTGCTTAAAAAATGCTGTTATTATTTCCAAATCAAAAAAGTATAAAGGGTAGCCCGAAGATGCCTTTGTCGGCCTGCTGCCGTCGAGTTCACGTCGCGACGTCACATGTCACGCGCGTCGCGCATCATGCCGTGATCAATAATTAATCTCATTCGTCAGCACAATAGTCCGTCTCCGGTAACTGAATTACTCCATCAGATAAACATATCAGGCGCATGTGTTGGGTTGTGGCGGAATCGCTTGGGAATGGACGCCAAACGCCTGGTATCAAACTTAGGCTTGATTTTACTCCTACGCTGATGGCGATCGAATATATCAATATACACTAAGTAGTTGTATGAAGCACCGCACTGCAACGCTGTCGTCAGCGGCAGATGATTGTTTTTTTTTTTTTATAGCAGCTCGACATAATGGCATTCCTACGCCTGATGGAAAGCGAAAAAGACAACGGGCAAGTAACTGGTCAGTTACCTGTCAGTTGCCACCGCCATGTTGGCCCAACCCTAACTCCCAACGAGCTCCGGAAACCCCACTCAGCACGACCGGTCATATGACTGCGGTATTCTACAGGGTGGAGGTCCTTCCCCGGACGGGCAGCTCAATTCACGCGAAGATTTGCTATGTCCTACTTCTCTTAGCATTCAGCATTGCAGTGCGTGCTTCATACAACTAGTTTGTATTGGTGCCGTTGACGCCGTCAGCTTAGGAGGAAATTAAGCCTAAGACTTCCCCATGTGCTATATTTATCAAATAAAGTCAGAGTCGTGTAACTACGAGTACATACATAGAACAAATGAGCTTAGCTAATGTAGAAAGTTAGTTTGCTAATATAATTTGACGAATGATTTTCTGACAGACGCTCAAAATTATAGATATAATTTTGTACTAATTACAAAGATAAACCTTAATTTAATAACTAGCCGAGCCTTTTGTCTCTCTTGTCCTCGAAATTGGGAGATTGTAGACTGCGCAGAAAAAAAAACTAAAGTAAAGAAAGTTGTTAAAAGATAATAAGACAGAACATTTTATTTCATTTAGACATAGAAACAGTAACACCGAGCAATCAGTATAACAAGACCAATGTTTCAAAGAGCTTACTTGTACACATTAGGCCGGTTAAAAAATAAACTAGAATTTACGAGCTCGCACAACGTAACGCAAGAACTTGCGAATTGATTCGCGCGTTCCTGCGATGTTGCCCGAATCATAAAGAGCCTTGCCGCACGAAATAGCATCGCAGCGATTCGTATTGCAATTTTCTGCGTTGCGATTTCACATTGCAGTTTTGTGTACAAGCGCTTACTCGGCATTGAACAGCGGGCGCGTAGCTAGCCGAAGCGCTGCGGTGATTTACAGCGAGCCCTGCTGGGTGAAACCCTCGGTCGAACGTGTTGCTATATCATCACCATCAGTCTGCATTTCTGCAGACGTCCACTGCTGGACATGCCTTCATCATCATCATCAGTCCAATGACAATTGTCATTTGGGGGAATCGCCGTAGTCACCACGCAGTTTGGTGTCTGCATTTACTTAGTACCCAGGTATTCGCTGCTGCCCGTTTCCTGCTATTCCCTTACTCGTCTTCCTCGGCACCCATGGGATGAGATGGGGTCCTATTCTGAATCCAGTGTAGTGTTATTTCCGCTACATCTCATATCTTGCACAATTTCTAGCTGCAATTATCAATCAATAATTTACAATGTTATATCCATTAAGCGGTTTAATCCAATTAATTACTAAGTTGACGTTGTTGTTTGGGGTTGATGTCGCGAGCCTGGGTGTTTATACTAGATTTTATAACAAAGGAGCATTATATGATTTGTATCATATGAATATTGTCTTCAATTTAGTAAGGAATATCAAATACGATTAAAACCTAATTTTCAATCGCTCCTACTGCAAAAGTCATGATATATTCAGTAAAATGGTAATCAATGATGTCTTCTTATCTATCTATATACTTATAATAAATCTGTAGAGAGGTCAATTCTGTACATAAAATATTTTTTCAAAATAACTATCAGGGGGTGATAAGTGATCGATACTGATACCAAAAATGCAATCAGTAAAATTTTTGTCTGTCTGTCTGTATGTTCGTTATAGAAAAAAAAACTACTGAACAGATTTTGACGAAACTTGGTACAATTATTCTTCATACTCCTGGGCAGGTTATAGGATACTTTTCATCACGCTACAATCAATAGGAGCGGAACAGTGACGGGAAGTGTTGGGAAAACGCGAGAAATTTAAACCTGTATGTTTGAACGCGCATTACGCGGAAACTACTGCATAGAATTGAATGCGGTTTTCACCAATGTATTGCTAGAGGTCTAACTTAAAACTTAGGCACAAGGTATAGATGGGTATTATATGGAAGTCCGTTATTTTTGAAACCCGATATCCACGCGAGCGACGCCGCTGGCACAGCTAGTATTTAGTAAAATAGTGTGTAGTCTACTAAACTTTTTTCCATCATTGATAAATCCAGCCCAGCCCACTTAAGAATTGTTATACTATAATATCGTATACCTATCTATCTATACATAAGCACTTAAAGTATTATGTAGTCCATTGATTAATGTACATATATCTTTCCATTGTTTCAGGTAAGTCGTTTAAAAAAAACGCTATCGTCCTGTTACCGGCCAACAACTAAATAAATCCAGACAAAATCACGCGGGTAGGTCTAACTAGGTCGAATCAAGCAGCTGCGACATATTTTGTCCTGTACATTAGCTACTTTTTACAGTACCAGGCACAAATCATAATCCCTCTTATCATTTTGTTATCTATGAAGTAACTACCAGTGATTCATGTATAAGCGGCGATACCTGATCTAAAGAAGTTATTGTGTTGTTGTTGCGGGTATGTAGGTATGTATTTATATTAACATCGTTGAGGATTTTCTGAAAAAAGAAAACCACCAGATGGCACCACATAAAAGACAGGTCCAACTGTTACGTTATTGGTTCATTTGACACGGCACTGACATTTACATAGCAACTGACCAATTACATGGACCTGGACCTTTTATGTGGTACCATCATCATCATCATCAGCCCGTGTCAGTCTACTGCTGGACATAGTCCTCTCCAGTTCTTCGCCACTTTGGGAAAACCTGGAGGCTCTACCAATAATCACCACGCTGGGCAGGCGGAGTGGCGATCGCAGGTCGTAGCTTCTCGCTCCGGTGACACTGCTACCCATCATGGGCTTCGGTATTTAGAATAGAATTGCCGTTTCTCTATCTATACTGTGTCATTATAAAAGTATTTATTCATGACTTAAGTGGCGAAATTTGACACATTCTGGCAACATTAATAGGTAGGTGTTGTTAGAAATTGTTTCGCGTCATTAGAGGAGCGCGAGCCGGCGTCAACATCCGCCAGATTAAACTAGTCCATGATTCATGCGTGAATTAGGTGCCCGCTAGGGGCGCTGCGATGTGGTGGTAACGCGGGACACGTACGAACTAAATGGTAGGACTAGGTTTTAGAGTACCTAGACTGCGGGCCTAGTAAGGCAGTAGTGGCAAGCCAGAAAGTCATTATTCCAAGGTCTTGGATTCTCTCTTGGATTTTCAATATAGTGTTTTGCAATAATTTTATATCACATTTATACTTTTAATTACGTTACAGTCCAAGGCTTTCTGATACCTTACATAATTGTTATGACTGTACGCTTTATGAGTCGCCTCGGTTTTGTGGAACCATCTTCCTGCGACAGTTTTTCCGAACAGCTACGTCTTGGGAACCTTCAAGAAACGAGCGAATTCATATTTAAAAGGCCGGCAACGACCCCAGAACTTGATTTGAGTTGCCATCAGGAATCACACTTGCGCGTCTGCCGTCTCTTACATAAAAAAAAAGAGTTAGACTGAACAGGTAAATTAACAGACACAGGGTAATTAGGAGACCAGTTTCCAAAGGCAGCGCCATAAGTATCATGTATGTCCCACCCTTCGCTTCACTCGCGCGTCAGCATCGTAGAAACATTTGAGTGAGCATGTCTACTAATTGAGTAGTACTCAAGTTACCCCAAGATAAAATATTTGAGAAAATAATAAAGCTAATAAATTACCTGAAGGACTTGACTGACATAGAAGCGATTGAAATAAGAATCAATTATCCGGCTCGAAGGACCATTATTGTAGGGGCTCCGCTTAGTAGACCACGAAGCTCCGTACATGAGTAGTAGTTAAGTAGAGTAGTGTGAGTACGCCAAAAAATAGTTAAGTACACGTAAACAATATGGCAATCTTTCCTTGATTAGTAACTGCTATGACAGTCGGTGACGTACTAGTAAATAAAAATATTATGAAGTAAACAGTAATCACGCGCGGCCCAATACGGGGCGCGGTGTCAGCAAAACGCGAATGTACGATGGCTTGCCCGTACAGATGAGGCAGGTAAAATTAAAGACAATCCATGGTTCTGCAAACTCTTGGCCACAGCAGCGTAGGTAAACTCGAAGCATTAGTAATATCAGGCGGTTGATAACTCGCGCGACTCACGTTTCTCGGTAGCTGCACTGTCTCGGCTAGATTTATTGCCTAACAAACCGTTTAAAATACAAATACATGACGTCATCGTTTAGTCATAAATGTTATAGGAGTGAGCGTACAGGTAACGTCAAGTAGTCATGTGGATGCAAACACGGATAAAACGGGAAACCAAAACCTTTGTCCAGCAGTGGACTGCAATAGGCTGTTGATGATGATGAAGGTGCTCCCACCTCTTATTGTGCTTACAGTAAAAAGCAAAACCAAGCAAAACTTTGAATTGTGATATATTTACAGGCAGCGGCTGTGTCCTCGACAATACTGATCTCCATGGATGTCACCCATAATAATAAAAAAAATCTCACCACTCACATATGAAAAGCGAAAATTTCTATCACAACATACCTATTGTAAGAAGACTTATTTTTTTTAAGTAGCTCGACATAATGGCTTCCCTACGCCTGATGGAAAGCGAAACAGTAGCCCAAATCGCTGTGACAACGGGCAAGTAACTGGTTAGTTACGACAGGTAACCGCCATGCCGACCCAACCCTAAGTCCCCACGAGCTCCGGAACTCACCGGCAGAAACACGACCCGGAGGTCATTTGGCAGCGATATTCTATAGGGTGGAGGTCCATCCCCGGACAGGCAGCTTAATTCGAGCGAAAATTCGTATTTATACCTCTCTTCTTTTAAAGCATGACTGCAAGGCTCCATCTGGATTATATGCAATAGGTATTCGTTTATGTACCAACTTATTAATCTGATCCATACATCAATGTTGCACGGGAAGGATTTGCGAGTCCATTTGCGCCAGAGGAGTGATTAGCCACGCAACGCCGCGCGGCAACACATGTACTGCGAGCGGCTCTGTAATCCGCTTATGCATTTAGTCTTTGTTACACCGCGCTGCAAGTAAAGTCATGCTAGGGATGATTTGGGCTGCGTTCGAGTTAGCTGACAGATTTTATAATTAGAAGCATTAATCAAAATATCAATCGGGAATATGCATGACTTTTTTATGGATTTATTGAGATCCTTTGTCTTTCATATACATAAATATCGAGGAGTTTTTAAACTTTCTTTATGGCATGGCTATGGCAACTGACAGGTAACTGATCAGTTACTTGCCCGTTGTCACAGCGACTTGGGCTTTTCTTTCGTTTTCCATCAGGCGTAGGGAAGCCATTATGTCCAGTATAAAAAATAAAATTTCATACTTCTGAAAATGGATATAGGCCACCATAGAGTTGATACGCTATAATGCAGTTTTTTTTTGTGTAAGTGCAACAAAGATTTTCATCGTTCCTTCCGGTGTGACGGGTGCTCCCATAAGCCCCATATATGAGCCATTTAGTTGCTATAACTGCAGTTAATCCACTATTAAATAACTTGTCTTGTATGAGGTCACCTTGTACCAACCACTGAAACATAGCGTGCTCTGCCGACTCGCTTTTAGCCTGTATGACCAGAAAGGTCAATAGAGCTATGAGTTCTAAGAGTTGGAGATTAATAATATTTCTATTAATAATCTAAGGGAAACATACTTTCCATTATAAAGCCAAGGAATACACCAATCTTTAAGTTCATCATATCTTCCGAGTCGAAGTTAATGAATGATTGATTTCAGATTTGGTTAATTGTTCGTTGCTGCAGCGACTTGGGCCTCTCTTTCCATCAGACCACGGGAAGCCGTTATACTGTGCTACTACTGTAATAGAAAACTTTATAATGAACTAGCTGTGCTCGCGACTTCGTCCGCGTGGAATCGTAATTTTTCCCCCGTTTTTTTTTTACATTTTCCATTATTTCTTCGCTCCTAATAGTTGCAGCGTGATGTTATATAGCCTAAAGCCTTCCTCGATTAATGGTCTATTCAACACAAAAAGAATTTTTAATTCGGACCAGTAGTTCCTGAGATTAGCGCGTTCAAACAAACAAACTCTTCAGCTTTATAACATTAGTTAAGATTAAGATAAAACGGGTACAAATAAAACACACTGCGGCCACCAGCCCGCCTGCCAACCGTGGTGACTAAGACATATCCCGCCAAATGAAGACTGTCATTGTCTACGTCCAGCTGTGGGCGTTTGCAAGCTGATGATGATGATGATGATGACATAATGTAAATAAAGGTTGAGCTGTTCTTCAAAACTTCATGTTACTCTTCCCTACTTTTAAAGTAAGAAATTACTGTGCAAAGCAGCATTAGGGACAGCGCAGACGACAGACTATCCGTGACGCACTTTTTAGTGTGTGACGCAATTATATGCAGTGACGCACACGACGCGCAAAAATCTGTCGCGGATATTTCACAGACTCAACGCACATCTTCGATCATTCTGTCGGCAGAGCTGTAGGGACCTAGATGCTCTTTTTAAATGTCTCAGACGCAGACTCTATCGCACAAAAAGTCTGTAGTCTGCGCAGCCCCTTAAAGTTAAAAAGCATCTGCAACTGTCTATCAAATGCAATTGCAGGATTAAGGTAAGAGATACGACTCTGTCTCACAAAGACACTTTCATCAAATCTTTTAAAATATGATGCTCCGTGTGTCAGGAAAACTAATTTCCGGTACATCGATAATACTTACCGGTTTACCGGTAATACCGCAACTCGTAAGCCAAACCGGTAATGGATTTAAACTCGTTCGATGCGAGTATATCGGCCATTTTCCGACTGAAAGCGCTCAAATTGCTTCTAGTTTTCATATCCTCTTATAATTGGTGTTCAAAGTTTTAGCAGTCTCGCGCCGATGCAGAATATCGTTAGATGCTGCTGCATTTCTGTCTTCTATTCATCATAAATTGAAAACGCATCCTCTGCTAGAGATGGAGTTTCCGTCTCTATCTATTTTCGCTTAAACCACGGCGAGTGGTCTGAAGAATTGTTTTCCATCTTCCTGCCCTATCCGATCCATCTGTAAATTGATTGTTGTTATGTGTTGGTTTACGGTGTAACCATTTGATTCTAGACAAACCTCTGTAGATAAAATCTACCACGAATAGAAAATTGTAGCAGTTCCCAAAAATGTGGAACTCGTTGCCACTCAATGCGTTTATTCCTTGTTTCCATTATTTAAAAAGTTCATATGAATAAGATGATTTCTAAATAGGCTCGTGTCTGGATGTTGTCACCTCCAATGATCTTCTGGTACTCTTTCTCCCGTTATTTTGAGATGATGGTTGCTGTGCTTTGTACAGAATTCTAAGAAAAACATTTGAAAATTCCTTAATGACCATTAAATTATGTAGACCGTAGTAATTACAATGGTATAGCGTAACTTTACACTTTCCAACCGAACCCAAGCTTCGCTGAACAGACGACGACCCGAACAAACTCATTGTATATGCTTAGAGCAAATTTTATGAAAAAATACAGTCTTGCCTCAGTGTATGTATTTGGACAGTTTAGACGCTGCACACGGTGTTCCGAGCGGAGCGGAAAGCGGACAACAAAGCTTCCTTTTTTTTTCTAAATGACTACGACGATGGCCGTGGCGGCCTTGTCATCATCACTGGACTGTTGGGGGAGCGGAATGAGAGCCTTCCTGACCCCTAACGACAACAACGCAACCCTAGATATTATTTGCCATGATTCAGTGCAAATCAACGTTCATGTTATTATTGCGACGACGTGTCAGAATAGCAACTGAGTTTGCGCAACTTATTATCTCCTGCAAAGTATAGACCTCCTTAGAAATTTGCCGCCGTGTCCGAAATTTGGTCAAGGGAATATATTTTAAAATCAAATCTTTTATTTCCTGTTACATTAGAAAGTTGCTAAAATTGTATCCAGTAACAGTTTTACATGTCATTACAAGTTGTTATAATTTGTCATTAACTATTTTCAGTGGTTGTTGTTATTTGGTGGTGTTCGGTGATTTGAGTGACTTTATCTAGTATGTACTTTTTAAAAAAAGGGCGCGTTGCACTAGCGCCAGTCGGCGTTACTTTGACTACTCTTATACCCACTTTCTAAGAATCCCATATAATTAAGAATCTTAGGTGTGTAAACGTGTTTAAAGAAAACAATTCTTTCTCCCCGCTACATCTTGTAACGGCGCACTCTACCCAAATACTACAGTGTCTGTTTGCAGAGTGGCTCCTTGTTAAAAATTGTACCTCCTCCACCATTTACATTTAATTACTAATTTATTAAAGGTGATTCTCTTTGTTGGAGAGAGCAGTCAATATTTACGTTATGTTCCCGCCGCGTCTTCGGCTTCGTGGAAAGGCCGGTCAAGTGCGAGTCGGATTTACACGAAATGGTCCTGTGACATTTTTAACAATGTCATCATTATCATCATCATCAGCCTTTCGCAGTCCACTGCTGGACATAGGCCTCTTCAATGTTCGCCACTTTGAACGCTCTAAGGCTTCTCGCCTCCAGCACTTGCCAGTCATCTTGCGTAGATCGTTACTCCACCTGGCTTGAGGGCACTCGATCACTACGATCCTACACTACTTGAATGGTGTAATATTAATAAAAAATAAACACATACGGATTATTATCATCACCAATCAAGCGAATTACCGCATCAGACGTCACGTGTATTTGCGTGTGTTCAGATTTGCGTCTCCGTTCGATGCTCGGGCTCCTGAAGCGGCCAGATCCATAAAACGACAAAACAATTACTCGGTAAGACCAGCTCGCTCTCGGGCTGATAGCGTATCACTTACGGGCCATCAAAGCGTTATTTGCATGTATAATTTGATAACAGTGGCTCTGGGGATTTTGGTTGAGACCCATTGAAAACACACGGGGATGGAAAGCTAGCGGCGCTTCACCGCGTACACTAACTTGAGGACTTCTGTTGCCTGATAGAAAGAGAGAGCAAAATGACCAAATCAATCGTAAGTCAGTCGCTATGGGCCTTGCTGGCCTGTGTATTCTGGCTACAAAGCGACTGATCCCGAAATGGATTTGAAATCCCTCCACGTATTATCTTGTGGCAGCTAAATTGGCAATATCTTGCTGGTTCTTATAAAGCACGTGCAGAAACGCTTGGTAATATCAGCACCTAGCAGTACATGGTATAAATAGATGTATACTCCTGACTGTAAATTGTTACAAGTCGTATTTTGTACATACATGTCTTTGACTAGCACGATTAAGTGACCTCTATCAGACGTAGAAGACTATTTACCACTACATAGTTTTATTCCACAATCCGCTCCCATTGCTACCACAAAAATTGTTGTTTGACTGACAGCAACGAATAATTGAAATATGTTACCGCAGCAGTTTGTCGCACATTAGACGCCAGTGTGTTTACAGCTCGTGGTAAAGTTGTGTGTTCGCTCCCAGAGGAGCAGAGTATAGGGTACCGAACCGGGACTCACGTTATCTGTGGGGCTAACACTAATCTCTTTTGTAAGGAAATTCCGCATAACTTCTTTGTTTCCGATTGGCCGACTTAGGATGGGGCCTCGAAGAAACCCAACTTTACCAAAGATAGTTACCACTTACCTTAGGTAACACGTAAGTTACACCCATATTAGATGCAGATACTGATAACTGGAAGGGTAAGCCAGTTCTAGATTAGATACTGTAGGGTATGCAATCATAGTGTATTATTCCCTTAGACCAGATACCCAGAACATGGCTGGCAAGTGCTGGATGCGAGAAGCCCATGATCGAACATAGTGGCGAACAATTGGAGAGGCCTATGTCCAGCTACTGCGAAAAGCTGATGATGAAGGTTACAAGCACTGGTCTCAAACCAAAGTTCCTTTGCACTGATTAATAACCACGACAGATCAACTTAGATACGCTATTTCCCAAATTGACTCGACCGTGATTCGAACCCAGAGCATGTGGATCTTCCCCTCTTTTCTTTTAAAAAACGCCGTATAAGGCCCGAAGTCGACAAATTTCAGTTTTATTCAAAAATAAGACCCAAACAAATGCGAATGTTCGACTCTTCACACCAGATACCAATGCGACTCTTCCCACCAACCAAATGATCTCAAACTAAGGTTTTCCCATGTATAATAAATAAATAACAGACAACATCACATACATTGCTCCGATCCCAAAGTAAGTAGCTTAAGCACTTGTGTTATGGGTATCAACAACGAAGGTACCACAAATAAATACTTAAATACAAATATTAACACCCAGACACGGAACAAACACAAGTGTTCATCACACGAATGTTTGTCCCGGGTGGGAATCGAACCCACGAGTCTGGGATCAGAAGGCAGGGGTCACAACCAATTGAGCCACCAAGCCTGTCATAATATGTACTAGAATATTTCTGTTACGGTTTCGGTACCCCTTTATTTATTTATATAAACATCAGACTACCGGTAAAATATTTTACCCTCCGCAATACCGTATAATATAAACCAAACTCAGTCCTAGTTCACAAAATACAAGACTGTACAAAAAAATGATTTTGGCACATTCTACAAATATTGTACCGACTCCTTGTTTGAAGGTTGCTCAGTAAAATTTACCTTCTCGTTTTATTCATAGGGTTGATTTCGAGTTTTTGCGGCGGTAAAGTATAGTACACAAATGTCTGACTATAAATTGTATTCATTTCGGAATAGGTCGATGTGAGTGAACGTGACCGGGGCAGGGCTGGGAGTGTCGAGAGTTTAATATCGATGGCTATGTCAAGTTACATCTAAATTCTTGTAGACAGATATTATCTTCATCATTAGTATGACCGTTGCTGCGGTGAAGGTGTCCCTCTAAAATAAAACCCTAAAAAAACACGACATGACAATTCCAAATTCAGAGACCACATGAAGCAATTATATTCAATACGACAACCAATTCACTCATATGCTCATCATCATCATCATCATCAGCCTATTGCAGTCCACTGCTGCACATAGGCCTCTCTTGTTGTTGCTCAAGAAACATGAGTCAGATTTCTATTTTTACCACTCATATTCAAATCTAAATGACTCGTCAAACGTGGTTCATCATTATCAGCCTAGTACGAGTATGTCCAGCAGTGGACATAATATCCCTGTCCAATAGTTCGCCTGGTTGTTAAGCTAAAAAAATTACGGATTATAAGAACATTTCTAAAAATAATTATTTATAACACAAACACACTTTTCTTTTTACTGTTGGAAACAGTGCATTCAAAAAGCATTATTTAGTTCTTGAGCTATTATACATTTGTATTTTGATACCATATCACCTGTGTTCAAGCTACTTACCTTACCATCGGAGCAACATATGTGATCATCATCATCATCATCAGCCTTTATTAGTCCACTGCTAGGCAACTCCCATTGCCAGCCACTTTGATCGATCCTGGGCTTCTCGCATCACTTGCCAGCCGTGTGATGTGATCCATGACAACGTATGTGATGTTGTCTAATATTAATTTATTATTTATCCCTCTGACCAGCTCCCGTGCAAGTGTCGGGAACCTACTCATCGACAGCTCCCCGCCGTGTCATGTCCTACTCAACTTATTTCATTACGCACGCACGCTCCCTCCGACCCTTACTAGTGTAGAGGCGCGTCGATGCTTGCGAATTCGTATGTTCCAGTTTTCGTCTGCGGTTTCACTTGATTCTGTAAAATTGTCAATGATATTCTGTCACCATCAGCCTGCAATGGTCTACTGTTAGACCTGCCCTCCCCCAATGACAACTGGTCAGGTACCTGTCCCCCCACCCCCCACGAGCTCCAGAAACCCTAGTCACCGGCAGAAACACGACCCGGAGGTCATTTGGATGCGGTATTCTATAGGGTGGAGGTCCTTCCCCGGACGGGCAGCTCAATTCGAGCGAAGATTCGCTATGCCCTACCTCTCTTATTTGGTTTTGCCTCAGTCAACACGCTTGGCAGGCGGATTGGTGACTGTAGTAGGTTTATTTGAACCAAGTCAACTCTACTGCCCGTTTCCTGATATTCCTTTCGTCTTCTACGACACGCACATTACGAGATGGGACATTCCTGTTCTAAATCCAGAAGCCACTCCCGAGCTACTATATTCGCTATGTTAATTCAAAGAAGTGGCCGTTTAACACGATCAGGTTCAGTCGAGTTCACAATGTTTGAGCCGCCTCAAACGAATTTCCCTTGTTATCACGCACTGTCTAATCCGAGACTTCCTCGGTGCGTCACTGTGGGAGCGCCAACACTCCACAGGCGCTAACTGTAACGAGACTTATCCGTTGATTCGCGTTGTGTGTCATTAACGCACTGTTTCAAGTTACGAGTTGAAGCGGACACACTATACATCCGTCTTTTATTAATAAATGGTATATTTCATCATCATTATCAGCTTATCGCTGTGCACTGCTGGACATAGGCCTCTCCAGTCGTTAGCCACTTAGGGCAATTACCTAGAGGCTTTACCCATAATTCCCACGCTCAGTCTAGGCGGGTTGGTTCGATCGCAGGGCGTAGCTCCGCGCTCCGGTGAAGCTGCCGCCCGTCATCGGTGTGGTATTTAGCTACGCCTTCAATCGTGATGGTTATACCGCCTCCAGTCGGTTGCCATAACCTCGTCTTTCTCGACCACGGCCCTTGTCAAATGGTACATTTGGGTCTTGACTATAGTAATTGACTGCTTTGTCGGTCTAGTGGTCGCAGGTGCCACTTGACAACCGAGAGACACTGGGTCGGGACATAAATGTACGCGTTTCTCTAAAGTAGTTTCTTCAGCATAATATCCTCTACCTGAAGGTTGTCTTAAGAGATCGTTTTCAGCATACATTGTAGTACTAATTTGTAACACGTTTTTTCCTGTACTTCCTGTATTCTGATGCAATAAAGAGTACCTATACCTATCTTCGGACTGTTGAGGGAGCGGAAGGCTCTCACCACTAGAAGTACGCAGTGAGGAAGTAAGCGGTGCTACCGGTGCATCTAAATGCGGTTGGTCCTGCGCCCGATCTGTCTCCGGTCGAGTTGAACTATCGTCCCGTGAGAGCGAAAGAACAGAAAGTGCATCTGTTTGCGCATACACGAGTCCACTAAAATCTCCTGTGCACTTGGCTAGTCTCCTTGGAGATTGGTCGCTATGGCCGAAATAAGAATATTCTTTTTATATTTTTTTAACGAAAATAAGGTACAATAAATTTTTAACATCGGACACACTATGTACACTTTTAGACTCTTACGCTCCGATAAAAATAATGATTCTAGTTTTAGTTGCCGGTCCATGTATTTTCTTCTTTTATTAAACGAAGCATGAAGAAGCATCTCACAGGCCAGCAATGTATTATGGATCAAAAATGCTTTGACGCGTGCTCTCTACTACATGCATCTCACAGGGCCACCCCTGACAGGGAATTGAATTTTGACATTTGCTGAATTTTATTTTTTAACTACGACTCTAATTGTTTTTTTTTCTTTGATTGAAAATTATCATAAAGAACTATGTTACATATCGCTACGTTCAACATCTTGAGCCGCGTTCGGCCGCAATGAAGCCAATTAACTCTTCTTTTGTGTTGTGCCACAATTGCCTAATGTAGGCATTCCCAGCGTTCGCACAAGTGCAATGAATCATCTGTACACACCGCGCAAAGTCTTTTATTGGTTCATATCTAACGGGACCATTATCATGCGATGAGGCGATGTTTTGTATTCTTTCCCGTCACCACAAGGACGTTTTCCTCTTTTTTCATAGTAGCTCGACGTAATGGCTTTCCAACGCCTGATGTGATGGAAAGCGAAAGAGAAGCCCAAGTCGCTGTGACAATGGACGAGTATCTGGTTAGTTACCTGTCAGTTCCCACCGCTTTGCACCGCCGACCCAACCCTAACCCCCCACGAGCTCCGGAAACCCTACTCACCGGCAGAAACACGACCCGGAGGTCATTTGACTGCGGTATTCTATAGGGCGATGGTCCTTCCCCGGACGGGCAGCTCAATTCGAGCGAAGATTCGCTATGCCCTGCTTCTTTTACCCCTTGGAGATTACCCGCTGTGGGTAAATTCGGTAATTTTTTACCGAGGCAGGTAATAGCGTTCATTACCTACATTTATTCAAAGTTTTGCCAGCGGTTGTAACATCCTTCATATCGTGGTACGTAACGTATCGAGTGGTACCGGCGAGTTACTGCCAAACGGCTGGTGGCTGGTACGGCCGGCACCAGACATTTGCATAATGCCCGCAGCGTACGCCACACGGAACCGTTTGATGTAGGATTCGACTATTTTTGGGGGCTGAAATACGTGATGACCTCAAAACAGAGAGCTTCTGGTAAGCTTTCGCTAATACGGGCTTGAATTCCGATCAGATCGTTTTTATTGTATTTTTTTTATGCGAGGGGCGGCTGACGAGCAAGTGTGATGCCTGATGGTAAGCAGTCGACACCGCCCATGGACACCCGCAGCTCTAACCGAGTTTAGGGTCGCTGCCGGCCTTTTAAATATGAAGACGCTCGTTTCTTGAAAGTTCCCAAATCGTAGCTCTTCGGAAAGACTGTCACAGGAAGTTGGTTCCACAAAACCGAGGCGCGAGGCAAGAAGTTCCGCATAAAACGTACAGTCGAGGATCGCCAGCCATCGAGATGATGTGGATGGAATTTCAGTCGGTTACGTGTGGTGCGGTGATGTCCAACAAATTGCAGGCTGCTGCTGATGGCATCATCGTCAGCCAGCAAAACGTCCACTGCTGGACATATTTGCGGGATTTGTCGCGGCCACTGTAGGCAGGCTGGTTGGTGACCGCAGTAGGCTTTATTTGCACCTGCTGCCCATATTTATTTCCTTTGGGAATAAAAAGTATCTTAAAGAATATCAAATGGGTTACCTTCCTATTTTATGATTACCAGAAAGAATGATCAAATAAACCCATTTGGGAATTCACAAAATGAGATTGCAATAGGCCTTCAAAAGTTGATTAATCGCACTATTGATAATTTTAATAGTACGACATTTATTTAAAATTATTATTTATTATAATGTTGTACTATTAATGTCATCCTTTAAGCTGCACTTCTTAAAGCATTTTTTGAGGAAACCAATACTTATCATTTATAAACGCAACATTGATTAAAGAAATTTATATATAAAAGTTTCGCTCCTCACATCTATGGCGGCAAATGTCATAACTGCAATACAATACGTACACACACACATATCCTTTCATAATATCACAAAGAATAAATTTAAGTTTGAGTTACAAAAGCCATAATTTATTCCGTACCCTACCCGAGCGTCGAACCCGCTAACTCCGTAAGTGTCACGCCGCCACCCCGTCCCCTAGCGATTAAAAACCGACAAATCCAATAATTTGAATTAATGTTTGTTGTAAATACATTTATGAATAAAGTATTGGTTTGCACCCCAATCCGTAGCTAGAGGATTGAGTTACAATGTTTGAAAAGCGGTGGAGACATGGTGTGACTTTTACCCCCGATATAAAAAGAAGGGTGTATAGAAATAAGGACGGGACGCAGGACGACTGGCAAGTGCTGGATGTGAGAAGCCCAGAATCGAGCACAGTGGCGAACTTTGGAAGAGGCCTATGTCCAACAGTGGACTGATGTGGGCTGATGATAAAAATAAGATATTTGAGATAAGAGTCAGAGAGTAGTAATTAAATTAATCAATCTATCATTGGCACTTTGCAGTCCACTGCTGGATATAAGCCTTATCAATTGTTCCCCACCTTTTTCTATCTTAGGTTTCGCGCATCCAGCACTTGCCAGCCATCTCGCGCAAATTGTCACTCCACCTGGCCTGAGGGCGTCCTACACTACATTTGGCGAGACGCGTTATCCACTCAAGAAGTCAATTACCCCAACGGTTATGGGTTCTGCGGCTGATATGTATTAATCACCTAATCTTTAATGTTAAAACTGAACTAGATGCATAAACAAATACCTCAAAGGAACATCTATAGATAGATCCTCTTTATCGTAAATCATAAAGGTTAACTTAGAACTAAGATAGTATACAATGGGCCTGTTTCCGTAAAAAATGTAATTAGTCCGTCTTTTAGATTGTTCAAAAATAAAAGACACGTATTTTTTCATTTGTAAATTAGACCAATAATAACAAAGATATAGCCCGTTAAAATTACGCGTGACGTCACAGAGTGGGAGTTTTTTCGCCACTAAGTAACGTCAAAGACCCCCACTCCTAAATTTTGATGCTTTGTATCTTTGTTATTTTTTGTTTAAATTAAAAAAGGAAAAATACGTGTCTAATATATTTTTATAATCTGAAATACGGACTAAATATAATGTAATTATTTTGACCCTGGAAACATCCCCATTGTTGCACAATTTACCCGTCTTTTCGCTATGCGATCTCCACGTTTGGGTAGAGTATGTTAATAACATTAAAAATTATCTATGAAAGTCGTTTAAAATTTAAGTTTACTACTATCATCTCAATCGTGAGAAGTCCTGCGTTTGATCTCTTACTGGTCGTGTTAAATTGTTGTCCCTTACGATTACGTAAGTAAAGGAACAGGTTTCTGTGTTTGTATGCACCATAATATTTTCTGCTTACTTGGCTAGTCTCCTGGGAGGTTAGCCGTCGTGGCCGAAAGTAGGTCAGAGAGTATAAGTATTGTGTCATTAAATATATTGATATCTTTACGGTAAAAATTATGTTTATTACGAATAATATAGGGTAGACTTATGACATTTACTTATGAAAATCGTCAGGAACAAATAAAAATGACTACCCTTCACAGTTTTCTATCGAGAAAAACCGACAAGAAAGTAGACACAAATCAGTAGGGCTAGGGTATTGAGTATTATAGATCTCATCAGACTACTTTTTTTTTTTTTTTTTTTTTTTTTTTATATTAGCACGTCAAAATGACTGCGTCCTGCCTGATGTTAAGCAAACGACGAAGTCCAAAAAGTGTAAGCGATCCTCATCACACATGGTTAGTGCAATGTGGATCGATCTTCTATATGAAGGTTATTTGGAAGCGATCACTTACTAGCTATAAGACAGCCTAAATTGTACCACATGATGTCTGTAATATCTTTTCTGTAAATGTTTGTTTTTTATGGAATAAATAATATCTGTTACTACTCGGTAAGGGCTGATTCCAAAACTTAGTTAAATAAGTACTCGGCGCTGTGACGAGCGCTTGATCCGCACCCCTTCCCCCCAGCGCGTTCACCCAAAAATACAAACGTCATTTTCGTGAAAAAATAATGTCACTTTCGTTATTTTTTAATATCGAAACGGAAATAGAAACGACGGTAAAAATTAAACCCCCACGAGATAGGTGACAGAAGCTCAATTTGCGTTATCGATCCGAACTATTCGTACTTAGCTGCGGCGCTCGGATGTCAACCCTGTTGCCGAAAACACAAAGTCCTTTTTCCGTCCACACGTTTCGGCCATAACATCATTCTCCCGTGCCATAACGTCGTTCAGTAATCGCGCGAGTTATGTCCCGTTTTGAAGCTTATGCGTTTAGGGTAAGGTTAAAATTTGAATGGCGTGCGGGGGGTTGTTGGGTCGCGCCGGGCGGCCGCGGATTCCCCTTCAGTAGGCATTGTAAACAAAACGCCTATTATAATGGGACAGTGCGCTTGGGGAGGGGGCGCCGATTATACCTTTATCGATATCGACGTTATGGGATTTGTAGTGTTTGTGGTTTATGAAAAACAAAGAACGACAGTTGTGAAATGATAATTGTACGAACCGTTGTATATTTGTGTACAATTTCATTGGGATTTATCATGATTTATCACTTAGTGAAGTAATCACAACGGATTTGTCAACATCTTAGGTTATAGTGTTGCTTAACAAAGGTTTATTAAAAAAAACCTAGCCGAAGATAAAGAAGAATGGTTTTGTTCACGGTTTGTGCGTTTTAATATTTTCCAAAATAAACGGTGACTTAATAATTTTGCAAAATACGTAGCCACTAATTCAAACTATGTTTATAATAACTTTACACGCCTGTAACCTGTCTGACTTTTTAGTAAAACAAGTCTTTAACATTTAATTTTTATTGCCGTGGTTTCTCAACTAAAAATGCTGGGTATAGAAACTTTGTCGTCTCTTTTAATGCATTTTCAATTGTTTTGAGGAAGGTGGTAAGAAAAATCACACGCGTAGTACTAACCTACCACATAAGCCGTCTTACTCAGCCGTACGCAACAACGATTAAAGCCGGTTTCAAAGAAACTTTAAATACCATAATTTCCCCGTGCTGACGGCTCGACGCGCCTGCACTTGCTCGCAACAAACTTAGTTCTAACATGCGTACATTTTATGTTCGAGCTTAAATCCTAAGAGAAGCTACAAAGGTTAATTTAGCGAATAGTTCTTGACAGGATTCAGTTATAAATATTTAAAACTGTCTAATATTGTTCATAGTTTAATATAGCAATGTAGTGCTAGTGTTACACTATTATTTTGAGCTATTGTTGTCTCTTCTTTGGTCTGTGGTAAATATGTATGAGAGTTTCGGTTGTGCACTTTAGTTTTATTTATATATACGTTTTATTTTGCTTATAAAATAACAGTTATATTAATATCCTTACCACAAAATATTTATATTGACTGTCTATCTCGTACGGACCTCACATCCGTTCACGTATCAATATACTTACAGTAGCTTAGACATAGAAATATCGGTCCTTTGAATTACTAGTAATACGATAGATTTTTCACCTGAGAAAATTTGCCTCATGAATTATTTATTATATTTGCTGTTTTATGTCTAGCGATAAGTTTTAATTATTTGTATGCTATTGTTCCGGACGACTAGTTTTGTATATGTAAATAAATAGTAAAAATAAATAGTGTGCTTAAATGTTTACTTTTTGTATTAAGCGTGGCTGCTATTTACGTTTCTATGTTTATTTATTGTGTTGTTGTTTACGGTCTACTGTGGCTGAGTGCTAATATAATGTTTGTGGTTTCACCATTGTATCGTTTTGATTCCACCCCCTGTTACACCACAATTATATTAGAAATACGTTGGTTAATGCACGAAATTCATGTATTCGTAATTTGAAACTTAGAATATTAATATAGGTATGTATACCTATTTAATGTCAGATTTAATATGTATCTCCTTCTAGTACATTACAAAGATCATCATCAGCCTCTGGCAGTCCAATGGCGGTCTGCTCGAACCTGGGTGGGATGTTTGAATAATTATAATACTTTTCTGGCTAATTTCAGCGGCGGTGGAAGTCTCTAAAGATAGGTTCAAAATAGATAAGATTTTTTAATTAATACACTTTAAGTTCAAAACAGTGTAGGACGCCCACAGGTGAAGCGACAATTTGTGCAAGATGGCTTGCAAGCGCTGTATGCGAGAAGCCCACAGTCGAGCAAAGTAGCGACTAATCGGAGAGGCCTATGTCCAGAAGTGGACTGCGATGGACGGCTGATAATGAAGTTCATTAGTCATATATCCTTTAGATGTTTATCGACACACCATTACATTACCGTTAGCACATCACTACCCCAAAAAAATGTTGTAACTTGAACCGTTAGGTTACGAATGATGTATGTATGGTGTGTGTTATTTGATTGTCCCACGTTGTAGCAATTATTGCGTGTGTGCGGAAACAAAATATAGTATCGTGATTGTGACCGATATAGGGTTGGGGCGGCGCTTATCGATCAGATCGGGTGCGCTCGAAAACTACGCGTTGTCATAAAAAGTTTGGCCATGTTATCAATGGGATAGTAAGTTAGCTAGGTTAGATAGATAAATACTCTTTATTGCATAAAACACAGACATTACAGGAAAACAGACAAAACATAGTACAATTTAGGCGGTCTTATCGCTTGTAGCGATCTCTTCCAGACAACCTTCAGGTAGAGGAAACCAGTTTCACTAAAGAGTTGGGTATCTTGGTGCGAAACTATCGGAAACTATAGGTTATGAGTGCCAACACTAATTTTCTGACGCCAGGCTTCTGATTCATTTAGATTAAAGTTTAAAGAGTTGCTTTTCTCATACAAATATTATTTATTACCAAGTCAGAAACGAAATCAATTTATCATAAATTGTTTTTGAGAAAAGTTAGCGGGCATACACTACCTACGCTATTGCATTACCATTACATTTATTTACGTAAAACAATGCCAGTTGCAAAGCTTTAACCCGACCTGGGATTCGAACCCGGGTAAAGACGCCCTGGTGCTAGACGGCGCTTGCAGCCAGACCAATAAAGCATACAAACTAATGAAAGAGCCCATTGTACTTATTAACCCGCCAATTATACACAAGAGTGTGTCCGTCTGTGAAACAAAGGGTCGTTACTGGCGGCTTCCTATAAAAATTAAACGATCCCTTTCATGTGCCGGCGGCATAGATTACAGACTGGGACGAGTCCCGTAGCGAATTCAACGAACGGTTTCGCAGATTTTTCGGCACGTTTCGGCCGGCGCCGAAGGTGGCCGAAACCGAAACCGGAACCGGAGGTTCATACGGATACTAATGTGGAGGTTCGTCCAGGGTGGGATTAAGGTCAATAGGATCGTGGGTGATTTGGAGGAGTGACCGCTAAGAGAGTTTCTTTAAAAGAGGTCTTTAGATTTACATTTTTGAGATTTGTGAGAGGTTGATAGGCTCTCATTTAATAAGGTCCGACCATGGCAGCGCCTTGTATTGGCTTATAGCGCAGGGGATCCAAAGGGCTCGGATTAGACTCCCGGTTGGGCCATTTTAGTGGCTCGGATTTGGATGTTTTAGGAGACTCCTCTGGTTGTTCATCGACTTGTCTGATCATGTAAAAAGCCTTTAATTTAAGACCAAGAATAATAAGACATTGGGTAGCAAATAAATTTGATAGGGATGATATTAGTTTAGTGGGTGCAAACGACGGCTTATAGTTAAAATGTCCTAGGATCCGATTCTCTTGCGGATTCCTTGTTCTCGAGATTAATATTCTTCAGGTTATCTAGAGAATATATAGAGAATTGATTTTTGATGGGTGAGCGTGCTTTTACGTCATAGACCTGAATGTCGCATAAAATCAGGCAGGTTAAGCTTGGACCCATTGGAATATAAAAAAGTGGAAAATTATAACTGACCTATGTTATCAGTAATGTATGGGGTTCACTCACTAGGAACTGTTAGTCCTGTGCCTGATATCTGGATTTACTGGGCTATCGAGTAACGAAATGTCATTGACCCTCAAGTATACGAAACCATCGTTTTAAGACACTCCTCTCCTCCGTCTTAAAGGACTCCCTAATTTTAACCGAAAAAGTTTAAAAGTGACCTCCAAATCCTTTTAAGTATAACAGGGAAAAAACTTTGCGAATGCTAATCTAAGAATTAACTTTGGTATTTTACAAATCCTTTCTGATTGACGACTTTTAGCACTTCTTATTAACCTTTGCAGAATTTAAATTAACCTCAACAACAAAAGTTTGACTTTACGTTCTGGTAAAAACAGTTACTGTTAAAGATCTTTCCTTCTTGCAATGACACTAATGCTTCTAAACTTCATGTTACATACTACTAAGCAACTCACTCATACTAAGTCGACTCCTTTACAAGATCTGATATAGCGACTGCCTTCATCTTTCAACGTACACAAAACTACACCGTATTCATAAACCCTATTGACGCCAAAACTCCTGAACTGATTTAAGTGTTTGGTACACAGATACTCTAGAATCTGAGACAGGACATAGGCTACTGTTTAATGCGAAAAAATGGTTATAAAGGGTTGAAAAGTTGTACGGAATTATGGTAATTTTTACTACAGCTAGAAGCAAAAAACTTATTTTTTAGGCTGTTGATTCGATGTAACTAAATATGACTTTCAAAGTTTATACGTAATGTGTCTTATATAGGTTAATAAAAAAACGATTAATCGGAATAATTTAAAATGTTACCCAAAGACAATATTCTACGCGTCACGAGGTGTAAATTATAAGTTTATTAATATACAGAAAGGCTGCCCGAAGAAAAGATGGATGGACTGCGTGAATGATGATATGGCTGGGAAAGGAGTGAATGGGACCACGACGGCTAATAGGGATGAATGGAAGAAGAAAACATATTGTGCAGACCACAGAATAATGGGAGCAGGGCGGGCAAATGATGATGTTAAAATACAGAGTTCTTAAACAGATGCATGGCATTCGAAACAACATTCTAACGCTCAATTGTCTGCTTTTTGTCACAAACTAATAACAAGTTCAGTCGGGGCGTCAATAAACCCGCCACATTTGTTATCATATGCATTGGCCCAGCCCAGAGCGTGGCCAGCACAGCACAAACAATCAAACTTATATTGCGTGGGATCACGTCCAACTTTGTTCATTAAAACTGCACTACACCTGGCTTGTTTTCAAATATGACATTTTCTGTCTATGGTTGTATTGTCGCCAATTGGGTTAAAGGCACACATATGGAGTGCACACACAGTACGGAATACGCAGATCTCGTTAGTCTCCTGACCGAATTTCGACGCAGCGGCCCGTCGGCTGTGCCATAGTCAGTCTGAAGAGTTGTTTATATTATCCCACCTCCCCACTTCGGACACAGAACCAATTTCATAGTTGTCACAGTTTATAAGGAGAAAATTTCGTTGTAAACATAAGGTTGGACAGTTTCTTCCTTTGCCGTGTTTTTAAAACGAGGACTCATTACTTTTTTTTCTAAATGATTGGTAGCCTTTGCCCGGCAGTGGGACAGCACAGGTTGATAAGGCTCATCGGTTGGGCGGATGTATCTCACCCCTAATAAATTGAAACAAGCGCATTTAACACATTATCTGTGACCGGCTAAATATGTATGTATTGGATACGTTAGACAACAACAAATGGGTTCAAGGTGCAAATTCAACCTTTAGTAGGATACTGAAACAAAATAAAGATTTTTAGGAACTCTGAAACTGAACTACACACGAGGGTGGCACAGGGGGGATGAGGCAGCAGTGTGAAGCTAGTAAATCATAATAATAAGTCAGTTGCGAAACGAAAAATCGCAACAAAACCGGCCCATTACTTTGGAAGCTACACACACATCCATTTGTTAAACAAACCCCTCTTTTACCGTCGGAGGTTGAAATAGGTGATGAAGGGTAAATGAAATCATATTGTCTGCCATTATACCGCTCCCTGGTCCGCATATCTAGGAGCCCCGAGATAAAAAGGACGAAAATGGGTAAGGATGCCAGTGACATAAACACAGATACACACGATAAAATTATAACACCCTATTTTGTTTTAAAGTGCTTAGTCCGTCGTCATTAGGGGAGCTCGACCACGTGCGAAAATCGCTGAGCGATTATTTTGTAGTAAAATATGGAATAAATATAACCTACCCGGTGGTTCAGTTGGCTCAACCCCTGCCTTCTGAACCAATGGTCGTGGATGAGATCCAAAAACATTCGTTCTATGATCATTTGTCTACGTTCCGTGTCTGGGTGTTTATACATATTTGTGTTAAATTATATTTGTGGTACCTTCGGTGTTCTGATGCCCATAACACAAGTGCTTAAGCTACTTAGTTTGGGATCAAAGCAATGTATGTGGATTTGTCTGATATTTATTAATTTATAAAAAACACATACACGCACACTGGCTACAAAGATTCACTGTAGGTTCTGAAATGTACCTCCATAGCAACCTACACTGCTCAGTCGACAGTCGGCTGCATACTTTAGCTACGAAAGGACATGTATTAGCTATACCCACGATGGCCAGCGACAAAGCGAAGTTCGTATACGTTGAGTCGCTTTTACAATCGCTAATAGACGCCCAAAAAGTATTGCGATTTGTTAGCTCGTGGCGTAAAAGTAGTACGTGGGCGAGAAGCCTTAGTCATATCTCCGACCAGGCAGACGATAATTTAGTTTTAAGTCAATTTGATCCTCTTTTTGCTCTTTCCCTTTAAAATGTGCTAATGCAATTTGATTGAATGCCGGATCAAAGGCCGAAGCGTAACTCCTAGCGTGTATATGAGCGACTTGCAGATAAACTTAACGAGATTGTCACCATTTCGAGACGGGTCTAATTCGCAATGATAACGATCGCTGGCTATGTTAAAGTACTCTTATTTTCTTTGCTTGATGTTCTATAAACTGTTAGACGACATAGTTCTCAACGCCACACGGACCGTATTTAGAATAAGACTCCACCCCATTTCGTCCCGTGGGTGTCGTAGAAGACGACTAAGGAAATATCAGGAAACGGACAAAAGTCGATTGGTGGTCACTATACTCGTACTACGAGGTTGTCAAAGATATCGCTTAAAGCCTAAATTGTTCTTTGATATGTCTCTGTTTCTATTTTTAAGTCAACTACTTAGTGTGCAATAAAGAATATAATATACTAGCTTTTGCCCGCGACTTCGTCCGCGTGTTTAAATTTATACATACAAAAGTTTTTTCCCGCTAACTCCCGTTCCCGTGGGAATTTCTCAAAATACAGCCATAACTAAACTTTATATTTACTAAGGTACCTGCATGCCAAATTTCAAGCGTCTAACTTAAGCGGTTTAGATTTTTCATACAAAAGGATTTTCCCGCTAATTCCCGTTCCCGTGGGAATTTCGGGAATTCCTTTCTTAGTGCACCCCTACGGTACCTAAGCTACGTCCCTTCCAAATTTCAAGTGCCTACGTTTAGCCGTTTGGGCTGTGCGTTGATATGTCAGTCAGTCAGTCAGTCAGTCAGTCAGTCAGTTTCTCCTTTTATATATATAGATATGTATAATGTGCCTTTATAAAAAAATACACGTAAATTTTATTGATATCTAAAATGCTGCGCAAAACAAATTATCCCTATCTCGTAAAAAATTAAATAAGCCGTCAAGAGGCTGATTTGATATTAATGCTAATAAATATTATGATTTTTTGATATTTGAAATATTCTTCAGTATTCAAATGGCCGATATTTGGGTGGTTCACCTAGCCTGAAGTCAAAACAATAGATATTCTTTATTGCACGAAATAAACAATGAATTTTGACAATTGAATTACAAGACGATAGCATTGCAAACCTAGTAGTTCATGATGTAAGCGATCACTTCCAGACCTTCAAATAGAAAAAATAGTTTTACTTAACACATGGGTAAAAACGTGCAGAACTGTTTCCAAAAATAATTTTAATAAATTAATAAATTTTTAGAAAACTTCTAATACATGCCGTCAAGCCTCTTTTAATATTGAAAGTAAATTAGAAGATTTCCATTCAAAACAATGATTATGACATCATTGGGGTTTTTCATTATGATTAGTGCACAATCAAACAATAAAATTAGTGTAATAATAAAAAGTAAAAAAAAAATACGCCTTTATGAGACTGTTCCAGTATAATTGAATAGCCGATCTGAAAAAGTGTTTACACACCGAATTCGTTTAAAATAAGGCACAAACCTAACCTTAAAAAACAAACCTTAAAGTGAGTAGTTAACAAAATGGCTGCTAATTTTTAATTTGCAATCCAATTAGGGCGTGTTCAAGTATTTGTTTTCGTTCGGTCAATTTGCCGGCGGTCTCGCCTTTATCTGCCGTTGACAAACAAAATTATCTTGACGATTTAGTGTGGGTACACACGGCGAGGCGTTTTGAACGTGCACGATTGGTTTTTCTTATCACACTTTCATCATTTTCATCAGCTTCTTGCACTCCAGTGCTGGACATAAGCCTCTAAAATTGTTTTACACTCGACCCTGATCTTGGACTGGCTGAGAAATCTGTTTCGTATCCAATTATGGTATATATGGACGGTAAATTTTCGCAAAAGGCCTCTTACTAACGAACGCAACGATTTTTGCCTTATTTTCTTATTAAGCATTTTTAATTTGTCTCAGTAGTACTCGTGCTCCCACTAATGTTTACATTTGGGTCCTTAGTCCCACTACTGGACAAGACTACCAGCCATCTATCGAACTAACTACACCAGGGCATAGCGCCTGTGACGGCACACAAACCACGACACTGTGCGTCGCCGTTCCAACTACACACCCATATTTTTTCCAAGATGATTTAGATACTTACAGGGCGCCCCCACCACCCCCGAATTATGAATTTGTGAATAATTCACGCGGCCATCAAACACGACTGAGGGGGCAGGGGTCCTCATTTTATTTACTGTGTTATGCTAATGCGACGCGATGGCGCATTATGTAAGTTTTCGTGAAAAGCACGGAGGATTTTAAGTTCGACTTCCGGCCGGTTCCATCGGGGTAGACGATAAGGAAATTTATGCAATTCTCCTTCTTTTTGCCTTTGCGAAAACTTTTTCGTTGTATGAACAATAGAATATATATTTTTGAATACTATAATAAATACAACTTTGTTTTTAAAAACGCACAACGCTCTACACCATCATTACCAGGTAACTAAGGTTTCCATTGTATTAAGAGGACCTGAAGAAGACTTAAACTGGGAGCTTCCAGGATACTTAGCCCAGACCAAGTTTTGAAAAGGTCCTTTGCCTCAACCGAGATTTGGAACCGGAATCTCTGGATCTTTGTATGTATATTGTAGATATTGTATAACCCGGTAAGGTCCAGGATAACAGCTGGAGTGTCAAACAATAATTAGACATAAGTAACCAGTTACTGCCCAACACCCATTAGGACAGTTGGTAGATCTCACAAACCTTGTAATTACATCAGGCAGGCAACTGCCACTGCCCCCAAACACATAATGCCTACAGAATTCTCTTTACTGTTGATCTTTGTACGGCTATGTAACACTAGCATTTGTTTAACCTTTCTTTGTTTTATGCTGATTTTTTCTAGTTTATCTATCTACTAAACACCATTTTTTTTTGTTAAACGCAGATTGACGATTTAATCAGCATAGTGCGTCTACAAGTTCCATCGTAGCGATTTTTTCTGTGACTTGCTGAATTAGAACGATTTTTTCAGGTTAAAAAGCTATGAAACTAGGCTATAAGTTACTCTATTTTAGTTCTGAAGAATGTAGCCTACCTACCAGTATCACTATCTCCTAATAACAAACAAATGTTTCCTCTTAAGCAAGTACCTATAGATGAAGTAAGTATATCTCACATTCAGCGTGTTTCATCCATCAGTGTTAAGATCCGGAAATTACAACTAATCGTTTCTGACGAAATTAAACTTGTCGTATTTATAAATTATTGTTTATAACTCACCCCTCGCCCCCTCCGGTAAATAATTACCCCGACATTAACAATTCACACGACGCCCGACGCGGGAGAGTTACGGGGATATTTTTCAAAATTAAAAAACAAATTTGAGACGAGTTCATTATATATTTTAAGAGATACCTACTTAGAGGTAGTGTTTGAAAAGTTAAGAACTTGGGTATATTATCAGATGCTACAGACCACACCAGGTAATTGAATTTTAGGAATAGCAACATTAACATGAGGTACATTGTGAAGTAATGCCACCTGGCTGGCGACGAACTTAAAATGAAACTCGGCGAAACTCCCTTGCAGTGACAATTGATTTGGTTATTTGTCTCTTGTCGCAGCGACTTGGGTGTCTTTTGCTTTTCATCAGGCGATGGAAGGCCACTAGTGCCACTACGCTGTGTTACTATAAAAACATTCTAATGTAATGGTTTCTTCCTCAGTTTATAAACTCAGTGAATTTATTTTCTTAATGCGTTTATTTCCTAAATTAACTCGTTTGGGAATCGAACCCGAAACCTTCGTATTGTGTGGCGAACACATTTCTCTCTCTATCAACCTATGCTATCCCACTGCAAAGCAAATCTTTACCCCAAACCTTTTCACAGTAAGTCGAAAGTCAGACTCTGCTAGAGTCTGCCTCCATAAGTTTGTGTGTTCATTAAAAATTACAAAAGCCTTTAGCCTTATAAATATTATGCGGATTTCATACCGATGAATACATATCAATATTCGAGTAGACAGAGGCGTACACTTACCTATATTCCGAATTTTGCGGAAATAATTGGATTGGATTCTGTACTGTGAAGTTTTATTTGAATAAAAGCTGCAATGAATTCTGATGCTGATTGCTGCTGCCGTGTCAATAATAATAAAATCACAATTTTTTACAGATTCTCTCTCCATAATACGTTTAAAATAAATTGTATGATGATGAAAATATGTAAATGTAAGATATTGGAGAATGTTACTTAATACTCTGACTGCAAAAGGTATTTACTTTAGGGTAAACAGAACCAATTAAAAGACCAAATATAAAATAAAATCGTTGGTGGATCAATTGGGCAAAACATTTCCCCTGAGTATGGTGCCGGGTTTCTTTCCCGGTCGGGTGAAAAGAGAGCTTGTACAATAATAATTAGGTTTTGTTTAAGCCTTCTTAGTACTCTATATCTATAAATATCAAAAACCCCTGTTTCATGGAACGCTGAAGGCGTTGCGATGATTTTATATAAAAGTGAAGGGAGTGTGCAGTGAAACGCCAAATATATCCTTATGGTCCGTTTATTATGTGAGGTAAACATACAATTTAGTATCATACAGAGTTTCATATACTTAGGTCATATACTTAGTGCCTAACAGGCGTCGGAGAGGACCGCAGGTGGCTATCGCTCCCCTAGCCTATAAGTTATCTAATGTGAACCTAGCTAAGACTCCAGAGTGGACTGACGGGGCTATCGCACTCCTTCTTCGTCTATACTGACTGTACTGGATGACTGTAAGGGACTATCGCTCCAGTACCGTCGCTGGCTAACTGACGACTGACGATGGCTCTGCGCGCGGCGGCTTATATAGGGACCGCGCGAGTGCCGTGTGCAAAATTGTGGAGAGGGGGCCGTTGACTGTGCGTATGGGAAAATATTTGAATTTACGCGCGCCGCGCGTTTTGTTATGACAGATGCTTGTTACAAAAGTAAATAATACACCTAGCGTATATTCGTCCGTAAGCTCACTTTTGTTATTCTTTCAGGAAAAGGCATAGTATTATAAATGTATGTTCAGTGATACGTTAAAAATAAAACGTTATCACTGTGCCATCTTGTTGTATTTCTGTGATTTTAATACTTGGGGCTGCAGAAAGAGACGTCACACATTTCGCGCGCGTCGAATAAAGATGGCCGCCCCTGACAGCTGCCTAATTAAAACAAAGATGTCTTCTTATTTGTTCCGAAGGGATTTTTTTTCATTGAAAAGTTCAAATTAAATTTCATTTATACAAATTACCTCATTATTCCACCTTTGGGGTTGCTTTATAAGGCCAACACCCCATAATTTTACATTAAAATATCCTCTGAGGTATATCGCGGGACACATTAGTGTAATTTTGCTAATCAGCGGATTACTTAAGACCAATAGAAAACATGCATTAATGTTGATACCTACTAATAGTACTTTAAACAATAAGATAATGCAATTAAAACTTTAATCCACTGAATAAAACCTACCTACTTTACTTACTGCGCACAGAGAACCATATGTAATGGTTTTATTTAAAATATTCATTACGACTATAAAATAAATTAATTTATAAAAACACTTTTGTTATTTTAAAATAATCAAGTACAGTGTGAAGCATTTTTATGGACAGCTGTGGTCTGAGTTTTGAATGGCCCTACTGATTGGTTGTATGATTGATTGCTACTTTTACAATAGGTACAGTCGTATTCAAAAACTTTGAGAATAACGGGATTTACTGACTTTCATACATTTTGTTCATCGTTGTATAATTTGAATATCATAAAAGATACAATTACTTACATCCTACTAATATTATAAAAGTGACAGATTTTTTAGACGTTAACAAAAATCTATCAATGCAAACTCTTTTACTTGGAAACTACTGAACGAATTTGAAATGAAACTTCACGGTAATCTTACTTTAGATGGATGTTTGTTACGCCCGCATGAAAATTTATAAAATTAATGTCAATCTAACGAGTTATAAATAAGTACATTTTTCTAAATTGCGAATTGAAACATTACATTGATATAAAACACTCCATAATAATAAAATAAATCACATTTCATAAAACTATGCTACAACCGCGTCTCTCATTCAACAACCTTGCGCCATTAAGAGGATTAACTTGCGACCTCCTACGGTGTCGCTGTAGGATTATTTTATATAAAAGTAAAGAACGAAAACACTTTCACATTTTCACTGTGCAGTGAAACGCACGAAAGGGTTTAATTGGCAGATTAATTTCCAACAGACTAGCAAGAACTTATTAGCAGATCGTGAAAGCGGACCTTTATTGGCAGTGAGTGATTGTGTTGTTTTTTATTACCTATTCATTCCAGTATTTGAACTGTAATGACAAAACTACTAGTGGGTTTTCGTTTGGTATTGGTATGTACACTAGGGTGGGTCAAAAAAATTTTTTTTAGATTTTTTTACAGGCTCAGCAACAAAAAGGTGCTAAATGCCGTAGATAATTGATACGTAAAATTGCAACACTTTATTTTAACTTTTACTGCCTCCGGATTGAGATAGAATTTATTAAAAATTGTTATTATTTTAGTCGATGTTACAACTTTTTTTTTCACTTTATTGGTTGGTAAGTAGCTTGAAAACTGTGAGAAGAGATCCATAACTAATTTTACTCTTATTCCTAGGAACTTACCGGAGCTTTTTGCTAAAGATATTACTACAGATCTGTAGCGCAAGTACCAATACCTTGCGAAAAAGTATGGGTATCGTCATAGTAAGCAAATTGTATGATATTTGTATTTATGTAATACAGCGTCCCTATAAGCCATAAAAGGTAATACAATTACGAGCACAAAAGTTTTTAAAATACATCGTTTTGCCTTCGTATTACTATTTATATACAACGTAAATTTGTCTTCAAACTATTTGTATTAAATCGTGAGTACCAACTTTGTTTTGACGAATGTTAAAGTAAATATCGAAGGCTGGCTATCGAAACCTGATGAATATCTCTTGACTTAGGATTTGTAAGTAAATAAAAGATTAATAACATTAAGAAAAATTGGATTTTTTACTTTTTGATGGTGTTTTGAAGAATGCCTAGTAATTTTTCATATATGAGTCTAGATATTTTCAAGATATAAAAAATTTACACACTCAAGCAGTTGAAAGAGCAGTTATATCTATCATCGAAGCTTCTGCCACTTTATGTGATAAAATATCCAGAGAGGGATTCATAAAGGCCTAGATAGATTCGAGAAAATCGAAAACCCAAAATTCGGCAGCAAGAAAGATTTTAACGTCATATAAATAATTCATTTAAATAATAATTTAGCTAAATAGAATTGTTATTACTTTGTTATTGTGTTCTTCTATTATTAAACAAAAGATTTTTATGATTTTCGATCTTTGTCTTCAAAACAAATGATCTTTATTTACCAATAGGCTATGGCCCTTTATTACTAGATTTTTTTGATTTTCATATGACTCCGGAGGCAGAAGATGAACTCCGAATGCTATCAAACTTCGTACTCTATTAACAGTGACCATTTAGCACCATTTAGTCACTGTGCCCCTAGAAAAATTAAATTTTTTTTTTCTTCATACATAAGTGACCCACCCTAATGTACACACTGCTACACATTAACCTACCTTCCCTTTTCACAGATTCTGTCAAATTTCCTCAAAAAGTTTCAATCGAGTGACCAGTGTACAGAACATCTAGAGTTTTTTTTGGTGGAAATTGACAGATAAGGGTGATGAAAATATACTCGTACGTAAAGATAAATAAAAATGTGCATTTAAAAATATCTATGAATTTACAATATGATGCATTTAATATTTACAAAAGATTGTAATATGTAATTTTTTAAAAACTCATTGTAACATTTTTATATTTGAGTGTACGTACCGAGTATTGACGATATTCTCATTCCAACATGAGTGGGTAGGGGGTAACAGTGATTTGACTGCGAGGGTCGAGTGTTCGATTCCGCTAAAAACCGTGAAGCACTTTATTGTATTATATTCGTTTTAGACTATTAGAGCGCCTCAATTGGCATATCGATAAACGGTACTTGTTATTGCATTATATTATTATTAACCATTGATACGCCAATACAAGGTATATTTGGTTACTTGTCCGTTACCGCAGCAACTTAGACTCTTTCGCTGTCCATTTTTGTGTTATTTCCAATCCAATTTCGGAAACAAACATTTCTAAAGTTGCTATGGTTGCCCCCCCGTTTTACAACATTTCGGAAATAAAGCTTCAACCCTCAGATTCCGTACCGAATTCAAGTCCGTTTCCCTTGAATGTCTGTCTCGAATGGGGAACAATCTCAAGGCCCTTAGTTAAAAGGCGGGTTAAAACCAGTCAAGTAATGACTGTCCTATTAAAATAAAAGCTTACTTACTCGATCTTATAAGGGATTTCTCTAGCGATAAGACACCCTCAATTGTACAATATTTGTCTATTTATACATATATTTTTTTTATTATTCAAAATGAGTTTGCGCTTGACTGCAATTCGCCTGATGGTAAGCGATATCGTAGTCTACGATGGAACGCGCTCACCCAGCAAAAACCGGTTCACTCTCGTCTTGAACATCGGAAGATTATATCTCTCGGGGAACAAGGAGCCCGGCAAAGAGTTCCATAGTTTAGCAGTTCGCACTATTCAGGTTTTATGAAGACTTTTAACTCAACTATGTTGTATGCAATAAAGAATATCTGACTATCGGACAATACATAAGTCGATCCGATCCTAAAGTGTTATAGAAATCAAAACAACTAGTGTATAACAAATAATAATTTACAATAATTATACCCAGGTGGTATAGGAACCTGCGACCCTCGGTTTAGAACGCAGGTTTACTACCAAATGAGCCACCGGGCCACCTCCGTTATAGCTTCTAATACCTTAATGGGGCCGGTGCACCTCCCGGCTTCCACCGGGGACCACGCCACTAATATCGGCCGGTAATCGAACAAGACTGTTTGCGCGCTCGTTAATCATTGGGCTGGGGGTGTGGACTGACCCTAGGGTTGTCCCTCGATGCTTACTGACGTAACGATTTCTCTTAACTGCTTTTTCTCGCAATTTTGCCCACTAAACGCATTTTGTTTTTGTTTTAAGTGATCGGGAACCTTAGGCTACAACCCTGGTTTTTGCTAAGGGGGTATTTGCACATCTCTAATAGTTTAGTTGGGCTATATTATAGCCGATACCTGTGGTAGGCGAACTTTCTTAATGGCGGGCCACTAAGTTTAAGAAATTGTAGAGGAGGGCAAAAATCTCAGCAGTGCGAAAAAGTGTTCATCGGTCAATCGGTTTCTGAATGAGCTTTTCCGCAAATTCATGGTTGAAAAAGTCTGTTCGTCATAAAACGACGTAAACATCGCCATAACTTTTTAGGCGTGAAAATAATTGAAATGTCTCCAGTAGTTTTGGAGACAGACAAACTTTAAATTCTTGCTCTATTACATACTGTTTTTCAAAAATGTATATTTTTTACTATAGATTTATTTATTTAATTTGATTTCATGTTTAACGTATAAGAGAGTTACAAGTGGCGGACTTAATGCCGTTTTTGACGTTCTCTACACGTCAACTATTGGACGGGCCAGAAATAGCTATATGAAGGGAGGTAATAGGAAAGCTGTATCTACTAATATACATAGGTATTTATTTTAGATAACAAGTAAATAATCACGATAATATTTTTCTGTTACAGGTAATTGCTTTAATTTCTTTGAAGACGGTTCACTGGATATTAAGTGAGTAGTTTTACCTTTACAGTAACGCCGAGTAGATTCGCTGCCTTGTATAGTTCATTACATCAGCTTTAATCAGTATCCGAAGACGCTTTCCGGGAGTTTCGCCGGTTGGACGGCGATCGCCAGCCAGGCGGGTAAACCTTTAGTCTACTCGACACCCGGGGAGAAATGGGGTGTTGATTTGTATTCTTTTCCGTCACTTCACGGAAAGCTAGTCAAGTTTCCAGGGAAATTATATTTTTATTCGTATAGTAGCAGTTGCCACCCCTAACTCACATGAGGACAAAAATATAGCGAACGCGACATATTGCCAGCGCACTTAGCGCGCGGAGTAATCTCCTCCACCAACTATTGGAGATTAATGAATACTGGGGATGTGGGGGAAGAATTTATTGAAATTATTGTACACCAGAACGAATTGAATGTACGGAAGGAAGTTTATCTCTCATATGTGCTGTACTATATGTGCTATAATAATACTTGTTCTCTGTATGTCGAATGTGATGCTAAAGAAACAATTAATAAAACTATCTTATTAATATTATAAATGCGAAAGTTTGTTTGATTAGATGATTATTACTCTTTCACGCAGAAACCATCCAACGTAATATGGCTCACACATCAGATTTACTTATAGTAGCATGACATAATGGCTTCCCTACGCCTGATGGAGAGCGAAAGAGAAGCCCAAGTCAGGCAGTAACTGGTCAGTTACCGCATTTTTTATGAAACTTTGTAGTAATATACATCAGATTCATCAGCTCGTACATCAGATTGAAACATCCTATTAATATTATAATAAAAAACGAAAGTTTATTTGGATGGATGTTACATTTTCATGCAAAAACCACTTGACAGATTTTTATGAAACATTCCAGAAACGTAGCTGATACATCGGATTATACATTATAATATAAGTACGAGTATAAATTATCATTTCTTCAATTCGATATTCACGTTGGTAAAGCCGCGGGCTGGAATATTTTCTAGGAAATATTTTCAATATTGAAAATAATTAAAAACGATACTTTTTACCAATATAATAAATACACCGCGTTAATTAAGTTACAACTTTTATTGGTATGTTTGACATAAGATAACTAAATGAGTAGATAATTTTAGATATTATATTTTTTTTACTGCTTTTAGGTGGAACTATTCATGGTACATACATCCTACTAATAAAATAAATGCGAAAGTTTGTTTGGAAGGACGGATTTTGTTCCTCTCTCACGCATTAATTACTAAACGGATTTTAATGAAACTTTACAGTAATATAGCTTATACGTTGGATTAATACATAGGCTATGTTTTATACGAATATTCACGCGGGTAGAGCCGCGGGCAGCAGCATATTTTACTTGTCTTTTCCCATTGTTCATGTAACCTGTATGTGACTCTGATAGATAGTTTTTTCTATTCTAACTGGTCGTCGACCATTCACTGTTACGTTTAACTTGAAATACAATAACGCAGCCTACAGCGCAGTGCGTAAACCTAGAATCGAAGGTCGTGGGGTCGATAGCAACATCATATACAAATCAGATCGAATCGGCGATACACAATGCGTTTTTGCGTACTACTGCGTTCTGTGCTAGTTTATAGTGCATGAATTCTCTAGCAATACTGGGCTAGATTGTTCCAGTGGTTGCATCTTGATAAGTAAGGGGATGTAAGAGAGCGACCTATCATCTTTTCGCTTCAAGCCTACCTCACCTGCTCGTGGTGCATCCTTCTGAATAACGAACAAGGCTCTGGGCGATACACTGACTGATTCCGAAACGGTGATTTGTATTCCTTTCTGTCACCGCTGGGACTGGCTAAAATCACGTTGATCGTCGGGTTATGTTGAACATCTGTGCCATCGGATATGTATCATAATACCGAAAGTCCATAATAACTGCAACTGTGCCATCGTTACGCCTATAGTGATAGTAGATAGATAATTTGGTTTCCTTCTAGAAAGACCAGTTGTCAAACAAAACAATTAGCAAGTCAACAAGCGTAAAATTATCATAAAAAAACCTATTATCAGATGTCATTTATTAAAAACCATGACGGGGCGGTGTCATGGTTCGCTGTCTGGGGTGGTTTTGGCTTGAAATGTTTTGTTTAATTTTAATGGACATGTAGTCAAATCGCTTGTTAAAATATGCTATGTACTACAATTTTTAAAAAACTACCTACCAAGTTTGTTGCGGACTTCTACTCAGCAGGCTACACATCGAAGTGCTGTTAGGAAAAGTTTGCACGTGCAAAAGTGTTACTAGTGAATCTATTTCTAGAAACGTACTATTTTATTTTAGTACAGCTTACTTTACTTTCTAGTAAATATAGAGAAGTATTTATTGTTATAACAGCTTTTGTTACTCTTTGGTGTTAAGGAAAGTAACTCCCCGAAAACATTTAGCAATTACTGTGTACAGAATACCTAACTAACCACTCAGACATCTTGTATGATGCAGGATGTTACTGGACCGTAATTGATGAGTAATAACTTTTTTTTTGTTTTTTTATAGTGGCTCGACATACTGACTTCCCTACACCTGATGGAAAGCGAAAGAGAAGCCCAAGTCGCTGTGACAACGGGCAAGTAACTGGTCAGTTACTTGTCAGTTGCCACCGCCATGCCGGCCCAACCCTAACCCCCCACGAGCTCCGGAAACCCTACTCACCGGCAGAAACACGACCCAAAGGTCATTTGACTGCGGTATTCTATAGGGTGGAGGTCCTTCCCCGGACGGGCGGCTCAATTCGAGCGAAGATTCGCTATGCCCTACCTCTCTTACTGTAACTGTTATTGTTTGTCTGTCACTGCAGCTGTCATTAGTCGCACCAAGTAATGGTTTCCCCACGCGATATTAATAATTTATGCAATGCCAAAACGAAGCCCTAGTCGCTGTAACGACTGGGAAGCAACCAAACCGGTCACTTGTCAATTACCACCGCTCCGAAGATACTTTCACACGCTCCGTTTAAAGAATTTCGTATCAAGGAAAGAAAAACCATGGTAATTGTGATTTTAGTAGATTACACGCTATTTTCGTATTGACTAGCAAGGTGTTCCTTTTGATATGCAATAATCTACTAGGATATTAATTAGACCATTGGATTGAATAAAATAAAACAAAAATGTAATTATTGAAAAATAATTCTTACATTATTTCATTCTTTGTAATGGTCTTATTGCACATCAAAAGAACCAGGTTGTGTTTAAGAGAGGTAGGGCATAGCGAATCTTCGCTCGAATAGAGCTGCCCGTCTGGGGAAGGACCTCCGCCCTATAGAATACCGCAGCCAAATGACCCCCGGGTCGTGTTTCTGCCGGTGAGTAGGGTTTCCGAAGCTCGTGGGGGGTTAGGGTTGGGCCGGCGTCGCAGTAGCAACTGACAGGTAACTGACCGGTTACTTTCCAGTTGTCACAGCGACTTGGGCTTCTCTTTCGATTTCCATCAGGCGTAGGGAAGCCATTATGTCGAGCTACTATAAAAAAATAACTCCCTGACGTAACCTAACACCCTGTATACAAAAATACTCCAAACGCATTGCCATTTCTTCCCTTTGTGGTGAATTTATTATCCCAAGCATATGTGGCCGGACCCTTGCCGCTCAGTATGCAAGTCATCTGATTGATCGAGATTAATCACGGTGTGTTATTTCATTCAGTCACTCTTCTAATGTCATAATCTGATTAGCCAATTGGAGCTTTGATACAGTTTGTTGGCTTTCTCCTTGGTATAGCAGTGTTTGTGTGTTCGAATCCTGCTTAGGGCCATACCTTTTCGGGCAAGAAATTAGAGTCTTAGAAATTACAAATTGGCGTCAGAATGGCTTAGACCGCCTTGCCTTGCCGCAGGATCAACGGTAGCTGCTTGTCAACTGCGGCTGGCCAGGGCAGGCAGGGATGTGGCCGTATGTTTCGGCGCTACCCTTATCCCTGCTATTTGCTGCCCACCGGCGACACAGGGGGGCTTAGTGGGTATACCCTCTCATTTTGGGAGGTGTGAGTCCCATACACCATGCCGACTCCCCCCGGAGGCGACATGAAGGTGCCTAATGCATTCCCGTCTAAAAAAAAAGGATCAACGGCAGCTGCACAGTGAACAGCAGCACGTTAAACCGTTGGTCCTGCAGCTGAGGATTTTCTGGTGGTATAGGTTTATGACAGGAAAGGAACAGAGAGTGCATAGCTGTGTTTGCGTACACTCTTGTGCACTTTAAACTCGTAAGGCCCAGACTTCCAGACACAAGACTTGGATCACATGAGGACCTTGGGCCTTACGAGGTTAAAATCTTCTGCGCCTGGTTTTTCAGAGAGAGAACGGAAGATATTACAATTTATCGCGTGCCTCTCACTGTCGAACTCTTCCCTGATCTGCCCGGAATTCAAATTGACTCTGCTTTCAAAATGGTCGACTTTAAGCAACCAACAGCAAAAGTTTGCCGTTAGGGATGAAAACTCCCAACCCTGGGCAACACCATACCAAATTGTGTGCAATTCCAATTAAATCACTAAATCTACAATTAACAGATCACGGTGCCATTGGGCAAACGTTGGCGTATTGGTGACAGATGTTGGGCCAATGTCGCAAGTCACTCGTGTGGCTAGGGGATCGTATGTTGTGTTCCATAATTGGCAATGACAAATCGGAAATGTACCATCTGATTGTAAGTGATTATTTTGAACCGTAACGGATTGGTGACTGATTAGATTTGGTTGAGTCCCGTAGGCTAAAAGGCTGTTGAAATTATGCAGCAGCAACATTGGTTTTATTCCTGATTCCGTGGTAAAACTTTTTATTTTTTATACGCGACTAAAAATTTTAGGATCTGTATATAGAAAAAATAGATAAACTTTATTTCACACCATACAGTTGATTTAATAGACTAGGTGTATATATAATAGACATTTGTTGTACAATTTAGGCGGTCTTATCGCTGTAAGAGATCTCTTCCGGACCACCTTCAGGTGAAAAAATAAATTTTACTGAAGAGATAGGTAAGTAAGGACGTGCAAACTGTTTAAATGTAGTGTATGATTTTTGTGAACGACTTAAATAGGGTCTTGTTTCCTTCCATGATTCCTGAGTGTACTTAAGCAAGTACGAGTAGCTTAAACAAACATATAGAATTCCTAGCAAAACTTAAGAGACGATTTTGTGTCGTATGCATTCGCACCTGCGGGCGGGTGGGGCAGGGAGACTCGTAAATAATAATGTATTCCTGTTTCCTATATTTTTTATGGGCCCTCGCAGAGTAATACTTCTAAGTGACCAGCTGACGGTAGCGTCGGCAGAAAAGTCAATTGTATTGAAATGTTATTTTCATTATACAACCTTATTTTTTTAGTATATACGAAAAGAAACCTCAAAGCGTTTTGTCTAAATCAGTAACAGAATCGTTATACATATGTTAAATTGTGACCAATCGCGTTGTCATGAGCGCGAACGCTGTATAACCTGTGATAACATTTACTTAACAGAAAAGATCGTAAGATTTTTATAAAAAGGTTTCATACACGTGCGTCCACCGCAAATTAAACCACGTGTATGAAAAATAATAAGTCAAAACATTCCTTACTGGGCCACACAGCGCCATTTAGTCCCAAACTAAGCCCAAACTTGTGCCTAAAACAACCCACAAAGGATACTAGACAACTAATGAACTTACTTAATTGTATTTTTTTGTAAGTAAATACATATTATACACACTGAACAGCTAGATCAACGAAAACCTTTAAAACGCGAGCCTACTGATTTCTCAAGGGCCAGGAACGCATCTATGACTCCTGGTGTTGCAGTGTCTATGGGCTGAAGTGATCACTTACCATCAGGTGACCTTCAGGCCCGTTCGCCCCCTTTGTCGTAAAAACGAACAGACATGTTCGTGCACACAAATTGTTACTTGTGCGGGGAACCACTACCCGCACCACTATGTCAAAGGCAGCCTTAACTGCTACTGAACCAAACTGGCTTAGCCTAGTCATGTTAGCTGGTGCTGGAGGCTCGGCGTGTCCGTTTTGCCGACGCTCCTGCCGGAGCCTGCCGGGTGGCGACAGAGGAGCGCCTCTTTACCTAGACACTCCAATAATTGTCGGGGAGCGTCGCGACGCGTATGCGGTAGGCACACATACATTATTTAGCTGCTTCTAGGAACTGCTAGTACAGAACTGTTGTGGCATGTACAAGATACAATGTAGGAGATTTACCGGTTATAAGTCTTTTTGTATATGTAAAACCTGTCCTATAGACGATGTAAAGGTGCGACCGTGGCTCTGACAACCGACTGGTGACGGCAATCACATATGCACTACCTACCTATACTCTAGTAAATAATATGGAATCAGTTCACCGCGACAAATGAGGCTCAGTACCAGCGGCTTAAAAAACTCCTACATCTTCTGCTTACTTCGCAAATAGTCGCGTATGTTAGCCGCTGCGGCCGAAACTCGATTTCCAGAACCAACGTAATGACCCATCACGGTCCCAAATTGATGTTGTTCCGGCCACATTTATCGTTATTTAATTATACGATAGACAGATACCATTGCGTGAACGAAATTACCAACCCGTAGCATCTAGTATTCACGTAATGGCCATTCGAAAGCTATTACCGCAGAAAAGAGCAGGTGTGACAATAATAAGATGACATCTACGCTCCCTTAGGTATCGCGTGACTGGGCCGCGTTCCGGAACGCGTATGGAACACGCGAGCTATTACGGCACATCACTAGTGTACTGAGAAAAATGACAGTGAACTAACTGACACCTTGTTTCTTCATCGTAGTCCATTAAATTTTTTATACCACAAAGTTCGCAAACAAGCCTATGGTACGGCCCCCGGGTGTTAAACTGTCGTTGCAGCACTTACCCCACGATCTCCGGAAACCCTACTCACCGGCAGAAACAGGACCTGGAGGTCGTTTAGCTACGGTATTCTATAGGTATAATAAATACTCATAATCAGACTAAGAATAGTCTCTGTTGCCTGATCAGATCTGTATGTTGCCTGACCAATCAATGGATCGTCGTTCGACCTTATCGAACAACGTCGATCAAAGTTGATCGTTCCACTAAGGGGGTTTTAATCACATGAGACTCGAAAGGGACTCCCCCTTAAAGGAGGTCCATAAAGATCACGAAACATCACAAGGGGGAGAGAGGGGTTGTAGCAATATATCAAAGTAAGAAGTCAAAAGCAACCTGCAAGCTTTCTGTCCTTAGAATAATTATAAAATCAGATGATACTTATGTACTTGGTATCCATGGGAAAACTAAGGATACAGAAAATATTTTACAAGAGTTAGCGAAGTGGCAGGCAAATAGTATATCTATCTCACTTGCTGTCTTTCATTGCACTGTCTCTAGTGAACCCCCACATTTTCGCCCTACAATTATTTGAGTGTAATACGCGAGATGGGGTGAAATGGTGAATACTGTGGCGTCCTTAGGGACGAGGGTTGACAAAACAATTTCTGGATTAAGAAAAACGCCATCTATTGGGTTTGGGCGCCATTTGGAAGGTTTCTCAGACAAACGCCAAGTTCACGATATCGTCTTGATACTGTGTAACCAATAAATGACATTAGAATGACTCCTTGGCGCAAGGTCCGAAGGTTCCAGACCTTCAAACTAAACATCCATATTAAATTGTCAAAGTTATTAAAAAGAACACAAATAAACAGATTAAAGTGCTATTGAAGCTACGCCCTGCAGTCGGTCGCCAACCCGCCTGCCCAGCGTGGCGATTACGGGTAAAGTCTCCAGGTTGCCCAAAGTGGCGAACAACTGGAGAGGATTATGTCCAGCAGTGGACTACGATACGCTGATGATGATGATAGTGCTTTTCGGTGCTTCTTAACCCTTTATTTCTAATCAGACAAAAACCATTTTGACGGGATAACGGTCGTATAAAAACAAGACAATATCCCAATCTTACAACCTTTGCCCTTGACTTGTTTATCAAAAGCCAAAAGATTCGCTAAATAACTAAAGTCAAGCTACTTTGAAAGGACAATTCCACTTTTGTTTTGTGTTCGCCAACTTATTAATATTACATAGGAATGGAATCAAAGTTGAGTCAAGTCTGTAAATAACTAAATTTAAGTCTATTATTCGTTAAACACAAATTTTATTCGCTGGCGATTGCAAACGGCGATTACGAAAGCTCCCCTTAGGAGGTTAATATCGGAATTTCCTTCCTTTGTAAATGGCAGACATTAAAAATATTGTAGGTACATATATATAAAATAAATTTCAGATATTACGAGTATCACATACATTGCGCTCCGATCCCAAACATGTAGCTTGAGGACCTTAGTCCTTAATGTGACCAACTATCTATCTATCCGCTAACATTTTTTTTACACACCAAAAGCTGTTGTAAACTCCTACTTTGATGTGCTTACGTCTGCGGCATAATCTCTAAGCGAAATCCTATTTAAACAAAGCAGCCAGTTGTATAAATCATAACACGAATGCAACAGAACATTGCCGGCCTAATCCCGGGCTTAGCGCCAATCCCGCATCCCGCGGGATTACCGGGATCCGCCGGGATCCGGTTATCTTTGGGAACAAATTAGTGGTCGCCGTTTGATGTTTATCTTCGCTGCTGTGACCTTCTATACAGATTATGGTCAGTGGCTCCGAAACTAAGTTTACAAATTGTTTTTGCTCGTGTTTGCGTAAGGACGTTCCCATCAGCGGGATCACCCCCCATTAGTAGGTATCTATATGACATTGCCGATTTTTAATAATAAATCTCCTAGTTAACTTTTTACCTGAGACTACTGAAACAGTTCTGAGATTCCTATTCTGCTGCTAACACCAACGCAAGAATGTTTGTACGGGATTCTGACTAGGGCTACTCGCCCACGTACTAGTTACTCTACTAGTACTAAGAAAATCTCTACTACTGTTTCGGCCACATTCGTGGGTTAATACACATTACTTGCCTAGAGTACGTGGCCGACTTTCGATGGCGCCGAGGCTGAGCAGTGTACGATGCTCTACATATTTCCGAACGTTCCATTTTTCCTCATCATCACAGAAAGATGATTTTACGATACGCCTCATGCCTGCCCACTGCAGTTCCCAACTCTAATCTACAACACTTTCATCTGCCACGCAATACGACAGTTGTTACACTTCAAATATCCATTCATTCCACTAACTAACTAAAGTGCTTTTTTCCCGAAAATAAAGTGTCATTTCTTGTTCTTGTAGGAAAAAAATTCACACTACATTGGCATTTTATTATATCAGTTTTCTAAGTTGTCAGTGTCGGGAATAAAAATGCAATAAAAAATATCTTTATTGATATAGACTTCAGACAAGCGCTGATTAATCGAAGCCTAAATATAAATATGACTTCCGCCGGAGGTCGCTTCTATCGAAATGAAACTCATCTTTTTTAACGCCAAATTTTCGTTTCAGTCTTTACTAAGTATGAAATACATACTTATCAATCAAGTCGATAAGGCCGTCAAAATTGTACATTAATTGTATACTTTGTATATTCTATAAGCTTTTTGTTTTCTGGTATTTGTTGCAAATTAAAAAGTTTATTATAGCCTTGCCTTTTACATCAAAGAATGTTTAATTTCACCCTGATTAAAATTACCTAAAAAGAAACCAACACTCAAATAGAGTTAAAATATGATTAAACACGAAATATTTTAAAGCTATTTTAATGCTGGAATTGATTCTAGTTTTAGGTTTTCAACTTTTGCATTTGTATCGCCATCTTAATAAATGACTAGCGTCAGCCCCACCTGCCCGTGGTGCATCCTGCTGAATAACAAACGAGGCTCCGCCAACCGACTGGTGGCGGTATAACCATCACGGTCGAAGGTACCTAAATACCACAGACCGATGACGGGCAGCAGCGTCACCGGCGCGAGAAGCTATGCTCTGCGATCGCCAACCCGCCAGCCCAGTGTGGCGATTATGGGTAAATCCTCCACTTGGGTTTGCCCAAAGTGGCCAGCAACTGAAGAGGCCTATGTTCAGCAGTAGACTTATTTTATAGTAGCTCGACATAATGGCTTCCCTACTCCTGATGGAAAACAAAAGAGAAGCCCAAGTCGCTGTGACAACGGGCAATTAACTGGTTAGTTACCTGTCAGTTACCACTGCCATGCCGGTCCAACCCTAACCCCCCACGAGTTCCGGAAACACTATTCACCGGCAGAAACACGGTCCGGAGGTCATTTGGCTGCAGTATTCTATAGAGTGGAGAATGGAGGGCCTTCCCCGAACGCGTGGCTCAATTCGAGCGGAGATTCGCTATGCCCTCCCTCTCTCAAACTGGACTACGATAGACTGATGATGACTAAATGTTTTATTTTTTGTGCAATAAAGAATACCTACCTATCTATCGAATAGTGACAAAAATACTTGACGAGTACAAATGCAAGTCGCGCATTTGTCGAAACACGGACAGTTTGTCTGCGTCGGCCGTGATTGATGCGCCGGAGTGCAGGCGCATTCGCCGGGGCGCGACTAATGCTCCGCTCTACGAATATTTTGTTGATACACAAGTGGATTTTTTATTTATGACCATGCGAAATAATTAATTAAATCAGCGAGTATTTCTCGTTTTCCCGAATATTACCCGTATGGAATTTGGAATGTATTTGAATATAATTAATGTCTAAACAACCTATTTTTACGATGTGACCAAAAGTGGATGACATTTTTTTTTAATAGCACAGCATAGTTGCCTCCCTTCGCCTGAAGAAAAGCAAACGAAATGCCCAAGTACATGATCTAGATAATTGTATAACAAGGCCACGGCATATATATCTTCTTTTATATATATAAAAGGAGAAACTGACTGACTGACTGACTGACATATCAACGCACAGCCCAAACGGCTAAACGTAGGCACTTGAAATTTGGAAGGGACGTAGCTTAGGTACCGTAGGGGTGCACTAAGAAAGGAATTCCCGAAATTCCCACGGGAACGGGAATTAGCGGGAAAATCCTTTTGTATGAAAAATCTAAACCGCTTAAGTTAGACGCTTGAAATTTGGCATGCAGGTACCTTAGTAAATATAAAGTTTAGTTATGGCTGTATTTTGAGAAATTCCCACGGGAACGGGAGTTAGCGGGAAAAAACTTTTGTATGTATAAATTTAAACACGCGGACGAAGTCGCGGGCAAAAGCTAGTATATATATATATATATTGTATTAGCTGTGCCCGCGGCTTCGCCCGCGTTCACAGAAGTGTTTCTTCATTCCTTTTTTCGCAATAAAGGCCTTAGTATGTCCTTTCTCAGGGTCTAAAGATTGTCTGTGCCAAATTTCATCAAAATCGTTTGGGAGGTTTAAGCGGGAAAGCGTAATAAGACAGACACGAGTTACTTTCGCATTTATAATATTAGTAGGGATGACTGGCCAAATTATATGATATATACCGTAACCTATACTGCCCATACCGGTATACTAATCCTGTATATCTCGCGTATCTGTCCCCTACCGTAGATACTGGTATACTAAAATCATAAATCATGTATGCAACTTTAACGCCAGCGTCTAGACATCACCGTTTTATAGTTATTAAGGTTAAAAATATAGTGGCAGTGTTTTGGGAATAGTCATAAAGGGTAAGTTTAAAAGGTAGGTCCTATTTGACGTAAGGGGTGGGAGTACATTTGATGGATAAGACTCGTTTTAGGCAAGTTTGCTACAAAGAGTGCTGATCGTGTCAAATTTTTTTTTAAATATTTCTGTAAAAATTTTCACGATTTCTTTTGCACGTCATTCGTTTTTCCCCCTAGTACCTACTTCAAACTTAGATCAGAGAAAATGTTATGATACTAAAAATAGAGTCATCTTCCAGCACTTGTTAAACTTACGGCGATTAGATTTTTTTTAGCTAGTGTCCAAATCCTTCAAAAGCTGTAATAGTTTCTTAGCAAATGGTCAATAAAAACACTCGTAGTACAGCATTTCCTCTGTACGGTCCCTTAATTCGTTAACTCGACTGGGGAATGGGAAACATATATCGTTCAAACATCGCGTCAAAGCGACTGGACATAACGGCTGTGGTCCCCGTTTTGACTAAACTATAAATACTAAATGGTCCCTTCCACGCCTCACTCCCCTACGCCACAGCTTAGAGCTTTGGGAGTGGAGCAACGTCGCCCAAATAACAAAAAGAATATGTAGACATGTGTACAGTTCCCATGTGTACAGTTGCAGACTTATTGATAAACGGCTTCAACGGATAGTAATAGTAACCGAAATTGTGAAGAAAATATGTTAATATATGTCACCGCGTGGGCGTGTTTGAAAATGTAGTTGAGGAGAAATTGACAGAAACATTTAAATGGTAGACGTAAAATATAAAAGAAACTATAAAGGGCTAAGAAGTCCATTCAATACACATTTATTACAAGTTTTGCATAATACCGATGGGATCCTTATCACTTATCACACGTTATTTTTTAGTATCTAAGCAAGTGTTAAGTAAGCATCACCTCACTGTTATTCCACTACGCTGCGCCCACACTAAGTTTACGCGTTCCCGGTCGCATAAATACGGATTACATCCCCTGGGAACTGTTTAATATATCTAAGTGATCGCCCAAGTAATGGTCATGTTTTAGAACGAAACGCCTTTTACTGGCTTCTAGAGAAATAACCACTTTTGCTGTCGGTGCATACATTTGTTTGGGGCGGGGGGAACAGGTATTATACGTTCAATAGGGTTTACCTGAATGAGTGTGAATTTTCATACCTTTTTTGGTGTGCTTGTACCTAAAGTTTCATAGAGCTATAGAGTCTATAGATAGACAGTGAAAGACACTGGTTAATAATCTAAAAAGCGTTTGTTAACGCAGTCCATTAACAATAAACAACTTTAACAAGAGAGTGACGTCGAAGTAATAATTGTAACTTGTAACTTGACGTAGCTGTCAATGTCAACGCAGCGTCGACGTCAGCTGTCAACAATAGTGCGGCGACCGGCACTGATCGTGCCAAATAGTGCTGTCCGTGGTGGTCGATTCTGGACCGCTAGCAGTTAATTTATGATACAAATTCCGTAAATTATGGAAACATTTTCGATTGCGATATCTATGTTTTGTAACTGTATAACTATTTAGATTAGAAAAATACACCATTGATATTTCAACTATGTGTCTGTAGTGCTGTAAATAGAGCTGTATCTCGTTTTACGGGTGACTTCTAAACGAATATCATCATCATCATCACGGTTAGCTTGTAAAACGTGCACTGCTGCAAAGAAAGCTTTGAAATTGTGATCGAATCATGAAAATCAGTAAACTAGGTATCGGTATTTATCGGTATGGTATTAAATGTCAACCTTTAATCGAGCCACAACGACTTACAAGGGTAGACGTATGAAAAGTTATATTTCCCGTAAATGCAACGACATTTCTTATCATCAATTATACGGACCTCAATGCAACGACATTTATCTTCGCAAGTCGCAACTCTTTTCATAACGAATATTCTTCAACGTTCATAAGTCGTCCCTCCTTCCTGTCGATACTCCCACTAATCCTACACATCCCAGCCAGGTCGCTCGACTCACTCGCGACCAATTCAGTTTTTAATCAACAAACCTAATCCGGGGATAGTCTGTAATTCGCATTGTCTTAGCGGCGAGATTGAGAGGACACAAATAAAATATGACGACATAAAACGTTCGGGTGACCGGTTACGTAACTATTTGACGTTTATTGCATTCGCTTTTGAAAATGACTTTCGTAATTGCTTGCAATCGGTTCAAAATACATTTGTAGCCATCACTATTTTATTATCTGGTTATTACTTTTTCTATTTAATAAGAGAAGCCCGTCTGGGGAAGGACCTCCTCCCTATAGAATACCGCAGCCAAATAACCTCTGGGTCGTGTTTCTGCAAGTGAGTAGGGTTTCCGGAGCTCAAGGGGGGGTTAAGGTTGGGCCGGCATGGCGGTGGCAACTGACAGGTAACTGACCAGTTACTTGCCAGTTGTCACAGCGGCTTGGGCTTCTCTCTCGCTTTCCATCAGGCGTAGGGAAGCCATTATGTCGAGCCACTATAAAAAAAAAATAAGTTTCGACATGTTTCTTTCAGACCAGTGAACTTCGAAAGGCTGAGGGTGATCTGCCATTCGCACTCCACACTGAATCTTTCATGGGACATAAGATAGATAGATATTCTTTACTGCACATATGCATATACAAATAAAACCTACTGCGGTCACCAACCCTCCTGCCAAGCGTGGTGACTCTAAGGCAAATCGCCCCATAGGGGGAGGCCCATGTCCAGCAGTAGAAGTTTGGAGGCTGATGATGATGATACCAAAAGTTTACACTTACTTAACTGTAAAAAACAAAATGTTCATTTCCACGCGCCGACGTCCGTTACTTCACAAACGTCCATTATATTTTTCACAATTGCTCACATCAGCCGACGCGGGTACGTCAGGAGCTTTTAAACGAGACAAATAAATTAATTAAAAAACTCAAATGTGCCCCGGGGGCCGCGTGCGTGGTCCTGTCCACGGGTACAAATCAAACGCCGACCGGGGCAAGCGGGGGCCTCGGTCGTGAGTAGGTTCCGTATAATGGTTGTTTTTTCCTAACTAACTACTAAGATAAGGGGATGTAAGGGAGCGACCTATCACCTTTTCGCTCCAAGCCATCCTCACCTGCCCGTGGTGCATCCTGCCGAATAACGAACGTGGTTCTGGAGTAGCTACGTTCTGTAATCACCAACCCGCCTGCCCAGCGGGTTGACAGACGATAAAGCCTTCAGATGTTTGCCCAAAGTGGCGAACAACTGGTGAGGCCTATATCCTGACTCGCAGTCCGGTGATGATGACTAGGCCACTTTGGTTATGTTTGCACACTCCTGTGTTGAAATACACTTAAGTGTGTAATGTGCTGGAATACTTAAATATCCGTGGAGATTCACATCCCCTAACGATTACGGTAAATTATTATTGTCGTTTTAAATATCTGCCCAAGGAACCTTAAAACCCCCAAATAGCATTCATATGTAGACAAATACATTGTTTGGTCCCTGAATGCCGCCGGCGATCGGTGACAGTTCAATTTGCGGCCGCCCCTTTGGACGTTGCGCACTGCGCGGGGTCCGGGGTTCGAGTCCAATGTATTTTTTTAACAAAAAATCCTCTGCCGTCCTGCTGAAAAGCGGAACACGTCACAGCGTATGTGTTTACTCCTATGAATGAAGCTTGAAACAGTTGGACATCTCGCGGGCATAAAAAATGTATTGGTTTACTGGCCTAATAGATGCTGGACTTTTCAAAAGTCACGAATGTGTTCACGATGCTAGTCGGCATAGTGTGTGGAGGTCAGAAGGGAAGAGGGTACCCCTTCATCCCCACTATGTCGCCAGTGGTGATGATACGAATAGCGTCGTAGCACAGGGTTGCGTTCCTTCTTTCCCTGGACAAACTCAGTAACGCCAACTCCTGGGATAAAGATGGAGTAGGTACTGATAGGAATTCGAGCATGGTGCTTTTAAGCATGCCGGTGACAACTGACAAGTAGGGTTGCCATCCGTCCGGGCCTTCCCGGATTTGTCCTAGTTTGAAGGGCGCCCGGGGTCCCGGACCCCGGACGTTTTAAAAGTGTCCGGGTAATATCCGGACACTTTTAAAATCGAAACTCAAATTGTTATACATAAGCTATACATCCACACTCAAGAAGGCACGGCAAAATAATAAAAAATTAGTAAAAAAATTCTCAAGTGTCCGGGGAAAAAACCATATTTCGCCCAAATGTCGGGAATTTTTGCCGTGTTATCCGGCGTTAGCAATTTTGGTGATGACAACCCTACTGACAAGTCATATGGCTGCTTGTCTGTTGCCGCAGCATCATGAGCCTCTCGTTCGCCATCAGTGGACGAGAGGCCAGCTATGCTCATCATCAACATCATCAGCCTTTCTCAGTCTACTGCTGGACAAAGGCCTCTTCTAATTGTTCGCCAGTTTGCTCGCTCCTGAGCATCTCGCATCCTGCACTTGCCAGCCATCTTGCGCAAATCCTTACTCCACCTGGCCTGAGGGCATCCTACACAACGTTTGCCGAGATGGTTCTGCAGCTGTTATGGCCAGCCCACTGCCTCTTCAGAGTACCAATCTTCATTGTATTAGTAAGCCGAAGTGGCATCTACGTCGATGTCCTTGCTTTTTTGTCGATCCCGGTGGCATAGATGGCAGCTACGTCAATGTCCTTGCTTCTTTGTCGCTCTCGTAGAGAGATAGATAGATTATTCTTCATTGCACACCATACAATTGACATTTGTTGTACAACATAGGCGGCCTTATCGCTTTAAGCGATCTCTTCCAGGCAACCAAAGCCTTTCCCATAACTTCGCTGTGCCACCTTAAAAAATAGCGTTTATGTGGCGGTGACTACCCAATAAAGCAATCAGCAATGAAATGTATGACATGGACAAATAATATGATGATACATATTTACTTTAAACAAGTAACTTCCATCGTCCACATTTTATCGCAATGTCTAGATAAACATCAACCTTTAAATAAATCATCTCGACCAAAGATAAAACATCACTAAATATGTACTCTCTGTTTATATTGCCCCATAGAACTTTCGTAGTCCCCTCCCCGATTGTAAAGGGCATTATGTGGGAATTATTTGAAATTACCGAAGCAGTTTCATTTAGTTCATTGTGTGGCTAGGGCACCGCTAGGGGTCCGGTTTTGATGCTTGGAATTATTTTTCATTACCTCTTTGTTAGGTATTGAATACGATGACGGCGGTATGCAAATAGCACTCTGGTTTATTGGAAATAGCTCAGCGGTGTACAAGAAAGATAGTGTTTCGTAGAAAGTCGGTAAAGCTATTTATTTTTCATACAAAAATTACTTTGTTACTTTAATTTCAATAGTATTTTTATGTTTTCTTTAGAATTTTCTTTCGGTTCTATTTTTCTTTGAATTTTTCCTTCCCTTCCTTTATACGAAGCGCGAAAAAGCATCTCGTGGGCCAGCATAGCAAGTGGCAATGACAGGACTATATCATGGCATCAATGGCAACGGACAGGATGCCTGTCTGTTGCCATTGATGTGACATGGACTTTTTCGCTTAGAATCTGGTTATGCTGTTTCAGAAAAAAAATCTAACTAAAATTCTTATAATCCATTTCGTATTACGCATTTAGAAAAACAATCTGATCTGTTTTATGGTACAAGTAGGTGTAAATGCGATCGTCTTCACTTTCTAAGCCAAAAAGTTAGAGGTGAAGGAATCAGCTTTTGTCGAACGCGGTCCAATCGCAGGCCTCAATACCGCTATCGTCACACGATTTGCGGCTAAGCGCAAACATATTGTAACTTAATAAAAACGTCTCAGTACCCACGTTGATATTGAACGAAATTCGACGTAAGCCTGTCACATAATTCCAATCTGTACACTATTTGGTACAGCAGCAAATCTAGTCAAACATCGCTCTCAAATCGAGTCTGAGGCGCGCTGGCTGATCAAACGATGAACCAATAACGGTGGCCTATTTTGCAATCGGAAAATCCATTTTTAGGTCAGTCGACTGACGACGCAGATGTTTGGTGTGTAGCGGGTTTGATGTGCGCTGTACAGCGGGGGTTGGGCGCATAAGGCAGTGCAGGGCTTGTGGAATAAAGTTAAACCGAAGTTTAATCGCAACGGCCAACCTCTACAGTGACTAGCCAAGTCCTTACTGATAGTTCTTACTTAAACACTGTACTAACTCAAATATCATTTATTATGGAATCATATAAAGGCACTTAAACACCATTCATTTCATTCATTCATGCACACACACTTATACACTACCTACACAATCGTACACTACACATTCACATACTTACCTGTACCTATTTTAAATTGTTACTTTTGATTTTGGTCGCGCAACGCAAAAGTGTAACCTTGTGACAAAGATTATCTACGTGACAGGCCTAGCCTAGTGTAGAAATCACAGCAACCTTTGTGTATTAGACTCTTCTGGACGCAACCTTAATGTTTAGAGTACATCAATTGAAAATATGTAATGCTAGGGTTGTTAAATAAACTTTATTTTATTTTTATTTTATTTATTTTAGTTCGGTAGAGGTTGGTTGCAATGCGGAGTGCGGACAACTATCATTATATTATTATCTTCATAATTAGCTTTAAATATTCCATAAAATAGTTTCGCAAATGATCTAAGGCAACGAATCAACGGTTTAACCTTCTTTGCTATGAATTGGGGCGAACTACTAAACCACTGGTCCGCTACGAGCGTACTGTCTGATGCTTATAAGGGCATGGGGGTCGGGATGCCCGGAAGGACTCGACCCAACCGCCACACCTCGGTAGGACGGTGTGATGTCCTCGCGGCACCTTGCGATACACAACGCCATTGACCACTGTGCCCGAAGGCAGTCGTTGTCTTCCTTTGGGCCGCTAATAAGAGCGCAAGGGGCCTTCCTTCCCACACGGCACGACCCGAAAGGCCCTTTTAGTCGCCTCCTACCTCGGTAGCATTCTATATCGACATAGATGTCCCATACCGCAGAGTGCATCGGTTTGCAACTCAACTTCTCGCCATTACTAACAGATGGCTGCTATTAGCAAATTTGTTGATAGAAAAGCTCACTATGAGGCCACTTTGTACCTATAGAACAACAATGCACTCGATATTCTGCACATAATGTTAATATGTACCGGTGAGACAGGACTCTGTACCTGATGCGGCTAATTAAGCGTGACGTCACGCATGTCAGCGGCAGAGCAAGCATTTACTTGTTACAACCCAATCGCTGTCAGTACGATACGAGACAACAGTTGTTGTTGCTCTGACTAATCAATATTTGTAATGATTTTTATGCCTGCATTCTCTAAAGCCAGTCTTCATGGTGTTTTTTTTTCTCTTCTTTCATCTTCAATATCTCCTCATTCGTCTCCCTTTCTATCCAGACTTTTCCCTTCAATCTTCTCCAGCACCAATCTCCAAAGCCTCGAGTCTTTCTCTATCTCTCTGTGTCATTGTCCACGTCTCACAGCTATACAGGGCTATACTCCAGATGTATGATTACTTAAGTTTTTTTCTTAGCATTATTGAGGTGTTATATTTAAATAGGTATTTTTATTGTTGAATGCTGTTGTGTTGCAGGAGATACGACCTACAAATTTTAATAGGTTTGTTCTCTACATGCTATTGTAGGGTACGCAAGGTCTTACTTATCTGATCGGATCTTTTAGATTTGCTTTCTAGAAATAATTTTGTAATAATAACCCAAGACTTTCCATACCACTATACTGTGCTAATAAAGGAAACCAATGGTTCGCCTCCGTGCCTGCATCGTAAAGTTCGTTAAGCCGTTAGCTCTCTGCGTCTCTGTAACACATAGGATTGTGAAAGGGAACAGATATTTCATCACGCTTGCTCACACTAAACATTAATATCTATTGGCTACTCCCAGTATAAACTAACGGTCGTGGCCGAAATTCGGTCAGGAGTATCATTACTTATATCCGTCGCTGCTTGCTTCCAATCATCTAAACAACAATTACGACCATGAGTGGTCACCCATCACCGCTAACTCGATCATGCCCCTGTTCAAATCGCTCGAGTACTTTTTACAAATCGATTGTAACTATCAAATCGGAAGAGTGTTTCTCGATTGGCGAGTTCCGACTGGATTTGATTATCTCACTCGGCTAAGTTCGTGCAGGGGTGTCGACAGAAAGATTTTTTAACGTTAGAAGGAGACAAAAGATTGAGCCTTTGCTGTGAAAACCAGACAATACGTAGATGGCACCCCCATGGCAGTAAACATGTTAAGGAAGTCGCCTTATCATCGCCAACCAAAGACCTTCTCGATGACCCTCACAGCGATCTCATCGTAAAACTAAAAAATCTCCCAATAACCACTTTTGTCGCTTCTGCTTATGCTTATTAATGCCCCACTTGTGCTTCTTCCATCCTGTGATTTGGGATTACGGGATCTTAAATCACTGGATGGAGGAAGACAACAGGGGTAAAAATGGTCAGACTGGGCGGCGGCAACAGACAAAAAACTGGCATACGAGTAAGAGGTTCTTTAACAATCATCGCTATACCGACAGACGCATGAAAGTTATTACTATTACTAAGAATCGTTGTTTATTCTTAGTAATAGCACTAACTATTACTAAGAATAAACAACTATCTAATAACTTCCATCAATGGAAACTAAATCATAATAACATGTAATCTGCCACCCCTAACTAACGCAGTCGCTTGAAAAAATCTAGTTTTAATAAATGTTTCGGACTTGCGGTACTCTCTTTAACGTGTCATATTCGACACCAATCTCTCACATGGATGGCTGGTAGACCTATTTTCCTATTAATACAAATGCGAAAGTCTGTCTGCGGCGTTTCCACGCACTAGTGGTTAAGTGACTACTAAGTACTAAGTGGAATGAGAGACGTCTACATAGGTAGGCTCCGCCGCCAAGTCAGTTTATCTGTCAATTAGGAATCTGCCAGCATTTCTGTTTTTCGGGGAAGCGATAGGTACATAGTACTCACTGAGTATCGTATAAGATCATATAACATCCCCATCCCGGATGTAAGGGAACAACCTATCACCTTTTCGCTCCAAGCCATCCTCACCTACCCGTGGTGCATCCTGCCGAACAAACCGAAACCTCTGGCAAACCGACTGGTGGCGGTATAACCATCACTATGAGGCGTAGCTAAATATCACAGACCGATGACGGGCAGCAGCGTCACCGGAGCGAGAAGCTACGCCCTGCGATCGCCAACCCGCCTGCCCAGTGTGGCGATTATGGGTATACCCTCCAGATGTTTGCCCCAAGTGGCGAACAACTGGAGAGGCCCATGTCCAGCAGTGGACTGCAATAGGCTGATGATGATGATGATCATATAAGATATCATACACTTATTTTATACTACAACTATAAAATAAGTGTATGATATTCCTCGTCTGTGACATCGTAAAAAACCGGCCAAGTGCTAGTCGGACTTCGCGCACTGAAGGCACTAAATACACTTTTATTATATGAACTACCAATAAGTTATTTTTCACAATGTTCCCTTTACATATGTTATGGGATAGTGCTTCCAACCAAATTTCAAGATTTTGAGTTCACGGCGAGTCCAAGTAGGCTGTGATTGTCAAAATTTTGAGCCATAAACGGCGATTTACAGCGCCAATAAACTTCGATTGCGTTGGCTTAAAATATGATATTTTTACAGCTCCAAGGGACAGTATAGTATTTGATATAAAATTCAGTTTGATACCTACACCCGTTCCCGAGAAAGGGTCTTGACAGACAGACTTACGGGAACGGACAACAAAGTGTTCCACTTATTTCTTTAACCCCAAAAAACGCCAATAAGATATTTCATTTTGTAGAGAAAATTAGCGAATATCGTAACTGAACATACATACATAATATACTCGTATATAAGAACAGAAAATAATATAGCATTTCTCGGAGTGCGGTTTTCCATTTAATGTCTGACATACAACCCATTTCGTTGTCGATACCCGGCTGACGTGACTTGGCCTGTCTATCTCCCGTTGCTAATTCAAATACACCCGTGTTTAGTGAATTATTTATACTTAGGCGGGATAACAGAATTTTGTACAGTAAACGACATTTATCATGTAACATCCAACCTTTAACTCATTTTAGCCGTCTCTTTTTACGTGAGAGGGAGCTAACAGGCCGGGTGGTAACTTGATGGCAAGTGATCACTTCAGCCCATAGAAAACTAAACTCCTAGGAAGTCAAAGGTGCGTTACCGCCCTTTGTGAAATTCATATGCTTGCTTCTTGAAGGTCAATAAGTCATATCTATTCAATAGAACTGTTGCACATGGCAACATGGTCGACTAAGCGACTTATTGAGATTTCAACTTCTCAGTCGGTGGAGCGATTTACCCGCCTGGCTGGCGCCTACCATACACTCGATGAAACCTGAAGTAACTTCGAACGCGTTTTGAGATCAGGCTGTGCCAACGGACAAGTAATTGATTTAGTTATTTGTCAATTTGGGCCTCTCCTTCACTTTTGCAATACGGATGATGACAAGGTATGAAAATGAAGAAAATAATTAGTCCGTCTCTTAGATAATAAAAAAATATAAGACCCATATTTTTTGTTTTGTCGAAATAACAAGAAAATACTTAGATATAGCGCATTAAAGTTACGGAGTGGGGGCTAACTACGTCACGTTAGAGTATATTTTGTACTCTAACGTGACGTCATGTGACATTTAAAATCAATGTATCTTTGTAAGTTTTTGAACAAGAGGCAAAATAAAAAATACGTATCCAATATTTTTCATTAATCTATCTGATGGACATTAAATTATTTTTTAGTCATCAACCCAATTGTTTATCAAGTAGTATATGTTATAAAGCGGACTGTACTCATATTTACAAGGGAAAACACAAGAAAGACAGGTATGTGATATGCAATGTCTTTTTTATTTTATTTACACAAAATAAAAAAAGAACGGATAACATCAAATATCAGAAGAGCACATCATATCTACTTATGTTTGTGGAAGCAGGCTAATATTATTTTTTGTGGTTAGGCACGTAATATTTAATACAGGATCGATTCTAGACTAGTCTGCTGGTCAGCCCGTCTATTTATGTCTGATCTACGAGTGCCCTGTCAGACTAGGATTGGTGAATTATATATTGGTACCGCGACCGTAGCGGGCTGACACGGCACTTACCTACCATCGACCATTTACCTACATTAGTGTAATAAGGCATGTCTGTGTGGTATCCGGATTTAGAATTGGACCACCCCATCTCATCGCGTGTCGTAGAAGACGACTAAGGGGATATCAGCGGGTGGCAATGTTTACCCTAGTACAAATAAAACCTACTGCGATTACCATTCCGCCTACCAAGCGTGGTGACTAAGGCAAATCCACCTAAATGACAATTATCATTGGGCCTGCCCCAATATATCCAGTAGTTAGCACGCTACGCTAGCACTACACCTCAGGAGAATGGTGTGATACCCCCCCATTACGACGTCACAGACCACGTGTGTCATCGGACGACCCCAAACCTTTTTAGCACTGCTGATCTAAGCTTACCGCTAAAAAGTCTGATGCGTTATTTCTTCACATTACTTGTTCAGCCAATAAATCGACAAAAATTTGTCTTTCAACGAGAGAATATGTCAATAAAGCCATTCCTTTTTCAAGCAAGCCTTTTTGCTTTGCTTGAAAAAGGAGCGCTTCAGCTTCTGTGCTTTGGAGAAAAATATCGGCCAGTAGCTATCCAGTTCTCTAAAAACAAAAACGAACTCTTCCATAATCTGGAATCTGGAGCAATTGCCGTTTCCAATCGGCCGGCCAGCCAGCACCCAACGCGACTGCCTAAATCCGAGCGCTCTTTTAAAGGAACCTAGTAAGGTGGGGCATGTTTTAATTTGGCAGCCCCAATGAGCAGAGAAGTGCAGAACAGAGAGGCTTGGTTACTTTGTAATTGCCTACTTTTGATTGGAATCCGGTAATTACATAAATAACACACAAGTAAATCACATGACTATCCGGGACATGTGATTTACTTTTAAGGCCTTAGCTGTAAGATCCTTTTATGTATGTTACATGTGCAATAAATAAAGACCTGGAGAATGATATCTGGCGCAAAACCAATGCTTTAACATGGTTTCTGGTGCACATATTTTCGCCATCTTTTTAGTACTAAATAACTTCATTGCGGGAAAACCCAATAACGTTACTTTGGTTCAGTAGTAGAGACCGCTGCTTCTGACACAGTGGTCGCAAGTTCGGTCCCCGTACAGTACAAACACTTGTGCACATTAACATGTCTGTTTGTGTTGGCCTGGGTGTTTGCTTTGCAGTTGCGAAAAAAATTGTCTAAGTATCATATGTCTAGTATCCATAGAACAAGCTTCAGCTTAGTTTGGATAGACAACTGTGTGTGGCCCAACGTGGCGTGTAGAAATAGGAAGATCTAGATATTCTTTATGCACTGATTGAAATCAGTACTAAGATAGCCAAGGCTTTGTCATCACATCATCACGGGACTGCGGGGAAGGCTTTCACCTCTAGAGTGACCATTTTTCAATTTTGTTCTGTTTCATTGCCCCAACCGAATATTGACCATTCTGTATCAACTTGTCATTTGCGTAGCCATATTTTAATTTGCCAGAGGGTTCCGTAGGGGTTCCAACTGGATGTTATTTCGCAATTTCGTTACGCAATAAGTATTAAGTGGAATGATTTGATTCCTCGATCTAGGTAATTGAGTGTCGGCTTGTTTATGCGTCGGCTTGGCGGTAATATGCCCATAGGGCAGATAGGCCTAAGTTTGAGTTGGAACTTTTAAAGTTTTAATCCTTTAGGTAGGTATTACATTGTGGTTCTGCTACATCTAATGAGAGGAGGTCGTGAAATAGTGTAAAGTTCATTTTTTATATCGACCAGCTCCCTATTGTCTGATGGAAAGCTAAAAAGCCCAAGTCGCTCTGACAACAACAGGTAACCTCAGTTTCCAGACTGTCACTCACAGCTATGCTGGCCTGAGAGATGCTTTTTCACATTTTATTCAATTGATTCATATTATGGGAGTGTTCCAAAAGAGCTTTCTATTTCCATCCAGACAGAACTTTTCTGCGTTTGTTACATGAAACGATACTTGTTAAATCCTCCATACTCATTGCTTTTCCTCGAAACACGGACATGTTTCTGTTTCACAGAAACCCATAATACACTGGTGCATATACTCTAGTAGAAATATCAGCAGTAGCAGCTAAACGTGTTCGCCTAACACCAAATAGTAGGAACTCCATCCACACTGTCACATTTCCCGCGCAATTGGATAATGGCGACCGGAAATAACTCCGCCGTGACGTCATCGCTTCCGGCGCGCCTACTGGCAAACTGGCATATTGGCTGGCTGTTTGCTTTAGATTCCGTAGCCATAGATTGGATTAGACAAACATATCGCGTATTTGTATGGAGCGCGCGTTTTGATATAGTCTATGGAAAGTCTGTTTTGAGTTGTTATTCATAAGGATTATAAAGCGTGTCGATGGATGAGTCTTCAGAATCTTTTCTGGGTTTACGGGGGTAATTGGGAGATACTGTTTTGAGCTGGCAAAAGGATTATAATGCATTTTGGATGGATACTGAAGGGAAGGGTTAGGGGGGCAATTGAACAGGCATTTTGGTTAGTTTTATAATTGACCAATAGGTAACATCTTATAACCTACGATGGAGAGAGTGACCTCTAAAAATCCACGAAAGTCTTCAATTCTTCAAATATCTCTATGGTTAAATCATATTACTCTACATTGGCCCAAATCTAATATTCCGTTGCCGCGCGACTCGGCCTCTTTTTCCCTTTCCATCTTGGTATTGGCGAAGCCACTATGCTATAAAAAATGTGATGATGAAACCTCCCAATTCAAAGTGCTGGATTTGTAAGTCCAACAAATCACAATAATTTGATAATAATATTGTTATTATTTTCTTTCAGGTAAGCCCTCCCGAGATAAATCCTACTCGTGAAGAGAAAATTGTAAGTACACAGTTGCTAAGCAATAATAATTAAATCCTTTCTATCAGGCTATCTTTTATAGTTATCGAAACAGATGTTTTTGTGTTAGCGGCCCTACCTCAGTTGTTAAGGGTTTCCAATTCACTAGTGTTATTTGTAAAGGATAATATTTAAGTGGGTCACAGTTTAAATACTTTTTTATAATATTTAATTGGTTTTTAATTCGACTACGCTTGATTTCCGATTGCGATTCGTTTGATGGTAAGCGATATCGTAGCCTAGGATGGAACGATCACCCAGCAAAACCAGGTTGAAAGAAAATTATATTCGAACTCTGTCTTCGACACGACCTTATTCTTTAGAAGATCTTCGTTCTTGCCCCGTGCCATTAAGTCATGGAATGCCCTTCCAGCTCATGTATTTCCTTCCTCTTATAATCCTGGGTTCTTTAGGCGGACCTGCTGTATCAAATAGCAGAATCTTGAAGTAATCAAACACAGGCCAAGAAAAAAAAAAAAAAAAAAAAGACCTCACGGACCGTTTACCTTCAGGTGGAGTGAGGTCCTGAAAGCTATTCTTATAAAAAAAAAACAGACCACTGACCACTTGTAAATATATTTTGTGCAATAAAGAATATATAATATGTAGGTACATGAGCACGAATGATGACTACTGGAGAGAAAAACTATTCCCAGCCTGAATTTGAAATGAGGCCTGGTCCCAAACGAAGCCATCTCGGACTGGCGCGTAAATTTCTTTCGTATGAATATGTCATCTAGGCGTCGTGGCAAACTGTTTCCTTTTGGCACAGCCTAGTTGTCGTCTCGAAAAAAAGACCCAAGTCACTGCATCAACGGATGAATAACCAAATCAATCAATTCAATTGCCACCGCCATGCTGGCCAGTGGTTTTTGGCTATACATAGACTTGACCCAGAAAAGCGAACGAAGTCTTTCCGAAAAGCAACAATAAATTAAATGTATTAGTATGTGACGATTCAAAATCTATGAACTATTTACTTTTAATTTTTCTAGATAGATTATAATCTAACTGTATTTAAAATTTTACGGTGACATTTACATACATAGTTTCCTTATATTAATATAAATGTCGCAGTCATCTGGTTGAATCTGCTATTCAATTGAATGACTAGCGCGTTCATTGAATGACGACATTTAATTGAATGCCTAAAGGACAACTCGTCAAGTTATTGAATGAAACGTTCAACGTCTTGACTGAACGTCATTTTAGCATAGTCGTTGAATGGGTAAAAGCCGACTGTGTAATGTTTAGTTTATAATTTTTCTTTAAAAGTATCCGGAGACGGCGTATTAATAGGTAAATCTATGCTGTCACACTATTTTATTTCGTATAAGTCAGTTTAAAGTAAATCTAATCAAAAAAATATCAACACTCAGGTGATCATGTTCGACGCCATATTTGTTTTAGTGACTACTAACGCCGCGCGGGAAAAAAATGAACTAAATTACAATCACTTGACTGCTTTTACGTCCGCTCTTTTCAAAGGGCTATGATTCATTCATCCGCTACCTAGTTGGACGTTAAGTGACGCGTGTTTAGTCAACGTTCGGTCTAGTCATTCAATTGAATGTCGTCATTCAATGAACGCCTTAGCGATTCAATTGAATAGGAGATTCAACCAGATGACTGCGACATAAACACCACCAAGCACCAACCTTTTAGCTTACCAAAACTCCTGTAACAGCTTAGGCCCGACCAGGGATTCTAACCAAGGACCGTTGATTACAACACCAAAATTCCTCGCAACTCTCATTAAATGTCTTACTTTATTCTGACCCCTAATGAAAAAAGTTTGCCACCCCTGAGCGAGTGAGTGAAGTGATTTATACCGGAGAGGAGATGGACGAGGTAGCTACGAGGGCAGTGTTCCGTATGTATGAATGAGTGAACGAATGAACATAATGGAGCTGTCTAGTAACGATCAAAATGTCTTACAGTGTTTCTAGTATAAGACAAAGAACCCAATGATTAATTGTGCGAAGGATCCCTAGCATGGGATGGGGATTAACGCTCTTTTTTAAAGAGAGGAATTCGTTCTCGCCGAATCCTGGGGGAGTCAGTGTGCTGTGTGGAACTAACATTTCCCAGAATGGGTAGGGCATACCCACTAATCCTCTGAGTTGCCTGTAGGAAGCATCTTGCACAGTTCCTTGCCCTGGCCAGCCGCAGCCGGCTGGAACCCTTGAGGATTGAAGCCAAAGCACTAACCCCATAAGGGGGCGCCTAAGCGATATTGGCCTAACTTTCCTAGAACCTCCCACTTTACAGCCCGGGATGATGCAGCAGCCTTGGCTACCATCATAATCATTTAGTGAAAGATTGCGAGGCAATTGGGTAGATAAATAACCCAAAACATGCAGGGCCACCACAGCGCCATCTAGTCCCAGACTTACCTTGTATTATGTGTACTTCAACATGTTTATACACACAAATGTTACTATGGGGGGTCGAACTCGCGGCTACTGTATCAAAGGCAGCGTTCACTGCCACTGAAACCAAACATCCATACTATTATTATAAATGGAAAAGTGTGTCTGTATGTTTGTCTTACTTTCACGGCAAAACGGAGCGAACGAATTGACGTGATTTTTAATTGGAGATAGTTGAAGGGGTGGAGAGTAACTAGGTTACTTTTTGCCCCTTTCTAACCCCCCACTTCCATCCCCTAAAATAGGGGGCCAAAGCGTGGCGAAGCCGCGGGCACAGCTAGTACTTCATAAAGCTTACTTTAGTATATCGATCGAGAAGGTCACCACCTCCTTTTGTTTTCAAAACTGTCTCAAAAGGGATTTGGTTGATATGTCCATCTGTACGACGGTCCATCTAGCTCCTGCTTACACGTTCCCCGTCTTGGCTCACCCTTCGGGCCACTTCCCGTCGCTCTCCGCTACGGGAGGGCGAGCTGGGCTTGTTTAAGCAGGCAGCGTTTGTGGTGTCATGGCAGTTATAGTTGTAAGGGCCCATGGCACCACCCCATAAGGCGTCTGATATAAGAACCGGGGTTTTTACTGGGTATGTCCTGCCTCACCAACAACTGGAGGCAGGAGAGTCCCACATACCCTGCCACTCCCCCAAGTGGCGGGGATGCATAATCGCATTTACCCCGGGGAAGAAAAAAGGTCCATTTAGCTCGTTGATGTACCCACAGTCGTCGTGCAAACCAGATGTGATGCGCCGCCACAAGACGCCCCGCGTGCTCTGCCCGCGCACTGTTTACGGCTGGACTCGGTTAAGGGCGGTACGCACGCCACTCGAACCTGTTTCCATTGTCATATGACTTGTTAGACTTCCCTAACTCTTCAGTTGTTCCCATTTACCATGGTAATAGGCTTCACCATGATTGTGCACTATTATTTGAAGTGCTCTTTTCACGTCTAATGGCAACACTGACGCTTTTTAGTGGCGTGGCTCCAATTAAAGACGCGTGTTCTCGAATTTTGGCGTCTGTTTGGCGTTGATTCGCGCTCCTAAAGAGCGCTGGGATGTGTGGGTGTGTGTGGGTTCGATGTTCTTTACTGCCCGCCAAAAATTCTAGCTAGCTAGCTAGTCTAGCATTTCCTCAACACGTTCAAAACATTCTGTACTTTTGGCGAACACAAAGCACCACAAGAGTCGCCAAACTTATAATGCACATGACAAACTTCCTAGTATGGACTCCAGTCAAAAGGTACATTTCCCAAGGTGATCCGTAACGCAGGGAATATTTTAGTATAGACTAGTTGCTTACTTTAAAAAAAATATCGTTCCCTCGTGCTGGTAGAGTTCTCGCCTACTAAAACCAAAGTCGTGCCGTGTCGACCACTACAACGGACACGAACTGAGCGTGCCGCACGGTATCGATCGCGGCGGATACAAATTAACAATTGGTCCCACGTGGCCGCCCGGCTGGTCTTGCTGCCCGCTAATCATCACGCAGCCTTCCTTCCTGCCACGTCACTTCGCCTCTAGTATAACATCTTTCTTCAATATTTTTTCTTTTAACCCCGCTCATATACGTCTTCTTTGTAACTTGAAAGTAAAATAATAACGTAATAGCTAAGTTTGGGCTGTATTTTAGCTCGAAGCCATTTTCGCCTGCCCGTGGCGCATACTGCTGAACAATAAATGAGGGTCTGGCAACCGACTGGTGGCGGTATTACCATCATGATTGAAGGCGCAGCTAAATGACATCATCGTCATCTGGTCCACTGCTGGACATAGGCATCTCCAATTGTTCGCCACTTCGGGCAAACATCTGGAGGATATACCCATAATCGCCACGCTGGGCAGGCGGGTTAGTGATCGCAGGGCGTAGCTTCTCGCTCCGGTGACGCTGCTGCCCGTCAACGGTCTGTAGCTACGCCTTCAATTGCGATGGTTATACCGCCACCGGTCGGTTGCCAGCGCCTCCTTTGTTATTCGGCAGGATGCATGCACCACGGGCAGGTGTGGTTGACTTAGCGAAAGATGATAGGCCGCTCGCTTACATTCCAATAATTGTATATGTATTGTATTTGAGTTCAGCTTTCATTTGGTCATAACAACAGCCGTGTCGCTGGAGCGCCGTCAATCCCTTACACACGCTCGCGAGAGCTCTTCACGTGACAATAATGATAACGTCAACTGAAAACAGGGTTTCGCCCTTTGGTACAACAACGTCTTGCCACAGTACAGACGACATGAAGCAGTAACCAAAGGTAGAATAGTGAAAATAATACAATAGACCTTCATTCATAGTACACATCGCTAGGTTAATCGGTACAATAGAAGAGCAATGATTTACAACGTGTAAATGAAAATAAATAAAACTAGACACCTTGGGCCCTAGAGAGCGCCATCTGGCCAACCTCCTTGTTAAATAAAGATTTTACTTTTTATTTGTACTATGGGTACTAGACAACTGATAAACTTACTTATATACTTTTTTTGTAAATAAATACATATCATACATAGAAAACACCCAGGCCAATACAAACAGACATGTTCATGCATACAAATGTTTGTACTGTGCCGGGATCGAACCACTCTTGGCTCAGAAGGCAGAGATCACTACCAAATGAGCCAACGAGCCTGTCAAATCACCATAGACTTTTTGATTTTTCAACAAAGCACAAAAAAGGATGAGGATCCACACAAATGAAGGCTACTTGTGTTACTGCCGATAGCAGCATTGTGGCGCTGTCGTGCCTCCGATAATGACTCCGGCACACGCGGCCATGTTGACGGACAAACATATTATTTTCCCGCTATTTGTTGTACGTAATGACCGGCGTGTTCGAGATGTTTAACCGCTCTGTTGATAGTCTTCGTGTCATCCTTTCTGTCCGTGTGATACCTATTAATTATTTACGGGTTAAAAGGCAAACGATTTTGGAGTGAAGCTTTTTAAAATATGGTTATTACCCACGGAAAAAGTCAATAATTTAAGGCAGTTGTTTATAGTGTAATAATACATGTGTCCCATATATGGTACATGCGTTAAAACTAATATTTAAAAGTATATTTAAGTGTTTATGGATACGGTCCTCCAAAACGGCTTAATCGATGTTTATATTGTTGAATCCGATATAAACCGATTCAGGAAACAACATAATAGAAAGATTATTTTTTGTTCATAGTAGGTACCACACTCGTCGCTGAGTTGCTGGAGGACCCATCATCGGTGATTAGGAGGTTAAATAACTCTAATGTCAAATTTAGAAGAACGTATGGAATAGTTTCCGAATGATATCAAGTCTGAATTGACATTGTGAAGGAGACCGCATTGTGCAGTACTTGATTGGCAAGACCAGTTCTGGCTGTCACTAGAAAATCCGCTTTCCTACAACACATTTACCTACTCGTATGGTCTAACGGCCGATGACCATTGGTACATAAATTTTATGTAGCAAACCAACGTTAGCTGGGTCAGCTATATGTACCATATATGGAACACTACATTGTAAATCTGTAATAAAACAATTGTGTGCCTTTTATGGTACACGACTCTTTCAAGTGTGAAATTTCGTCGCCATCCCGGGACGTGAGGTTCAGTTTCGAATACACAAGGTCGCAAACACTCTATTTGTTTATTATGAATGCTCGCCTCTGATTGAGGAACAACGACTGGATAATGAAGGGTTCCAACACGCCGGTAACCGCGTTAGGGCCCCCCTCACCGAGGGTCCTGCGAACTACTAATTCGGGACAACGCAACTGATGTAAATTCCTTTAATTAGCTTTTATTAAACTGGTTTATACTCGTAGAAATAACGCTTCATGAGCTTACCTATCGTATTTCCTTAGTTTATTCTAATTCTACCCTACTTTAACACTGCGCTTACCTATTTTTTTATTCTGTATCTTGGCGTCTCCTGTGCAAAGACTTCTTGTATTTTAATTTACATAAGATCGTCTCGATCGTCGTTTAGTTGTAATAAATAAATACTCCAAAAACCATCTGATATTATGAATACCAGTTGATGATTGAGGTCGTCTCCCAGAACACACAGATCCGAGACAATTTGTAAAAGTTAATTTCCTGTATCAAACCGATCTGGTATCTATCCGCGTTTTAGGCTTGTGCATACCAACAGTTAAACTAATAGATGAATGTTAGGCGTAAATTATATCTTCTTGTGCATCCCCAAGTGTCTACCTCCCTGGCGTCCCGGTGCGACAGAGCCGGTCCACTGGCGGAATACCAACGAGCTGCCTGATGAACCCTCGGCAGGTAAATTGGTTTCAGTCTCACGATGGGTGTGCGCCACGCATACGTAATACCCGTGTTTGTGCGATACTTCATACTCAATTAACGTCTGTGGGAACTGTAATAATACTCTGCTGACCTTGTTTCGGGGTCCAAACTAAGAGACTAGCCGAATAAAATAAAAAAAAAACCCAAGACATGCCACGCTGGGCCACACAACGCCACCTAGCCCCAAACTAAGCCGAAGCTTGTACTATGGGTACTAGACAACTGATAAACTTACTTAGATACATTTTTTTTGTAAATAAATACATATTATACAACACCCAGACCAATACAAACAGACATGTTCATGAACACAAATGTTTGTAATGTGCGGGAATCGAACCCACGACCCTTGGCTCAGAGGGCAGAGGTCGCTACCAAATGAGCCACCGAGCCTATCCATACATGGAGATGTTATGACTTTTTTTAAATGACTACCACGATTGCCAAGGCGGCCTGTATTCATTACCGGGCTGTTGAGGGAGCGGAAGCTTCTCACCCTAGGAGATGTTATGGAGCTGGAGTTGACCAAGCTTGATGCATGCTCTGTAGGCTTACTCTGTAATGTGCTAACGCACTTTCCAGCCGCCACTAAGCTATTTAGATAACTGCCAGCTACACTTCGTTTTTTTAGAAATTCGGTAAACAAAGAAGCATTATATTATACTGCTGCATATATAAACTTTTTCTACATACTTGTTGTAAAGACCAGCAAATCTACATCTTAAATAGAAAACGTTACATTTGAACGGTACGGTTTGTCTATCTTGAGAGATACAACAGTCTCCCCCTCCCCTTCCGACACTCATCTTTGGGGGAGGAGGGTAGAACCAACTGTTGTTACGTATACCACGTATCGTGTTACGTATATATAGGTAATGAACATATATTTCGAGTCCATTGGCAGAATACTGGTACTGCGCCGACCGCCACTGACAAATAGGATATTCAAATTTGCAGCCGCATCTAGACCGAAACGACAGTCGCGTGCTAGGCTCCGACTGGGCTGTATAAAGGAACCACCATCGACGCCACAGTGGAGACAATTGCAGTGAACCATATCCAACTTAAACAGTGTTAAATGGTAAACGGTTGTGGGGAGCTCTCGCCTGAACGTCGACTTCGACGATTCGAAGGTCGTGAGTTTGATTTTAGCTAGGGTTATATTTAGTAAACGAAGTTTAAATGGACTCTGGTCTGAGTATTTTGGGGCACGTCATCATAGTTCAATCCTTGCACATTTCTTTGTAGGGCAAAATATATGACAATCATGCCCTTTTGCTTTAAAGACAGCTTTTGATGCATTAACCACTGATTTGTGTCCATCATTCCGTAGGACTTATTCCAAACTGGTACTGAATCTTAGCCACGTACAGTCACCGTCGCTTGACATGATTAGCATTAAAATGTTGAATGAAAATTTGCTTCCTATATCATTCCTGAACGTTGTTACACGTTTACCCTCAGACCTGTCAACACCACAGGTAATTTGATAAATTAGAGTCCTTGCTTCTCACCTAACACGTATATTAATGTACACGTCTAACAAGGGCTCAAATGAATAGATTAATATCTATTCCTCTTCCTATCCTTACTGACCCACTGACATTTGACTGTGCCGCGCCTGTGACACGTTTATGGCCTGTAAAACTTTATTACTATCTGACAGAACATACGAGTATAATAGTTTTTCACGGCAGCGGATAAAGACCAGATATATAGCTAGACGTCTAGGTGCGCGTGTCTGTGTTTTTATTACTCAGACTTAACCCTATTCTTGGTTGGCTACTTATATTATCTTAAGTCTGTCTCGCTTTTTAGGGATTCGTTGCGAAGTTCGTTTGTGAAGGTTTCGGGGTCGTCAGGACACTTCATAACCTGCGCTCTATTGATAATGGCTGTCAAACTATTAATAAACTAAATAATGTTGAGTCTTTTAAACGGGACGTGAAGCGGCACTTATGCTGACCGTCATAGCATGATCGATCTAAGTTTCGCTAATATTCATCATCAGCCTATTGCAGTCTACTGCTGAACATAGGCCTCTCCAGTTGTTCGCCACTTAGAGCAAACATCTGGACTAATCTGGAGGACCCATAATCGCCATACCCATAAATCGTGGGCAGGCGGGTTGGCGATCGCAGAGCGTAGATTCTCGCTCCGCTGACGCTGCTGGCCGTCATCTGTTTGTGGTATTAAGCTAAGTCTTCAATTGTAATGGTTATACCGCCACCAGTCGGTTGCCAGCGCCTCGTTTGTTAATCGGCAGTTGTACCACGGACTGGTGAGGTTGACTTGAAGCGAAATGATGATAGGCCGCTCCATTAAATCCCAGTCGGCACTAATTATTAATTTTGTCTTTATAGATAAAAGTCATGTAGGATGCAGCTCTTTTGTCTATGGTCTGTGTTCGATTACTGCCTTTTCAGTGACGAACAACTCATTTGCCTCTTCTGTCAAGAAGTAGTCTTCAATGACATCTATAGATCTTGTTCGAAAGGTTTGAAAGTTTCAATTTATTTTAACGTGACTGTATATTCTGTCATTGAAAATGCTATTTAAGCATGCATTTTAGATACACTAAAAATATCTCAAGAGAACCATTCACTAGCCGCAAGCTATTAAGCGCTAGTCTTGATGTAATTCGACAAAGTACCACATTCAATCTGAGACGTCTACAAATGGAACCCTGTGTGATTAAGTTAGACTCTAGACGTGCGGTATTAGACATAAAGTAGGGGCGAGGCGGACGGGCGGGGGAAACGCGGCGGTTTTTTAACCGCCCATTTTTTTCTGTCTATGCTTGAAGTTAACTGTTAAGGCTCAACTGTACTGAGTACTGAGAACATGCTCGCTAAACCAGTTGGCGTGACTGATTGCCTGGAAAACAAGGCCTAGTTCTGATCAAATGCTACGTCACTCCCGGTTGGCCTCATATTATGGAATAAGCTTAAGCTATCTACCAAGTAGTCAGTGTTCACCTGCTAATGCAACAGTACCATGCTAGAGTGCATGACTAATTACGCTCTACAATAGCGACACGATTGTAATATTAGTATTTAAAGGGAAATTTATAATTAACTGCGCTAAAAATAGTAAACTGTCATATGTAATCCATTCTTGTTACACCATTGCTTTTCTTGAAATAAATAAATAACGGTGACACTCTATAGCCTTTCCTGGATAAATAAACAGTACGGTTCAACCGCCCGTCTGCTCAGGCCGCCTCTTCAAAGATAGCGTTCCTGTCTGAAAGGCCTCTAACTTCGTTTGGCGCACACACGCGCGTTTTTGACCACGCGCCGTACATACCCATCGACTATTAAACCCTTAACTTGAACATTCTGAACTAAATGTATTTACTTGTATAGAGGTGACATTTGTACACGAGGTACTCAATGAAAGGCGAGTGAAAGATGTTGGTTTGAGATATAAAAGAAGTCAGACAATGTTACATTGATTTGATAACGCACTTTTACAGATAGACAGATATTCTTTATTGCACACCATATACCTACTTACGACTCTCATTAACAGCTGAACCTTCAAGCATAGACAGAAAAACATGAGCGATCTCGTTCAGACAACCTTACATAGGTTCTGAAGACGATGTTACCAAAATGGCCAGCCAGTATTTAGTATTAAAATTTGACTTGAATGCTTCTTTGCTTTGATCTAATAGATCTAGCGATGGCAAGCCGGCAGCCTGAAGACTTAGCAGTCTCAGATTCGAATCCTGGGCGGAGCAAAAATTGTTATTCTTCTGTCAAGAAATTACTCACTTGATCCTTAGTAATAGTCAATGATATGAATAAAATATTTCATGCTGATGTCTGTGGTCAAAAATTTGGCGATGATACAAAACTGTGGCATCAGTAACCATCCAAAAACCATAGATCCTATAGACAATAGTATCGCGTACTATATGCAATCGTATTTATCGACCAGCCCTTGTAAGAATTAGAGTGTGCTTGTGTACACTGGCGGCCATAAAGCGCAGCAAACAGCAATATCTGTTATACGCAGACCTGCGCGGTTAGTGTCGTACACTGGCGGCCGAGGTGCTGCGAACATTTGTTGCTGTACTGGAAAGAAAGTCGGTGGAATCGGTATAAGGAAAGCCGGCTGAGCTTAACTCTTTGCCAGAGTCCGTCTTCCCCGAAGACCGCAAAGAATATAATGAATTTCAAATGATTATTTGATCCATAGCAATAGTTTTGCTGTCGACTCGAGAAAAAGATGGCAAATGGAGGCAAATCTCGTAGATCGACATTCGCGTCCGCTGTGAGATCAAAACAAGACTTAGCTTAACACGAAGAAATGAAATGAAAATAAGTTTGTTCGGAGCATATCCAAAGTTCCAAAATCTATATTTTCCATCCCACAAATGGATGTTTTCCCAAGGAGAGCAATAGGTGTGTAGCCAACTCGCCGTCGTCACTAATACGGCCGCACAAAGTATGCGCCTGAACTCCACCAGCGCCAATATCGCACGCAGCGTGTGTGTAATCTTAGCATACAATGTGTGGTTATTTGAAAATTTTCCACCAAGCCACGACACCACAGTGCGGGGAAGTCGACAGAAAACTGTTTCAGATATTTAAACCAGCCGTTTCAGATAAATAAACTTTAGAATTATCTTTATTATGTTCCTGCCAATCGTGATGACTAAGGTGGGATTTCCCCCAAATGTCAATTGCCGTTGGGTGAGGCCTGTGTCCAGTAGTGGATGATTGCAGGCTGATGATGATAGGCTGATAATGATGTTACGTTTAAAATACAAATACTTAATGCTCATACTTTTCTACTTTTCATTCAATTACTTTTGACACTCAAAATAAAAGTAGGTATAACAAAGAGACATAGGGCTGCTTACATACGCCGTGTTCTGTTCTATACAAATAAAAATGTGTATAATCTTGTATTCGTCTTGTTATCAGATGAAATAGTAACCAAAACTAGGTACAATTAATGCAGATTCTTGTCTTTTTTAATTTACTACAGGGACCCGTGATACAACTAACTCCAATTCCAAAAAGATTAGGAGCGTCTCACAGAACAATTTAGAAATGTTAATTTCCTAAATTGACCCTACCAGGAATTATTTCTGCACTTTATTCTTAACGCGCTTTTTGCACGCACCATTGCGCCACCAAGTCTCTCAAAGATTTTATTACGACAAGTGACATGGCATTGTGAAGTTATCCTACTGCTATTCGACGCACTGTGGCTTTGGCTCCACTGTTTGCGTCTGCCACTTCGCGTGATGAATTTGCTACAAAGTTTGCGCCGATATCGAATTTTGGTGACATTGTAATCATTTTGTTTACATGCTAGTGTGTGTAGCTGCGTTACTAGAGGTTCATAAGAAAAGTGTTGCAATCAATTGCACGAGTAATTAAATAATGCGAATTTATCATTATCAGCTTTTCTGCGAACATTGGTTGTTGTGTAATACTTTCCTGACCCTATTCCGATCAGAGCGGCTAATCTCTAACTAAACCAAATGCCTGCGCAGTAGTATTATGCGAGTATTTTGTTTAAGTAAATGGATAGCGCTTGTCCCCAACTCGTCTGTTAATAAGCGATGTTAGAGCATGCGATGGAGCGCGTTCACCCAACAAATACCAATTCACTCTCGCCTTGAAAATTTACAAAGAACTACTATATCTATCTGGGAACACAGGCTCTGGCAAAGAGTTTCATGGCTTAGCCTTTCGCACTATGAATGTAGAGACAAAGCGCTTTGTGCGAGTTTTTGAAACGTGCACCGTAAATCGATGTCTCCCTGACGTGTCCCTGCTCGACCTATAGTAAACAGGACTGGTGGAATCATTCCGTAGTACATTCTCCAAAATAAAACCCATAGAAGAACGAAAATCCTGTACGAGGAAAGCAACCTCACAAACTGATATCTTGTGTCCTAGAGGTGTGTGATAAAACACAAATGTACTCTTTGTTCTTTCACTCTAGTGATCTATGTATGTTTGATCGCGCATCACGCGAAAACTACTACATGGAATTGAATGCGGTTTTCACCAATGTATTGCTTGCTAGAGGTCTAACTTAAAATTTAGATACCATTTTATGGAAGTCCGTTATTTTTGAAAACCGATATCCACGCGTGGGACGCCGCCGGCACAGCTAGTATAAAATATGGCACTAACCTAGCAGCGTTTATCTTTTCGCATGGATATCTTAAGAGTCAAGGAAGAGCTGCTTGAAATGTTAGCTTCTCGGCCGTTGATTGGCTGTCAACCACCGTACATTCGTGAAGTGACTTAGGATTACGAATCAGTCGATTTAATTAGATTGATTTGGTTAATTGTCCGCCGCAGTCTTCGGTTTCCCTTTCGCTTTCCAACAAGCGAAGTCACTATGCTGTGCTACAATAAAAAAAAATCAGCAACCAAACATTTACACAGAGCAGCTTATCGCTACGTCTGTGTAAATATAACCTCATACACGTATACTAAGTAGAGCAACAGCAAAAGTAGCATATAGCTAATATTTGATCGATTATGCCGAACATAGCTAAGTTAAATTCGGGAAGCTGTCACAACCAACTATGTATACGAGAAAATACAGTTGCGTGACCCGTTTCCGTGGCCGCCAGTGTACACCCTAATCACCCGGCGTGTTTGTCGTTTCATTTGACCACACTTGACGTGGATCGCTCTATCTGGAGCGATGGGGGGTGGGGGGAAGTCTGTCGTTATCATTTTTTTTTCTTCATGACGGCTAGAATTCTATGTTAGGTCTGTCGCAAGATGGTGATGATCTAGCCGATTTCGGCCCTAGTGGCCAGTTCGCCTGCTAGTAGATTTGGCGCTTTTGAATAAGGCTTTACGTAACCCATCTTTAATGCAAAACTCCGTTCATATAGAATAGAGAGCATGTAAGTATACCATTCTGATCGTGGTAAGTTATGGCAGCATCTGTCCGTGTAGATTTATGATTTAGAATAAGCCCGGCCGTACACGGACTGCTTCAAGCAGTTGAGAACCGACTGCTTTAAGCCGCGACCGCGCGGTGAACTATAGAAGCGGTCGCGACTGCTCGAGCGGTCGTGTGTACGGCAGCCAATGAATGACTATAGTTCACCACGCGGTTGCGGCTTGAAGCAGTCGGTTGTCAACTGCTTGAAGCGGTCCGTGTACGGCTGCTCTAAGACCACCCCATCTCAACCCGTGGGTATCGTAGAAGGGAATATCAGGTAACGGGCAGCAGAGTATGCCTGGGTACAAATAAAAACTACTGAGGCCATCAACCCGCCTGCCAAGCGTGGTGACTAATACAAATCCGCCCAAATGAATTGTCATTTGGGCGGATTGATTTGATATGACCATTGGGTCATCAGGGGACTCCTAGCCAGCAGTGGACATTAATAGTAGCAGGTGAACGGACCTTCCACTGGTCCTGTTTATTATCAAGTTCAGCTTTACACTGGTCTTCTTTACTAGCATCTCTTCGTATCATGTCGCTTTTGAGCTAAGCTAATATTCTGTACCTGAAAGAAATAAGGCGGACCCAAAATAGTTGCTGCCCGTTTCCTGATATTCCCTTAGTCGTGCTCCACGATACTCACGGGATGGGATGGAGCTGTCTTGTTCTAAATCCGGGAACCACACGGAGGGTACTCTGCTAGTCAAAGTCGAACTCTGCTATAGCAAATATAGACCGCGGTGACCGAAATTCGGTCAGAATAGACAGTTATTGACTCACTGATGTAGCCCTCCAGACCTCCCTATGACCTCAGAGCTCAGAGGCTCACTGCCCTCCGTGAGGTTGGCGAATTCCTAGCAAGAGGCCACTTTTCCTTTTCTCTTCGCTTATTATGGGCTCGGGCGTGGCATGGATCATGAGCGGTAGCGATAAATACATTGTTTTTAAAGAGCCAACAATTACCAACAATTATTTCGTCAATAATTTTGATACTCGCTCCGGTGACGCTGCTGCCCGTCATCAGCCTGTGGTATTTAGCTACGCCTTCAATCGTGATGCTTATACCGCCACCTATCAGTTGCCAGAGCCAGAGAGAGTTTGTTATTCGGCAGAATGCACCACGCACAGATTTCTTTGCATCCCATCATCGTAGTCATTTAGGACAAAAAGGTTGCTTGTCGCTCTCCAGTCGCTCATCGCTGCGCGCTTGTCGCTCCCGCTCGTCACTGCCCGCTCCCCCCGCCCACTCGTCACTGCCTGCTCGCCGCTGCCCGCTCCCCTCCGTCCACTCGTCAGTGCTCGCTCGTCACTGCCCGCTCCCCTCCGCCCACTCGTCACTGCCCGCTAGCCGCTGCCCGCTGCCCTCCGCCCACTCGCCGTTGCCCGCTGCCCTCCGCCCACTCGTCACTGCCCGCTCCCCTCCGCCCACTCGTCACTGCCCGCTAGCCGCTGCCCGCTCCCCTCCGCCCGCTCGTCACTGCCCGCTCGCCGCTGCCCGCTCGTCGCTCGTCCCCTACGCGCACATTAGCGCGACGGGCATTGCTATTCCGGCGGCGACGGCGACACGCATTAGTATGGCGGCGCCGCGCAGCCCCTCGCTTCACTAACATGTTTACTGGAAACCAGCTTTTGGGAAACTTACGGTTTCAAAACCACCCTACAGCTGTTCTTACCATTGCTGCGCTAAAGTGGCTCTAGCAATAGGCTATTTGAGTATTTTATTATGGCTTACTATCAACAGAAAAACTTGACCGTTAGCATTAAAAGCGTCCGATTATCAGAATTTCAAAGTTAAGGAATACCTGATTGGATGATGGCACGGAGGGATGAAAAGAAAGGCATGTAACGAGACGAGTATTGAGTATGAATGTGGAAGGATATAGAGGAAGAGGAAGACCGAAAAAGGAATGGATGGACTGTGTGAGACATGACATGCGTGTCAAAGGTGTGAGTGTGGAGATGACGGCTGATACAGGAGAGTGGAAGAAGAAAACATGTTGTGCCGACCCACTTAGAGCGAGATAAGGGTAGGAGCATGATGATATCAGAATTTCAAAATAATAAATTGACTATTCCAAAAACACTCAAATAAAACGGTTACTGGCAAGTGACGTCACATGTAAACCATGCGCTATGATGATTAGTATTGCCAGGCATGAGAGCCTACTCTCCCCATCTGTTCGGTGATGATGACAGGCCGTCCTGGCCATTATCATCGTAGACTTCAAGATTTTTTCTACCCAATGTCAAAATACGAAGAAGGTAAGGCTCAACCTTCTTAGATTTGATAAAAGTTGAATTTATTTGTTACTCAAAGAAGTGTGTCCCTGAATTGATGCCACGACCATCGACTAAGTCGTTAAGAAAATTGATACCTTAGAAAGGTACCCACTTCTCAAGCTACCCCCACCCGGAAGTCGCTTTATATGACAATGTTAAGGTTCCTTTTTCACAATTTTCCTACGGAAAGTTCAGGTCAAGAGTACCAATACAAAGTATATATTTGGTCACCACAGCGTGTCCCATATAAATCAATTTCGCGCAACAACCCATTTTATTACAAAGTAGTACAGTTCAAATTGCAAAATTACGACCACTGGCGTAGGGTTGTCGCTTATTAGGAACACAATGTAGTAGAAAAACTGCTTTTTTCACCTGATGGAACAAGTTTTTAGAGAGCTTAGGCAACTCTCTAAAAACCCAAATACTAAAGTAAAGTAAAGTAAACCCAAATTTAATAAAGTAAGGAACTTTCGTATTGACATCCTCAGTGGCGCAGCAGTTATTATGTTACTATAGTTCATTCGCGTTAAGAAAATAGTGACTGACAGGTCACTGACAGGCCACTAGCCAATTAAAACGCTAGAAATAAAATTTCTAGCGTCAGTGACCTGTCAGTCACTATTTTCTTAACGCGAATGAACTATAATACTTTACTAATAGGTAGATGTCGGTTGCCTGGTGGTTAAGGAAGTTAAGTTGATCCGAAACAGCGGTTCGAGCCAGCAATGGTCAAAACTTGTGAAGAAATTCTAAGTTGGGTATGGAACTGTACCAAAGATGATAAACGCTGCTTGATGCCGAGTTCTCGAAGTATAGACTCGTTGGTAAGGAATTCAGTCCACGATACTCCGAGCATTCTCCTCAGACCACACAATACAGTGGACCTATAACTAATTATAATAAAAATGAAGCATTTGTTGTACAACTTAGGCCTTCCTGACAATCTTTACATAGAGGATAGTTTTATAGCGGTCAAGTACTTTTAGTAGATGACTTTAACAAACTTATTATCATCCTTGAGGCCTTCTGATTCGTCATCTACATACTAAGCGACCCTGGGGGCAACCCTGCGTAGGTAACCCGGTTTTTAAAAGGTTTTCCCTGTACCCCGTCCCCCACGGGGTATGTACGCGAATGTTATTGCCGTGCTTCTTTCATGCGTAAACTTATATATTTCACCTGAAATCCTTCTGAAATATCTGGATTTAGAACTAACGAAATAATAGTCGAGGAAACTTTATATTCGTACTAGGTGTGATTTCACAGAATGAGCACTTCAGTTACTTATTATGTTTTATTTATTTATATCTTTATTTCTGTGAATAAAATATTGTCCTGTTCTTTACCGGGATTTAAAATCTATTTACTCGTATGTATGTCCAATTTATTCTAAATAAGTAAGTACCTAATTAAGCGTGAAGAGGTGAAAGAGGAACAGAGTTGTTGTAGCAAAAAAAGAATCGGAAGCAGAAACTATTCGCTTGGAATATGTAATTGAATGGGTAACATATTTTTATGACAAATTAGTCTACAGCAGTCACTTTACAAAAAACGGCCAACTACGGAATGTCAGTGAACAGGTGAACCAACGGCTCAATGGTTTAAAATAAATAAATTACCCAACCAGAAGCTTGGACTGTGGATACTAGACTACTGACATCAGAAGCAGCGTTCAGTACCACTGAAGCTGAATTGTCTTTGTTTAGGGTGGCCATCACCTTAATTGCCGGCGCCGGATAACAAGGCAATAATTCCGGACAATTGGGTGAAATATGGTTTTTTACTGGTACACTTCAGAATTTTTTTATTATTTTGCCGTGTCTTCTTGATTGTGGATTTATCGCTTATCAACAAGAATTTGAGTTTCGATTTCAAAAGTGTCCGGATTTTACCCGGACTCTTTTATAATCCCCTGCCCGGACGGTTCCCGGACGCCCTTCAAACTAGGAAAAGTCCGAGGAAAACCGGACGGATGGCGACCCTACCTTTGTTGGTGTTTTAACGGTGGTTGTCGTACTTAATCTTTTTTCTTTTTGCTGCCCTTGAGTAATCTAGACAGAAAAGCCAAATAACATTTTTTGCTCACCGGGGAGCCGAAGGTCGAAACTACTAGACCGACGAGACAGTCATTATAATTTTGTAGGTTAACAATGAAAGAAAATTGCGCAAATATTGAGGGGTAAAACACAGCCAGTGTATAGAGGGTGGTCGTAAAAATCGTTGGCCGCCCGTCTGCCAGGCAACAGCCAATCACTTAACGACGCGGTGACGATCAAAACTCGTTGTACTACTGGTGTACTGCGACCGACATGGTTAGATACTTTGATAATCTCAAAAGGCTAGAGGCACTTATGGAACATCCACATCAAATAACCGCAAGCAGGTGACATGTATCTTACAAAGCTTTTGCTGTAACACAAACTGGTTCATGGATAGATATTCTTTATAGTTCTAATAATAAAACAATAACAGGAAAGAGTATTAATATATTACAGACATATTGAAGTACAATGTAGGCAGTCTTATCGCTGGCAGCGATCCTTTCCAAATAATTTCAGGTAGAGCACAGTTGTATTTGCAATCATACATAAGTACAATTTAGGCAGTCTCATCGCTGGCATCGAGCTTTTCCAAATAATTTCAGGTAGAGCATAGTTGTATTTGCAATCATACATAACTAAACTATGTTTAAAACTCTCGAATTGGTTGATATCAATCATTCTCTAAAGAAGAAGAAAGGAAAGGAGGCAATGCAAGTGTATGCTACTCGGCCAAACACAGTTTATACACGAGGGTATATTGATACTTACTTCATAACCTCCCACAATAAACTAGAGTCTAGACAGAAAAATGCAAATACAGTTTTGCTAGGACACAAACTGACAAACCAAAACATTTCGATTACGAGCTTAGCCTTATCGCAACCATCTATCAGCCGCCCTATCGCGATAGTTATCAAGGACCAATCAGCACCGGTCAGCGTACACGGACTGACAAATCGCTGGGCTGTCTATCGGCTCGCTGCCCGTGATTCCGGTTTCCGACGCTGTTTTCCATAAGCGTTATTGCCGTCTGAAATATCTGATGGCCGGCATATCTGAAGGGCTTTATAACCCCGCCCTTGTGCTCTGATGGATCAAGATCGTTCGGTCGGTGCGATTAGTTCTCTTTTGACGGTTTCTAAACAAGCTTTCTGTCATTATATCAAGTAGGTGTCAGTTGATGTCTTATGATTGAAGCCATAGCGCATTTGGCAATTATTGGAATAAATAAAGGAGTAGGACAATGCATAACGATCATCGGGTCTGAACCTTAAGCATAATGATTTACGCACTCAGAATAAGAGATAACCTTATTAATTGATCTGATCATAATCTGATGATTAGGAAAATCTTTCAGAATCAATTTTGATGGGTAAGTATTCGACAATTCGATTTATGAAATACTAGCTGCTGCCCGCGGCTCTGCCCGCGTGAATATTCGTATAAAACATAGCCTATGTGTTAATCTGATGTACAAACTATATTCCTGTAAAGTTTCATTATAATCCGTTCAGTTGTTTTTGCGTGAAAGTGGAACAAACATCCATCCATCTATCCATCCATCTATCCATCCATCTATCCATCCATCTATCCATCCATCTATCCATCCATCTATCCATCCATCTATCCATCCATCTATCCATCCATCTATCCATCCATCTATCCAAACAAACTTTCGCGTTTATACTATTAGTAGGATTAGAAAAAGAATCTTAAAATTTGGGCGTCTTCTCTAAAATCGCTCCACCGTGATTTGGGCGCGTTGAATATCCTAAGATTTTCTTTCTCCAATCTCGAAAGCTTGCAAAATTTTCCCTATAATAATAACAATAGAACATACAATTTAGAGCGAGACAGTATAATCTGAAAGGTGAGGTGTCCACGAGCCCTGTGGGACGTCCCGTCCCGTCCCATGCAAATGGAAAGCCCCTGTCGCGCCCGCGGGAGATGACGTAATGTGTTTTTAAAATGGCCGCCTCGGCAACGGACCTCCCTGCCGACCGCAACCTCGCTTCTTTGACTTGGGCAGTTTTGACATGCAAGTGTAAGAAACTTTCTTCAGTGATATAACTTTAAACTCTTTCGATCGTATTGTCTTTATTTGAAATGTGTCGTTTATCTATTCTACATCTATTATGCAATAGTTCTGTATCAATGCCATCGGTATTGATCAGGTCGACCAGTCAATATGTCGCTGGTGATTATCAAAATCTTTATTTCTTCTCTCGCTAAAAGTTGGTTGGACAAAGACCTCCCCCAATGACAATAGGCTATTATGGCTAAAAATTGAAATTAGTTCGTCTTTTAGCTTATTCAAAAATAAAAGACACGTATTTTTCCTTTTTCATTCAAATAAACAATAGCAATGATACAAGGCATCAAAAGTTAGGAGTGGAAGTCTTTAACGTCACTCGTTCCCGTAAAAATGCCTCATCGAGTGACGTCACGCATAATTTCAACGGGCTACAACTTTGTAATTTTTAGTCTCATTTACAAATAAAAAAATACGTGTCTTTTATTTTTGAATAAGCCAAATGACGATAAAATAAAATTAAAGAACACAAGTTATCTCTTAAAGTAAATGACAAAATTTTTGATTCCAATGCAGACGTGGCTAATGCGTTCCAATCTTTCTTCTCAAAAATTCCAGTATCTGCGACGAGTAGCTTAAACTCCAGTCCCCATCTTGCTGAAACCCTTATAAAAACGCATGTAGATGAGTGTAAAGTTCCTTTTTATTTTTCTTATGTTAGTATAGAGGATATTTTAAAAAACTTCAAAAGCTTAAATATGAAAAGGACAGAAGATCTGTGGGGAATCTCTACAGAGGTTTTAAAAAATATAATTCATTTTGTTGCACCTCATTTAGCGATAATTTTCAATAGATGCATTGATGGAGGTCAGTTTCCTAACCTGATGAAACTGAGTAAGGTCATTCCTTTATATAAATCAGGTGATAAAAGCGACCCCTCCAACTATAGACCCATATCAATACTACCTGCACTAAGTAAAATTTTTGAAAAAATTATCTTTACTCAATTATTATCGCATTTTAATGACAACGAATTATTACATAAAAACCAATGTGGATTTACCAAAGGCAAATCCACTACTGACGCAGGAGTAGAACTCATCAAACACGTTTTTGATGCTTGGGAAAATAAGCAAGATGCCATAGGAGTTTTTTGCGACTTGTCGAAGGCGTTTGATTGTGTTGATCACCAAACACTGCTGATGAAGTTACGGCACTATGGTGTTGCAGATGAATCGCTTTGTCTACTACAGTCATACTTAAGTGACAGAATTCAAAAGGTTAATGTCAATGGCACAGATTCTTCTGGTGCCCCTTTGTTGATGGGTGTGCCCCAGGGCTCAATATTGGGACCGTTGCTTTTTATCATTTATATAAACGATCTTCCGCACTTCACAAATAATATATGTGAGACAGTATTGTTTGCTGACGATACTTCCCTCATTTTTAAGGTAAATAGAAAGAAAACCAACTTTGATGATGTAAATTGTGCTCTCGCTAAAATAGTACACTGGTTTACAAACAATAACCTGCTGCTTAATGCCAGGAAAACCAAGTGTGTTAAATTTACAATGCCAAATGTCAAACAGGTTAACACTAATATTATCATGAACAATGAAGTTATTGAATTAATTAACTCTACAGTATTTCTTGGCATCAATGTAGACTCGAAGTTGCAATGGGGTCCTCATATTGCTGTCCTGGCTGGAAGGCTTAGTTCAGCTGCATATGCGGTAAGGAAAATCCGGCTTTTGACTGACGTTGAAACGGCAAGGGTTGTTTATTTCAGTTATTTCCATAGCATTATGTCATACGGTATTCTATTATGGGGGTCAGCTGCTGACATACAAACAATCTTTGTACTGCAGAAGCGGGCCATCCGCGCTATATATGGGTTAAAGACACGCGAATCACTTAGAGAACTTTTTAAAGAAATTAACATAATGACGGTAGCATCACAGTATATCTTTGACTGTGTTGTTTATGTACGTAAACATTTAAATCAATTCAATAAAAATTCAGATAATCATAATTTAAACACTAGAAATAAGCACAAGCTTGCCGTTCCACGTCTGAGGCTGAGTAAGGTGAGTGGGTCGTTTGTAGGATTGGGTATCAAAATGTTCAACAGGTTACCGGAACATATTGTTGAACTGCCCATTCACAAATTCAAATCATACATGAAGTCCTTACTTATAAAAGGGGGCTATTATAGAGTAGAAGATTTCCTCAACGACGACATCTCTTGGACTGCTGCTTCGTAGTAAACTTTGCATTGTATAGACTCAACTTTTATTTTGCATTGTTTAACTTTAAAATATTAAAAAATGTTGTAATACCTAAACATGTAACAATTGGCGATTTAAAAAGAGTAACTACCGAGTTTCTTGCCGTTTCTTCTCGGTAGAAATCTACTTTCCGAACACGGCGGTAGCTTCTTTTAAATTGCTTTTATTCACATTCTTACTTTACTTTTTGTATTTCTACATTATTTTTTACTTGACGATTCATAAGTGCTTATTTTAAGTCTATGTGAATAAAGGTATTTTGACTTTGACTTTGACGGACTAATTACAATTGTAGCCATGATAGCCTATCATGTCATTTGAGGGGATTTCACCACGCTTGGCTTGGTTGGTGGCTGCAGCAGGTTTTTACCCACCTAAAAGCTGCTGCCCGTTCCCTAATATTCCCTTAGTTGTCTTCTACAACACCCACGGGATGAGATGGGGTGGTCTTGGAAAACCACACGTGGCATAGCTACATTAATCGTAAATCGTAATCCCAAACAAATGAAATCATTAATTGAAACTAAAACTATTAAATGTTAATATACTATAAAAGGTTGTATAATTTCTTTTATTTAATGTTAACAAAGCAAACAAATATGCAACAGCAAATCCATGCAACCAAAAAACATAGTGAAAAATAGCAGAGTTTCTGATCTTTCGTTTATCAGAATAATATGTGTAAGGAAAATCTCCCCATAAATATTCATAAAGTTAGCCTCATCAACGTTATGCCATTATCTGATCTCCGCGCGCTTCTTGAGACGCCATATTTCTTTTTACCGCCATTTCTAATACGCCATGTTGCGGTTTGTGCAGAAAATAGGATATAATTATGTAAATAAGGAATACTTACTTCAGCATCAAAAGTAAGGACTGCATGGATATAGTATACTTTTGGATGTCTTTTTTTATCGGCACAATACGGGCCGTATTTTCGCCTGATTTACCATCATCAGTCTGCAAAAGTCTATATAGATAGAAAGACATATGTCTCCCCCAATGAAAATTGTCATAAAAAGGCACCCAAGTCGCTATTACTTTTTGGAATGCTAGGAAATCAGGGATTATGCATTTTTTAAATGAATACGATTGTTTATTATTATTATTAATATGTTACAAGTCACATAACTTATTTTAAAATGTATCTAATTTACATTATTTTATTGTTTCAGGTAAGACGGCTCTTCGCATTAGTAACCGGCAGGCTAGGAGACATTATGAGGTTTCCTTTCGAACCCGCTAAGACATTGAACCTAGATTGTATAGCAGATATCGTTACTTACTACAAAGAAGAGATTGCCACTAATCAGTTGTTATTCGCTGAAGCTGGTAAACTAATCTTGTGGCGATGTCAAGGTAGATGTACGCCTCACGTATATTTAAGAAAAACCTGATCGACTGAAGACTCCTCACGGGGCGTTTCGCGAAGTGTACGGTGGTCGCAAGCCAAGCTTAAGAAAGCCGTTTGGGTGATCCTTGCAACACAGGGAACAACGGGGCGCTGATTCGTATTCTTTTCCGTCACCACACGGAAAAATATTTGAATCCGGCCATTTTGCCGAACGGCCAACTCTCCCCACGTCCGCTTTACTTGTTTTCCGTTACATTTATCTTTATCGCTGACTGATCTGGGGGCGGAATATGAATGCTTATTGTTTTCTCTCTGATTTTATAAGATGGCGTCGTTTTGCTCGCCAAAGTCAATGGGGAAAAGCCTTTCGAATGAATATGGAGTAGCGGAAGTGACGTAGTAAAATGTGTTTATTTTGACTCGCTACATGTACGCTGACGTTATAAACAGCTTCGAGTTATTATTGACCACATTATTGACGGGTTCCGGGAATCGTAAGATTTGCTTCGCTTTGTAAACAAAAAAATGTTGTACCTATATTTCTAGTCGTATTGATAGGGATATAAAATCTAGATAAAATAGATAAAAATATTGATACTAATAAGTTTACAGAGATTATATGCATAATTTAAAGGACAAACTTATTCCTTCAACTGCTGTGATATTTCTTTCTTGGTCTTTTTGTTCGTATTGATGGAAGTATAAGTGGAAACAAACAGGTGATTTTTGTTACAGCCACTTAGACTTCTCTTTCGCTTCTATGATGCGTAGGGAAGCCATTACATCATCATCATCAGCCTATCGCTGTCCACTGCTGGACATAAGCCTTTCCAGTTGTTCGCCACTTTCGACAAACATCTGGAGGCTTTACTTAATCTCCACATTACAGCCATTACATCATGTCACTGTAATAAAAAGTTTCTAAAACTATTTGTGATACGGACATACGGACCCCTACAAAGAAGGGAATTGTTTTATTTTATTTATTAGGAATAACAACAGCCAATAACATTATGTATGAACACAGAATAATAATCACTTAAATTTTTTAAATATTTACAGTTTGTATTCACAGTATTACAAGTTATATGTAGGTACAAACATGCAGAAAAAGTCTTTGCCAAATTAAATTCTTTATATATAATAATTAATCTCATCTACGGCAAAAATTAAATAATTTATAATCAAAAAGGAAATGATAATATAATTATTCCGTCCCTCAAAGAGGCAGGTGTCATCGGTGCGATGACACGAGCGCGACTGCTCACGAATTCGCGACAAATCAATTTAATATTTGCATTTATATTAAAAACGTGATTAGGGCCCAAGGGATTTTAGTACAGAATTGGATTTGATCGCGACTTTTCCTGGTACGTTCGACAGGAGAGCAAAAATGTCGTGAGTTTAGCTTGGAGACAATGCTAGCTGTCAACAGCTACCAGGCAGCTCGATCTGTTGTGAACTTCATATTGGCTGGAAATCGCTTCTGCGGTAGACGTATTATTTGGTCGAGCAGTTATGTCGGTCGGTTACCTTGGTTCTCTTCGTGGTGGTCCTAGAAACCACACGGTCAAGAAAAAGGCTTGATATGGTGAGCGAACATTGGGAGAAGGTCCAGCAGTGGACTGATATGGGCTGATGATGATGATGGTTCGTTTCTTAAAACCGTGCAAAACATTCTGATCTTTCGCGCTTCAGGCAAAAGAACGCACCTAGATTGTCGCTTCATAGATAAAGGAAATCTCCTGACTTTTAAAGTGTCCTGTTATGTGAGGAACCTATAATAAAAGTCCTTTCGTCTCATACATACGGCGCATACGTATGGTAAGCAGCGCTGTGTCATGCTAATGCTGCACTCTGGACAATATCGCCGATGTTACGCTTTTTGAAATGTATATTATGCGACACTGTACACCAACAGTACTCTACTGATCGAATTTAGGCCTTAGTGGGCAATCTCTAATCACATTAAGTGAAGATGTAAATAGTAAGGGGAGGGTCATATGTTCCCCGGACCAGGAGTGCCGGCCGCTTGTCATCTGCGGCTGGCCAGCGCATGCGGCCGTATGCTTCGGCGCTACCCGTGTCCCTGCAACTAGCTGCCCACTGGTGGTGACACAGGGGGGGCTAAGTGGGTATGCCCTCCCATTTCGGGAGGTGTGTGAGTCCCACAAACCATATCATCTCCCCCCGGAGGTGGTATGACGGTGTCTAATGCATTCCCCTCTAGAAAAAAAAGGGTCATATTCCGCAACTCCACGTCTGCGCGCCTATTTTGCGTGAGGTAAAACAAGATATAAACCACCCTGGGCCACACAGTCTCAAATATAGCCAAAGCCTGTACTAGACTCTGATAAGCTTACTTACAGATCAATACAAACAAACATGTTCATGTACACAAATATTTGTACTGTGAGGGAATCGAACCCGCAACCACTGTTTCAGAGTCTTCGCGTACTCTGCCCAATTGGCTAAGAGGTTTTATATTGTGCAAATACAAGTAGGTAGACACTCTGTTCCATCATTCTCTAACAATGGGACGAAAGTTCTAATGCTAAAAACTAAGTACAGGAACGCTTGAAATTTTGGGCGGCACTTGCAACTACTGAATCAACGTAAAGTTAGTTTAGTTAAGACTTCAATAAATCATAGTCTTTGCTGTCGACTGATGCCAAACTTGAGCCAAACCTTTGAGACGATGCAAACGTTCTTGAGATGTGCTCCATTTCTACAATGTTGTCAGATGTATTTAAACAAAGGGGACCTTTAAATTGACACAGGCACTCGGCTTGTACTTATAGATAGGTACCCATTTATTTAATGGGTCCCCCTAATAAGCCCATTTACATTCGGGGGACGAATAAAACGAGAATAAAATAAAGTGCTCAAATAAATATAAATTAATATGTCGGTAATTGTTTGTAGGTGGATTTGGTGGGCCACCTGCCTCTGCACGCCGACCCGAACGTCTTGATACTTGTGTAGGCTGCTTTGGGAAATAACGACTTTAGGACACCTGTAACCGACTAATGACACCTATCATCTAAATACAAAATAATATGTACTTAATAGAAAATCGTATTTAGATGTCCGTGTGGCTTACGGATTTATAATAAGATCCTCGCATCTTATCCCGTGGGTATAGTAGAAGACGACTAAGGCCATATTAGGAAACAGGCAGCAGCCTTAACCTGGGTACAAATAAAATCTACACCGCCTACCAAGCGTGGCGACCAAAGTTATCAAATTACAAACCTTTATTAAATCAACCGATTAGAGAATTTATACAGATAATTTAATATTTATATTTAAAAAAGTATAGATGATTCCGATCATAGAAATTGTAAAGCCTTCTGCTCTCCCGCAGTCCGGTGATGATAGGCAGTTAGGAAATAGATGCATTATTATTATAGTACCTAACAACTATTTGTACACTAAACTGCATATTGTTTATGGAATTAATATTAAATTTCAAACTGACGCAAGCGGAACTGCGGATAAATCACTAAACTAGTAATAAAAGTATCAAGAGAAATGGTCGTCGTAGCTTCGCTAGGTGCTCGGTGCCCAGGTGTGTTATAAAGACGTTTTTCTTGTGTCGCGGTCCGTGGGCCGGCGGAGTCCTAGAGATACACCCATAACGATGAACATTTATCGATAAATAAATCACAATAACAAGCAATCAGAGTAACTAATACAAACACGTGCGTTGGGATATGTCTTGACCAATTAATTTAGAGCTTTTTAATAATATGGAAAACGCGGGTCATAAAAGTAAGTCATAACTGTGATTTGTATAATATTTGATACATAGATAGTGGACTATTGCAGGTAGATGGAAACCTCTAGTGTTAAGATTCCAACCTATGATGATATGGCTGAAGGTTCGATTACAGTAAACATTTGCTGAATAAGTAGTGCTCTAGCTTTGGTCTGCTGGTCTGGACAGTGTCTCTTAAAAAGTATTTTGTAACGTATTGTATAATAAGTCTTAACGACAGAAAGTAAGTAACTAATGCAGGCGGCATTGTTGCTACGAGTACTAGTTATGTTTTCCATCAAACTTTCAGGTTACATTTGAGAAGAGAAAACGTTACTCCGTCCTTCCCTCCTAATAAATTTTATTCTATTTTAAAATTATCGATAAAATGCGCCCTGTCCCAACACTAGAGCTATGGCATCTATCAAACTATGACAAATATTGTTTTTACTGCACGTACAACCGGGATTCACCGCATACCGCCCGAGACAGATTTTAAACATATTTCAAGGGGAAAATACTGAGTGTGTCCCTACAAGTTTACAAGAAATAGCTTCATATTTAACTGGCAGCTTCCTGTGGATCTGCGGTGATTCATTTCTTTGCAGTAAGTTGATTGTATTTTATTGAATGTTATACAAATTACGTTTAACATTCATTTTTATATACAATACGAGTAGATCTTGGCTATTGAAGACCATCGCGATTGCCAACCGGCCTGCCCAGCGTGGCGATTATTGGTAAATCCTTCACGTGTTTGCCCCAAGCGGTAAACAACTGGAGAAGCCTATGTCCAGCAGTGGATTGCGATAGGTTGATGATGGTGATTAAAGAAGAATTATTTGACAATCATTTGATTTTTTTTTAATTTTCGTACAACCTATTAAACCGACTTCGAAAAAAACACAAACGACCAAAACTAAAAAGCGATAAATAACGTAAGTAATTCCATCCTTAATACATAATTATTTAAATATTACAATTATCACTTATTTTTGAAGTCGGTGCCAGCCTCTCGGTACCTAACGTAGACTGTTGTTGTATGACGCGCGCGGCCGGCAAACACGACAATATATTTATTTGTTTGGCACCGACTTCAAAAATAAGTGATAATTGTAATATTTAAATAATTATGTATTAAGGATGGAATTACTTACGTTATTTATCGCTTTTTAGTTTTGGTCGTTTGTGTTTTTTTCGAAGTCGGTTTAATTTTTTTTAAAAAATAATCTTATTTCTCTATTTTTAGTTGCGTTAATGTGCTGTGACCTTGAATAAAGGCTAATTAATGTCCTTAAGAGTTTTACTTAGGAATGAAAAATTTTGCTTTAAGTCAAGTGAAGACTTTGCGATCTAGAATCAAGCAAATCACTTGTCCAAATCACCTGCCCTATTAGCCCTGCATAAGTACATACTACTACCTAGTTTAATATCGACCAATGTCAGTACTGTCCCCTAACTCCTAACCGTTAAGGAGTTCTGTGGCTTCATCATCAGCACCAGATGTTGACGCCCGGAAGCATATACCTGAGTAAAATATAATTACGTAACAAAAACACCATATGAGCATACAATTTTCGGTTGTTGCCCTCAATTTCTCCAGGATCCCATCATCAGATCCTGACTTGGTAAAAATGGGACCACCTCGGAAGTGTCCTCTGTCGAACTGTCGAAAAATTTTTGAAATCCATCCATAATTGACGGAAATATCGGTGAACAAACATAAAAAAAAAAAAAAATATTATACATACAGACGAATTGAGAACCTCCTCCTTTTTCGAAGTCGGTTAAAAATCACTTATTCGAATCTATCATGTCTGGAATCTAATCGCATTTGAAAGGTTGGATTTCCACAGCGCATTTTCCTTGAGTTGCCTTCTTGAGGATCGTATCTAACCTGAACACATTTACGTCATATCAGAGGGGGCAATCTCATGGTTAGCAATCACTGCAACCCATTGACGCCCTTCCCAGCAGGGTCGCAGGTGCGACGGCGGTCGTTAAAGCATTTTTAGGCTCGCTCCTTGAGGGTCCCCAAGTCGTAACTGTCTAGATAGATAGATAGATATTTGTTATTGCACAAAACACACAATTAGTTCTGAAAAGGTGATACAGATATTGTGGTATAATCTAGGCGGTCTCATCGCCAGTAAGCGATCTCTTCCAGACAACCTTCAGGTAAAGGAAGTGTAGATTTCTGAAGAGAGGGGCAACGTCTAGATATACCGCTACTAGAAGCCGATTGCATTAAATTGTGCGGTAAGAAATTTCACATAAAACTGATGAACTTGGGAATAATTAATTTCAATGTTTATTTGTAACTAGCGACCCGCCCTTGCTTCGCTTGGGTTTTAATAAGGATCCTTATATTTTCTAGCAATAAATATAGCTTATGTTACTCAAGGTGAATGTAGCTTTTCAATAGTAAAATAATTTTTAAAATCGGCAAAGTAATTTTTGAGTTTTTTCCCACACACACACAAATCCAATTCTTTCTTCTTTGTGTAGATTAGTGAGACTAGACTCGCGACTCCGTCTGTATGTTATTGGAATTTCTGTTAACAGTTTAAAAAGCACCCAAAGTAGCTAACTTAGAACGTCTTCCATTTTCAAGTCAAGTCAAGAAACGCCCCTACTGTAATCATGATCTGAAACTCGTAGAAGAAGCAAAAACCTCCGTTTGAGATGTGGTTTGGTCTGTGGGCGTATATAAAAACCGAATTCAACGGGACTGGACCGTGACATATGTAGTTCCGAGGTTACTTGTGACCATCGACTAGAAATATCTTCTAAATCAGAGGATTTTAAAATTAAACCCCTCCTTTTTTAATAAACGGTAACTTACCATCCACCATTACCATTATTATTATTATTTTTTGTTTTATAGTACCTCGACATAATGGCTTCCCTACGCCTGGAGGAAAGCGAAAGAGAAGCCCAAGTCGCTGTGACAACGGGCGAGTAACTTGTCTGGTTGAGCCGGCATGGCGGTGGCAACTGACAAGTAACTCAGTTGCCACCGCCATGCCGGCTCAACCCTAACCCACCACGAGCTCCGGACATCCTACTCACCGGCAGAAACACGACCCGGAGGTCATTTGACTGCGGTATTCTATAGGGTGGTCCTCTTCCGGGGCGGGCAGCTCGATTCGAGCGAAGATTCGCTATGCCCTACCTCTCCTAAATCTCATCCATCGCAATGAGGGTTTTCGGCGCCAAAGTATAAAATCTTGAATCACCAAAAGAAGTCGACACCACCTCTTAACCGCTCCTGCGCCGGGCTCGACGCGGCGCTTCCGACGCGCCCGTGGGAAGCTCTTGACTCTCGCCGTATCAATTGTGTTTGACAGCCTCAATTGCTTAATACGACGCCACGTCGACTCGTATCCTTTGCCATCCGAGATCGCAGACACTACATTTAGCTAATTATGATATGATATTGGTAACTTGAGCGCGCTTGAGCTGTTGCCAGTTGACATTGTCGCTAAGTATTGCGAATATGATATCAATATACGTCTATTTGATATAATCCAATTTATATAAGACCATGTAAGGGAGCTACCCGTCATCTTTTCGCTCCAAGTCACCCTCACCTGCCCGTCGGGCATCCTGCCATATAACAAAACGAGGCTTTGGCAACCGACTGGTGGCGGTATAACCATCACAACTGAAGGCGTAGCTAAATACCACAGGGCGATGACGGGCAGTAGCGTCACCGGAGCGAGGAGCTACGCCCTGCGATCGCCAACCCGTCTGCGCAGCGTGGCGATTATGGGTGACCAAAGTGGCGGAAAACTGGTAAGGCCTATGTCCAGCAGTGGACTGCGATAGGTTCATGATGATGATGATACGTCTAACTTACGGTTGCTATCCGTCCGGGCGTTCCCGGATTTGTCCTAGTTTGAATGAGTAAATTGATTCAATGGTAGGAACGCTGTCTCTGATACGTGGTACGCGGGTTCGACACCCGCACAGTACATCACCACAACAACTATTCCCGACAATTCAGAAATGTTTTTTTATAGTAGCTCGACATAATGGCTTCCCTACGGCTGATGGAAAGCGAAAGAGAAGCGCAAATCGCTGTGATAACGGGCAAGAAAACAGTTACCTGTCAGTTGCCACCGCCATGCCGACCCAATCCCAACCCCTCACGAGCTCCGGAAAACCCTACTCACAGGCAGGAACACGACCCGAAGGTCATTTGGCTGCGGTATTTTATAGGGTGGAGGTCCTTCCCCGGACGGGCTGCTCAATGCGAGCGAAGATTCGCTATGTCCTACCTCTCTTAATTTCCTAAATTGACCCGACTTTAAATAAATAATAAGTTCAATACAAAACATTAGTTTATTTTGTTGTAGTAATTTCCCGTGATTATCCATAATTAATTGACATTGTCTAATACATTTGATTGTCGCTTAATCGAAACTGATGTTAGTGATATGGAGGAATTAAAAACAGATTAAGGAATAGGGTACCGTAGTTAAATGTGAAACCCCTTTGTGTATGCAGAGGTAGTAAAGAGGCAGTTATGCCATGAACCGCGGTTCAATAAGGTGAGGTTTCAATGCGGTGACGGAAAAGAATACAAATTTACCCATTACCTCTCGTGGGACTTTGGTCGCATTCCGGGATCAGTCTGTGTATAGCTAGAATAATCCTACAGGCTAACATTACGGTGGCAACTGAAAAGTTATTTGTTCGTTGCTGCAGTGACTTGGCCTCTCCAGTTACTCGCCACTTTAGTCAAACATCTGGAGGCTTTACCCATAATCGCCACGCTGGGCAGGCGGGTTGGCGTTCGCAGAGTGTAGCTTCTCACTCCGCTGACGCTGCTGCCCGTCACTGCCCTGTGACATTTAGCCCTATTTACGCTTTTAATCGTGATGTACCGCCATCAGTCGGCGTTTCGTTATTAATAACTGCAGTTAAAGTGATGCACGGACAATGAACAGCTTTCGGCAATATATTTTTAATTAAAACTTTCATTACCGGGACTCATACGCACTTATTATGTAGTACTTACTTGACGGTTGTATTGCAACTATCGTAGTCACGACTGTAGCAGCTTAATAATACGTATATAAAAATAAAAATGTCGCATACGAGTCCGTTTAAAAAATGTTTTAATTATAATGGGACGCGGAAGATTAAAATCTTAGAATATTTTTTTTATGACCGGCCCCAGCTTCGCTTTGGTATTGTACATGTAAACCTTCCTCCTAAACTTACTCCTATCTATTTAAAAAATCGCACTAATATCCGTTGCGTAGTTTTAAAGATATATGCATTCATCGGGACAAACAGATACGAAAAACTGCCTTGTTTTATGTAGTGATGGGTTTGCGCTTGACTGCGATTCGCCTGATGATAAGCGATATCGCAGTCTACTATGGAACGCGCTCATGGATGAAACCCGGTTAGCCTTGAACTTTGGAAGATATCTCTCGGGGAACAAGGAACTCTGCAAGAGTTCCATAGTTTAACTGTTCGCACCATGAAAGTGGAGGCGGAACGCGCTGTGCGAATCTTTGAAACTTGCACCATATAAACTATTTGCCTATTCGCCGTATTCCTGCTCTATAGACTTTGAATTCTTTCGACGGAACCTCAATCGAGCCAACCCAGTTCACCCTTGCCGCTTTTATTAACATTCGTCCCCATCGACCTCAGATAACAAGTCACAACAACTATCATTCGGCGGCCATTACATGATTGCACATTATAGGGGTGGATTATCTACTGACAATCGGCAATTAAAGCTGTTTGGGCCGCTACTTGGCTATCGGCTCCTCACTTAGGCTCAATTTAGACCATTGTAACTCTGCTATACAAATAGCATTTTAATCACGCATTAGTTTAATTAAAATTAACACTGCACTTAGTACTCGTAGTAGTGGTAGATTGTGCATATTCATTTAGGTAATATACAACATATACAAAGTCACGAATATTATAAAGTCAATTGCTTGATGTCCCTTAAATAATAGTCAATTCTCAATCATTTATTGCATCTATAATGTTTATGTTACTGTAAAAGCTCGAACTATGGTAAATCTTAAGAGTTAAGTGTAAGTCTTAGACTTTGCCGATATGTGTTGGAAAATGTAAGTCATTCTGAAAATACGACTATCTATTCGAGCTTTTACCATTCGGATTCAGTAAATGCTAGTTTTACTACTTTCAGCTGGTAGATTTTGGTTTTAGGAATAAAACAATGAGTAATTCTTAATCATTATATGTTGCAAGATGTCATAGGAAAATTAGATCATTATAGTTATTTTGCAGTTTACCATTTTGGCGGACTAGTTCTAAGACAAGTTTAGTGAAAATACGTAAAGCCGTCATCTTCCCGACCACGACTACGCTTGCGTCAACTTTAGACTTAATTACGCATCTTCTATCTATATATATAAAAGGAGAAACTGACTGACTGACTGACTGACATATCAACGCACAGCCCAAACGGCTAAACGTAGGCACTTGAAATTTGGAAGGGACGTAGCTTAGGTACCGTAGGGGTGCACTAAGAAAGGAATTCCCGAAATTCCCACGGGAACGGGAATTAGCGGGAAAATCCTTTTGTATGAAAAATCTAAACCGCTTAAGTTAGACGCTTGAAATTTGGCATGCAGGTACCTTAGTAAATATAAAGTTTAGTTATGGCTGTATTTTGAGAAATTCCCACGGGAACGGGAGTTAGCGGGAAAAAACTTTTGTATGTATAAATTTAAACACGCGGACGAAGTCGCGGGCAAAAGCTAGTGTCTTTATAATTGTCAACGGTTACGCACAACACTTACCACAAGCTCCGTAATATAGCACACTTACCACAAAGAGTATAAGATACCACAATACATAAAAAATCCCGCTTTTGTTCATTGCATAAAGGTTTAATAATAATGTAAAGTTACGATAAAATCCGTTCAATAGTTTTCGCGTGGTAAAGTAACAAACATCCATTCATCTATCAATCCATCCATACAAACAAGCTTTCGCATTTATAATAATTCGTTTTCGTTACAAAATTACAGGCATATTATATTTTGGCCGAGAATCGAAGCTCATTCTGATACCTACTTCCTATTATAGTCTTGTACATTTCCCTGCTGCAGAGCAAATTTCCTGCGTCTATTATCGCCTGTTTGTGGGCTAATAATAATTTCCAAATGCATTTCCCGGGAAAATCTTGGTGCATTTTTAAATCCGATTAGAAATGAATTAGGTTAACCGCTCCGCCGCCTAGAGGCTGATAAACAAGTCAGCGGCACAGTGCAGGGAACGACGGTGAAGACAACTTTTTTTTTTTTGCTAATACAGTAAACTATGTTTGATTTTGCATGTTACGATTACGAAAAACAATCCATAGAATGTGAGCTATTCGTGAAATCATAACAAAATTCGTTACAAATTAAAACGGCAATGTAAGATATGTAAGAGAGCGACCTATCTTTCACTCCTAGCCATCCTCACCTGCCCGTGGTGTATCTTGTCGAATAACAAACAAGGCTCTGACAACTGGCTGGTGGCGGTATAACTATCGCGATGGAAGGAGTAGCAGCGTCACCGGAGCGAGGAGTTGCGCCCTGCGATCGCCAACTTGCCTACGCGCCTGCCCAGCGTGGCGATTATGGTTAAAGCCTCCAGATGTGTTCCCAAAGTGGCGAACGACTGGAAAAGCCTATGTGCTGCAGTAGACTGTGATTGGCTGACGATGATGAAATATTTTTTTAGTCTATTCTCCAATACGGTTCACTGTATTTGACCGCGCCGAGCAGGGCGTCCACCGCGACCGCCATTACGCGAAAGGTGACGTAAACAACCGCCATATTGGGAGCCAATGATCGCTCGATTATGCGCTAAGCGCTTGTTTTGAAGCTGGAAGCGGTTAAGGGCTGTTTTCTTCGTTAATGTTGTTATATTCAACTAGCGAACCGTAGTGCATTCGCACGGGTGCATTTAATAAACTCATATTTTATAACTGCAGAATAGGGTAGAGACCTACGTTTGATTTGTTGGCTGCAAGAAAGAGCCATTAAAATCTCTGTGCTACGTACTGCTAAGTTCTGGAACTTTTTATCATCAGTCATCTCTGCCAATTTACTGTGGGCATCTTATGTGGGAAATGTCGGTTAGAATAAATAAATCAATACCCCAAAGACATGCCATGCTGGGCTACACAGCGCCGTCTTTGCTTCGTGGTCTAGCCCCATACTAAGCCGAAGCTTGTACTATGGGTACTAGACAACTGATAAGCTTACTTAGATAATTTTTTTTTGTAAATAAATACAGTTTTACCTATACATAAAAAACACGCAGACTAATACAAACAAACACACATGTTAATTCACATAAATGGTTCTACTGTGCGGGGATCAAACGACCCTTGGTTCAGAAGGCAGAGGTAATTTACAAATGAGAGAAAACAGGAAAGTAACAAAATAGAGTTAAATACAGTTCACTTGCTCTTGTTCTTCCTAGCAGTTACACTCGATAAAATCTACGCAGAAGTCCGACGATGCGCGACAGTTCTAGGCGATTTTTCAGCTTGACGTTCGCGAGGTAAATCAAAGGACGATCGGCCATCACGCTCTATGGTCACGCCATAGACTCGTCAAGCGCTGAAGACAAGCTGACACATCGTCTCTTCTGCATGTGATGCTGACCGCTAATATTCCGACATATAGATAGGTTTTGGTTGAGGGAGCGCCTCTAACATCGCTTAACGTCAGGATCAAGCGCCATTTACTAAAAAAAATGAAACCTGTTTAAAAAATGAAATTCTTTTCATTTACTTTGCAAAATAAGATGCAATAGGCCTTCAAAAGTACATTGGGAATGCCAATTTCAAAAGTATGAAATGCATCAGAAATCATTATAGCCCTATTTACACGTTGACTCCCGTGCACTGCATGTAGTGCACAGTTATTGTTTCATCTGTTGTGTCTGCTTTGCGAACAGCTAATGGGTTAGGTAAGTTACATTATTTAGCACATATTTTAGTATGAAATCAAAAACTAATATTATAAAGAGATTTGTATTTTTGTATGTACCTAACGATTAAACTCAAAAAGTACTGGACCAATTTTAATAATTCTTTTTTTTATTAGAAAGCGTGTTGCTAGTAGGTAGGTATTTAATAAAGCCATCCAACAATCGGGACGTAAGGGAGCTGCCTATCACCTTTTCGCTCCAAGCCAACCTCACCTGCCCGTGGTGCATCCTGCCGAATAGCAAACGAGGCGCTGGCAACCGACTGATGGCGGTATAACCATCACAATTAATTAAAGACTTAGCTAAATACCACAGACCGATGACGGGCAGCAGCGTCATCGGTGCGAGAAGCTACGCCCTGCGATCGCCAACCCGCCTGCCCAGCGTGGCGATTATGGGTATATCCTCCAGATGTTTGCCCTAAGTGGCAAACAACTGGAGAGGCCTATGTCCAGCAGTGGACTGCAATAGGCTGATGATGATGATGATCCAATAATCTTCATACACGAGGCATACAATACACCGCGTAATACATAAGCGTGACGTCATGCTTTGTATGAAGCGTTTTTGAACGAGTTCTGATTTTCATATAAGATGTTGAGTAGAATATTTGTTTTCTGATTTTCGAGTTGGGTTGGGATGGGTGCTCACGTTAGCAGAGTAATTTTTTTCAACCAATTTTTCTATGATTATGTGAAGCATCGATCAATATCAACAAAAATAAAATGTCGTCATGCCTACTACGATTATGTATGATGATACATGCCATCGCTTCCTCCACCCGACCATGTCGAAGGGGACGTAACGACCCGTCAATCAGTTACAAATGTAATGGAGTGATAAATATTAGTATGTACGTATACATATAACATATGTTACACATACAAACCAGATTTGTATGTGTGACATATGTTTTACCACTCCCGAGTTTAATTAAGGTTCGTACAATTGTCAAAGCTTTTCTTAATTTTATTTCTGTCGCGTCGCAAGGGATGACTTTATGCTAGAATGAAAAAGTATAGTAAGTTGCTCTTTTTACCTGTAATGATCAAAGCATTTTTTGTAAATTGATAAATAATTGATCGGTGATAGAAGGATTACAATATAATGGTTGATTGTTTAGTATTACCTACAAAATCTAAGAATACATAATTGTATGTATATGTGTCAGAGATTCGGCCTAATAGCTCGTATTCTTAATAAGGCCCGATGTAGGGATTGGAAGAAAGCAATGGGCTTATGAAGCATTGGGCTCAAATGGACCACGAAGTTCGTCGAATTATAATCAGTGGATTTAGTGTCTCGATTTTTCGCTTCGGGCAAGAAAACTTTTAATTGTTAACAACAATCCTAACAAAATATTTGTCAAGGTTGAATCAACCGAGCGTATTGGCATCATTTTATGACACGACGATCGTAAAACTTTAACTTTTCAGTCTTTTGTAAAAAAAATCTGTAAAAAAATATAATTGAAAAAATGTTTATTGGAATGAAGCTTTGTCGCAGTAAAATCATAGGTATAAAAACATGTAAATGGCATCTTACAGAATAAGCCCATCCAATCTAGACGCGACAGAAAGTAATATGATCGAGTTTCATTTTCTGAATGCTTAATGAACTTCCCTCATTTCTCTACCCGTCTCGCTCAGACACACCGCTTCACCGCACGTTAGAAAGAGACAGCTGTACACTGCCAGCACCGCAGCTATATTTTCACCTTAGAGGCAATTCTCCTATGTAAAGGGAATCAATTAATTTTCTATTTGATGACGAATATTGTTTTCTATGTCATAAAGGCCATTATTTCTTGTTTGGATTCGTAATGAAACAGCCTATTACGTACCATTTAGTGATATAGGGCTTTGTTATTAATGTTGTTTAGCTAGAACTATTGTCGGGTAATAGTATGGTGAGTTATTGTTAAAGGAATACAAATCACCATATTAATAATGGGATATTATGTACAATATGTGACGTTTCATCGTCAATGAACGAGCGTATTCTTCAGCTTATGTATGTACCCACCAAAGGCTTCGAGGCTACACTAGTGATAAGGTCTTGCGAGAGCTGTTTTGCCTGTAATTGGATATTCTATTCATATGATTAACTTCAAAAAGGGGGTCTACGATTTTCTCAAATGTCGGCTACGCAACTGTGAATCCCCTGAAGTGATCACTTACCAGGTCATGGTCAGGTCCCGTTTGCTCCATCTGACATTAAAAAATACACTTTACATCGTATAGTACATATTGTACCTACTGTATTCTGTAACCCATATCGCGAAATTTAACGATTTTACTTTAAATATCGTTAGTATAGAATTTGTGATGGTATTCTGCGGAAATTTAGCAATTTCGCACATGACAGTCTGCAAACATTTCGATCGATTTTGCAGTCCCTACCACCTACATTGCGCATAGCGAATAATATATAGGAAATCTAATTACTAAAAATAATTATCCTCAGTAAAGCAATATTATCGCCCCTTCTGTTATAATTAAACAACGACCTATTTGACACAACACATCTATTTATATTATATCTCTGCTGCTACTAAAATAAGTATTACCAGTAAAACGCTGAATTAATCGCCCACTGCCGTTTTATTAAAATTAATTAACGACCTCTTTGACAAAATGGCCTCCCAACAGGGCTGCCATTTTCCAATATGGCGTCGAGGTGTAATTATTACAGCGAAATTCATTACGCAGACGTTTATTTTTTCACGTTTTTATTAGCTTTATTGGAAATCAATCTCAAACCTTACTCTTATTGTCGGTTCAAAATGAAACGTGGTATTTAGCTAATGTTAATACGTATGTAGATTGGACGACCGATGGCAGACATTTAATTATTTTATTTAAGGCATGACTTTTCATTGATTTAATTATCGTTGTCAAAAGGCGTTTGGTTGGGTTCGGTTATGATTTCTCCCCGGTGAAACAAAATAAAATAGGGTTCGGTTCTGATTCCGACCTAAATATCAATTCTAACTGTGAAATTATTATGCCAGGCAATGTAAATCACTTGGTTTTTCATTGCCATATTAGCTCATGACTACACACAGACATCGTAGTAGAGTTTGAAGAGGACACATATCGCTTCAATTAGATTTTGCCAAAGAAATGCATTCAGCTCCTGTACGGGCAGGAGCGATTCTTCCCGACCCGCCAAGGGTCAAAATGTCCGGGCAGGAGCGTTGTTAATTCTAACTGGTCTTATATACTATGGTTTATACTGTCGAGGGTCTTGGGTTGTGTGCCGTCGGTGTAGAACGCCGACGCTGCACTCGCTGGGTCCATCGGTCAGGTCGCTGCATGTAGGTCGCTGCTGACGGCTGCATCATGTACGACGTAGCTCGTACAGCTCCGAATGTAAAGATTTTCGCATACGCTTATCCCTAAAATATTACCTGCGTTATATGAACTAGCCTGTTTATAGGTAGGCAGCTGTAGGGATAGATGTAAGGGAGCGATGTATTATCTTGTCGCTCCAAGCCGCCTCACCTGCCCGTGGTGCATCCTGCTGAATAACAAACGAGGCGCTGGCAACCGATTGGTGGCGGTATAACCATCACGATTGAAGGCGTAGCTAAGACCGATGACAGGCAGCAGCGTCACCGAAACGAGGAGCTACGCCCTGCGATCGCTAGTTAAAGCTTCCAGTTGTTTGCCCAAAGTGGCGAACAACTGGAGAGGTCCTTGTCCAGCTGTGGATGCCAATAGGCTGATGATGGTCGTAATTCGGTCTGGAAAGTATTCCTTTCGTTTTTCTTCATCACGTGGAAGCACCAGGCTCTCGCAATCCGTTACTGGACATAAACGTCTCCAATTGTTCGCCAATTTTCTCGATGCTCGGTTTCCCGCATCCACTCGCCAGCTATCTTGCACAAATCGTCGCTCCACCTGTCCTGAGCGCGTCCTACACTACACTACGTTTGCCGCCGCGCGGTATCCACTCCAGAACTCGTTTACCCCAACGGTAGTCGGTTCTGCGGCTGCGATTATTCGTCCGTATTCGTGCGCCCGAGTAATTTTTGCTGAAGGGTTGCGACGAGTCAACCCTGCAAACGCCGCACTCACAACGTGATTAAACGAGATTGAATTATTAAAATCGGGAACAATTGGGCGAGATCGCGCCGTAAACAATTTGACAGACGGACAAACGGTTGGATGGAAGCGGAGAGAGAGCTTTGTCTTTGGACTCGTTTGAGGAGACGCATCGAGACACGCGACATCATCTAAGTACGACTAGGGATGTAAAGCGGTAAAATTACTAGAGAATCGAATTCTGAACAATTTTGGCTCCCACCTTTTTTCCCCCAAAAAATCGGTATTCTATTAATGAAACCTGAAAACGCGACAAATTCTCTTATATTCCTCTTTTTAATATGTATGAATAAAGGTATTTTTAATGAATAAAGGTAAACTAATTTGTAGAGAATCAAATTCTGAACGCTAGCTCGCCCCGCTGCCCATATGTACCACCATTCATCATACATACGTAGCCGGTATATTAATGCCGTAATTTATATAAATACGGGTATTTTATCATACGACGTCAACTTCAGTCAATATTACTGTAAGTAGAGTTGTGGGTGTACCATCTCCTCCTAAACCTTACGCTTGACATAAGCTTTTCACAGCTCGGCTTCAACTTGGACATAGTGCGTGACGTTCATATGGCTACTTCGCTCCGTGTAACATCTTCTCCGGAATGGAAATTCTAGAATGACAGAAAGAAATCGAATGGCCCTATGTTGCAGACGTCCATAGGCTGCGGTAACCGCTTAACATCAGGCGGGACAAGCCTACGCTTGTTTGCCACCATAGCGGTATAAAAAAAATTAAGGATTACATTTTCACAGGTTCAGAAGAAGGGCGTAATGTCTCCTTGGTATTTGGGCAGTGTAGCCGGATGCCGCTCAAGATGTTGATTTGTTGCACACAAGGAAAGTTGGTGTGCAGTTGAGGACTGCAGTTGTCAAATTGGGAATTCCTCGAGAGTCCATAACATAACATGCGCGGCATAAATCTTACACAATAGACGTAAAGGACACCTGCGGACTGGACTCACAATGAACGGAAGTAAAAAGCAATATAAATCGCTAAATCGATTGAATCGTTTGCTAAAATAAAGATCGGTTCTGTAGGTCCTGTTTTGAAAGTAAATGGCCTGACATCAAAGAATTGGCGTCCGAGCAATATACGAGCGTTTGGAAAAGTAGCTGGTTTAGAGAAGTTCGTTATGTGAAAGAACTTAACCAGGAATCGAACCTAAAACATTAAATTGATGTTAAAAGCTTTAAATTAACGTTTATATTACTCATAGTAGGTAACTCAAAGGAAACCGCAACTTTGCTAACTGCAGATGTGCGAAGCTAGAAGCAATTATAAATTTATACAGCCATAGATGGCGACAGTACCTAAACGCACATTTATATTAACGTTAAAATACAAAGAGAAATCATTATTTTGTCGAGAAATCTATGAATTTCATATTAAACATTTCCCAAGGAACCCTAAAAATCAGCACACAAAAGTGTAAAAGGAATCGGAAATGGCGGCAGCGTGCACCTGGCCTCGATGCGGTGCGTTAACAAAACGCACCGAAACAATGGGCCGGCGCGGGCCAAGTCGCGAACGAAACGCGGACACGGCCATTGACGGAAAATATCAAACGACTTTTACATTTGACAGCGTTTGTAAAAAGGCTATAAAATTGATTTGCTATAGAATGTTACCATATTTATGTGGTTCTCAATAAAGCATGTTACGATGCATTCATTTGTGTTCTACCAGTTTCCGTAAATCAAAAAGAGTGCTACATTCGATAAAAAAAATCATCGACCTCTACCTAGTCTGATATCCAAGTGGGCACGGACGGAGTACAAGCATGAATGTGACGAAAAATTTAATGAAATTAATAAAAATATTAAGTATATAAATAAGTAGATCAAAACTAATTTGTTATTGACCCGGAATCGTGCACATTTGGGTCCTATCATACCGATGTATAAATGCAACTTACTTTTATTGAAATCCACTTTCAATAACGTTAGTGCTTAAGCTACTTAACTACGTAAGATTAAAGTGAATCTTTGCAACTTTGTTAGTTTTATTGATACGAAAAATCTCTACTACGCTGAAACTACCTACTCTCAAATTGTTGAATTTCGTTATTAACGGTAATTTAATACAAGCAAATGTGCGTTATAAAAGCTAGAAGTAAATAAATTCGCTCCAAACTCAACACTTGACTACTTTAACGCCATTTTAATTTTTTAATAATATGAAATGAATACGAAATAATGGCACAGAGTCTAGCTCAAATGAATAAGTCTAGTATTATACAGACCGCTATTGTTCTGCCTCCGGCTAGAACACGGCTCGATGCCTAAAACAATACAGTGTTAGTGACTTCTGAAGAGGCCCCTGCCTATTAGGACTGTAGTTGGGAAATTTAACTTATAATGAACGAATTTACTGAATTCTATTGAAAATTTTTATACTAAAATTTTATCACGGGTGATTTTCTGTACGCATTGAAAGGAACTTGGCTTAGGTCATTACTACATTTGTACGCCTCACCAGTATTTTTTTTAATTTTTTCTATAGAATTTTATGAGCATTTTAGATTTTTGGAAAATCACGGATTTCATCTAAAAACAGTTGTTTGTGACTTTTTTGAATGTCTAACAATCTCAGTTGGAACTGTGTATTTATTTACATGCTATTGATAATTCGTTCTTTAAAAAATGGCTCTATTTTAGCCTTATAGCCATGTCTTCAAGTCTTCAATTTTTTGATTTACAACTATGGTGTGTCTATGTATGACAATATCATCCGCCATAACAGTCGAACCAATAGAACAACACAAACAAATGATTCTATCGGAGCCGGAGACTTTCAATTATCCTGTCAGGAGACAGGCACCATCAAGCGAATGTAATTGATAAGGAAGCCAGTGGTTACCGCCCCATAAAACTATTGTTCTGAACAGCTAATACCTGTTTTACGAGCGATCATACCGACGCGGTTACGACCAGTTGTAAAGATGTATTTTTTTATCGGCGAAACTATACAAGAGGCTGCATAGCTGTATATTCCTTTGTGCTGACGCTCGCGGTTATAAAAACCATTACTGCCGTCAAAACATTTCACAGATTAATAATGTTATGGGGGAAATGGCGGCTAGGGCGAAGTGGAAATATAACTTTTTATTAATAAGGATTTCATCGCGCGTGGCATAAAAAGAAGATTTTATGGCGTAGAAACGCATAGACCATAATATAGTATATAGAATAAGGCTTGTGTACTGTAGGTAAACATCAACAGATGTCGCTATGCAATAATTATTTTACAAATATCTTAGGTACATGGCATTAACGTTTCTGAGGAGTATTTTATTTAACCCTATTATCAGGCCATTTTCCCCGAAGTTTAAAACCATAATATACTATGCATGCTAAGTAACACTCGTAAAGTATGGTAAATCTTACATCTGCCACTGTGAGACTCTTCTCCAGCATATGTGTTCCCTTCTTATAATAGAGGGCGTGAAGCGGCACCTCTGCAGGCTGTCATAGTGTGATCGATCTAAGTTTCATTAATTAAGCGTGATGTGGACTGCTCACATTTTTAGACTTCATCGTCAGCTCATTATCAGACAAAATACTGTAATCCATTAGCTATTGTTTATAGTATTGCGTTTCCTAACGGCCAGTACCAAATAAAAAAACGTTGTAAGATATTTTTTTTATATAAGAAGAGCTGAAAAGGTAAGCGGTCGTGAGGTCCAAAAGTTAGGTCGACAGGCATAATAGAACAAACCCATTGCGCCTGTCGCCCTCACCCTGAAGCCCCACTGAGATGCCGTTTCAGGCCCCGCCTAAAGGACCCAGGATTGTAAGAGGAAGGAAACACATGAGCTTGACTTAATGGCACGAGGCAAGAACGAGGAAATAAACCTCTTAGTGCGTGCCACCATCGTCTGGATGGTATGCAGATGACAACGCTGTCCAGCAAGTGTTGTTCGGTTCGGTGGAAGGGAGAGGATGGAATGAGTTGGAATAAGCTCTTCGGAGCATTCCCCATTGTAAAGACGATATTGAAAAAATTTGACAATTTCGGATCACATCGACTTTATTGTATACGTCGCACTAACAATGATGGTATAAGTGGTGTGGAAAAATCGGTAGTGTGACAATCAAGAAAAAATAAATTCTTTTTGTCAATATTGGTGTGAAAATTTAGTATGACTACGAGTCAGGAGGGGTAATTTTGATGTAGGTACTATAGGTTAAGTTCAAGCGCTACCCATACACTTATTTAAGTACATGGGTAGCGCTTGAACTATTTAGTTTAATGCTTACTTTGGCTTGTATTCGTAACGCGTGTTCTCGTCGTGTTCCAGGCGGAGGCTGCACGTTCCCGGCCAGCTGGACCGGGATGTGGTTCCAGTCGGGCGCGCCGGGGCTCATCGCCATCAACGCCACGCACATACAGTCCAAGGGCGAGTGCGCCGAGACAGAGTCCTACGACAAGTTCCTGCTCTATGACAGGTGAGGACACCAAATGACAGGACCGATATTAATCTCTGCCTAATATAAAAAACTTTTGTATGGAATATGACAGGGGTACCCAAAGTAGACGCAGCGGCCATACGGAAATAAGAGGAACAGCTGCGTTAGAAAAATCCTACGAAAGACAAAAGTTTGGAAACCCTGGAATAGGGTATTTGACCGACTAGTCAATTGAATTATGTAAGTAGCTATACAAAACGCCATACATAAAAAAGTGACTAGTTTTATTACACGTCGTCTCGGGCTTTGTATTATTTATTGATCAAAGTGACGTCTTAGGATGCAACCATGTTTTGACAGGCATATAAAAGTTTATTACAAGTGCCCCAGCGCCCTGGGTATGTGTCGCGGTAGTGCTGGATATTCCAGGTCCCGCGGCACCGCCCCTACAGGTGCATGACAGAGGGACCGGGGTTTTTAGTGGGTATTCCGTGCCTCACTTCCATCTTGGGGTAGGGTGAGTCCCACACACCCCGTCATACCCGAATACCGACTACCGGCTCCGCTACAAGCGCTCAGTAAGAGAGGAGTAGGGAATAGTGGGGACTCGACCCAACCCCCCCACAACATGTTAGCTCTGCACCCGCCTAGCGTGAGCACCTCGGTAGAACGGGGTAGTGTCTTTCGGAGATTATTCTAGGCCCCATACCGCATGGCGCAAAAGTATCTTAACCAGTATTAATAGAAATGTGTAAAGTTATTTGGACAAAATGGTTTTTATATTTCACTATAAAACAACTACGAAACCTTCAGGCTATACATGAACAATTCAATTACATTTAACTAACAGAGCTATTTGAATTAAAAACAAACAGCAAATTAAATTTGAAGTAACAGACGACATAGCTCGCCATTCTTTCTTCACAGAATCTTTATAAAATTGTTTTTAAAGAGTTCAAATAGAATATTTCACATTTCTTAAGTGTCGTTCCTTAGTAAGCATTGATAAAAATGTAGACAAGCAAAGGAATTGTTGAGTTAAATAGTATTTAGAATAAGAGTTATTGTATAGTTTTCTTTACTTAAATTTCTTGTACCTACATTTTGTAGTACGGAATTAACATGACTTTTTTCTCAATTTATCAAAGTCTTTTATCTTCATCATAAATATCGAAGAATGTTAAAACATCTTTTCTATTATTTGAGTTTTTTAATAAAAACCTTTTCTCCTGTGCATTAAAAAAATTAGCTTACTTAAAATTGCAAGACTATAAATTATTTCTATTATATTAATTGTTTTTTTTTTTACATTTCAGGAGCGAGGACTCGTACAAGTGCATGGTGATTCATGAAAAACATAAATACGTGTTACAGTACAAAGAAAGTGAGTATAAAGCTTACTTAGCTCTTATTTGTGGTCGTGCGTTTGAGCTCATTTTAAGGTGATTACCATAGACTTTTTGATTTGCAACATTTGCCCAAGAAAAGATGATAATTATGACTAACTGGTCCATCAATCAACGGATTGGCCGGCTCAGCAGCAGCAGGTTTTAGATAGAGAACTGTAGAAATGTTTGGGCGAGACCTTTGCCCAGCAGTGGGACAGCATAGGTTAATAAAGAGTGAAGAAAAAAGAAAAGCGCCTTTTCATAATCACCATCAGATTATCGCAGTCCACCGCTGGACCTCCAGTTGTTCGCAACTTTCGTCAAACATCTGGAGGCTTTACCCATAATCCCTGCTCTGGGCAGGCGGGTTGGCGATCGCGATTTCAGGAACGTTCGGTTTTTTACAAACACATTGTATATGAACTGTCTCCCCGTCCCCAGGTCTGAGCTGGTCCAAGGACTCTCTGTCGTCGATATGCGAGCAGATCAGCGGGGACGCGCCTCTGTTCTCCATGTTCCGCAAGGAGCCGCGGCCGGTGCCGCAGCCCTGCCCCTTCCACCCGGCGCCCTTCACCTTCACATACAACCGGTACGTATACCACCATAGAAGAAATGAAATCCATCCATAATTGACGGAAATATCGGTGAACATACATGTTGTAGGTTCGATTCCCGCACAATACAAACATTTGGGTTCATGAACATGTCTGTTTGTATTGGTCTGGATGTTTAATATCTTCTACTATATAAAAATAAGTCGGGTTTTCCTCCCTGACGCTATAACTCCAGTACGCACGAACCGATTTCCACGGTTTTGCATTCGTTGGAAAGGTCTCGGGCTCCGTGAGGTTTATAGCAAAGAAAATTCAGGAAAAAAGAAGCCATCCGGTGGCGAAACGGAGTTCGCCGGGTTTGTTAGTGTATAATATGTATTTATGTACAAAAGAAAAAAATATCTAAGTAAGTTTATCAGTTGTCTAGCACCCATAGTACAAGCTTCGGCTTAGTTTGGGGCTAGATGGCAATGTGTGGCCCAGCGTGGCCTGTCTTGGGTTATTTATTTATTTAGTTGTCATTAGGTAAAGCCTATTTCCAGCTGTGGACGTATGCATGATGGATGATGATGATGAGATAAAAACACAAATGCTATCACTTAAATGTTTCTCCAGGAGTAAGGGATCCTTAGTTTAGAAGTAGAATCATGCGAAAATAAGGCTGGGCCAGTCAAACAACATACCTATGAGCCATTCAATGTATTTGATATAAGCTGTAAGGGAGCGGCCTATAATCTTTTTGCTCCTAGCTAACCTCACCTGCCCGTGGTGCGTCAGGACGAATAACAAACGAAGCTCTGGCATCCGACTGGTGGCGGTATAACCATTACAATTGAAGGCGTAGCTAAATATTACAGACCAATGACGCGTGACGGGCAGCAGCGTCACAGGCGCGAGAAGCTACGCCCTGCGATCGCCAACCCGCCTGCCCAGGGTGGCTATTATTGGTATATCCTCCAGATGTTTGCCCTAAGTGACGAACAACTAGAAAAGCCTATGTCCAGCAGTGGACTGCAATAGGCTGATGATGATGATATAAGCTGTTATCTGACATATGTTACCGTTTACGGTTTGCAGAGGCACAGGCGACTGCGTGAACCCCCCCTCCCGCGCGGAGGCGTGCACGGACGACTCCAGGCTGCTGCTGCGGTACATGGCCTGCCCCGACGTGCCCGGCACCGAGAGCAACGGTGAGACCCACGCCCACAGCCCACCGCTGGGCGTCGGCCTCCACCCGTGTGAAACACTCGGGCTGCGATACTTATGCGATACTGAGAGTACCGGCGCGATACCCCACACCGCCCACAGCCCACTGCTGGGCCCGGTCTTGCTGTTGGACCCTTAAACCAGTCGTGGTTGCTGCGGTACTTAAGAGAAATAGTGAGATCCCCTAGCCGTCATTATGTGGGACCCTTATATCACTCGCGGCTGCTGTGGTATATGGCAGTCCCAACGTGCCCGGCACCGTGAGCAACGGTGAGACCCCACGCCCACAGCCCACCGCTGGGAGTGGGCTTCTACCTGTAGGACACACTCAGAGCTGATACGATACTGAGAGTAACGGCGCGACGGAGCTGGAAGGACATTCCATGATTTAATGGCACTAGGCAGGTAAGAGGAACTGAATCTCTTGGGGCGCGCCACTATTGTCTGGATGGTATGCGGATGACAACGCTGTCCAGCACGTGTTGTTCGGGAGAGGAAAAGAGAGGATGGGATTAGTTGGAAAAGCTCTCCATTTTCATATTGTGCTATTGTGTTTCTTACAAGGGAAGAGGTCCACTACCAACCACAGACCTCTTCCAAAGACATCCACAACGGCCGGTTGCAAGCTGCCCGCATCCAGCGCCATCCTGCGACTTTTATTATGTCGTCAGTCCACCTCGCTGGAGGGCGCCCCACGCCGCGTTTTATATCGAAAGGTCTCCAGTCCAGAACTTTTCGGCAGAATCCCCATTATATTTACATTGATGACATCTTTACGATTCCAGTGGAGGAGCTGGTGTGCCTGGCGACGTGGAAGGAGGGCTCCACGCGGTACCTGGTGGGGCAGATCTCGCAGGTGACGCGCAGGAACACCATCGCCTCCGACGAGGATACCTACAGGTAAAGAGATACATTGAACTAACCTAGATTACGTTTCTAAGAAGAGATGCCTTTTTGCTTAACAGTAAAAAAAATATTTTGCACCGGAATCCAGCTCATCTTAGTCAAAGGATTAAGCAATATTCGAATCGTAAATATCTTTGTTTATATAAGTTGAGGCGAGTACTTACAAATTGTTAACTACAGCATTATACATTGCTCTACCACCAGATTCGGAATGTTCTATCAAGAAGAACCGCCAAAGAATTCATAGTTATTCATTTCAATACCAGTTTTTCTTACAATGGAAAGGTTTCTTACAAGGGAAGAGGTCCACTACCAACCACAGACCTCTTCCAAAGACATCCACAACGGCCGGTTGCAAGCTGCCCGCATCCAGCGCCATCCTGCGGCTTTTATTATGTCGTCAGTCTACCTCGCTCGACTGCGCCCCACGCCGCGTTTTATATCGAAAGGTCTCCAGTCCAGAACTTTTCGGCAGCATCCCCATTATATTTACATCGTTCCCCCACCAAACAGTCAAATTAATAAAGCAACTGCTATGTTCCAGATGCTTCATCTACAAAGGGCTGCACAGCGACAAGACGATGACGTACAACATCGCGCAGTCCGGCGACGCGACCTGCAACGGCGTCTCGTCGCCCACCGACGGCAGCCGCATCATGAAGCTCACCAACAGTCAGTATCGTGTCGTGTCGTAGTGACGTAACACCGCGCAGCCGACGCGACCTGCAACGGCCTCTGTGACTGAGGCCGACGTATATATGTAACTGCTGCCAACGTGTGTAACTGCAGCCGACGTGTGTAACTGCAGCCGACGTTTAGTTAAGTGGGGGCTGAAAGGGGTGGACTGTATAATATCCATAGGTCGCTAGATCGTATCCGGCTCGAAGGACCATTTAACATTTAAATACAACATCAACGCCTTTCAATCCAAATATTTAAAAACTTGCGCCATTCATTCAGGGCTGAGTGGGTGGGTGCATTCGCATGGTGTCTGCGCCTGTGGTGCTCCATTACAGACCATGGCACATTTGCTCACCTGTCATCTGTGTCCAACTAAGTGATCGGTGGGTGACCTTTGCAAGGGAACCGACAGCGGCCTGGAGGTTGCGAGGTTTTGGGCTGGTTCTATCTGAGGCAGAGTACCATTGGCTCCAAAAGAAGAAGATTGTCGACACGTTGATATTGACAGCTTGCCTCAGGCAAGACGTCAGTTAGACCCGTCACGGCGAGAGCAGGATATTAAAATGCTCAAATATATGTGCAAACAGAGGACTCTCTACTCCTTCACTCTTCTAATCTGAGGGGGCGCTAGTTCCTCATGATGAGTAATTTCTCTACAGAACAACCCCAAAGTTATTTTTAATGCCACCGTGTTGATTTTCCGCCCCCAATGACAATTGTCAATTGAGGGAATTTGCTTTAGTCATCAAGCTGGGCAGGTGCTAGTGACTGCAGTAGGTATTATTTGTACCCGGGTAAAATTGCTGCCCGTTTCTTACGACACCCACATATTCTAAATCCGGAAACCAAACAGACATTTTGAAAACATTTAGTAAATTCTCAATTAACCTTCTTGCAGGTGACGATGAGCACAACCGCTGCCACTTCCCGTCGTGGATCGTGGAGCACCACAAGTGGTTCAGCCTCGACCACCAGCACCAGTACCACTTCACCACCAAGAACGCCACTCTCAAGGTACACTCAGAGCGTAAAGGATATTCGGTAACACTAGGCCTGTTGCCTAAAAAAAAAAGTAATTAGTCCGTCTTTTAGATTGGGTAAAAATAAAAGACGTGTTTTTTCATTTTTTGTAAATTATACCAAAAATTACAAAGATATAGCCCATTAAAATTACGCGTGACGTTAGATTTTGGAAGGTTTTTCGCAAATGAGTGACGGCAAAGACCCCACTCCTACACTTTGAAGCCTTGTATCTTTGTTATTTTTTGTTGAAATGAAAAAAAAGGAAAAATACGTGTCCAATATAATTTTTATAATCTAAAATACGGACCAAAATAGTGTAATTATTTTGACCCTGGAAACATCCCAATCCTCCTGTTGTATCCGCCTGACAGGTGACTGACCAGCCACTTGCCCGTTGTCACAGCTTGGGCTTCTTTTTCGCTTTCCATCAGGCGAAGGGAAGCCATTATGCCGAGCTACTATAAAAAAAATATTGACTTTTAGGGGCTTTCAAAAAGCGAGCCTACAAAATCCGCCAATGCACCAGTGACTCCTCTGTTGTTGCAGTGTCTATGGACTGACGTGTTTTGCTCATATCTATCAGGTGACATTTAAGCCCGTTTTGCCCCATCTTTTATAAAAAAAAAAATCTCGACCTGTCGCGTTTCATCTTATAGAATTAATTCAATATGTCGTTATGTGGTTGTCAGATCATCACGGCAGACGGGTCGTTCGAGGAGAAGAGGCTGGTGTGCCACTCCATCCTGGAGCAGAAGGAGCGCAAGCACATCACGCTGGTCGCGCACGTCACCCGCGGATGGTAACTTACCTCCCGCACTTACCTACTTACCTGCTTACCCATCACCCTAGGTGTGCCACTTCATCATCAGCAGAAGGAGCGCAAGCACATCACGCTGGTCGCGCACGTCACCCGCGGATGGTAACTTACCTCCCGCACTTACTTACTTACCTGCTTACCCATCACTCTTGTTGTGCCACTTCATCATCAGCAGAAGGAGCGCAAGCACATCACGCTGCTCGCGCACGTCACCCGCGGATGGTAATTTACCTGCCGCACTTACCTACTTACCTGCTTACCCATCACTCTTGTTGTGCCACTTCATCATCAGCAGAAGGAGCGCAAGCACATCACGCTGCTCGCGCACGTCACCCGCGGATGGTAATTTACCTGCCGCACTTACCTACTTACCTGCTTACCCATCACTCTTGTTGTGCCACTTCATCATCAGCAGAATGAGCGCAAGCACATCACGCTGGTCGCGCACGTCACCCGCGGATGGTAACTTACCTGCCGCTCTTACCTACTTACCTGCTTACCCATCACCGTAGGTGTGCCACTCAATCCTGGAGCATGGTCGCGCACGTCACCCGCGGATGGTAACTTACCTCCCGCACTTACTTACTTACCTGCTTACCCATCACCGTAGGTGTGCCACTCAATCCTGGAGCATGGTCGCGCACGTCACCCGCGGATGGTAACTTACCTCCCGCACTTACTTACCTGCTTACCCATCACTCTTGGTGTGCCGCTCCATCTTGGAGCAGAAGGAGCGCAAGCACATCACGCTCGTCGCGCACGGCACCTCCTAGGTCACATTTTTATTAAGCCATGACTTGATGATGGGATCCCAGGGAAAATGGCACCCCTTAAATTTTGTAGAGGAATTCTTTAAGTCGGTTTTTTTTATTATTGTTTCTCAAACAAGTGCAATTTTAATGGTATTTTTTTTCTGGCAGCCACCAAATAACATGTAAAATCAAACATAGTCGCGAACCCAATTGCTAAGAGTCTCTTTCCTCGTGTTGCAGCGAGTCCGGTCACGTGTGCCTCAAGTTCCACCGGCGCGAGGGCGGCGTGCTGGAGCTGCAGCAGGGCGCGGGGCTGTGGGACGCGCCCAGCGACGCCTGCGCCGGCCTCGCGCGGGCGCCCTACGTCACGCTCATATGTGAGTATACTGCGCTACGTCACGCTCATATGTGAGTATACTGCGCCGACGCCTGCGCCGGCCTCGCGCGGGCGCCCTACGTCACGCTCATATGTGAGTATACTGCGCTACGTCACGCTCATATGTGAGTATACTGCGCCGACGCCTGCGCCGGCCTCGCGCGGGCGCCCTACGTCACGCTCATATGTGAGTATACTGCGCTACGTCACGCTCATATGTGAGTATACTGCGCCGACGCCTGCGCCGGCCTCGCGCGGGCGCCCTACGTCACGCTCATATGTGAGTATACTGCGCCGACGCCTGCGCCGGCCTCGCGCGGGCGCCCTACGTCACGCTCATATGTGAGTATACTGCGCCGACGCCTGCGCCGGCCTCGCGCGGGCGCCCTACGTCACGCTCATATGTGAGTATACTGCGCTACGTCACGCTCATATGTGAGTATACTGCGCCGACGCCTGCGCCGGCCTCGCGCGGGCGCCCTACGTCACGCTCATATGTGAGTATACTGCGCCGACGCCTGCGCCGGCCTCGCGCGGGCGCCCTACGTCACGCTCATATGTGAGTATACTGCGCCGACGCCTGCGCCGGCCTCGCGCGGGCGCCCTACGTCACGCTCATATGTGAGTATACTGCGCTACGTCACGCTCATATGTGAGTATACTGCGCCGACGCCTGCGCCGGCCTCGCGCGGGCGCCCTACGTCACGCTCATATGTGAGTATACTGCGCTACGTCACGCTCATATGTGAGTATACTGCGCCGACGCCTGCGCCGGCCTCGCGCGGGCGCCCTACGTCACGCTCATATGTGAGTATACTGCGCTACGTCACGCTCATATGTGAGTATACTGCGCCGACGCCTGCGCCGGCCTCGCGCGGGCGCCCTACGTCACGCTCATATGTGAGTATACTGCGCTACGTCACGCTCATATGTGAGTATACTGCGCCGACGCCTGCGCCGGCCTCGCGCGGGCGCCCTACGTCACGCTCATATGTGAGTATACTGCGCTACGTCACGCTCATATGTGAGTATACTGCGCCGACGCCTGCGCCGGCCTCGCGCGGGCGCCCTACGTCACGCTCATATGTGAGTATACTGCGCTACGTCACGCTCATATGTGAGTATACTGCGCCGACGCCTGCGCCGGCCTCGCGCGGGCGCCCTACGTCACGCTCATATGTGAGTATACTGCGCTACGTCACGCTCATATGTGAGTATACTGCGCCGACGCCTGCGCCGGCCTCGCGCGGGCGCCCTACGTCACGCTCATATGTGAGTATACTGCGCTACGTCACGCTCATATGTGAGTATACTGCGCCGACGCCTGCGCCGGCCTCGCGCGGGCGCCCTACGTCACGCTCATATGTGAGTATACTGCGCTACGTCACGCTCATATGTGAGTATACTGCGCCGACGCACAGTGGAACGATTGTATGGAGAAAAGGGCGAAATTAATAACTCAACAAATATGGAAAATATGGCTGCTTTTTAATTAAATACAGTCACAGTATTGGATTATCTTTATAATAGAGTAGGTTTACATATTATATATAAGTATTTAATATTTAAAAAAAATGTTCTTGAGAACTTCACTTTCGCTGTTACTGAGATTTAACTGGGCAGGTAAATTAAAAGAGTAAGAGGGTTCTTCAGTCTCGGGAAACAGCAGATACGAGTATATTTGTGTCTTTATGCGTACAATTACTTCGTTTGATTTTTCGAAGAGTTGATAATCATCAGTATCACAGGCATCTGATGTAATGAGCATAATATTTATTAAATCTTTGTTGCTATGTAGTCTAGATGATTTTCTACTATGGTAAAGTCTATTCCTATGAAATTCTTTGTGTATTGCTTCTACAGCTTCTTCGGATTAGATTCCTATTGGCAAATCAAATAGGATATTATATCGGAACCATGAATCAATAATTTATAAATGCATGACTACTAGCCATATACTCGTAATAACACTCATAGTTTTGTAATTACAGTTGTGTCATATTCTCAATTACAATTTTGAACTTTTCCATTAGGTAGGTACCTACTATATTCTGTCCACTTCCAATTACTCTTAAAATTATATTCAAATTATTTATTAAATCTTCATTAAACCCTGTTATTTCTGAAGACAATTTGGCATTGTTAAAAAAAGTTCGAGCGGTATTGCATTTCATTTTATGTAATGATACGCAGGTATTTGATGGTCACTGACAAACGGATGGGCAATTCATTTCAATTGGTTTTGCACCGCATAAATAACAATTTTGGGCTGCATTACTACGAGTTAATACATTAATTGCACCTCCGTCTAACATGGTGAAGAGCGTTTCGAAATAAATTTTTACCATTCACATTTTCCGAAAATTTCAATATTTTTTGACGAATATTGTCCGAGAATTCGTTTATATGCAAAAGTTCTTGTATTTAATTCGCCACTAAAGCAATTCTTTCTTGTTTAGCACTCAAAAGCCAAGTTTCAAAAAGATCTTCATTTCTAATAATATGACTTGATCCTGCAAAAATGCAAATAATCATCAAGTCTGCAAGTATCCGCAAAAAAAAATTATGTAAAAATGCAGTAGACATATCACTGAATACAAAATAATAACATTCCTAGAAAGGGTATTTGATGTATTTTTTAAATCTCTCGTCAAAGTTGAAAATTGCTTTTAGTTTACTATCTAATTTAATATTGTTTTTACTCACTCCTAAATCAAAATATTATGTCATTCTAAATTACTATGATCAGCTAATGCCCTCCATAATAATATTCAAAATATATAAGAACGCAGCTTATATTATAAATGACGTAATTATTAGTCGTTAGATGCACTTTGTTACGTCCCAAATGACGAGTGTTTTACACGACAGACTTTACTCAGTGATTACTCATGAACAAATAAGATGACACCTGTTATTTTATGTTAATTATAGAGGGTATCTATCTATCTTAACATACCTTTACTTGAAATTTACCTCCCTTTCATTCGACATTTTTATTTATGGGTATGGGTCGTCCCACTGTGCGACGCCTGCGCCGGCCTCGCGCGGGCGCCCTACGTCACGCTCATATGTGAGTATACTGCGCTACGTCACGCTCATATGTGAGTATACTGCGCCGACGCCTGCGCCGGCCTCGCGCGGGCGCCCTACGTCACGCTCATATGTGAGTATACTGCGCCGACGCCTGCGCCGGCCTCGCGCGGGCGCCCTACGTCACGCTCATATGTGAGTATACTGCGCCGACGCCTGCGCCGGCCTCGCGCGGGCGCCCTACGTCACGCTCATATGTGAGTATACTGCGCTACGTCACGCTCATATGTGAGTATACTGCGCCGACGCCTGCGCCGGCCTCGCGCGGGCGCCCTACGTCACGCTCATATGTGAGTATACTGCGCCGACGCCTGCGCCGGCCTCGCGCGGGCGCCCTACGTCACGCTCATATGTGAGTATACTGCGCCGACGCCTGCGCCGGCCTCGCGCGGGCGCCCTACGTCACGCTCATATGTGAGTATACTGCGCCGACGCCTGCGCCGGCCTCGCGCGGGCGCCCTACGTCACGCTCATATGTGAGTATACTGCGCCGACGCCTGCGCCGGCCTCGCGCGGGCGCCCTACGTCACGCTCATATGTGAGTATACTGCGCCGACGCCTGCGCCGGCCTCGCGCGGGCGCCCTACGTCACGCTCATATGTGAGTATACTGCGCCGACGCCTGCGCCGGCCTCGCGCGGGCGCCCTACGTCACGCTCATATGTGAGTATACTGCGCCGACGCCTGCGCCGGCCTCGCGCGGGCGCCCTACGTCACGCTCATATGTGAGTATACTGCGCCGACGCCTGCGCCGGCCTCGCGCGGGCGCCCTACGTCACGCTCATATGTGAGTATACTGCGCTACGTCACGCTCATATGTGAGTATACTGCGCTACGTCACGCTCATATGTGAGTATACTGCGCCGACGCCTGCGCCGGCCTCGCGCGGGCGCCCTACGTCACGCTCATCTGTAAGTATACTGCGCTACGTCACGCTCATATGTGAGTATACTGCGCCGACGCCTGCGCCGGCCTCGCGCGGGCGCCCTACGTCACGCTCATATGTGAGTATACTGCGCCGACGCCTGCGCCGGCCTCGCGCGGGCGCCCTACGTCACGCCCATCTGTAAGTATACTGCGCTACCTCACGCTGATCGTCCGTCAGCTGCCACGCTGGTCGTCCGTCAGCTGCCACGCTGGTCGTCCGTCAGCTGCCACGCTGGTCGTCCGTCAGCTGTCACGCTGATCGTCCGTCAGCTGCCACGCTGATCGTCCGTCAGCTGCCACGCTGATCGTCCGTCAGCTGCCACGCTAAGGGATAATGCTGCTCCGTTTCGGGTGCCTTTACTATAAAATCCGGACAGAACGTATAATATGGTTTTCATGTGTTTTTATATTTAGCAGTTATATTACCTAACTAGGTATATGTATGCATAGAATATGTTTTCTCTCTTACCTTCTAACGAGTGTTCTCTCGTTGCAGCGACGTCCCTGACCCCGATGCGCTGCCCGATCTTCGGCCGCTACTCCGTCATCAGCTCGCTGGCCGACCGCCGCCGGAGAAGACAGCAGACCACGATAGGTGAGGACAAAGATCACCATATATGATCTAAACACAGACTATACTTACTTACTACTATCTTATCTACATCTACACTAATACATATTATAAAGAGGAAAGATTTGTACCTATTTTTGTATGTAATGAATAGGCTCCAAAAGTACTGGGCCGATTTAAAAAGTATTTTCACCAATAAAATGCTACATTCTTCCAATTTCACATAGGCTACATTTCATTTTGAAAATATTAGGGATCCTTGGTAAAATTTGAACAATATAATTGTCTACACCGTGCGAAGCCGGGACGGGCCGCTAGTCTACTATATTTGCCTACTATACTGCCCTGTCCTGTGCTATGCTGCGCTGCGCTGTGCTGTATCGCCTGTGTTTCAGTATTCACCTAGTCTTAATCTAAATAAACGCGTGTTGCAGGTGAGGGCGAGTCGGCGCTGGCGGAGTGCGTGGCGGGCGAGTACTCCAGTGTTAGCTTCGGCTGCGGCGCGGCGCAGGACACCATCGAGTTCACCGACAACTGCGCCACCACCGGTGAGATACCGACAACCCATACATACTGACACTGCAGAAAAATGTCCATGGTCCTTCGAGCAGGATGTATTCGTTTCGTAGGACAATGGAGATTTTTTGTTTAAAACAACTGTTCAACTTGTCAACAACCCATACATTCTGAAACGTTGATAAAATCTCCATGGTCCTTCGAACCGGATATATGTATCCTGTTCGAAGAACCTTGAAGATGTATACGGTATCTTAGCTATTTGTCAGTCCGTTTACGTAGTGGTATAGAGCGCATGTGTGATAAATCGTTGCAGATAATCTGTACGAACACAATAATTTTAATCTGTATTAATTTGAATTGATTTTGCGTGGATAAACAAATGGTTTTATAACTTTCTGTACTTTTATACTGAAGGATTAAATATGGACATTCAAACCAAATTATCGAATTTAGTTGAACTTTCATAAGTTCAGTTAAGGTTCAGTACAAGTTCAGTTGAGGTTCAACACAAATTCAGTTGCGAGCCCAGGTTCAGTGAAGGTTCAAAGCAGACTCTGTTATGATACAAATCGGGTTCAGTCGACGTTCAATTTTCGTTAATCGAGGTTCAGTTTTAGGTCAACCGAAGTTCAACGTTATCACAATCGCGTTTCAACTTTAGTTCAATCGAGGTTTAACTTTGTCACAATCGAGGTTCAACTTTGACATAATCGAGGTTCAACTTTGTCACAATCGAGATTCAACTTTAGTTCAATCGAGGTTTCACTTTGTCACAATCGTGGTTCAACTTTGACATAATCGAGGTTCTACTTTGTCACAATCGAGATTCAACTTTAGTTCAATCGAGGTTTAACTTTGTCACAATCGAGTTTCCACTTTGTCATAATCGAGGTTGTCGCTTATGCTATGTCGAGGTTCAACTGTATCACAATTGAAGTACAACAACTTGGGTGCACAACAGTCGAGGTTTCCGTCGGGATCCATAGGCTAACTATGGTTATATCTAAGTAAGTTTATCAGTTATCTAGTACCCATAGTACAAGCTTCGGCTTAGATTGGGGCTAGATGGCGACGTGTATTATTTATATATTTAATGTTATTTATTTGCACGCGTGTTGCAGCGTACTCGTGCTACGGCAGCTGGTCGGAGGGCGCGCTGGGCTACGCCGTGGCGGCGCCGGCCGCGCGTGCGCACGCGCACCCCTTCTGCTTCGTGTACCGCGCGCAGCCCGCCAACGGTACGTACCGACGCATGCCGTACCGTACCACTTACACACCACGTACAGTGTACCACGTGCATGCACCACCATACGCCATTCCACCACATACCATACCTTTTACCATTGTAACATACTATGCTCCACACATATAATCTTAAAGGAAACATAACAGAAAAATATACAGGAAGATTTTTAATCACTACTAGCAAACCCGGCGAACTCCGTTTCGCCACCAGATGGCTGTAAAAAATTTTTTCCTTAATTTTCTTGCTATAAACCTCACCCGAGACCTTTCTAACGAATGCAAAACCGTGGAAATCGGTTCGTGCGTTCTGGAGTTATAGCGTCAGGGAGGAAAACCCGACTTATTTTTATATAGTAGATTAAAAAACATCTGGGCATTATGTATTGTACGGGTAATGTACAGGCGGGATGCTGATGCTAACGCTAAGAGACGCTGAAGGGTGGTGACTCCGAAGAGAGCTAAATGACCAAACCCGACGAGTGTTGGTTGTACACTAATTTATTCATGTTTTCACCAATATCGCTAATATTACGTACAGTGCGTACTAAAATGCAAGTAAAGCTTCATTAATCTAGGTCCACAGTCTAGGTTACATGAAATATTTAAGTAATATGTGCGGTTGGCCCGCACATGTATTGTTAATAGAAGAAATGCTCGTCTTATTTTCACAACAAATTTACTGTGCCGAACCAAATATTTTCGCATGGTTTTAAACAACATTTGTTAAAAGAAAAAACATAGGTATAATATATTTTTTGCGCAGTATATTATCATATTAAAATTTGAATATTGATTTAAAACATCCTGTGTTGACTGGCTCGGTGGCTCAATTGGTAGTGACCTCTGCCTTCTGAGCCAAGGGTCGTGGGTTTGATCCCCACACATTACAAACATTTGTGTGCATGAACATGTCTGTTTGTATCGGTCTGGGTGTTTTCTATGTATAATATGTATTTATTTACAAAAAAAAAATGTATCTAAGTATGTTATCAGTTGTCTAGTACCCATAGTACAAGCTTCGGCTTAGTTTGGGACTAGATGGCGCTGTGTGGCCCAGTGTGGCATGTCTTGGGTTATTTATTTATTTATATTTAAAATTTGAATATTGATTAAAAAATGTCCTGTGTAACGAGGTATGTTTGTGTGTGGTCAGAGTCCCGCAGCGGTCGAGCGGTACTGGCGCTGAGCGCGGTAGCCAGGGCCTGCGAGCGCGGCGTGGCGCCCGGCCTGCACGGCGACCGCGCCTACAACCTCACCATCAACGGTAACACTTCATCTCTAGACTGGCTCGGTGGCTCAATTGGCAGTGACCCCTGCCTTCTGAACCAAGGCTCGTGGGTTCGATTCCCACCCGGGACAAACATTCGTGTGATGAACACTTGTGTTTGTTTCGTGTCTGGGTGTTTATATTTGTATTTAAGTATCGTAAAGGCTTTTCCGATATAAAAAAAGAAGATTGTATACGTGGCGTAATCGTCTCTTTCTCGTTTGGCAGGCACCTGCGAGCAGAGCAGCAAGTACAACAGCGGCAGCACGCGGCTGTCGGCGGCGCTGCTGCTGCTGCTGGCGTCGCTCGCGCTCAGCTGATGCCGCGGCCTCCTGCCACCTGCGCACGCGCACGCGCTCTAGGCACCCCGACTTGGACGCGGACCAGACAAGGGCTGGGTTTTGAAAGCATTTTAGTGGAGGATCCCGCTATACAACGACCTTCACCGAGACGGTTATGGATGAAACTTATTTTATATGTAATTAAATGTCAATAAATATAATGCATATGCGGTGCCGATCAAATTTTGGTCCAGGGTATGATTTGATGTATGGGGTAAGCATGGTTAAACATTTCACCTATTAGATAATAACCAATCGAAAGTATGAAGCCACACGACACAGACACACAAGACACTAATCCACATATGAAATAATTATGAACAATAAAATAATGAACGATGTGTTTAGTTTATATATCGGCTCGCTATCCTCACACGAACACGTCTTTACTCGGCGGCGGTGGAACGCAGACTGACTGCCGTCCCATCCCGCACCTTGCGTGGAGTGTAGGAACGAGACGACAGATGTCAGTGTCAGATGTCACTGTCAGATGTTTGACAGTGTGTGTAGGTGTGTGTGTGTGCCCATAGAACGTGTAAACGTTATGCTGCGTATTTTGCTGCTTTTCCGGTCACAACTCTTGGGTATAAATCGATACTTGCATTTTGCACCGGTCTGATTAATTCAATTAATCAACTGCCCTGGTCCTTCCACTGCTGAACGTTGGCCTCTTGTAATTCGCGCCACATTTCTCCATCCCGTTCCCGCATATAGCCTGGACCAAAATTTTATAGGCAACCCATATGCATTATATTGATTACATATAAAATAAGTTTCATCCAATAAACGTCTTAGTGAAGGTTCTTGTATAGCGAGATCTTAGACCATACCTATTTTTTGAGAAACGTTAAGACCTCTTGTCAATACGGTTGTGGCGGTGACATGGACAAGAAACCTATTATCCCAAAACTAAAAGAAGTGAACTACAATTGCAAATACACGGCGGGTGGTGCGACGATCCACGTGGCTCCTCTGCCCTTTCTAACGCATTTGGGACGAGTAACGCGCTTCACACTCGCGTTTGTATCGAAACATACGCGAAAATCGGCGTGTGCGCATGTCAAATACGCCGTGTAAGAGCGACCGTACACGGATTGGTTCAAGCAGTTGGAACCGACTGCTCGGAGCCGCGACCGCGCGGTGAACTGTAGAAGCGGTCGCGACTGCTCGAGCGGTCGTGTGTCCGGCAGCGTATGAATGACTATAGTTCACCGCGCGGTCGCGGCTTGAAGCAGTCGGTCCGATACTGCCGGACATAGGCCTCTTCCAATGACAATTGTCATTCCGGGGGATTTGCCATAGTCACGCTTGGCAGGCGGGTTGGTGACTGCTATTTGACGCAGTGGTCAGCATATAATTAGTCCGTCTTTTAGCTTATTAAAAAACTAGCCAAACCGCCCTCGCTTCGCCTCGGGTAGTTTAGGTTGCTATGGTAACAGGTTTTCAATACACGTCAGTTTGAAAGATAGCTTTTTGGTAATTTTTTCACACCTTGGGTTACATTATTAATACTTTGACTGCCGAGAAACTAGACACAATAGAAAAACTATTGTTTGTCGGTCACCGGTGACCGGCATGGCGCTCAACGTGTTAAACTTTAAGCACGAATCCCTAACGTTTTTATAAATATAATATACCCTATGTTCACCGGGGATAGTGTAGCTTTCCGACAATGAAAGAATTATTCATATCGGTCCAGTAGATTCGGTGCCTATTCGTATCAAACAAACAATCAAATCTTTCTTCTTTATAATATTAGTATAGATTAGTATAGATAAAAGACACGTATTTTTTAATTTGTTAAATAAACTAACAATTGCAAAGTTATAACCCGTTCAAATTACGCGTAACATCACGCGGTGTGGCATTTTTACGGGACGGAGTGACGTCAAAGACCTCCACTCCTAACTTTTGATGCCTCGTAATTGTGCTATTTTTTATTTGAATGAAAAAGGAAATATACGTGTCCAATACATTTTTATGATCTAAAATACGGACTAAATATATTACCAAAACATCCCTATTGTCAACGTTGCAGTGTGGTGCTTCATGGGTCTAGTCTATATTGCTACAATTGACCGGCGTCAGCGTGGAAGGAGACTAAGCCTAAAATAGTTCGTTTGTCGGTACCGATTACCCACTGTCCAATTTTTTGTACATATTCTTTAAACTCGTAATTTTTTTTCTACTAGGTACGCGGCGAAGTTATTTGATTAATCTACTCGTATATCACCTATGTTGTCAATGCCGCTAACCAAAGAAAAGTCCAAAGAAAAGTTATTACAGTGAGTATACTCTCGAAAATCATTATTTGAAATGTATGCTTTTTTGTGTCTGGGTCTGACAGCAATAAATTAATTTGTGCATAATTTTGTACAGTGGGTTTTAGGACTACCCTCTTATTTCAATTTTCGGTCAAAGGAGACTAGGTCACATCAAAAAATATTGCTAGATTTCAAAAAATAGCTATGCTTTCAAAATCACAGCCCTGTCTCTGGTGATTTTTTAAACGTTATTTTTACTGTTCATAACGTAAAATTCATTTAAAACGTTAATTAATATTTAAAACATCGGGAAGAGCGAAAATGAACCAAGCCAAGCGGTCCCTAGAGAACTTAGCGTATTTGATTAAACAAAAATTAGTCTTGCTTTTATTGTGATAAAGTGCATTTTGCGGCAAAGGACATTCACCCAGTGACCTACCAAAAATACCAGCTATTTTCTGTAAAGTGTGATTTTCGGCAGCTTTTTTAATTTGTTGCGTATCACGGAGATTTGTGTTGTGGTAAAACTGTTTCATGGTGAAAAAAAATATTCAAATTGGGTTTGTAACCATCGCAGCTAAAATTTTTCGTATTTTTTATGTTTTTATTTTAGTAAATGTCGCATCAAGCTGTACATAGCTAGTGTAATAACAACAAAATGTCTAACATTTGCTACACGTCCTTTAATATACAAAATATTAATGCAAAGATCTCACATGAGAATGAAACTGACCTAAGACTTAATGCTTATTATGTTTGTCTATGAAGGGGCAAAAGTCAAAATAGTTATTCAAATCTTGTCCTAATTACAGCGGGATATATATAAATTTCATATACAAGTTCGATAAGATCTCATTCGGAAACGATTCGGTCGTTCAGTCAAAATATTCGATAGAAATTCGACCGCCAGCCCGAAAAAGTATCCGATCCTCATCGAACTGTCAAATTTGAATAAAAGATCGATACTGTTTCAGAGACAGTCCTTCTGTATTGGTATTCTAGTATGGATTTGTTTATTTTATTTATTTATTGTAAAAATACCCAGCCCTGTAGGTATTTTACTTAGGTCACTTTTATTCTATAAATACGAGAATCTATAAGTTGATGTGATTTTACTGTATCTACGAGATATTAAAAGTATCAAAATTGTCATACGTACGAACGTACAAGAAATTGTTTGTTTTATCTTTTATTAAAAAATACCTTACGTCAATACTGTATGATATTTTTCTACCAGTGGTTATGCACCTAATCAGAATAGATAATAATAACATTAACTAACGATATTCGAAAAGGAACAAAATTATGTTGTTATGTACATAATTAGCTTTGCTAAATTGCGTCTTATTGTCTCAGCTGAAAGATGCTAACAGCTTGAGCCAGAACAGATGTCGCGATTTAGTAAAAATAAAACGCAAAGCTTTTTTGAAAGCGCACCAATTTGGTTGGATATAATAATTATAGTCATTTTTGTTTCATAAATGATATAGTAACCCTAGTGATTGCAACCGCGAAATGGTCTTACCATATGTACGATTGTACGTTATTTATTATAAATCATTTTTAGGTTAGGCGACAACAAAACAATGTTGAAAAGAAACGAAGTAAAGTGATCAAATTGTAAATAGAAAGGTATAGTTGGTGATGAAGAATAAATATGCGATTTTAAATAACGTTACTTGTAATCTGTAATTTGTTTCCTTTTTATTTAAAAATAGGGCGTATGTAATGATTCTGTCGAAGATTTTTTAATAAAATTAATTTTATTGTAAAAATAACGACAGAAATTATTTGTACAAAACCTATAACAATATACATAATTATATATAGACAAAAACGCTTTCGAAGTATACATTAAATTTGTACTGTATGCTAAATATTATACAGATTTAAAATTAAGACTAAATTAATTAGATAGACATAAATGTAGAAAAAAATATGCTCAGCATTATTTCGGTTTGTTTGTTTAAATACGTCCAAGTTTTTCTTTTTTATTTTGTATGTAACCTTTTGTAGGTTTTTTGTTTGCGGAATAAAATCGGATACAATCAACAACAGATTATAAATTAGTTGTATGCCAACAATTCAGATAACATGTTTAAAAATATGCTACTTGATTGTTTGAAATTTTGCTATTTTTTTTTGGGATAAACTCCCAATTTTATTTGTTGAAACTTTCAGTGCTGATTGGGAATTTTGAAAATTTACAAAAAAACTTAATAGAAGGCTGGCAGCTTATCTTGTATCCGTTTTTATTAGTACGTGTGTAATTAATTTATGTACTTTAATATTATGACTTATACATTTCTTTTTTATTTCTCTATTTGAAGATCATCGTATCAATCTTGACCAATAGTAGTTTAAAAAATATAATTGCTCATATGGAAAAATAGTTTGGAATTTTATTTGTGATATATAAAATTACTTTTAAGGTTAAAAAAATATGTAAATATTCTAGAATCAAGTTCCTGACGCGCTCTCCTTTATTTTTCCAACTTTTTTTGTGATAATCTTGACAGTTATTTTGTAGTTTTAAGTCTCAAGTGAATTGACGACATGCTTGCCTACAATGAATGAACCTATTATTTGAAAAGAATAAAAATATTAAAAATATGTAGCCCAAAAGACTATTGTACATAAAAACTAGCTGGATAATTTATATACAATCATATTTTATAGGTGTAACGCATTTTAATAAAATACAGAATGAAAGTATTAATTTTTAAAATAACCGAAGATAATAAATAGCGATAGATTATATTGAATGAAAATAATATAATAAACAAAAAGTTTCTTACAGCCATTTTTTAATAAAAAAAGTTTAAAATATTTTTTTTTGAAGTTGTTTAAAATGATGTTAAGTGCACAACATGTTAAAAGTAAATTCACGATTTAGCGTTAAGGAAGCTTTGTTTTTTGTTTTATTTATTAAATATAATAAGCGGAATTTCACAATGTGAATAAAGTGCACTAACGATTTATGTAAAAAAAACTATAATACTCTAAATTGTAATTTTATGGCTTGTAAATATTTTTTTAATTTTCGGCTATAGGTCATTAATGTTTACATTTTTTTTGTGATAAATCATACCGGCTTCTTGGACTCAGTTTGTGAATTTTCTTTTTATTATTTTTTTTGCTTTTTTTGTGAAACAATTGGTCACGCCATGAGATACGATTTGTAACTATTAATGTGTAAGCCTATTATTATATTTTGATTACTGAAATATATTTGAAAATCAAGCATTTTGTTTTATTTATATTCTTAGACCTTTAGTATGATAAATAGTTACTTAACCGATTCATTGCGACACGGTACTTTTTGGAAACTTTTGCCCATGGCGGCAAAAATTTTTTTTGAAATTCGAGAACTAATTCGTATCTGTCAATCGAAGGTTGTCAATATCTGAAGTTTTGAAATTCATGCTATATCCTGAAACGACTACACTACAGGGATAAACTACACAAAATAATAATAGTGGTCTTGTTTAGCAGTAACCCTTAAAAACGACATTTACACAGTTTTAACAAATTGAAAGATGACGCCTCTCAGGCGTCACATGTCATACACAAAAGAAATTAATGACGCCCCACGGGCGTCATCCGCAAAGAATCGGTTAAACAGCAGAGGGAATCACCTACTTATATTATACCTTTATTATATTATACCAAAATACAATGCTTGCAATATAATATTAATTAGCTGATGCCAGCAACTTCGTCCGCGAAAACATTATGATGTTTATAAATAATAATAATTGTTATTAAATCATGACTTTTATGTCAAAAGTTCTATAGTGTTCAATAAGATGTTCCAAAATCTTCGATTTATTTTAAGTCAACAAAAAATGCACATCAGATTGAACGAGTTTTACTAAGGGGGCATCTTATTTATATCCTACCTCATATATACCTACACATAGTTTAAGGAGCCCATAGGTTATAATTATAGGTAGGTGTTGGTATAGGTATAAATTAAAAATGAGAATCATTTAATGTTTTTTAAATGTTTATTATTTTGTTCAATATTAACCAGTAAGTCTTAAGCAGTACAGTAGATATAGCATAGCATAGTTCTTAGTATAGAACATTTACAGCGCTTGGCCTCACGAACATAATGTAACTCCATACAAATTGTCGCGAAAGGGATTCCAACGTTCGCTCCGACCAGTGAAACATATATTTAGTATATTACAGACAATACGAACACATATCCTTAAGGAAACAACGTGATTTTACATATATTCTCACTTAGACAAGTCAATATGTATAAATCTATATCCCAACTTACATAATTTATACATATATATTTATTTCTCTCAACCTCTTGCAAGTGAAAATATATGAAAAACCGAAAAACAGATGAATAAGTTGTGTATGCCTTAAAAATGGTATTGGAGTACAAAATTACTTCTTTTAATTTAAAATATATACGATTATTATTTTTTCTTTATTAATGATACACTTCACTTGTAAAGGCATTTATACATAAATATTTGCTTTAAATCATTATTTTTTTTATAATAAACATGGTCTGTCTAACTTAAAACATGACTAGATATAAAATAGCTACATTTATGAATGGACAATGGCATTCATTTAACCTCTTATTGCATATATAATGGATATTTATACAATACATACAAAACGAAATAATACATATAATATTATTCCGTGATATGTGATGAATCAGGTCTACTACGTATGAAAAATGGTATTGAAAACTAAATATGATAAAACAATATTTTACTCTTTTACATACCAATGTTCCCATCAACTATTATTGCATATATTTTATGAACATTGCAATGTTCTTGCAATATTCATAACCTGCAATGCAACGGACGGTATAAATACAAATAATTAAAAACAACCGAATACACAATTATTTTCGAATTTCCAACAAAAAATAATACAACCATTTGCCTAAAAGTCAAAGGAACGCCAACAAACAACAGAAATTAATCTAGCACCTACGGGTAACATACAAAAATAACAAATCACAATGATTATAAAAAACCAGTACAATTAGTTCCTAGCATATCTACCAATGAGATTTGAATCCTTTTAACCGCTAGTCAAATAGAAATAACTGAAAATTGTATTCCTTTTTCAATACGAGACTGAATTACTTCGCGAAGTCGCATGTTACGCAAACCAGACTGAAGTAATTAAGTTTCTACGAAATTAATTTAATATAAATTAATCAGTCGGTTGCCGTTTGTGTGTATTTAATATTGTTTTACTACTGCAGTTATTAGAATTCAAATATCACTCAAACTATTTGAGTCATCTCTACAGAGAGCTCATTTCATTACAACGGTATTATTTTCCGGTCAGTGGAAAACCAGGCGACTTATTATGGTTTCCGATGCATGAAGCATTATTTTGACAGAGGATCCAAACCCAGAAACTTTTGGTTTTTAGCCAGCCCCTGTGGCAACTCTAGCCTTCCTGCGTTGTATAAAATTCTGTCTCTGTATTGAATTCACTCAAAACTATCAACTTCACAAAGAATGCATAGCTTTTTGTATTCTTACTTCTAATGTTAGGTCTACACTGTCATGTGAGATAAAAAAATGTCATAATAATAATATAGGATTTTCATAACATCACTTCGAAAATACGATCTAGCGCATTACAAAGTCAATATTCCTCCGAAAAAGCAAAATGTCTCTAACTTTTTGATTGATTCTTAGATATTTGAAAATATTGCCTATTTCTTTTTTATTGTTATTGCTGTGAATTCCTAAGAAAAAGGGTAATTATTAAACTACATGGTCTATCTAAATACCATGTAGAACATAGTCCAAGAGCTATGCATTCTTTGCGCACCAAACAACATACCTACCTCAGAAATATGATAAGAAAGCACTTTACAAATTTTCTATATAAATTACCTATCTATAAAATACAATGGACATAAATGGTGATTTTACTACGGTGAAGTTAGTGGATACGCGAGTAATAATTTAAAGTTTAGTGAAATTATGGGATGTCAGGGAGCGACCTATCATCTTTTCGCTCCCAGCCAATTTCACCTGCCCGTGGTGCATCCTGCCGAAAAACAAACGAGGCGCTGGCAACCGACTGGTGGCGGTATAACCATCGCAATTGAAGGCGTTGCTAAATAGCACAGGCCGATGACGGGCAGCAGCGTCACCGGAGCGAGAAGCTACGCCCTACGATCGCCAACCCGCCTGCCCAGCGTGGCGATTATGGGTATATCCTCCAGATGTTTGCCCTAAGGGGCGAACAACTAGAGAGGCCTATGTCCAGCAGTGGACTGCAATAGGCTGATGATGATTAAATTATGAAAACAAGGAGATCCTTTAAACTCCACAAACAGAAAAAAGTAATTTCCTAATTTGACGCGCCAGGGAATCGAACCATCACCCTAAGATATCTGGGTTATAAAAAGTCTGATTAATCAAATATTAATAAAATTAAGTTCTTTTTCCCTTTCTTCTTTTGTTTTCTCTTTGATGTTACTTATAGCAAATTAAATAATCACTCGCGTATTTCTATTAATGGTCCTGTGCAAAATATTTTAGCCATGAGCTACTTGCATGTGTTATTTTGTTTTATATGCGTTTCTGATTTAAATACAATACAATATATAAGAAATTATTCCACCATAGTGATTCAATACATAAAACATTATTACCAAACCCAAAAATTGGTTCTCTCGTTACCATTAACATTTTGAAATGTCCATTTCATTTATATCCTCATTTTTATTCCATCATATCGTAATAAAATATACTAAAAAGCAATTGTAGTCACAATATATTATACTATACATGTTGTATGTATAACTTGCATCACCTCGCTATATTTCACAAAACGCATCTAAATTTATACATATAATCACGTATGTGCGTTTACATTCCAACATCATTCATTCTATACCTATCTATATAGATAGATAAATAGATTACTGAACGTTACTAAGTCACACAAACTATAAATATTTACATGGGAAATCAATATTAACAATATAGACAGATACAAAAATTTACAATCGCTAAAATAAACTCATCCGCCTTGTAATAAAGTCAGTATTTGCAGGTTCTACAGTGATACATATTTATATTAGGTATTGTTTAATATTCAACGTGCAAGAATATTTTAAAATATCAATTTTATGTTTGGATAATCACGTAAAATATAAAAATATTGCCGTTAATTTGTTAAGTTTCATATAGCCGTGTGAGTTTAATATCAATAGTGTTGTTATTTCATAATTCTAACATCTTCAAATAGAATGCCATAGTTACCTATGTATACGAAAAAAAATGAAAATATGTTTGAAGTTTAGTAAATTGGACGAAATTGATACTTTTTATGGTCTTTTCACACAGTGGGCTTAGGAGGTGCAAATCGATTTTAGATTTTCTATATAATCTTTAGACTAGAAGACGTTCAGAACTATCGTACATGATCCGTTGTCGATCCAATTTCGCTCACTTTTCTATGGAATTCTACATGATTTAGAGATTTTATTTAGGTTCACCATATTTTGCACGTTAAATATTTTCAAATTACACAAATCAAACGTACTAATTACTTTTTTTCTTAGTTACAGTCATTATATTATTATATTCAGTATTTCCAACTAATCAAATTTTCGACGCTAAAATAATTAATGATTAAAGTTTCCTAACGAAATCTATAGGTCTTTGTTTTAAACTTTTGTTACTCATTGTAAACTCAATTCCTCGGACCATTTTGTAATTTATTATAGTCTATTTTAAGCAAGAGGCGGAGAGTTTGTTAGAGAAAAGACGAGATGAGATATAGTTTATTTACTAAAAAAGTTACGTCACAAACATTGATTATTAAATAAACTGCGTAAATTAATAGACCATTTATTCAATAGGTATTTAAAAATCAAAGTTGATACATACTAACCCTTTATTGTAACCTGATAATAACCAATAGTTATTATAGCAGTCGAAAACTGATTTCCTGCAGTCCTATATACATTATCTACGTATGGGCGTGGCTGAGGTAGAACGAAAGAATATTAAATTTCATCATTTAATATTAGAACATGCCTTTAATATTGGAATATTTTAAGAGGTAAGAAGCGGGTACGAAGGTCATCCCATGATTTATGATCACAATTTATTGAGATTATTTTGATCAAAAGCTAAGGCATTTCTTGTACCATGAGAATGATACAAATTCAAGTATAAACGAATTAAACTAATCAGGAATTTGTATCTATTTGTTTTTTTTTGTAAGAGACCATAGATTTATAAAATGACAACACTTTTTAGTAGGTTAAGTTCTAAAAAAAATACGTATGTACATGAAAATGTCATTGTATAATAATACCTTCTCATTATACTCTCAGCCACGCCCACATATACTTAAGCGGTTAGTATGGCAGTAGACCAAGGGACAGAACATTCATACATTACTTATAACACATTTGTTCATTTGCAAAAATATCTCAGCAGAGTCCAGTGTCGCGTCAGTTCACGGCGCATCTTCACATCTAGTGTATGTATAGTCTATGGTATTTCTTTTTGATATGTAAATGAATAATAAATGCGTAACAACGTAAGGAATCGGTCTCTATCCAAGGTTTCCTCTTGTACCGTAATAGTAAACGTCTCCCAAAACACCCAGATCCGATTTAGAAATTTGTAGGATTTTGACTCAGGCATAGTAGAATAAAAAAAGACGCTAGGTGTTTGTGTTTTGTAGGAATAGGCAGTCTTATCGTTATTGAAAATCTATATGAATTATCTTAGCTTAGCTATAAAAACTCATGTCTTACAAAATATCCCAGATAAAAAGTAGTAATGTTAAAAGCTACAACAAAGCTTTTAAACACCATATAACATGACAAGATTTCTATCGGAAGGATCATAAAGTGTAAATGTGAATATGTTTCGCAAACGTACCCAACAACGGACTCCAATCAGGCCTTAACTACACAAATAAGAAACAGACAGACGGAAACTCCATGTTACATCTTGATTTCTGTTGAAGTTATTAATGGTGTAAACGTCAGCAAAGGTTGGTATTTATAGCAATATTATGTAATTTAGTGCCGCTTTAATAATGATTTAGGAATCCACTTGTTTTGTTGTGCAAATGTTAAGCAAATACCTTTATTGGTAACGTAAGTCATAGAAATGAATCCGTTGATACGACGTCTTTGCTGAGGCAAAGACAAATGAGAGACGTATCCAATGGCCTTAGGAAATTAACCTACGGGAAGAAATACTTCCAAAGAATTCCAGGTGTGGTAACCATTTTGTATTGTATTGCAATTCAGTATTGCCTGAATCGTATAGTTACATAACGTCGCCGTTTTTTAAAAAAAAAAAGTCAGTAAAATGACTTTTGCAAGAATAGACTGCGTCAGATACATCTCTTTGCCTGTAAAAATAGGGATAGGCAAAACTTTTAAACCTGGACGTTTCAGTATGAAGTTTCCAGTCTGTTCCGTTTCGATTCGCGTGCCTAAACTATGCACACGTCAGTACACTGAATAGCATTTACTTTAAAATAGATGGCCGGCTTCGTAATTTAAATTTTTTATATACTTTTTCATTAATATTTATAATTAACACACATTTTTTAAGCTTACTAAGTACAGCTATAGTAATGTATAGTTATAAAAATCATCCACGATCGGTTGGGCTTTCATTTTTTTTTTTCAATTTATTTTAAAATGCAAGATTTTGTTTGCCATTTAATATCAAATTTGACTGAGTACATTTGTTTCTATGCGATTTTTGCCTTATTATAGGCGAGTGAGGTTAAGAATTGCATTTTGGAGTATTTATAATTATGTTGGCAATTTCAAGTACTGATTTTGAAGATAATTTCTAGGACTATGGATTTTTTTAACATCAACGAGTATTTGATTTTGAAATACACAAGGACCAGAGCTCCTGGCCTACAAATACATATAATTTTTATAAAGAATTAATGAAATTGGTATTAAATGACAAGACAATCCCAAGTCATAATTTTGGCCGATAACAGGACAAATTTGGAAGCCAAAATTTATTAATTAACACCTATACAGGGTGTCTAACAAAGCGGAGTACAATTGAAATGGTACGAACTCTAAATTTTAAACAGTCACAATATTAATCTGCATTAACAATTTTCAATTGGAGACCGTTTTTAAGACACACTGTATAAGAACAAAAATGTGTCGTAAAGGAAGCTAGAGTGAGATCTATTTTATATATTTTTGTTCTAGAAACTTTACTTTTAGCGGAACCAACTTGCAATACTGAAACATGTCTGAGAATATGGCGACTTACATTTTTATTTCAGTGACTTTTAATAAACTGGCCAGCAGATATTTCGCAGTCTGCATATTAACTAACACGATAAATGAAATATATAAATAACCAAACACATGCCACGCCGGGCAACAGCGCCATCTAGTCTCAAACTAAGCTGAAGTTTGTACTATGTGTACTAGACAACTGATAATTTACTTAGATACATCCCAACCTAAGCTGGAGCTTGTACTATGTGAACTGATAACTTACTTAAATATACTTTTTTTTTGTAAATAAATCCATAATATATAAACGAAGAACTAAACTCACCAATCTATACACAAGTCAGTTATTGCAAGCAGTTCCGCCGGTATCATTGGAAGTATACATCAAATAACCACGTCATTACATCTATCACGGCTCTAGTCTTATTGGTTTGCGATCATAGTCAACGTTACGTGTTTACAACTAAACATTTTATACAGATAATAACGTTTGTAATAACATTCGGCACTTCTATACACCGACAAGAATGTTTTGACGTGGTAGAATCTCCGATTTCGGCTTACACCCGCCATCATACAAAATGTCACTTTTGACATTTATGTTTGACAGTCACGCCGTCATGTCAATGTCATCCACGTACCTAAAAATCTTTGTCGGTGTGTAAGCCGCGCTAAAGTGAAATGAAAACATATAACGAATAGAGCTATGAAAGGTATCAAAAAAGCAGAGAAATAATAATTTTCCGTATTTTCATGTATTTTTAAGCGTTAATCACGACCTCGTGTGGTCGTAACTGTAATCAAACGAAGCGTAACAAACCGTTGTAACCGCAAATCAATTCGGCCGCAGACAAGTCCACAGGCGGAGCGCACACTCACGCAATAGACGTCGTCGGGACGCCCGCGTCCCCTCGCCCGCCGAGGGCGTCCCCCCGCCCGACGAGGGCGTCCCCCCGCCCGCCGAAGGGGTCCCCGCGAGGCCTGCTGTCCCGCAGGGAGTTGTTGCGTCGCAGCTCGTCCTTGATGCTGTTCTCGCGAGACTCGAGCCCCCGTCGCGGGGACGACGTCGCCTCGCGACATTCAGATGAGGAACGCTTTGTGTGTGTGCCTGCAACACCATGGGGTACGTTATACAACAGATTTTTTTGTTAATACGGAAACAGAAACACAAGCATTCATCAGAAGAGTCGGTACAAAAATACATTTTTAAAACTTACGAATGTTGCTTTTTGTATTACCTTTTTCCCCGCGTGTTTACCATAACAGGATTGGTCGAAATTTATACAAACTAGTGCAATAGATGCTGTGATTTAGAACTAACGGTTTTGAAAACTTAAAAAAGCTGTCTTGAAGATCTTGGCTATAGTAGTAGTCGAAAAGCTTGTTACTTTACCAGTGGGCACCCCACGATCAATAGGCTCTCCTCTCAGATCAAATAAAAAGTTCGTCAGATTAAAAGAATTGTGTTCTGTCAATCTCATAGGGCTCATTATCCTAATATGCCCAGAGCCTATGGATAAGACGGCCCTGTTTGCAGACACCATCCTCCGCCCTTCCGCGTCGCATATCTTGTAAGCTGCAGACGCGCCAGGTTGCGCGGGAGGGTATCCTGAAGACAGCACCCGGGATGAAGCAGGCCCAGAGGAACAGCCCGGGCAAAGATCTACAAGATCGCGGCCCCTACGCAAGGCCTTCATAGAAGCGAGAGAGCGAAGAGAGGTAGGGCATAGGGAATCTTCGCTCGTATTAAGCTGCCCGTCCGGGGAAGGACCTCCACCCTATAGAATACCGCAGCCAAATGACCTCCGGGTCGTGTTTCTGCTGGTGAGTAGGGTCTCTGGAGCTCGTGGGGGGTTAGGGTTGGGCCGGCATGGCAGTGGCAACTGACAGGTAACTAACCAGCTACTTGCCAGTTGTCACAGGGACTTGGGCTTCTCTTTGGCTTTCCATCAGGCGTAGGGAAGCCATTATGTCGAGCTACTATTAAAAAAAAAGTAGACCTCACGTGACCCGTATTGGGATGTAAGGGAGCGGCCTATCATCTTTTCGCTCCAAGCCAACCTCACCTGCCCGTGGTGCATCCTGCCGAATAACAAACGAGGCGCTGGCAACCGATTGGTGGCGGTATAATCATCACAATTGGAGGCGTAGCTAAATACTAAAGACCGGTGACGGGCAGCAGCGTCACCGGAGCAAGAAGCTACGCCCTGCGATCGCCAACCCGCCTGCCCAGCGTGGCGATTATGGGTATATCCTCCAGATGTTTGCTCTAAGTGGCGAACAACTGGAGAGGCCTATGTCCAGCAGTGGACTGTAAGTAATAGGCTGATGATGATGATGATGACCCGTATTGTGGTGTCCCCCACTTACCGGGCAGGTCCCTGTCGCCGCGGTCGCGGTCGCGGCCGCAGCTCATAATCTCGTGGTCGAGGGAGGTGGAGGCTGGCTCGACGGCGCGCCGCCCGCGGACACTTTGCTGCAATCGCACGACTGTCATTACGTATATTACTGATGTGGATATATTTTTTAATACGTATAATTTATTTGTAAAAAAAAAGTGTATATTGCAGAGCACGTATTTGTATAAATCTTAGGTATCCTCTTTAGACAAATTTAGCAGAAATATTTCACCCTGTATAATTTTCTAAATGTGACATGCTGTATATTGGTATTCCAAATGTATTGTATTTGTATTTGACAAATATAAAATCCTGTATTTTGCAAATATAATACCTATTTACTATGACTGTGTCGAATCTAATGTCCTGTACTTTCCAAATGTAATACTCTGTACGTACATTCCAAGTGTAATATGTACGTGTATTTTTTAAACAAAAACACCCTGTATATTTATACAGAATGAACAAAAATTTTAATAAAGAAGAAATATGGAAAAGTCTCGGGAAATAGCACCTTGTGTTTTATACTTAGTTTAGCAATTACTCGTTTAGGTTCATTATGTTCAATCACCAAAATGGCCTGTGGGTGCAAAATGTACATTTACCAAAATGTTCATGTCGCAGAATTACCAAATACATGCCAGTGTATTTTTAATTTATTCAAAAAACTATGTATTAGGTATTTTAGTGGATGAAAAACCATAAAAGAAGAGAATCGTTTGCTGTAGAAACGTGACTCTATCCTGCACAGAAGTGCAATATTGTGCAAGTTAGTATTAAAAACACCGCAACATTAGGTAGTATCTATCTGGAAAAAATTTCATATATAATATACTCGTATGACACGATGTATTAAAAATACTAATTGCAAAAAATACATTTCATTATGATTTTGTATCTTTTTTATACTGGAAAAATTGGTCAAAAAATAGGTTAAACTAAAAGAGTAACCCTTTTAGTTTTTGGCATTCTTTCGTACCAGTCACAGTGTAAACACTTCTTTTGGTACATAAACAAAATTTCATATCTATTAAGCTAATTATGTAATTACCTTGTATCCGCTAGACCCGCTGGTCACAGACGAGCTCGATCCTAAGGGATGGGTTCCGTTCTGAAAAATAAATAAAATAGTCCTATACTAATTAATGTATTCAAATGGATACGCTGTTGATTTGTAATCTACTATATAAAAATAAGTCGGGTTTTCCTCCCTGACGCTATAACTCCAGAACGCACGAACCCGATTTCCACGGTTTTGCATTCGTTGGAAAGGTCTCGGGCTCCGTGAGGTTTATCATCATCATCATCACCAGCCTATTGCAGTCCACTGCTGGACATAGGCCTCTCCAGTTGTTCGCCACCCAGGGCAAACTTCTGGAGGATATACCCATAATCGCCACGCTGGGCAGGCGGGTTGGCGATCGCAGGGCGTAGCTTCTTACTCCGGTGACGCTGCTGCCCGTCATCGGACTGTGGTATTTAGCTACGCCTTCTATCGTGATGGTTTTACCGCCACCAGTCGGTTGCCAGCGCCTCGTTTGTTATTCGGCAGGATGCACCACGTGCAGGTGAGGTTGGCTTGGAGGGAAAAGATGATGGGTCGCTCCCTTACATCCGTGAGGTTTATAGCAAAGAAAATTAAGGAAAAAAAATTTCAACAGCCATCTGGTGGCGAAACGGAGTTCGCCGGGTTTGCTAGTAAATAAATAAATAGTGACCTGGTCGAGCTGGTCTATGGAGGTGTGGCTGGTGGGGCTCTTGACGGTGTCGAAGACCGAGGAGTCGCTGTCGTGGTCAGACTGCTGCTGCGGCGTCTCCGGGCTGTCCGGGATCTCGCCGCCCGCTGCCGAACAACAAACGTTTAGGACCACATCCCACTGGGGATTTACAGGCTCGGTGGCTCATTTGGTAGTGACCTCTGCCCTCTGAGCCAAGGGTCGTGGGTTCGATTCCCGCACAGTACAAACATTTGTGTTCATGAACATGTCTGTTTGTATTGGTCTGGGTGTTTTCTATGTATAATATGTATTTATTTACAAAAAAAAATCTGAGTAAGTTTATCAGTTGTCTAGTACCCATAGTACAAGCTTCGGCTTAGTTTGGGGCTAGGTGGCGCTGTGTGGCCCAGCGTGGCATGTCTTGGGTTATTTATTTGCGAGAGTAGGCTAGGTATCATCATCATCATCAGCCTATCGCATGATTATTTTTCATTTCAGTTTGCAATCGATTACTTAATCAGAGGAATATTCTGATCCGAAGATAATTTTTATTCTCATCTAGTAAAACTGGTAAAAAATACCAGTAAAATGAGAAAAAGTAGGAATAGTCTAACTCATTCGGAGAAACAAATATGATTGCGATGCGTCGAGGAAAACAGTTCGCTCAGGGCGCTCTTATTTTATTAAATAAACCACAAACTAAAATTCTATTCATTTTCATTTCAATTCATTAACGCTCCTAGTAATGACATGCCTAAGTATGTATATGTTATGGACCAAGTGATTAATGCGGGCATTATTTATAATGCTAGGGCATTATGAATAATGTCAAATTCTATTGGGCAAAGTGATAATTACTATCTAAACTTCATTATTTATCACATTGGCCGGTCATTATTGTATTGCTACTTGGCAATTAGGCAATTTGATAATAAAGCAAAGGGGAGGGACGCACGCCTACTTATTCGGAGATCGATGTATCCGGTAATGTTTTTTTTAACCGACTGCGAAAAAGGAGGAGGTTCTTAATTCGTCTGTGTGTATAATTTTTTATGTATGTTCACCGATATTTCCGTCAATTATATGTAGATGGAGGTCAAAATATTTTTTTTTTGTTCGACAGAAGACACTTCCGTGGTGGTCCCATTATCACCAAGTCAGGATCTGATGATGGTATCCGGAAGAAATTGAGGGCAACAACCAAAGTTGTATGCTCATATGGTGATTTTGTTACGCAATCATAACCTACTCAGGCATATGCTTCCGGGCGTCAACATCTGGTGCTGATGATGAAGCCATAGAACTCCTTAACGGTTAGGATATAGGGGACAGCACTGCCATTGGTCGATGGGAACTAGGTAGTGGTATGTACTTATGCAGGGCTAATAGGGCAGCTGATTTGACAAGTAATTTGCTTGATTCTACTTCGCAACGTTTTCACTTGACTTTAAGCAAATTTTTTCTTTCCTAAGTAAAACTCTTAAGGACCTTAGTTCCCATCATTATGCAATAGTGCTGCATTTGCCGAGTAGGTATTACTACTGAGTGCGTCATCGTGGAGCAGTCAGAAGTAATGTCTGGCCTGTGTATCACATACACATATTATATTATCTCAGGAGTGGATGAGCTTGTACCCCCCACGCAAGCCTTACAGAGGACCAGGAGACTGCGAAATAGTTATAAAATATGTTTTTATTACTTTGCCCAAAGGGTGATAAACAATATTTATAATGCCCGAACAATTTGATTATTTTAATAACGATTATCAAATTGCCCTCTCATATTGGCCATTTATCAGAATGCCCGGGCATTATATATAATGCTACATTTATCACTTGGTCCATAACATATATACGTATTGGTGTGATTGTATGTCTATATGGTTGTATGTATTAGGTAATACGAGTGCAGGTAATGCTACTTCACAGATATCTCCAATAGATACCGCACTTAAGATATCGCGCGAGAGGTAATACATCAATGCAATGCAGGCGCGAAATACGCATGCGCTTAAAGTGCGTCAGTACCACGGTCAGTACTGACCAGAAGTCAGACCCGTGTGTATCGGAGACACTTTTAATAGTTTGTAGAACATAAACGTATGAATCTTAGTATTGAACTCCTTGGCGCCGGAGCTCAAGTTACGATGGAAAATATTTGACAGATGTTAGCTCGCGTTGATGTCTTTTTTCATGATCCCTTTCTTTCATTACCAATTTCACTATTTTTATCCCTTTCTAGCATAGACACGTTTGACAATAGTGTTACAATGTATTACTTTCAAGTATATCGATAATGCAAGATGAGAAAAATTTTAGTGTTTCTACTTTAGATTTCCAAAGTGTCCTGAGAGAACATTAAAATGGACAAATGCCGCACCCTGCTGTTAGAGACATTTACATAGGATAGTTTTCAATGTATGAAGGATAGAAGACGAGTAAATGAAAACTGCTGTGATTACTTCACCTAACCATATTTATAACTATACTCATTTGAATATACTTATAATGTCAAAACGGCAGTTGAAATGTATTATTTAACGTATGTATTTTAGTAAATTGATCATTTTACGGGATCTTGCCGTAAAATCATCCGACGAAGGTGAGGTGAACGTTGATTGGTTCAATGGCTCACGTGGCGTTATCCCGGCAACCAATCAGGGAACAGTGTATTAAGTTACGGGTAATAGTGCACCGTTAAATAGTACATTGAGCAACGATTGGCCCATTTGAGGACGATTTTACTTGTGTCAAAATCGTAAATTATTAAATGACTGTCAGGCTACCGTAAGTTGATTAACTAACTGAAATCCATTGCGTTAAATAATACATTTCCACTACCGTTTGTTATATTCCGAAAGATAATCAACTACCTAGGAAATTGATCAACTTACGATTCTTGCTATTTTCCGGTGACATATATAAACATATATTTATATACATACATAGATAAATATCCAGTATTGCACAAAATACTGAAAAGGTGATACAGACATAATCTAGTCTAATATACCTGATTGGTAATTTTTCGATAAAATTATCGACATTGCACAATACAAATGTACATCACTTGAGAAATGAGTTACGTCCCCCGCACACCCTTCCATACCACCTGAAATTGACTCGCGAAACTCAAAGCAAAATGCCGAACATGCGGTATCTATTGGGGGTAATCTGTGTGCTACTTATAGAGAGCAGATTTCTCCCAACACAGGCATATTTTTGCTTAAAGGGAGAGGTCTTAAATAATGTACCCCAACACCTGTAATCTTTTAATAAATATTTTTGATTTTTTTTTTAATGGCAAGCAAGTTCCCTCGACACCAAGGCGGGTTGACAACAAAGCATAGTTCCTGGGACATTGGGAAGGGTATGTGTGCGAGGTGACTGACCGTGCGGGTGTATGTTCCTGCGCTGCGCGCGCGGCGAGGGCGGGTGCAGCGCGGGCGGGTGCTGTGTGTAGGCGCTAGGCCTGAGGTCACTGACCGTGCGGGTGTATGTTCCTGCGCTGCGCGCGCGGCGAGGGCGGGTGCAGCGCGGGCGGGTGCTGTGTGTAGGCGCTAGGCCTGAGGTCACTGACCGTGCGGGTGTATGTTCCTGCGCTGCGCGCGCGGCGAGGGCGGGTGCAGCGCGGGCGGGTGCTGTGTGTAGGCGCTAGGCCTGAGGTCACTGACCGTGCGGGTGTATGTTCCTGCGCTGCGCGCGCGGCGAGGGCGGGTGCAGCGCGGGCGGGTGCTGTGTGTAGGCGCTAGGCCTGAGGTCACTGACCGTGCGGGTGTATGTTCCTGCGCTGCGCGCGCGGCGAGGGCGGGTGCAGCGCGGGCGGGTGCTGTGTGTAGGCGCTAGGCCTGAGGTCACTGACCGTGCGGGTGTATGTTCCTGCGCTGCGCGCGCGGCGAGGGCGGGTGCAGCGCGGGCGGGTGCTGTGTGTAGGCGCTAGGCCTGAGGTCACTGACCGTGCGGGTGTATGTTCCTGCGCTGCGCGCGCGGCGAGGGCGGGTGCAGCGCGGGCGGGTGCTGTGTGTAGGCGCTAGGCCTGAGGTCACTGACCGTGCGGGTGTATGTTCCTGCGCTGCGCGCGCGGCGAGGGCGGGTGCAGCGCGGGCGGGTGCTGTGTGTAGGCGCTAGGCCTGAGGTCACTGACCGTGCGGGTGTATGTTCCTGCGCTGCGCGCGCGGCGAGGGCGGGTGCAGCGCGGGCGGGTGCTGTGTGTAGGCGCTAGGCCTGAGGTCACTGACCGTGCGGGTGTATGTTCCTGCGCTGCGCGCGCGGCGAGGGCGGGTGCAGCGCGGGCGGGTGCTGTGTGTAGGCGCTAGGCCTGAGGTCACTGACCGTGCGGGTGTATGTTCCTGCGCTGCGCGCGCGGCGAGGGCGGGTGCAGCGCGGGCGGGTGCTGTGTGTAGGCGCTAGGCCTGAGGTCACTGACCGTGCGGGTGTATGTTCCTGCGCTGCGCGCGCGGCGAGGGCGGGTGCAGCGCGGGCGGGTGCTGTGTGTAGGCGCTAGGCCTGAGGTCACTGACCGTGCGGGTGTATGTTCCTGCGCTGCGCGCGCGGCGAGGGCGGGTGCAGCGCGGGCGGGTGCTGTGTGTAGGCGCTAGGCCTGAGGTCACTGACCGTGCGGGTGTATGTTCCTGCGCTGCGCGCGCGGCGAGGGCGGGTGCAGCGCGGGCGGGTGCTGTGTGTAGGCGCTAGGCCTGAGGTCACTGACCGTGCGGGTGTATGTTCCTGCGCTGCGCGCGCGGCGAGGGCGGGTGCAGCGCGGGCGGGTGCTGTGTGTAGGCGCTAGGCCTGAGGTCACTGACCGTGCGGGTGTATGTTCCTGCGCTGCGCGCGCGGCGAGGGCGGGTGCAGCGCGGGCGCGCGGCCGGCGCCGGGCGCGCGGCACACGGCCGCCTGCACCACCTCGCACACGCGCCGGAAGCGGCGGATATTGCCTGCCAAGTGCCACACGAAACCATTACATCACTAAACACTAACGTCTAACTTTTGAACCTCACGACCGCTTACCATCAGGTGGAGTGAGGTCATCCTGAAAGCTCTTCTTATATATATATAAAAAAAAAGAAAAACTAGCATCACAATACTAACTACATACAATATATACGTACAGTAAAAAAGTCTGGGTTACAATTTTATTTCAGTAGTTTCGCTTGAATTATTTTTAAATCACATAATTATTATGGATAGACACTTGACTTCTTTTGTATAACCAAATAAAATGTGCGCAAAAATTTTTCTTTTTAATTTCTTTAATATTTTTTCCTGTATTTTATACTCTATTTTTAACCAACTCCTTGAAATATGACTCGTGTAGTGTGTGTACGACATAAGTGTGCACACACGCATCTTTCCTCCTATAAATACCAATGCGTGCACTAATAAATAACATTATAATTGATCGCAGTCAGTTGTTTTACTTAACCCGAACCCGCCACATTGCATGGCGACCCTGCCAGTGCTGCCTTCGGCGGCGCTGCGCAGACGGTTTTTTTATATATTTAATACGGATAAACTATAATAATGGACTAATAAAGAGTGCGCAAGTGATTACAAACAATTTTTTTTTTATATAACATGGACAAAAAGGTGCGCGAGTGACGGACATTTTAACATGGACAATTTTAAATAGCTAATATATTTAAATAATTATTACATTTAAAAATAAATTCTTCACTGTAATCTAAAATAAATATCCGGAAAATATTGCTGTGCCGAAAAACTGTATCGAGTGGTGAAAGACATTGTGGTGATGTGGAAGCTGAAAAGCAGGGCGCCGGGAGACCATGGCGTCCGATGTGGAAATAGCAGGGTGCCGGGAGATGTTGGAGTCAGATGGATGTAGATAAGTAGCCGGCTGCCGGGAGATGTTGGAGTCGGAAGTGGATGCAGCCGGGAGTTGATCCGGTCATACCCCCCAACCAACCAACCAACAATCCACTAACGTCAACGATCTATTATTCCAAGGATAAACCGCGAACGGTTCCATTTATAAATGTTTTAGTAATTTTCTAATTAAGTATTTTAAAATTTGTATTAACTAGGAAATAAAAGGTTCCTTTTTTGGCAATTAAAAACTATTCTAAGTAGAAGTTGCAATAAATTTTTTTTTTGAGAATTTTAACAAGAATACAGAGTTTAAGGAAGTAAATGATGTATGAAGAATTTATTTTATGATTAAATTAATGTGTATTTTTATTTTTTTATATTGTGTAGGCTTTTCTATAATTTTATTACTTGTTGACGATTAGATAAATTTATAGTATTTACTTGAAAAAGATCATGTGATTTTGGAAAATATAAAAAGGAAATATTTTGTTTTAAAGTGTTTTTCATAAATTGTTTTATTTGGTTGTTTTTTTACAAAAGTTAATTTTATTTGAGTTTATATACAATGGAATGGTTTGCACAGATAAGTAGGGACAAATGTAAATTTCGTGTAATGTTTTTTAATATTTTATTGGTCACTAATTTAAAAAAAAAAATTATATTTACAGTTTCCCAGGGATAGTATTATTAGAAAGGTGCGTAATTAAATGTGAAATTATGTTTTATGTAATTATTAATGTTTTGTTTTTTTTTTCACAACTTATTAGAATTTCATGAAATTATTTATTAGAAAAATTCTCTTTCTTGCTGACCTAGCAACACACAGTTATGGCATGTATTAATTTGTTTTGTTTTTTTAATGAATTTCAGTAATTGATTTTAATTTTTTGTTACAATTTTGTCATTTAAAGAAAATGTTGCAAATTACTTAAACAACGTAAATCAATAAATTGTTACATAATGTACTATACTTTTAAAGAATGTTATAACCATATATTTTGGATTTTGGTATTTTAGGTAACTTATTAAATATTACCAGGTACATACATTAGGTCATATGATTGTTTTCGAATAAGCGTTGTAAATGTGTCATAAAAACAACAAGTATTGTATTTCGATCGGTGTTGTAACAAGAATTATGCACATGCAATAATGCAAGTTAACAATTTAGCGAAGTATGTAGCAACATAAGTCGTGGTGTAAACAATCCCACCATAGGTTTGCTGGTCAAGCACAATTAAAACATTGCGACATATTAGGAATTATACCAACTTCTTAGTGTCGTTTTAGCTGGAAAGTTCTATGACATCAATAATTAAATTGTGTTTACATTTAGGTATGGTAACTGAACTTACGTAAAATTTCAAAGAATGTAACATTGAAATAATTTTGTTTTGAAAGGATGGAAATGATTAGACATGAGTTTATGTAGCTGTATTAAAAATCTTTTTGTGATTGTTATGTACAATTAGGTACAGCGTTGTTATGGAAAGGGTATTTGATTGATTTAATGCAGGATGAGGAATGCTGATAAGTTTTTTTTTTAGAAGTATGGGAATATACGGTTTTAAGAAAGGATTATGCGATTGGATTGATCACCCAAGAGCGATGAAGTTCTTATTTACTTTGTATTCAATTTGGAGTGATAGTTTTTTGAAAGATTGGAATGAAATGTTAAGATTGTATTTAAATCTCGGATATACGAAATGTACGATAGGTACAAATAGGGATCGAGTCTTAATTACTGACCCTATAATTATATTATTATGATGGTACATTGAGGGTCAGGATCCTTCCATTCGATCATGGTGTGAACGAGTTTTCCTCTGTGAGATAAGTTGGAGTCCCAAAGAGACTTAAATTACCTATGACCCCAAAATATAGGTTGCGAGTACAACCCAAATGGCATATGAGATGTCCATTTTGTATGTGAATAATAAAGATTAAAGTCGACTATAAATAAATGAGTTATGGTATAGGGTACCAAAATAAATATGAATAAATGAAATGCGAATAAGTGAATAAGCGCATAAGTTAATTAATGAATAGGTGGAATAAATGAATAATGCATAAGTGTATATGCGAATAAAGGAATAAATATACGAATAGAAGAATTATGTGAATAAGATGTTAGGTGAATACAGAAGTGTGATGTAAGGATATGACTATACCGATATTGACAAAAAGAAGATGAAAGAATAAAGAAGATGGCATGCAAAAGTAGGAAATGTAGTGAGGAATTTTAAGAAATGAAATGACAAGATGTTGATTGATAAATAAATATCGAAATGTTTTATATGATTTATGAAATTATTCAAATTATTAATATTTTTTACAATTTTAAAGAGATATAAGTAATGTATTTAGCTGCATTTTTTGCATTAGAATTTTGAAAATGTTCAAAGATTGAATTTATAAGTGTGCAATTAAAAATAATAATATTGTGAATCTGTGCAATCCATCAATCAAAGCAAATGTATTAGATAATAATAATATCGTCAACAACACTATTATTTTTTTACTTATAAGTATACAAAAAAATTGTATATTTTATTAATTTTTTTTATCTTTTTAAGGGGGGAGGTGTAGTGTGTGTACGACATAAGTGTGCACACACGCATCTTTCCTCCTATAAATACCAATGCGTGCACTAATAAATAACATTATAATTGATCGCAGTCAGTTGTTTTACTTAACCCGAACCCGCCACATTGCACTCGTACTTTTTTACACCCTGTATATTCATCATCATTAGCCGCAGTATTGCAGTCTCCTGTGGCGATCGCAGGGCGTAGCTTCTCGCTCCGGCGACGCTGCCGCCCGTCATTGGTCTGTGGTATTTAGCTACGACTTCAAATATGATGATTATACCACCTGTCGGTTGCCAGAGCCTCGTCTGTTATGCAGCAGAATACACCATGGGCAGGTGAGTTTCACTTGGAGCGAAGGGATGATAGTATAGGTCACTTACATCCCTATTATTTTTTTTAGCTTTAATAATTTCTAAATTCCTATGAATGGACAGTTAACTTTTCTATAGGTATAACCAAATAAAAGTATGTAGGTTGAAACAATTTTTTTTTTATATTTTTCCTGTATTTTAATCTATATCCTTAACCATCTCCTTGAATTTGGCTCGTCCTTTTTTACACCCTGTATAATGTGAATGGTGAATCGAGGCAATCCTTTAAGGCGTGAGTAGGTAAGTAGCCGATACACACTGCATTTCCATCAAAAAACTACTAAACTAAACTAAATATTATTTTTTACTAAACTCGCCATAAGTCAAAAAATCAAATGTGTCGATATATTTTTTATGTACTACAAATTTTTCTGTGGTATTATAAAAAAAAATCATGTCTTTAAAATTGCAAGAAAAATGCATTTCCCTTGATTTTTGTAAACGAATATAGGTCAGTTAATCTATTAGCTTTCAACAGGATTTCCTCGATTTACCAATCACAGTACCTTGTACCTTGTTGAAGTGTTCATTTGAATTATAATTTTCAATGCATAAAATAATTATACAACACTTATTATAGCGGCTCCGCGTCATATGCTGATCTCAATATTTTAGGTATACTTTATATTACTAATAACCAAGGAGTCACACAAGGGAGTATACTCAATCCAATGCTGTTTCTGGTGTGTATAAATGACATATGCATAAGAATACATACATCATTACTTACCTGACAGAAGAGTAAAAGTGATGGCGTAAAGATATTCCTTGCCATTCTCTCCTGGAGCTTTGGTAATAGTCGCAATGTCCACCTGAAAAGAAGAGCGTGTTATATGATGTTGATAGTATTGCTTTAAGGCGAAAGTATTGCCTGGTTCTAAGCTATCGATACCGATGGTCCAAACGAACGACACCCATATTTTTTATTAAAAATCTCTTTTTTCTTAAAAATGGCTTTTAGGAAAAGCATTATAGGTATGCCATAAAGGTAATTTATAAAAAGAAAATAAACAATAGATGATTAATAAATTAATTTTAGTTTATATGCCTTACTAGGCTATTTAGTTTGTAGCGTAAGTACTATAACTTAGTATTAAACAGATATTTACATGCTCTTTCTATAGTAGCTAAATAGGGCAGTCGGGTTGGCGATCGCGCAGCTTCTCACTCCGGTGACGCTGCCGCCCGTCATCGGTCTGTGGTATTTAGCTACGCCTTCAATCGTAGAGAATAAAATCGTAACAGAAATTCTATTTGTATGAAAACTCTCGATAGTTGAGCAACACTTCGAACCCGGTTCCTAGGGAGGTACCTGGAAGCGCACGTGTCGCTGGAACATGGCGGGCGCGCTGGAGCCGCGCTTGTACTCGACGCGGAACGACATCGGGCTCAGCACGCTGTGCGACAGCTCCGCTATCTGCAACCACACGAACGTTACACGTACACGTTACGCACGTAACACGTACACGTTATGCCGCGTTTACACGCTCGTGTTCAATACGACATTCAACGGGCACAAACACAAGCACAAGCATGCGAACGGGCTGTTCGACTGTTTGAATGTGCACGTGCGTGCGCAGTGTGTAGGGCAGGGCTGCTCGCCGAGCTGCTTGCCGGGCTGCGTGGCACGCGTGTAAACATAGCATTACAGACGTAGCACACGTACGTTGCTATTACTAGTACTCCTATTAATATTTATACTTCTGTAATCACAATAGGCTCGCTGCCGTAAAAAATGTTATAAGTCCGTCTTTTAGATTGTTCAAAAATAAAAGACACATATTTTTTTATATCTCACGTAAGTAGGCAGTAACCTCGTAACTGTTCATGAATTCCAGGCAGTTATTTCTTTTCATTTCTTGTAATTAATATTACTACATTAACTGGCTTTCTTGCAATATGTTTTTTTAAGAAAATACACGGTAGAATAATTTACAAATGAAATAATAAATTAGTCCAGATAATAAATGTGTGCGCAATAGTACATATGCGCAGCTATCCTCTCCTAATTCCGCTCAGCGCTCAACTTACGTGCCGCGACCTATACTTAAAGCGTCGCCAGATATTTTTTTGCCAAGTCGGGATTTTGGAACTTTTGGGTGAAAAAAGCGGGATTCTTTCGTTGAAAGCGGGACATATTGAAATCAGTGCTCGGGGGGGAGGGGTCTTTGGTTATCTCCTCACCCCTTAAAAAAGTCATTACCCTCACCAATTTTTTTTCTAAACTAAAACTAATTTAGGCGAAAATTCATGAAAATCGATTGACGAATTTTAGTTCGTATATTCGAACCACGGGAAGGACAGAATTTTTGGTGAAAAGTAAGCAATCCGTTCAACGACCGATCGTTTTCGATTTTGGTGGCAGGGGCCCTGTTTTACTAAATACGGATTACCAACATTTCGGTCGCACGGTCGAGTTATCCCCGAAAAGCGGGACATGTAATTTTAATTAAAAAATCGGGACGCCTGGCAACGCTGGCTACTTACACTTAGGAAGGCGTGTATGAGGTCCGCCTTGACGGTGGCGAGCGGCTTGCCCTTGACGAGCGCGGTGAAGGTCTCCTTGTCGTGTCTCCAGGCATGGCTCCTGTTGATAGTGCCACTTACACTTAGGAAGGCGTGTATGAGGTCCGCCTTGACGGTGGCGAGCGGCTTGCCCTTGACGAGCGCAGTGAAGGTCTCCTTGTCGTGTCTCCAGGCATGGCTCGTGTTAAGAGTGCCACTTACACTTAGGAAGGCGTGTATGAGGTCCGCCTTGACGGTGGCGAGCGGCTTGCCCTTGACGAGCGCAGTGAAGGTCTCCTTGTCGTGTCTCCAGGCATGGCTCGTGTTAAGAGTGCCACTTACACTTAGGAAGGCGTGTATGAGGTCCGCCTTGACGGTGGCGAGCGGCTTGCCCTTGACGAGCGCAGTGAAGGTCTCCTTGTCGTGTCTCCAGGCATGGCTCGTGTTAAGAGTGCCACTTACACTTAGGAAGGCGTGTATGAGGTCCGCCTTGACGGTGGCGAGCGGCTTGCCCTTGACGAGCGCAGTGAAGGTCTCCTTGTCGTGTCTCCAGGCATGGCTCGTGTTAAGAGTGCCACTTACACTTAGGAAGGCGTGTATGAGGTCCGCCTTGACGGTGGCGAGCGGCTTGCCCTTGACGAGCGCGGTGAAGGTCTCCTTGTCGTGTCTCCAGGCATGGCTCGTGTTGAGAGTGCCACTTACACTTAGGAAGGCGTGTATGAGGTCCGCCTTGACGGTGGCGAGCGGCTTGCCCTTGACGAGCGCGGTGAAGGTCTCCTTGTCGTGTCTCCAGGCATGGCTCGTGTTGAGAGTGCCACTTACACTTAGGAAGGCGTGTATGAGGTCCGCCTTGACGGTGGCGAGCGGCTTGCCCTTGACGAGCGCGGTGAAGGTCTCCTCCTTGTCGGCCGCCAGCAGCAGCGAGCCGAACCACGAGCGCTTCGTCAGCTCGGGAGACGACTCCGGCGTCAGGTGCACCTCCTCCGAGGACGCTGTGGTACAAACACTCTTACACTTTGACCGAATAAGAGAGGTAGGGCATAGCGAAATTTCGTTCGAATTGAGCTGATGCCTGTCCGGGGAAGGACCTCCTATAGAATACCGCAGCCAAATCTGATACCGCCCGACGGGGCCCAGCAAGTGGTTGGTGCGGAGGCACCTCCACCTGCCTTGCACGGTTCCTCGTCTCCATCGGACGGGAGTAGGCTGGCCCTCCTGACCTCTTCCATCGCTCCCCCCCAGGGTGGGAGCTTGGTGGGTCTGCCATAAAGACAGACAGCGCTGGCGGTGCCAAGGTAGTATAGGTAAAGCCAAGGTCCCTTGGCACCGTCCCTATAGGCGCATGACGGAGGGGCCGGGGTTTTTAGAGGACGGCACCCTGCCTCTCTTTCATCCTGAGGCAGGGTGCCGTCCTCCCACTCAAGAGGACGGCGGGAGTCCTACATACCCCGTCACCCCCCCCGGGTGACGGGGATGCGTAAAAGCATTTTCCCCGGCATAAAAAAAGGGTTTCCGGAGCTCGTGGGGGGTTAGCGTTTGGCCAGCATGGCAGTGGCAACTGACAGGTAACTGACCAGTCACAGCGACTTGGGCTTCTCTTTCGCTTTCCATCAAGCGTAGGGAAGTCATTATTTCGAGCTACTATAAAAAAACCCGTAGAGAAATGGTACACAACAAAAATAAATTTAGTCCACGATATAAACGATTTGATTATGTCTAGTGGACTGCAATATGGTGATTATGATGAAACGATTTGGGAAACTGCGTAGTCTTCTCATGGTCGATCCCACGGCGATTAAAGACGAAAGTCTTCAACCAGTGCGTCCTACCCGTTAAGAAATGCGGAAGGATGAGCCTTTACGGTGTGTTTGGACCACAAGCTAAAAGTCGCTCTGTGGGCTAGGGGAAGGGCTATACTCGGCGTTTCTCTGTGGGATCGGATCTGAAATGATGTGACCCGACAGAGACCAAAGTCATTAGTGAGTTGAAGTTAGGGTTGCCAACTTTCTTTACAAGAAATAAAGCATATCCAGGTCTATGAAGATAATTAAACAGTAAGTATTTCAGAAAAATGAACAGTATTATATATTTGTGAGCGCCTAAGTGTAACACATAATAATGTGTCTGCATGTTGATGTTGAAAACAGTATTTTGTATACTTTTTGTTAAACAGTAAAAAGTATAATTTAGTGAAAAGCAGTATAATACTGTTTAAAACAGAATAGTTGGCAACCCTAGTTGAAGTGGCAGTGTGCGGGCCACCACCAAACTTTATTGGTGTTTGGGTATAAACATAAAGTTCATCATCATCATCATCATGAGCCTATACAGTCCACTGCTGGACATAGGCCTCTCCAGTTGTTCGCCACTTAGAGCAATAAAGCTAAATTACGATAAATGACACAAATATAGGTGGGACGTACCCTGCATTTTCCTCCTGTGGAACCGCGGCGAGCCCAGGAAGGAGTTCTTGATTGTCGCCAGCCGCACGCGCCACGGCGCCGCCGCGCCCGCGCCGCCCGCGCCCGCCGCCCCCGCGCCGCCTGCGCCTGCGCACATAGCGATATGACGACATTTTTTGACCGACTTCACAAAAAGAAGGAGGTTCTCAATAAGCTATTTGACTAATGTTTTTTTGTCTTGCTAGCGATAGAATAGCTACATCATTAAAAAATCTGTTTGTTAGCTTTCATAGGGAAATTTCCAGGGTCAAAATAATTACAATTTATTTAGTCCGTATTTTAGATTATAAAAATATATAACTAGCGGGATTTAACGCGCATACCTTTTTTAAAAACCCGACGAGTACTCCCCGTGACCACGGTCGTTGTAACACGGCCGAAACGTCGGGTTTTTAAAAAAGGTATGCGCGTTAAATCCCGCTAGTTATATATATATATATATATATATCAGACAACATCACATACATTGCTCTAATCCCAAAGTAAGTAGCTTAAGCACTTGTGTTATGGGTATCAGAACAACGAAGGTACCACAAATAAATACTTAAATACAAATATAAACACCCAGACACGTAACAAACACAAGTGTTCATCACACGAATGTTTGTCCCGGGTGGGAATCGAACCCACGACCCGTGGCTCAGAAGGCAGGGGTCACTACCAATTGAGCCACCGAGCCAGTCGTAGTATATATTATTATATTATGCAACGCGAAAGCTTAAAAGTTATTATAAAAATATATTGAACACGTGTATTTTTCATTTTTTAAACAAAAAAACAAAGATATAAGGCATTAAAATTAAAATTTAGGAGTGGGGGTCTTTGACGTCACTCAGTGGCGAAAATACTCCCACTCTCAGACGTCACGTGTATGTTTTACGCCATAATTTGTATGGTAGCTATGTTACATATCGCGATTATGTAATTGGTTTCATAACAAAAGATGTTACGAGTACATCGTAAAGCATGGAATAATGTCTTTGAATGAATTTCAAGTTTTCAAAATTAACTGTCTATATAATTAAAAGATGCTAAATTTCATGTATTATTTCATTGTAATTGAGCTGATGATATGACCCAATGAATAAATTCTTCTTAATTGTGTTTCCTAAAACTACCTTAATTTTTATTATATTGCTTGTTTTTTTTATAGCAACTCGACATAATGGCTTCCCTACACCTATTTTAGTGTATTTTCACTCACCCGTAATGGTACCCAGGTTGGGGAACAAAGAGGGCTGGGCTTGCGCCTGCGTCGTACTCGGAGGGCCCGGTAGAGACGACCTTTCCCTCACTGGAAGCGAAATAGAAAGATAATTTAAATTAAAATAATCATTTCATTTTGGTACTTTTATACACGAATACATCAAGGTAACCAAATCTGTCAAAATGCACATAATGGACCATAGCTATCATAGAAAAAAAACACAGTTGAAGTCATATAAATGTCTCTCAGAGAATCAATATATATATACAATTATATACAATTTAATATAACCATTAGAATCGTGATCCTTACTGGCAGACATGTCGAAATAGCCTTTTTATTCTTATTATTCAGGCATCTTTTGTCATTTCTGATTCCTTTATATAGAAAAAGGAAAGGAAATTCAGGCCACTTTGGTGTGATTTGTCCAGTCGATTAACTTATTAACAAAATCAATAAAAAGCAAATATTTACATGTAAGTATACCTATATTCTATATTGTTACCTCTATGTGACTGCGAAGGGCTGTGAGGCCTGACGGCGACCGAAGACCCCATTATTGGAGACTCGTTTATTATTATCACCGCCTCTCCTGGTTCACCGCCTAGGAGAGACAAAAAATAACACTTTGTAAACAAACCAAAGTGTGTTCACTTTCTGTCTGATGAACAGTTCAATAATACTGAAGATCAGGAACAGATAAACGGAACAGAGAACAAGCCGTTGGTCCCAACGGCTTAATATGCTTTCCCATGCACGAGAATAGATAAACAGATAGATATACCTTACTGCACACCATACAATTGACTTAAAACTAGCTACAGGTCAGTTATCGTAAACTGGCATGTTCAACACATTCGCTTATGTGTCTGTAATGCATGCGCATCATGAAATGTCTGCCTATCTCTCTCGCGCGCGGTCTCGCTTATGAATGTGAAGGGGACAGTTATAGTTTTACTTTTGCTACTGTTTATAAATACAGTGTGATCTTATTGGTGTATCGGCGCTGCTGAGACGTCTAATATAAAAGGGTCTCACTCAGCATATAAGCCGTGGCCCGCGCGCGCAGGAGCTGGTTTTCAGTAAGTCCTGCTGAGTGAAGCCCACGGACGAATGCGCTTGCGTCTATCACTGCATTTTGAATCAAAAATTTAACCTATCTTTTTGGTTTTTTTTGACAACCCTAGATAAAAGCAACATGGTCTTGGTTACTTACTTATGTTAAGGCTTATCGTAGGCCCCGTGGAGTTGGCCCTTTGGTGGTGATGTTCCCTCTCACGTATCGAGGGGGACGCTGGAAAATTGGATTGATTGATGATACGTAAATGGTATGTGAAACGACATGAGTAAAGGTAAACATTTTTGATACCAGTTATTTTTATATTGATAAATAAAAATATTGTAGCTATTTTTTGAAGACTTACCTAGAGGGGAGCCGGGAGTGGCGGGCGTGCCTCCTAACGAAGACACCCGATGTGGCGTGTGGCCTGCTATAGAGTAAAATAATCATATTGATATACCGCAACTACAAAAAGCTGTGTGTCTATGTGTGTGTGTGTGTCTGTGTGTGTGCTGTCAGTGTGATATATTTTATTAATCGTATGCGGCGAGCTCCTCCTTGCACGTTATGTGCGTGTGTGTGTTATTAATATCACTTAGCACTGTTTTATATGTGTAGGTACTCAGTTAACGGGCTCTGTGTGTCTGTGTAAATGTGTCATAAAACACAATGTGTTTGTGAGTAAGTAAGAAGTGTGTGTCTTTGTGTAAGTCTGTTAAGTTATGAGTGTCTGTGTGTGTATGTGAGGGTTATATTTAACCAATGTTCTGTGTATTGACTAAGTGTCCGTGTATGTGTTTGATATATTTTACCAGTGCATGGTGTACTCACTAAGTGGGCTCTGTGGGTTTGTGTATGTGTGTGCGAGTGATATATTTTACCAGTGCACTGTGTAAACAGTAAGTGGGCTCTGTGTGTTTGTGAGTCTGTGTATTTGTGTGATATATTTTACCAGTGTACTGTGTACTCACTAAGTGGGCTCTGTGTGTTTGTGTGTTTTCACGCGTGTGTGTAATATGTAATATCTATATCAGTGTACTGTTTTGTGTACTCACGGGCTCCATGTGTCGGTGTAAGTCTGTTATATTATGTGTGTTTGTGTAAGTGTATTATGTATGTTTGTAAGTGATGTGTATTATGTGTGTTTGTGAGTACGCAAGCGTGTGTGTGATGTGTATTATCAGTGTACTCACCGGGCGGGCTGGCGGGCAGCTGCGGCGAGCTGCGCCCCTCCGCGCGGCGTCCCGACGCAGACCTGCTGCGGGCAAATCTGCCCTCAATACGGCCTCATTACACATACACTACTTGTAACTAGGAAACACTGTACATAATGCTACTTGTAGCGTCGGCGATTGACGATCGTGCGACTGTATCGATGCTATGCCTCTCGGCAAACGTGTTAAGAAACAGAAGGGGAAAGTGAGAAGAATAACGGAGTCAAAGCAAATTAATTAATGTAATGAATGATAAAATAACAAATAAAAACAAGGAATCGATGTTGTACCGCGTTTTAATCTTTGTTCGAACGACCTCGTTCGGTCGGACCTCAATCGGACGGACTTCGATCGAAATCTAACGCGTCGAAATCGCCGATCGTCGACGCGATAAATGCCATATATGCCGAAAGTAATATATTTTTTATCAGTGTTGGAAATCAAAAACTGAATATGTGTAGCAATACTGGGTTATGTTAAGAACATCAACAACCTTGCAAGACCAGGTAGCGAACATAATTTCTTGACTCGTGGGGTGCTTTATATTTAAAGAGTCTAACACTTTAAACAGTTCTAACACTTTTTGTAATTTTGGAGAAAATATTACGTAATATAATATAATATAATAATATTTTTATTTATTTCCTCCACAATTACAAGGGTATACATTACAATTCAAACATGGTTTAAACATATTGCTGCTAAGCAACCCCATCATTGTAGGAGGCTGGCGCCTGATGTAGGCTTAGTAAAAGCCTGTATTACAGGTCACCAGGGCTCCCCCGCAGATAATAAATGGATGCTAAGCATTTTTTTACTATATCAATGTAGAGACGACAATTATTAAAAAAAATGGTATGTATTTTATTTTTAAACACCATTACGAGTATTCTCAAATATTATGTAAATAAATATTAGGTAATCTTGACCAATTCTTAAGAAATTTACTTATTGTTACATGATTATCAAGAGTATGTCACCTGAACTGTGATCTCCTCGGCGTGATGGGGGACCCTTCGCTTATCTGGCCGAAGTGAGCAGACTGGCCGTTTACCTAGAATAAGAAAAGTTGTTGAAATAGGTATACTCTATAACGAGGCGACTGGTCGTGTGTATGTGTAAGTGTGTGTTGTGTGTATGTGTGTGGTGTGTGTGTGTGCGCGCGTGCGTATGAATGTGTGTATGGGTGTGTGCGTGTGTCTCACCCGGCAGGTGTCGAGTCGCTTGTGCGGCGGGTCGGCGGGCGCGGGCGGGCGCAACTTGTAGTGTGTATATGTGTGTGTGTGTTGTGTGTGCGTGTGTGTATGTGTGTGCGTGTGTCTCACCCGGCAGGTGTCGAGTCGCTTGTGCGGCGGGTCGGCGGGCGCGGGGGCGCGGGCGGGCGCGACTTGTCGTGTGTATATATGTGTGTGTGTGTTGCGTGTGTATGTGTGTGTCTCACCCGGCAGGTGTCGAGTCGCTTGCGCGGCGGGTCAGCGGGAGCGGGGGGCGCGGGCGGGCGCGGCTCGTCGTCTCGCGCGGGTCGCCGCCGTTTACGTTCCAACAGTAGGAAGTATATCACCTTCTCCGTGTTGTGACTGAAAAGGTTACATTAGTTTAGTTAGTTAGTTAGGCGGGGTCATTTTCCGCAATTCGATTCGAAAAATAGGTTAACGTGTACGGTAAGGTAACTTAGGTCGCGTTTCGGAATCGGTAGGTGTAAAGCCAGAGCTAGCTCACAGCAAGACATAGAGGTGGTGACAAGTTATTGATTTGCGGTAGCAATTAATTTACATACAATTTAAAAAAAATACTCACTGTGGACTAAGTAGTTCTTGTATCAGCTTGTCCCTTTGTTTAAAACAACCGAGACTGCATATAGCCTGAAAAATAGAATGTAGTATTAGACAACATTGCTAATGTATGTGAAGCTTATTCTATCTCTAATGAGGACACAAAAATTTTAATGATCTCACCAAATTACTACGTTATTAATCTACCGCTCGGCAAATCTACAATCCGAGTCTGCGTGATCCGCGACTGGAACGCGACATAATTGCGCAAGGTTGTAAACAGGTCATATCCAACACAGCATCGTGTTATCACATTATACCTGAACCACTGTGAGGTGTAATCGTGTCATACCTGCAACATATACACATGTGACCATGTCATACCTGCAGCACGTCGGGGTCGATGGCCTCCGCGGAGGGCAGCACGCGAGTCTGCACCACCTCCATCATCGGCAGCTCCTGCTCCAGCTCGCCGCGCCCGCCCGCCGTCACCCACGGATGCCTCGTTATCTCTGCCAACTGCCAAAGCAATAAAAAAAGAATTTAAAAAAAAAATGTTTATTGCTATTTAGTGTATGTTCAATTCCCACCCGGAACAAATATATGTGTGATGAATACTTGTGTTTGTTCCATGTCTGGGTGTTTATAATTTGTATTTAAGTATTTATATGTGGTACCTTCGTTAACTCTGATGCCTAAACTGGGAATGGGTATAGCTTACCCTAAGTGTTGCGGAGGTCTGATGGCAGTCACTCTGTGTAAAAGCTTAGCCCTCGCCAAATCTCTCAGTTTGGGAAGCCGACCCTGAGACAATCGGGAAAAGGCTAGGATGATGATGATTTGTGGTACCTTCGTTATTCTGATACCCATAACACAAGTGCTCAAGCTACTTACCTTGGGATTAGAGCAATGTATGTGATGTTGTCTGATATTTATTATTATTTATTTATAATTTCTTACAATACATCAAAATAATGCAAGACTGGGACCTACCTATGAAGCATAATGCAATACTTGTGTCAGGAGGTTAAGCTCTTCCATACCAATAGGATACATTATGTGTAAGACCATACACACACACACATACCACACACACACACACACAAATATTCTGTACATGGTAGGTTTTTTCCCCTATTAATAATTTTGTAATGTAAAAATTTCATATAATCTTAGTGTTCTTGTTCATATTTATGTGGAACACTGTGCTTCAAAATGGTCTGTAGGTGGGTGTTAATAGCTGTAACACAGTTTCCTTAACTAATACAGCTGTTATCATATGTCTTTTATTTGTAACTAGCTTTCCGCCCGCGACTTCGTACGCGTAAAGTTTTTTTTTCCAAAATAAAATTGTGCCTATGTTACTCGTGGATAATGTAGCTTTCGAATGGTGAAAGAATTTTTAAAAACGGTCCAGTAGTTTTTGAGCCTATTCATTACAACCAAACAAACAAAGTTTTCCTCTTTATAATATTAGTGTAGACAATTTGTATTGGTTCCAATAAAATATTTTTCATTTTCATTTTTTCAAAACAGCAGAAATATTTGTGTGTGAACTGTGAGACTGAACAAACTGTTGGTAATAACCAACACTGCCAACTAATCTATTTAGGAGTACATGTTATACATACCGTCATCCTTTTCTCAGGGTTTACTTCGATCATGCCTCGGAGCAGCTGCTGGCAGTCGGGTGGCACAAAATGTGGCACATGAAACACTCCACGCTTCACCTGAATGTTGAATATTATATTAATCTAATGAAATAAAAAATTACCCTAATGAATAATCAGTCGAGACTAATAATAATAATCAGTTCGGCCGGGTTCTCATTACGCCCGAGGTCCCGTAATATTGCCGGAAGGCCTAAATTGTATGAAAAATACCGGGCTCGGCGAAAAAACCGGACTAGGAACAATGTGAATAGCTTCATACCATTTGTACTGCCTAGGTCTTCCGTCAATTTTACCGGACCGGCAGATATGCCTGTCCGGTGAAATGGGAACCCGGCATTCAGGGTCAGAGTGTAGGCTGAATTACATAGTAATGGCTTTGTCTTCGGTTTTTTTTACAGAGAGAATTGTAACTAAAGTAAGTTAGAAAGTAGTTAAAGTCAATCCGGTAGGACGACAATTCGATAAGCCACGAGATTAAGTTACAAGAGCAACATAACGTATTTAGTGGCATAGGACGCTAAAATGTCAATAACTAAATAAACTTTTATGAGTATAAGTATAAAAACAGCATAATTCAAGTCGTATACGAAAAAAATACTGTTTACCTTTTCAAGTAATTGACGCAAATTATCATCGTCGAAAGGCAACGCGCCCACAAGAAGAGCATACAGGATGACGCCGCAGGACCACACGTCGGCACGGCGTCCATCGTATTTTTCTCCCTGTTATAGAAATTTTGAAATAATAAATCCCTAATTTTTTTTTTTTTTTTTTTTTTTTTTTTGTGGTTGGATGGCAATGCACGGCTTGTGCTTATGCCAGTTGCGATAAAAGTTTGGGAAAACCGTTGCAAGGAAAAAAAATTGGAATGGACGGAACGGAATTTTGATAGGATCAAAGGAGTTATGGAATCGTGAGGAGTTTTATGAAATTGGGTGAGGATGTAATATGACGGTATGGTGATAATACAATACACAAATTACAATTTAATATCATTTTTTAGGATGAATTCAGATATGGCATTATAAATATCATAATTTTGTAATAACAATATGGAAATAATCGATGTAGGGAAAGGAACACGTAAAGTTATTAAACTCACTATAAATGAAGATCGATCATATTTAGAACAACTAAAAAATATATGGTTCAGATCTCCAATCCCCGCGCCACACTCGCACATAGGGTTATCAATTATGTGAAATCTAGCTAGATTTGCAGGGGAACAAACATGACCCAATCGCATTCTTATGATACTGGTAGTGGCAATTTTTCCAAGTCTTATTTTAGAGAACCACGGCTTTAATGCAATTTCATTTTGAATCAATTTATAGTGTTTTGCTTTGAATTGAGTGGTATGATCCCAATTTACTTCCCAAGTCCTATGAAGATAGACTTTGGCCAAATGGACTAAGTCCTCACAAAAGTTTTTATATGGGGTTAAATCTCCACAAAGAACAGCTTCGTTTGCCAACTTGTCAGCTCTAACATTACCATAGATGTTTTTATGGCCAGGAACCCACATAAAACATATTTCATACCCCCTATTTACGCATTGATATAGTAGCTTTTTGCAATCAAAGATAACTGTATTAATAGTATTACATTTAAATGGAAATTTTTCTAGGGCTTGAAGAGCGCTTTTCGAATCTGAGATAATTAGAGCTTTCGAAAGTTTAAACAATAATACATATTCAAGAGCCTTGAAGATGCCAAAACATTCACCAGTGAAAACAGAAGTTTCAGGAGGAAGTTTAATCTTTTCTACGATTCCATACTCATGATGATACACGCCCACACCTACAGGGCTTATACCATTATGTTTAGATGCATCGGTATATATACAATGGTAGTTTTCAAAATCCCTGGCTAAAATAAGATTAAAATGAATATCAGCTTTGTTATCATTTGGAATATTGAGATCTAAATTAACATTAGGTTTGTGGATCAATGAATTAAAATCTGTGGCAAAAATGGGCAGATATGATGATTTATGGGTAGGTGCTTCTAAAGAAATAAACTTACGGTAACTTATTACAAGGCATGGCATATCTTTGCGAGACCAATAAGAAGAATTTTCTATATAATCTGAAAGAATTCGTAATTTTAAGTGTAATAAATGATTAGAATGCTGCAACACACGGAAAAGAAAACGGTCGCATAAATATTGTCGCCGGAATTTTAAGGGTGGATCACATAACTCTACTTGTAAAGCATTGATAGGGCTAGTTTTCATAGCTCCAGCTACAATTCTTAAGGCTTTGGATTGTACTTTATCTAATTTGGCCATAGCAAGTACACTGCAAGGCTCCAAGAGATAGGTTCCATAGTCTAGAACACTCCTTATCAATGCGTTGTAGAGTAATTTTAAAGAAAAAGGGTGTGATCCCCACCATACGCCTGTGAGGCATCTAAGAATGTTAATAGAACGTTCACATTTAGCAGCAATATAATAACAGTGGGGAATACCAGTAAGTTTACTATCTAATAATACTCCTAGGAACTTAGCTTCGTTTTGTTGAGGAATAATAGAATTATCATAACATATAGAAATAGAAGGTGGAGTGCGCATTCTTGTGAATAAGACAACAGAACTCTTAGAAACTGACAAAGCTAAACCATTGTTCTCTAACCATTGTTTGAGTAATTTTAAGGATGAATCAAGGGAAGAAGTTAGATTTTCTAATGATCGACCAGAACTATATAAAAGTAAATCGTCTGCGTATTGAAGTATTCTAACAGTACCATTCAGGCTTGCTTCCAAATCGAAAGTATATATGTTGTAAAGGATAGGGCTCAAAACGGAACCTTGAGGAAGACCTCGCCATAATACTCTAGATTTAGTAGTCGAGTCTTCAAGGTTGACACTGATATACCTTTCTGCTAATAAATTGACTATAAAATTTGAGAGCATTAAAGGAACATTTAATTTTTCGAGTTTATCTTTAAGAATAGATACCTCGACATTATCGTAAGCGGCAGTAATATCCAAAAAAGCAGCGAGGAGACTTTCATTTTTTGAAAAAGCAATACGAATATCTGTGGTAAATATAGCAATACTATCCATTGTACTTTTACCCTTTCTGAAACCGAATTGACTAGGGGCTAATAATCCGTTACTTTCAATAAACCATTCTAGCCTGTTTTTAACAAGGTGCTCGGCTATCTTTATAAGGACTGATGATAAGGCTATAGGGCGATAAGACGAAGCTTCAAAAGGTTGCTTACCTGGTTTCAATATGGGTATTACCTCTTGAGATTTCCAAGAAAGCGGTATTACACCAGATAACATTACAGAATTAATTAAAGTAAGAAAATAGGTCAAACTAGAATCATTTAAGTGGGATAGAAAAGAATATGGGATCCCATCCAACCCTGGAGCTGAATCGGTCACATAAGATAAAATGCCTTTAAGCTCATTAAGATTAAAAGGTGCATTCAAGCCTACTCGTTCTTCAGAATTTAAACATAAAATAGATGGCTTAATAATATCTAATGGAACAAAAGATGGCGCTAACTTATCAAGAAACTTTTCGGCTATCGAGCTATGTAGGAAGGGAGGCTTTGATTCTTTATAAATAGACCTATATCTCCTTATGTTATTCCAAACAATAGAAGCAGGGATATCTGGTGATATAGAAGCGCAGAATTTTTTCCAACCCTCCCATTTTTTATTTTTGAATAATTTTCTAGTGCTTGTTATCAACTCGGCCAATACGTTATAATTTTCCTCTGTAGAAATATCTTTGTACTTTTTTTCCGCAGCTTTTCTCGCCTTGATTGCAGATGAGCAATCACTATCCCACCAAGGAGGGAGAGGAATTTTTCTGGGGCCGCATTTTTTTAATGGGAAAGTTTTATTTGCGGTTTCAATTAACAGTGTAGCTAATGCGTGGGCACATTCAGATTGGTTAGACTGAGAAATTGTAGGCAAAGATGTCAGTTCCTGTTCAATTTGTTCTTTGAACGAGGTCCATCTGTCTTTTTTAAGTGTATATTTTAATCGTGGGGAATAACTAGGTGATGATGAATTGATTACCATGTTAGGAAAACGGATTATTATGGGAAAATGGTCACTGCCTAGTGTTGAAGTATGCACATGCCAGGTTAAAGAAGTTGCTAAACTAGGAGAGCATATAGACAAGTCAGGAGCACTTATTGCTTCATGAGGCTGAGTACGCCTAGTTGGGTCACCAGTATTTAATATACATAAATTATTTACATCTAACATATCTAAAATTCTAGATCCATAATAATTGCTATTTGAGCTACCCCATGAGTAATGTTGGGCATTAAAATCACCCAAGATCAGTAGAGGAGTAGGGAGAGAAGAAATGATATTTTCAACTTCATCATAAATATCTGAAGAAGGGTGGGGTATATAAACGGAAACAAAACATATATTATTAATACTAGCGGCAATAATTGAAAAGTCAGGACTATGCACAGGAATGGGAATATGATAAAATGGAACATTATGTTTGATAAGTAAGGCAACACCAGCATAGCTGTCAGATCTATCTTCTCTGACGCATGAATAACTATTTATTTTAAAAATACTATCATGTTTTAACCATGTTTCTTGTAGAGCAACTACAAACGGATTATAATTATTAATAAAATAAATTAAGTCGCATTTCTTATTAGAAATGCTACGGCAATTCCACTGCATTATTAGTGGGACGTGGCCCATAATGAATGTTTAAAATATCTAACAAATCTGAGGAATTGATGGCGGCGTTGGTCGGTGAAACGGAAGAAGATTGAGTTAACTTGTTAATAAGGTGTATCAGTAATTCTTTAACAGACATATCAGTTAGGGGCAAATCAGTACTATAGCCACATCCATTGGATGGAGAAGGCATGTTATAATCGTGTGTTAGATTTTCATGGGCTGCTCGATCATATCCTTTACTTAGGGGTTTAGGAGGGCTTTTTTTCAAAATTACTTGTTTTTTATAATTGGTCCTGATGGGATGATTTTTAGACGGAGAATGGATGGAATGGTGAACTGGAGATTGAGGTGCTATGGAAGTTAAGACATCAGCATAAGATTTGGTGATTGGTGGATGAAGCTTAATAGCTTCAGAGTAAGATACACAATTCTTTGCCATGGATTCCTTAATTGCCTTTTGCCTCGAGAATTCAGGGCACTTACGGCTGGTTGCAAAATGATTGCCCGAACACATACAACATGTAACAAACTCCTCATCTACTGAACAATTTTCTCCTGAGTGCCCTTGTCCGCATTTATAACATTTAGGAGTCGACCTGCATTGGCTTTTTATGTGCCCATACCTACAACATTGGAAACATTGGATAGTAGGAAAGATATATAGGTCAACTGGCAAAGCATTGTAGCATAGAAATACTCTCTTAGGTAAGATTTGCCCGTCAAAAGTCAACACTACAGTTTCTATCGGAACAAATTCACTCTTTCCATTCACTACATTCTTCCGTTTCAATCGTCTCACTTTTAATACATTCCCTGTTCCTACTGGCACTGTGATATTTTCAATGAGTTCTTCATCAGACCAACTGTTAGGTACACCTCGTATCACACCCATACAAGTTGTGTTAAATGTAGGAATAAATGCTTTATAGCTGTTCTTCTTCAAAGCACCATTGACTATAAATGAATTTGCATCTTCAAAGTTTGTAAATGACAGAGTTGCCCTGTTTCTACCAATTCGCTTGACACTTCCATTTACTATATTTCTAATGTTGTTTTTTTTTAGAAAATGTCCAAAAGAAATGGGATGAATATATGTATTGTCATTGGGAGATGTTTGCTCCCTCTGCACATGTACCACATATGGAGATACATCAGTAGCACTATAGTATGCTCGTCCTACAGGAGTGCGCTGAGTATTCGATTCCAAAGTGTTCGGAGCCAAAGGATCTTGAATAGGTGTCTGAGAAGCAGACACCGGAGCGGGAGGTGGACAATCTGAATTATTAACTTCAATTTTCTTGGAAATGGGTTGAGAAGAATCGGAAAAACATTCGCAATTACAATCAATCTCATTTAAAGGAGCTATTAAAGTGGATTTATGATGCCTTCGTTTCTTTTTATTACAATGCTTACATATTTTTTTACCAGAACAACGCTTTCTTTTTGTAGTATTTCTGGCATTTTCAGACCCATCAGTGTCAACTATTGAACCTTCCGTGTCCATTTCAGACCCATTATGGGTAACAGTTACAGTGTGGAAGACCTGGGGGACTGTCCCCCCAGGATCTTCAGGGTCGTTCATGAAGAACGAAAAATGAATGAAAAAACTTACCAGATGATGATGATATTTACACTACCACTACTAAAAATAAATAAATGAACTTAAATATGTACACTATGCAACAAATTTGATCCTATATATCAAATTAATTATTTAAAATATCAAAGCCGAAAATAGGACGCCCGCTCAAGTTGAGGTTTTCAAATCCCTAATTTGAAAATGCATTTTGATTAATTTGATTGTTTACATTTTTTTTGAAGACCGACTGACAGTTGACAGTAGACGTTCGTTTTCCTAGAGTTTCGTTTCACGTTTGTAGCCTCAGATTAAAAAGATATTTATTTAGACTTTGTATCTATTGTCACAAATCGCAAATTACTGTGACATAGAGTTATATTTTAAGCAGTTGTAACATTTCAAATACCTACGAAGAATATAATGAGTATGTACTTAAAAGTACCACGTGAAACAATTAACAAAATAATACCACGTGAAACGAAACGCTGAAATCTAATTTGCTACCAGATGGCAGCTCTGAGACTTCTAGTGATACCAGCATATAAAAAGGTCCGTGAAAACATGGAACTCACTCGTGCATCTTGTAAACCTTAATTTTAAGTACATTTAAATTACGGTTTGCAATGAAAAGTGTAATTTTTTTAGATAACATTGTATTAACGGACATGTTGCCAAAATACTTTAACGTACCACTATTTTTTGGTATTGGTTCGTTGTTAAAAAGCCACTATGTTATTTATGGACAGTCAGTATGTAGGTATGCGACACCTGGCCTACAACAATACTGCTTCATTGTCACCCGCCAGCCATACTATATCCGCGGTTTTGTGGTATTTATTGCTAATAATAAAACACTACTTCCAAATGTATTCAATAGTGGCCTACGTCCTATTTGCACGCCTGCCAGCAGGCTAATACTACCTACTGGTTACCACTTTAATTCCACCTATTTGTATCACCTATGTATTCTAAGCAAATAAACTTTTTGTTGTTGTTATTTGCGTGAAAGCTATTAAAGTGCAAAATTGTATTTGCAAATACAGGTGAACTCTGCGTTCCTCAAACTCTCATAGTTCGTTAGATGTATGTGACTAGAGTGAGATCAAAAGCCGTACTAACTGGTAATTATTTAAATGTAATTTGATAGATTCATCATCATCATTCGCCTGCCCTGTTTCACTAATTTTAAAAATCATGAAAATATTTTTAATCCAATAAATATGTTTAAGGTAAATTTAAAATGCTAGTCTGGCAACATTATTTTTGAAATGTCAATTTTGACGGGACGTACAATCCAACCAAATTCAAACATCGAGCACTGTCAACGGTTACATGAGAAGGCAATAGAAAAATAACGTTTGCGCAAAAGGGACAAAAAATATGCACCGTGTTATTTAATTTAGTTGTTTTACGGCAATAATTTTCGAACGACCGTTGCTTTGATTTCACGACAACCGTTGAAAATAAGAAATATCGGAAGTGTTGACGACAAACGATTGTTTTATTGAGTTATTCACAATGAAATCGGCTAAGTCGAAGCAGAAATTGAACGAAATGCGTACACCGGCGAGGAGTAAACAGAACTTGTGGGTCGGAGAACGGGATCCAGTGCAAGTTTACTGTCGTCTGCGGCCCATGCAAAGGGACAGTGATATCTCGTGTATGAAGATAATTTCGCCAACTACAGTGCTTCTAACACCACCAAGCAGTGCTATAACCTACAGAAACGAGAATGTCAAGACCATGGAGTACACATTCCAAGAGATTTTCCCGCCCGAAGCATCGCAACAAGATGTGTTCGATAAAGTCGCTTTGCCGCTGGTAGAAGGTTTAGTGAAAGGTAAAAATGGTCTTTTATTCACGTACGGAGTCACCGGGAGCGGCAAAACGTTCACGATGACGGGTGAGCCTCGGAACTGCGGCGTTTTGCCTAGATGTTTGAACATAATTTTCAAAACTATCAATGATTTGCAAGCGCACAAATATGTCTTTAAACCTGATAAAATGAATATGTTCGATATTCAAAGTGAAGCAGAGGCCATGTTGGAAAGGCAACACGAGCTCCACAGATTCAAGAGTGGTAAGAAAAACAATTCTAATCCAGATTTGGCTATGTCCGGCTCAGACATTACTAAAGTGGAGGGGATCAATGAGGATAACCAATATGCCGTCTTCGTAACTTACGTTGAAATATACAACAACAGTGTCTTTGATTTACTCGAAGAGGGATCGGTTAGCAAAAACTTGCCAGTGAAAATAATAAGAGAAGACGCAGCACACAACATGTACGTCCATGGTGTTACCGAAATTGAAATCAAGTCAGCCGAAGATGCTTTTGAAGCCTTTTACTTGGGCTTGAAGAGAAAACGTATGGCACACACCAATTTGAATGCGGAGTCGAGCCGAAGTCACTCTGTTTTCACGATACGTCTGGTGCAGGCACCGGTCGATGAGATGGGTGAAGCCGTTATCCCCAACAAGAAGTTCCTGTCCATAAGCCAACTGAGCTTAGTAGATTTGGCCGGCAGTGAACGGACAAACAGAACCAAAAATACTGGACAGAGGTTACGTGAAGCTGGGAACATTAATAAATCTCTCATGACTTTGAGGACATGCCTGGAAGCCCTGCGAGAGAACCAAGTCAGTGGCGCCAATAAGCAGGTACCGTATCGCGAATCGAAAATTACGCATTTGTTCAAGAACTTCTTTGAAGGTGAAGGCCAAGTTCGTATGATAGTTTGTGCCAACCCTCGAGCAGAAGATTACGATGAGACCTTACAAGTGATGCGGTTTGCTGAAATGGCAGCTGAAGTTGAGGTGGCTAAGCCACAGAACATCAACAACATTGCTGCATCCATCGGGCTTATGTCCGGTAGACGCAAAGCTAACCGTCTCTTCACTACGGCCAGAGATAATATTATACGCCCTGAAGCTAAAGACTTAGAGTTAGACCTAGGACTTGTCTACAGTCTGGGTCCTGACTTCCCAAGTCTAGAACTGAACAGTTCTCAAGCAGATCACATTGTAAAAGAACTGATAGCTCATTTGGAGATGAGAATTAGCCGTAGAGAAGCTTTGAAGAGAAGCAAAGCTGTAAAAGATGAGAGGTTCCGTTCCGCATTGCTTGATTTGGAGAAGGATTCCTTAGAAGTACGGAGTGAGAATGCTTCTCTACGAGGTCAGTTGGCTGCAGCAGAGCGCAGAGTTAGAGCTTTAGAGGAACGATTGACAGCTACAGAGAACACCTCACTTGGTCACCAAAGGAAGTTGGCTGAACTGACAGAATACACTAGCAATTTGAAACGGGAGCTTCAGGAGAAAGACCTGCTTTTAAACCAGAATAAACTTGATAAAGAGAAGCAGAAGAAAATATTAGAAAGGAAATTCAATAACAAGATGGCAGCACAACACGAAAAAGCTAAAGAGATAAATCACGAGAAAGAGAGACTGAGAAACGCTATTGAAGAAAAGGAAAACAGATTGAGGATTATCGCAGAGGCGTTACATTCTGAGCGGGGAGACAATGATATGATTCCAAAGAGCATGGGCGACATGGCAGCTCAGACTGGAAGGGACTTCACTCCAGGGTCCACCCCTCGTGCCCTACCAGCTCATTTGCTGACTCCGTTCAGCTCCATGCCGCAAACTAGGGAAACTAGGGAGACTAGAGACACTCCGGCTTCGTCCAGGCGAGGAATAGCCGTCGCAAATCCAAGACACAGAAGGTCATTGTCAGCAGATGGCCGTGGGTGGATTGAGCATACACCGAACAAACTAGTTCCGATGGGAACTGTTATGAAGCCCAGTATGACGAATAGCAAAGTCGTTAATAAATTGAAGACTGTCAAAGACATTGCTAATTCTAAAGCTTCTAAATACTGTTTGATATCGCAAGAGCAGGACACAGACGGTGAATTGGAGACGAAGTTGTATAAAGGAGATGTCGTTCCAACCTGCGGTGGGGGCGCTCAGGTGATCTTCAATGATGTGGAGATGCTGAAACAGTTTTCACCTACAAAAGAGAGGGAGTCACAAACAAGGGTTTCAGGAACTACCTGTGCTAGGCATTCTGGAAAGAGGAGGGATACTGGGTACTCCCCGCCACAGACACCATCAAATACCAGTAAGAAACAGAGAGTGGATGATGATTAGACAGAGATTCTAATATGTAATGGTAAAATTAAGGAGGAAATATAACACAACAGATAACACGAAATTTTCCAAAATAAAATTGAAAAGTACCTAAAATATTTTCTTTGCCATAAAAACTTTCAATGTAAATTTGAAAAAAAAAACTTTAATATAAATTTAATACTGTTGAAGGCCATAATATAATTTAGTAAATTTTGTTACATAACATTTTGTAATTTTTTTTATTTTATCATAGTAAATTATTAATTGCTCCTTAATTTTATCACTGTTATAGTATACTTAATATGTACTTCTTTGTATTTGAAAGAAAATTGGGTAAGGTATACAATATCTGGACCAAATCATACATTTTCTTCTCTGAAATAGATTTAGACTTAATTTCTTTTTGTAATATAATCTGTAAGAGATATTTATTCAATCCGTTTTTCTTTAACTCATTCCTGTTACAATAATTTAAACCAAGAGTTGGATAATATTGATTATGAACATTTTAAAATATTCTATGGAATCCTACTAATATTATAAACGCGAAAGTTTGTTTGGATAGATGGATGGATGTTTGTTCCACTTTCACGCAGAAACTACTGAACGGATTTCAATGAAACTTTACAGGAATATAGTTTGTACATCAGATTAACACATAGACTATGTTTTATACGAATATCACGCGGGCAGAGCCGCGGGCAGCAGCTAGTATTTATATAATATTGACTGCAGGTGTAGGTATGTACCTTAATAATTTCCTAATTTAATAAAACCTATAATAGGATTTTGTTAATTTGCTTTAAAAAAAAGAAAGTCATTCAATTATTAAGGTTAGTTTTTGCCACTTACCTTATGTAAAAGATCTTTGATTCATTTTTTGTTAAAATCCTAGTAGACATTCATAGAATAAGTTTTCATTTTTGATTTTTACCAACTTTGGTTGTTTTTCATCAACTTTAGTTTCTTTTTTAATTGGACTGTGATTAAACTTGTAGAGTAGATTGCTCATTTTGTAAACATTTTTAAGAGTAACATATTAAATTAGTTTGATATAATTGTTAGAATTTATTGTTTGCTAAGTAATATTGTCACAGAGTTGCGACTTTTGTAAGAATCTCAGTTGGTAAATGCATACCAGTCAATGATACATTGCTTTATTATACCAACATAGTTAGAATTTAGAAATGTAATATTACAGTGTAATATGCCACTGAAATACTCTGTAACAATGTATAGACGCTTTTTAAGTACAATAGTCTAGCGGATTATTGTTGCCAAGCGCAATCGCAACTCTGTGGCGAACCTAAACTTTGTACGATCTGACATTTAGTTACTAATAACGACAGTACTTAATTAATTTGTTAATAACATTGGGTTTTTGATAGGCTTAGTTCTTTGTAAGTTGTAGATTTTATAGAAGTATTGTGGAATATATTGTAGCATTTACAGTTGTGGAAACGTATTAAATACCTTTTTGCGGGTATTCTTGAGTGTTATTGCCTGATACCTTATATAAATAACATAGAAATGTTTGTTTCTATAACCAGCTCAATATTTTTTTACTTAAGTCTGCCTGTAAACGTACGACTATACGCCCGTGTTTGTATGGACGTCAAAATGACGGGAACACGTAGGTATTGTTTTAAATTGGTCATTCCATCATTAGGCAACATTTGGGCAATTTTATATTTTCCGCAGTTTTTCAGTTACAAGTCCGCATTCTTTTTTGCAATTCATGGACAAAAATTTGATCGGCAACCCATTATTATATTATACCTTTATCCTATTTGAGCATATTTATTGACATATTTAATTCAATTCAATATAAAATAAACATTATCTGTGAAGGTCGTTGTATAGCGGGATCTTAGGGGACCGATTATCATGTCTCGAAATTCGAAACTAACGCTCGTCCATGGGGACGAACATTTGCCATAAAATCACTTCTGATCACACCACTGTCACTTACCCTGATGACTTCCGGGCAGGCGTAGTGCGGGCTTCCGCAAGAGGTCTCCAGGAGGGACCCGGCGGGCTGGAGTGAGGCCATTCCGAAATCCGCTATCTTGATATTGTTCCTTTCGTCCAGGAGAAGGTTCTCTGGTTTCAAGTCCCGGTGGCTGCAAAAAATAAAATTTTATAGGCTTTCTTTTTATAGTAGCACGTGGCCTCCCGTCGCCTGATGAGAAAGGGAGGCCCCAAGGCTGCGGCAACAGACAAGTAGCCAAATCAGTCAGTTGCCGCCGCCAAGTTGGTCCTTTTTAGACTTGGCTCTTATTCCGAAACACGAATGAAGTCATTCAACTTCACGAGTATACGACGGTGATACAAAGTGGTTTCCCGTAGAGCAGATTCAATAGTTATACTTACCTTTTTTTTTTTAATTAGCCTGCACTGTCCCACTGCTGGACAAAGGCCTCCCCCAATTCCTTCCAATCGTCCCTACCTGCAGCATGCTCCTGCCAACCTGGTAAATAGTGATCCAGATCATCACGCCACCTTTTCTTTGGCCTACCTCTGCGACGGTGGCCATCTGAAGGCTGATATTGGGTGACAATTCTGGTCCATCTATTCCTATCCATTCTGTACACGTGACCCGCCCAAGCCCACTTCAATTTGGCAGATTTTTCTCCAACATCTGCTATTCCAGTTTGGGAGCGAATTAAAGTGTTTCTCACTTTGTCAGTAAGCTTTATACCGAGGATGCTCCGCTCCATAGCTCTTTGGCAGATCTTGAGTTTGGTCTTCTGACTTTCAGTAAGTGACCATGTCTGAGCACCGTAGGTTAGGACAGGAAGGATACAAGTATCGACAAGTTTACGTTTGAGACACAACGGAAGGTCTCCCTTCATGTACCCTTTATGGACCAGTAGCTCTTCCAGGCGTTATCGATACGGCGATCGATTTCCCTACCTAGGTTTTTTTCTTGTTTTACCTAGGTACACTACTATCTCTGACAAAGAAAAATACGAATACGATTTGCGATGAAAGGGCTTATGGTGTAACTGGCTGGGGCATAAGACCTACACTTTACTGTCATTTCATTTTATGCGTTTAGTCCCAGATGCCTTCATCCTTCTGCCAAATCATCCCTTTGGCACGATTTACGCGCGCAGAGCTGGTGGTTTACACCTATATGATTTAAAGTACAAGAAGAAAGAATACGTTGAGCGAAGGGATAAATGGAAGACCGTCGGCAACAGGAACAGAGGTATTCGCGTAGGTATTCGCGCACATTCTTTCCAAAGCTAGTTTATTTTAAAGGGTTTGGCACTTAGGTCAGGATTCGAAGATACTATAGTCTACTCACCATATCGAGTGGCTATGACAGAAGTCTAGGGCGGATATGATCTGGCGGAAGAACCTCCTCGCCTCCTTGGGCGTCAGGCGGCCCTTCTTCACCAGGTAGTCGAACAGCTCTCCCCCACTCACGTGCTCCAGGACTAGGTACCTGGGGACAGATGATAAGATTCACAGCATTACCTGCATAGAGATCATGTAAATTGGTATAAACCACGTATTTGTTTCGTGGTATAAACGGAACAATGTAACCCAATCAGTGCAGGAATCGTCAAAAATGGTCCGCGAAGCTTTAAGATTCCAATGAAGTGGTCCCAGCTAGTCTATTCGCAATGTCTGTTTAGGCTCGGAATCGGAAACTTTCTGATACGGTCATACTAATTTGAAACTAGTCCAGTACCTACTAATGTCCATAGAAGTAGTTGTACGAAGTACTTGATACTTCCATGCTAATGTCATATTTTAATGACGTTCATTCAAAAACTTCCGAATCAACAATGCCTATTTTCGATCCGGATTGCGGGGCTTCGCGCAGCTCAAAAACCTATTTTGGCGACTGATGTGTGTTGCATAGATCAAGCCCTCATGTCTTTGCGTTTGGGTTAGATTAGAAAAGCCAAAAATCAACCTGGAAAAAATTACGTGACGTTGTTAGTTCCAATTTTGTCCTCGTACAAAGAGCTGGCGAAAACTTGACAATTCCAATCGAATACTTTGAGCCACGTTGAGCGAATGAACCCGTTTAAGAAATCTTTCTGAAAGCATATTGAATGAAAAGCCCGCTGGGATTGTATTTTTATACTTAGGTAGGTACACAGTCATATGGGCATCGCTACCATGCTGGCTCTTATGACCTTCTTGGTGCTTTTATGATTATTGCTAGGTACTTACAAGTATTTCTTGTTTTCGTAGACGTCTGAGAGACCGAGCACGTGGGGGTGTTCTATCAGCTTCATGATGGCGATTTCACGTTCAACCTGAAATGAAGAAAAAAATCTATCAGACTTTAAATGTTTTAGATATCTAGCTACCTATAGGGAAATAATTAACTTTAACTAATTTATCTAAAATCTACTTAACTTATCAATAAGTCGTGTCGGCCTGTCGTCCCACATCGGAACTTTACCCCTACTATTTTTGGACATGGGAAATGGGCTGGCGTTTGACTGCGATTCGCCTGATAGTAAGAAATATCGCAGACTACGATGTAACGCGTACACGCAGCAAAAACCAGTTCACTCTTGCCTTGAAGGTCGGAAGATATCTCCTGGGGGAAGGAGCCCGGCAAAGAGTTCCATAGTTTAGTCGTACCACTGTGAAGGTAGAGGGGAAACACGCTGTGCGAGTCCTACAATAATTACTGAGTGTTCTTCAGAATCTTTAACCGAATTTCTGAATTGTATTAGGACTGAATCAAAATTTTTAGGGCGCCTTGATTTTTTTTTTCATGCAAGAGGCAGACTAGCAAATGTGATGCCTGATGGTAAACAGTCAACATGAACACCCGCAACTCAAATAGAGAGCTGAGGTCGCTGCCGGCCATTTAAATAGGAGTAGGTACGCTCGTTTCTTGAAGGCTCCCAAGTCGTAGCTGTTCGGAAAGACTGTCGCAGAAAGTTGGTTCTATAAAACCGACGCGCGAGGCCAGAGTTCCTTATAAAGAGTAGGTACAGGTTGGTTTGTTTGTTTGTCGATGACATTCTAGAGTTCAGGCTTACCTTCATGAGCACAGACTCGCTGAGCTTCTCCCGGTTGATAATCTTTATGGCCACCTTCTTCCCAGTGACGCAGTGAACTCCGAGCTTCACCAGACCTGAAATAGAAGCAATCACATATGTTAATTAACCATATTTCCATTAATATTTGAGTAAAGTGTATCTGTTTGTGTGGTTTCCGGATTTAGAACAGAACCACCCCATCTTGTCGTCGTTGAAGACTAAGACTAAGGCCCAAGGGGAAGAATATCAGGAAACTCCCACAGTTACAAATGTCATTGCAGGCTGATGATGATGATGCAAGAGATTCCAAATGGCTAAAGTCAGAGATCCCTTGTCTTGCCAAGAATTAACTGGAAATAGACTTAGGATCAGCGTCAGGAACTAGGTGAAAATGCATTAGGTACCGTGGTTCGTGCACGTAGATATAGCCGTTGGTAGGTAGGTACTATGGATTCTTTCTCTCTGAGCGTATGGAATTTTTAACCAATGATAGTATGTAGGTAGATAATGAATGACTGTCCATTCGGAGCCACCCTACTCTAATGTACTTCATTACTTTTAAGAAATCGGGATCTTTAGAAGTTCCTTCTTTTATATTAAGTAGAAAATGATATCAGTTACACCCGTGAAGTGAATTTGACTATCGAGCAATTTCCCCGAAACTGAAAAGTTTACACGTAGGTACCATGCCTACCTACATTAAAAAAACGAATATTTTCTGTATTTCTGGATACCTACCTACCTAGTTTAAAAATCCCAATAGTTATGAGTACCTAAGGTAGGTAAGGTAAAGTAGGTAAGGTACCTACAAGGTTCATAAGGTACGTAGCTACTGTTAATTTATTTATATACCTACATAAAATGCACAATATGACACGAGGCGAACTTAACGCTGGGAGCACTGTCTGCCAGTCAATCTTTAAGAGTTCATGTAGAGAGCAGATTTGTGTGTTTGTCTTTAATTGCTTACTCGTATATTATGTACCTAGGTAGATACCTATAATTTAATAAGTAATCGTTGAATGTTATCGAATACGTTTATTCCTGTCTTTATTTATCGGACAACACAAACATTTCGTTTGAACCTCACGAGTCGAGTTTCGAATGCTTCCTGAAACTGGATGGAAGTGTATAGAGCTGTTAAAACCACCCATTTGGTGTATGTTTGTTTGACTGTATGCACTACACAGACTACACTCACCGGAAATATGCAACTACCTACTTAGATATCGATAACTAGTGCATTGGTAGGTATTCAAGAGGTCTAGTAAGTAGCCTACGTACGAGCAGTTAGCGTAACTTAGTACCTATACCTACTATTCGTGACCCGTGGCAAATTCTTCGATTTTTAATAAACTCCTACTAATAATATGCGTAACGTAGTGGCACCAATGATCGACACTTTAAGGAGATAGTGGACTTCTTCATAAAATTAAAGGTTATTAAGTCATCTTTAAACCAAAAGTAACGATTAAATATGGTAAGGTATATTCTTGAGATAAGAATAGGATGTATTATTTTTATTAACTATTCACGGACTAGGAAAAAATCCCATAAAAGGAAAATGTATATAAATCTCCAATCTTCGACACCGAATCTCCAGTAGTCAACACCCAGTCATCGACAGTTGCCACTTACCGACACCCAATTATCGACTTTTGACTATATGTGTAATCTATCTGCCAAATCACCAACCCCTTAGTGGGTCATTAAAATAAAATTAGCTGTTTTAAAAGTATTAATTAATTTAAGCGTATAAAATCTCCACATCTGACTCTTTTGAAATCGAGTCTTCTTGAACAGTTTTCTTCATCTTGCTTTTACTTTTAAACGGTTTTTTTCTTCTCATTGGTTAACTGTTCTTTTAATTTCTTTTTTTCTATTCTCTGTCTAGCTGTTTCGTTTTTTTCTTGCTGATTTTTATTTTTCTCAATTTCCATTTTCTCGTGACATTCTTTCCAAGCTTTACCTACTTGTCACTGTTGATAGAATTTTCTCTCGTTTCATTCTTTCCATAATGTAATCCATCCAATTTTCCGGCCAATACAAACTCCTTATAAAAGGCGATGGAACAATCACTCGTAAAGCTTTTTTCAACGACTTTTGTGGTGTTGTGTATTGTGGTTCCATGGTACTAATGATAGGTTGTTGAAAGAATTCGGTAGTGGAAGTGCTTGATCTAGTAATGTATTAACTGTGGAGTTATTATCAGGTTGTTGTCTTTGAGGATCTCCTGTTACTTCAGCTGAACCGGTGGATGAAGTAAGTTCCGGTATTAAAACAAGTTGGTTAGTAACAGTGTCAGTTGTGGGGACATCGTTAAGTTGTTGCATTAGAGGATCTATAAGTAGATGAATCGGTTGGTAAAAAATGATAAGGCGATGAAAGAGGTTGGATAACAGCATACCTGACGTTAGAATTAAGTTGTTGAGGAAGATATTCTACTATTACTTTAGGCAAATTACTTGACGATATGGACTCAGACGGAAATGTTTCATCAGAGGTGACTATTTTTGCTACAGACAAACTGGGAATCACACCAATGCTAACATCTACTGACTTCTTCGAATTATGTACAGATGAATCAGTTTCTAATCAATCATTGCAATCGCCATCTTTAGGCGAATTCTCCGTCTGCAAGCTGTTGAAGTGCATTTCTTCAATTTCTGTAGGCACACCTAAACCGGCATATGATGGTATAACCATTTCTTCATCGGTTACAATAACGTTGTTAGTTAGAACAGTGGCTACATCATTTGTCGGATACTTAGCCTGTTACTCAGCATTTTCTAATTGTTCGGGAGAACATTTTTTCTCGGAACCGTCTGTAAGAACCAATGATCGACATTTATAATTCCCCAATAATCGTCACTTGTCGATTACTGGTAGCTTGACTTTGATTAGTTTACTTCAAATATCTACTAAATGCTCAAAGAAAGAAGAACTATATTCAGTTGTCAAATAAAAAATGTTTTAAAAAATTATTATCGACACTTGTCGATTATTGGAAAAGTCAGTTTTGTGAAAACTAGTGATCGACACCAACATTTTACTAATATCAAAATAGCCTTAAAATGTCGTTATAACAAAAATCGATCCTATAGTTCTTATAATAACCCGTGAAAAACATAAAACTCTAATAAGTTAAAATACATTAGTGTAATTAACAAAAAAATGTACTCACTTCCTTAAGGATTTCACTAAGAAATATCGTTTTTTCATCGGTACTCCAGACGCTATCAGTTGTTACACCGATATTTTCAAAACGAAATGGAGGATTTCGCTTGAATGTCAATGGGGGCTAGTCCAAAGTGTGATAACTATGGTACAGTGTTGTGATATTAAGAAATCGATTTCTTACTCTTATTTTCTTAAATCAAAAAATAAAATGTCGGTTATTGGTTCTTGTCGGTCATTGGTGCCACTACGTTAAGTTTGTTTGGATGAATGTTTGTTTCTCTTTCACGCATTAATTACTGAACGGATTTTAATGAAACTTTACAGTAATAGGTATAGCTTATACGTTAGATTAACACATAGGCTATGTTTTAATACGAATATTCACGCGGGCTACAGCTAGTAATAAATTAATAGATAGATTGCCGAGTACCAGCTTCCGAATCAAAAGAAAGAGAGAACTGATGTACTAGAAAGCTTTCAGAGTGCTAAAAAGTGCTCCTTTACTCGAGTTTTGAAACTAGGCAAGGATTGGGACTGTCTGATGGATAGTGGTAGGTATGGAGTTCCATAAGCGGATGGATTGGACGGTTAAGGACTGTTGTAAAGGAAATAAAAATCATAATATGTAAATAAATATTATAATCATTAATATTGAAGTCTGAGATTCTCTTCTGACCATGGGGCTCCTTACGGCTGGGGACTCGCGACATTTATCCGACTTACCACTTTCGGAGACTATCACCTACATAAAGTCACAAAAAAAATTGTACCTACATTATAGGATGTCAAAGAAATCCTAGGTGGTAATAACACCTCTGTACATACAGGGGATTGACACGAAACATCAATACTTCAGTGCATTCTGTTTCTAGACGCGCTTCGACGGCTCAAATCGATTGCATTTTGTTGTGGCTAAATTCGACCGGAATGTACCACTTTGTAACCAGGTACATATGATTTTTATTTAAGTACATGCATACTACTGAAATAGAGTAGCTAGTAGACTGTCAAGTCAATTACTTTTATTTAATTACCTGTTAAATCGTGATTACCTTACCTCATAGCCTTAGTGGGTCTACCTATGACGTCAGGGTGTGCATAAGTTACTGGGTTAATGAGACCTTACATCTATCCCGGTCGTGTAGTTATCTTTGTTGTGCTATCTACATATAGGTACATATTTAGTTCGGGCAGCTTAGGTATATTTTTTGCACAATTAAATAAATAAGTTACACAGCTCATTAAGACATAATTTACCCATAGGATGGCAGAAAAAAATGTTAATTTCACGTCGAATGATTCTCGAACACCTGCGCATAAGATTTTGTGGCCGTACGCGATTTTCTCACACCAATTGTATGGTTCGTAGGTATAAAGTTAGGTTTATTTATCTACTTTCCCCAAAAAACCCCAAATTCTTGTGTGTCCGAGGGCCCCAGCATAGTTTTGCAGTTTAAAGAGACCGCCAACAGAAGAGGTAAGTTGGTAATTAATTTGTCTAAATTTTAACTTAATACCTCATCACCATCATCAGCCTACCTTTAATCGTTCGACCATTTTTTTATGCAAGAGGCGTCAGACGAGCATATGTGATGCCGGCTGAGGTGATCACTTACCATCAGGTGATCTTAAATCCCGTTTGCCCTATGTGTCATAAAAATAACGAACAACAACGAGATAACATAAAGGTTTATTTTTCCATATTTTGCGTAAAGAAAAGTTAATATACATCGCTGCTTTCTCATTGTTCTCAGCTGGCTTCTGATAATGCTGCTAGGGCTGACAAGCAGCGCTTTCATGAAAGAGACGGCGTCCATTCAAGTGATGCCCCCCGGGGTGTCCGTATCATCTATTATGGAAGAACCGACGGTTCGATCTGTTAATATTAGTAAGTACCTGCCTGCCTGTTCTATCGATGCCATCACGAAGTAGGTAGCTGTATCTACTTTTGTACTATATAAATAACCCAAGACATGCCACGCTGGGCCACACAGCGCCGTCTAGCCCTAAACTAAGCCGAAGCTTGTACTATGGATACTAGACAACTGATAACTTACTTAGATATTTGTTTTGTAAATAAATACATATTATACACAGAAAATACCCAGCCAGACCAATACAAACAGACATGTTCATGCACACAAATGTTTGTAATGTGTGGGGATCGAACCCACGACCCTTGGCTCAGAATGCAGAGGTCACTACCAATTGAGCCACCGAGCCAGTCGGTATCTTCGATTTGCTCGCCGATCAACCAGATCTTAAACACTTTACCGAGACCGATCCTCCACAAACTTCAAAAGAATGTTTTCCTAATCATCGTCATCAGCCTGCAAACATCCACTGCTGGACATTGGCCATACTGCTCCCTTATGGGTTGGTGACCGCAGTTGGTTTTATTTGTACCCTTTTAAACGCTGCCGCCCGTGTCGTATTCCATTAGTCGTCTTTTACGACACTCACAGGATGAGATGGGGTCCTATACTAAATCGGGAAGAACACGGACATTTCCTAATTGAAAGAAAGAAAGAAAATATGTTTATTCAGTGACAAATAATAGGACTTATAGCTAATACAATAACATTCATAATAAAATAACATGTCACTGAAAAGGACAAAATGCTCAGCGTATGTCGCGGCGACAAGAGACGCCGTGATGCTGGTCTTCCGCATATGTCCCTAAGGAGACGCACTGTAGGTACGCAGCGACATCACTAGTACAAAAAACGAAAATTAACAATGTTAATAGGGAATATGCATGACTTTTTTTTATGGATTTATTGAGATCTTTTATCTTCCAGATACATAAATATCGAAGAATTTTTAAACTATCTTTTCTATTAAGCGAGTTATAAAGCGTTAAAGTTATTGATTAGACAGAGAGATCCGACGCGGTTGATGACGTCACGTACCGTGAGCGCCATACTGACTCCATAGAAAAATCTGTTTCGCGAGAGAGAGACGGATATATTCACTTTCAACGACTGTATCTCGCCCATTTTTCAACCAATTTTGATTTTATTTTCACTGTTCGTAATAGATTTTGATCTATTTTACGATAAATTAGTAAATACCTGAAACTATTTTTCATGCATATTCCCTATTAGGTACCTACCTATCTACATTGTTTTTGCTTTCTTTTTTTCAGATCCATTCTTAACAAGTGGCCTCCTCCAGGCGTTAACTGAAGAATCCGAGAATAATTTAAAAAGGCGCTATCAGAGATACAGGGAAGCCACTGTAGATTATAAATAAATTAACTTAGGTACCAATATGTTAGTATAAATATTAAGGTAAGTGATACAAATAAGGCCTACCTAATTTTAACCACTGTTTTCATGATTAATTATTTGAATAAGGTGAAAAATAAAAGCAAGGCATCATTAATTGGTTTATAAATTTTTATTATTTAAGAAAACATATTATAATTTTTTATCAATAATCACTTAAAAAGAGGTAATTCTGGAACCTTAGCTTTAGGCCTTATAAAAACATAGTGACGGAATAAAGCCTATATACTTAAATATATACTGAAATTTAGAATATTGTTATTAGAGTATTAATTACATAATATATTTTTTTCTTAGCCTTTTATCAAGCGTTTCCATGAGATCTTTATAGAACTTTATAAGTTATTTTACTAAATATTTTGCTTCAATTGCTAGTCGGACTTGAAGTCATATATCAACAAGAAATGAAGAATAATATTAAAAAAAACTTATCCATGCAAACAAAAATTAGCAAATGAACATGTCTTCCAAAAAATATTATAAAATATTAAAAGTAAAAAATATTTTGATAGGCCTTAATAAAGCAAGGTAACTAAATAAGGCCTTAAACAGCATATTTTCCTTAGGAACATTAACCAGTCTTACTGATAATAAGTACTAGTAGTTAGAGGAGTCTTGGAGGAGACATACTGAGATGATCAATCTGTAAATAAACATAATAAAGTCCAAATTCAGCAGGTTTCCCATTAAGGCCTAGGGTCTGAAATAAGGCCTGTTAAAAATGTAGGCTTTATTTAGTACATCATACTTCATAAATATTTTAAGCAATAAATAATTCGCATATTCAAAAAATTACAATTTAAAATAATAGTTACCTTTTTGATGAGTTATATTTTGATCCGCAAACAGTAATTGAAACAAAACTTCGTAGAATAATTTATTAAAATTCGATACAGATGACGACAAATTAATAACGCGCAATGAAAACACCCATCGTTGACAAACAACTGGCCACTGCTGTCGTTGTGAGCGCGACCGGGGCTCTTGTCCACTGTTGGCAGAGTCGTAATGCTGTCGTATATGTGTGTGTGAACTATTTTTGACGTAAATATAATTTTAAACGACTTTTTCGAAGTATAGGCCTTATTTGAGCATAGGCCTTATTTGTATCAAGTACCTTACTTAAAATAAATTTATTTCAAATTTTTGATTTACGAACTTGACCATTATTCTTAAGCAGAAACATGAAAGTACCTATTCATAGGACATCGACTGCTTACCATCAGGCTTCAGACTTACTCGTCTGCCGCCTCTCGCATAAAAAAAAACCCAGGCAATTCATTCCTTTCAAAAGGACAAGAAATCCATATTCGATTTATTGTACCTATAGGTACGAATTGAGTTCTTGGAAGCGAGTAGCCATAATCGCTATGAATAAAGAATGTTTACGGCTGTTTGTACCTATACAACCTACTCTCGGATGCATTCCCGGTTTATAATTTCATACACAATGTTAAGAATAAGAATAAGAATAAGAATAAGAATTTATTTATTGTCTGTACAGTTTTGTCATATACAGTAGGTACATAGGCATATATTACGCTATCATACAGGCAGACAAAAGGACAAAGCTCAGCTGATGCTGTCGCGGGAGTGCGTTGATGTTGACCCTTATTTCTTGCCTTTATTTTTAATTCTTCCAAATTAGCGGTTTATTTGTATATTAAGTAGTGTTAGTAGCTACATACCTAGCTTACAGTTTAAGTTTTACTAGGTAGCTTTTGTCAGTGAAATTCAGTTTGTCTGACGAACACAGGCTTATAAATCAATATCTTAAAACACAGCGTTTAACATGTTTATTTAGGTACATAGGGTTCTAACATTAAATTCCATTAAACTGTAGACATTTATTAAATAAATGTCTATTCATATATATTAAATAAATTTTATTTCATTGCGTCTAGAGATAATAAACAAATAATTAGTAGGTAGGTACCTAATTTGTGTATGTAGGTAGGTAAGCTAAAACAGAAGGTCGTTTTTAAAATTTAATATACATTTATTAAGACTTATGATTATTTTGCGTGAGGTGATTGTCGATCTAAGTATTTTATTTTTAATTAAAAGTCAAGGTCATACCTACCTACAGTTTCAAAACCACCTAGGTCCAACAATCGAACTAAAACTATCACAAACTAGGTAGGTAGTCTACTAATCCCAGTAGATAAATCATTAAATTTGTAATCAAGGTAAAGTAATTTTTGTTTATAATTTGACATTTCACGTCTGGACATAGTTAGGCCTCTCCTAATTTTCGGATTCCGAAACTTTTATTAAACGTTGTAGGAACGGACTTGTCCCTACGAAAAGTGGAAGTACTTCCGCCGAGCTAGGTGATCGTGCTCGGGGACCGCGGTCCGATGGACCATCTTGGTGTTTCGTATATATAGCGAGTCGTGATGAAAACTTCGTATGTGAGTTGTAGGTCTTCCATATTTTTTTCTATTTTATTCCGCCATCTGTTGTTAGCTGGCGGAACTTGCATATTGTAGCGACGTGGAGGTTGTTGTAGCGGTGTGGAGATAGGTGTCGCTACGTGTCGCTACAGCACTCCCCTCCTAGATAGAAAGTCTCGGCTCAGGTCAGCAGTCTGGTCAGCGTCGTGCCCGAGTAGGCTCGAATCCGCGGTGAGTCAGGATGAGCGGTGTGCGTGCGTGTGCTTCGGATCCTCAGTGAGGACGGATGAGAAGCGTCGGTGCCGGTGTGCTCGTATCCGCAGTGGTTCGGGATGAGCGATGTAGGCAGGAGCAGCTGCTGCCACGTCGAGGAGGTGCCGCCGTTGATCCGGACGTAGGGCTGCGTAGCGTCGGTTGCACGGTGTGAGCTGCCGCTGAACCAGGGAGCGTCGAAAGCTGCGGTGGTTCACGAAGGCGCTGGTGATGAGGGCTGCTGAAGACTGCTGCTGAGGATGGAGAGGCTGGAGATGATGCGTCGTCGATGCAGGGCTCGTCAAGGTGGTGTTCTCGTTGGTTTTCATCACGTCGGGCTCCATCTCGTTGCGTGTTCATCTTACGTCGGTGTAGATCACGTCGGGGTCACCAATTGTAGGAACGGACTTGTCCCTACGAAAAGTGGAAGTACTTCCGCCGAGCTAGGTGATCGTGCTCGGGGACCGCGGTCCAATGGACCATCTTGGTGTTTCGTATATATAGCGAGTCGTGATGAAAACTTCGTATGTGAGTTGTAGGTCTTCCATATTTTTTTCCATTTTATTCCGCCATCTGTTGTTAGCTGGCGGAACTTGCATATTGTAGCGACGTGGAGGTTGTTGTAGCGGTGTGGAGATAGGTGTCGCTACGTGTCGCTACAACGTCATTCACATATGTCATCAAATGTGAAATTATTTGTCCTAAACTAATCTCAAATGAGAACCTAAAAGAACTTACAAGAAAATGAAGAGATTCCGAATAGCCCAGTTTTTGTTCTGTCGCTCTACTAGGTATCATAGTGAAATGGCAAATACATAATAAAGAAAACAGTTAAGCAAGATCTATGATTCGCTGACCAAAACCAGAGTGATATCTAGTAACCAATCAGTGACCAGGGTAGTTCCCGGTGCGTGCGAGATTTAAGACCCCTTCGGGAGAGATCGGGCCGTTTGAGCGTAGCGGCTAGGAATAGGGGTTGCAGGAATAACTTGAGAGCAAGATGGGGAAAGTTATTGCTGTGGGGAAAATTTGGAGCTCATTCCGTTCACTGAGACTCAAACGAAGTGTTACTTGGTTCGCGCGATGATTAAAAACAGTTAAAAACGCCAGTATGGCCGGCTGTAAAACTAGGAACATTAGAGATTTGTTGTCTAATTTAGGCTGTCTTATAGTTGTAAGCAATATCTTTCAGATAACCTTTGAGTTAATAATAGGTAGAACTAAGTACATATCAGAGTTACTCGAAGCGAATAATTCGAAAAATCCGTGGTTCCTATAGCGCAGTTGCGTGATGATGAATATCACAAATCGTCTGCCTATGCTGTCATAAAAAAAGAAAAAACAAAAAGCACTCACCTGTTTGACCTTTCCCGAGAGTCTTCTCCAATCTGAACGGCCCCACGTACTGGTAGGCCTCCGTGGAGGCCGACGACCCACCGCCTTCCATCTTGTCTCCTCACGTCCGGGGCACAGCGGTCATTACGTCATAGCAGACCGTTCCAGTCTACTTGCCCGATGCGAACGCGCCACACTCATCGCCATTTTGTTTTAGAATAGGACGGGTATTTTGAAATGTCATTCACTTTTCAGTATTTCACATACGGTATCATTTTTAGTTCGACGTTGCTAGCGTGTGTAAGTTGACTTGTACTGGGCATAGTTTACGCACTTTTACAATTACTATCTGTTGACAAAATGGCTTTAGGAAAAATGATCCAACCAATTTAATACCTATTTGACTCTAATTTCCATCATGATCGTTTTAAATTTCAATCAGTCAACAGCCTTGTTCCGTGTTTGAACGTAGGCTTCCTTTAATTTGCGCTATATTTCTCTATCCTATTTAATAATTTTGTTTCACTGCAACGTCCTCGTGTCAATATCTCTCAAAAACCAAAACATCCTCATGTAAGTAAGCGTTTAATGGTAAAGTTACATTAAATGTCGGTTGGAAATTACTTACATGAAGTTAGCTTTAACGCGTTAATCGTCATGGGGGTATCAGTGACCCTCAGACAAAAGTTTTTCTATTGGTGTTTCAAGGTAGTAAAGGTTTTATTACTCTCTATGTCAAATCCTTACCATGATGGTTATTAGTAAATGGGTATTTAATTAAGCTAACACAAAGAACAGATTTCGATGCCTCAATTTGTTCAATACAACTTCATTATGGTTTATAAAGAGAGCTATAGAAGTGTAGGTAAATCTGTTATTCCCTCCCGTATTCTGTTATTTCTTCTGGTAAAACTATACACGGAACCGTTTTCAGACGACCATACATCTCCCATTTCAGCAGCTATGACGCAGGTTGAATAGCCTAGTTCTGTCCCCGCCGACCGGACCCGCGTACCATTTCCCTATTTTAGGAATAAAGGACATTTTATCCAATGCCGGCACGCGTCGTGTTAATTACTCCTTAAATATACCTAAGTAGGTATTTATATACTCTGTGATATAGATTACATAGGTAGCTAAGTTTTAGAACGATGCCGTAAAAATAAGCCCATGCTTTATTATCTTTACGGCATTGTTCTAAGACGAGGTTCGAGCTCTGATAGGGACCTAGTTTTCCAGGCACGCTATTTTATCTTAACTAATATTATAAAGCTGAAGAGTTTGTTTGTTTGTTTGAACGCGCTAATCTCAGGAACTACTGGTCCGAATTGAAAAATTCTTTTTGTGTTGAATAGACCATTTATCGAGGAAGGCTTTAGGCTATATAACATCACGTTGCAACTATTAGGAGCGAAGAAATAATGGAAAATGTAAAAAAAAAACGGGGAAAAAATAACTATTCCACGCGGACGAAGTCGCGAGCACAGCTAGTATCTAATATGCACTGAAGATGGTTTACTAAAGAACCGCCCCACCTAAAGAAACCAGGATTGTAAGAGGAAGGAAACACATGAGCTGGAAGGGCATTCTTCGACTTAAAGGCACGGGGCAGGAACGAGGAACTAAACGTCTTGGTGGGCGCCACTATAGTCTGAATGGTATGCGGATGACGACGCTGTCCAGCTGTTGTTCGAGAGAGGAGAAAGAAGGGGGTATGGGATTAGTTGGAATATTTCTATAGGTAGATTAAAAATGTTAAAATAATGATTTCGTTCCAAAAGGGTCCCATAATCTTGGGACACTAAATTATTTTGGTCCCAGCACAGCTTAAAACGGCTTTACCACTAGATGTGAGATATCCTTAAGCTCTCCTGAGTGTTTAGATAGAACCTACCATACGATTACATTATCGCAGTCATCTAAAGAAAAATATTTACTTAGATGACGTATTACGCTTTACTACTCGTATTTCAATGTCCAAGAAACTCCACATTGAATTCCATGGCAATCCTTTTGCATTCAACATTTGAACTATTCAAAAACGATTTTAAAATCCATTCCTTTCCAGATACCATTCGTAAACCTTGGAACTTTTACTTATCTTCTGAACAAGATATATGTTTGCATATTAGAAATTCCGGTCCATCAGTCAATGTAGGTTCGGGCTGGCTTGCTGCCAAGGCCCGCAGCTCTGCCAGACCCGCAGTACTGATGGTGTAGTTTAAATGGCCAATTACCTAATTCGGTGCAAGTTTAGCTACTGGACTACTAAAACTCTGGGCAGGAACAATGTTGATTGGTCTGGTCTGGTGTGGGTAGCTTTCTGTTAACAGTTTGTAAAACAATGTTTTAATGCTCAGAGATCCCCAGAAGATTATGTAGGTACCTATTACGTAACATAAATTATAATAATTAGTTACGTATAATGAGTTTAATTAACATCATTGGCAAATCTTCACATAGCTTAAATCTGACATACAAAAGAGATCGCGGTTGAATTTTAAAGTTCTAACGAATTAGTTATTTATTGCACAAGAGAGTACAAATACGGACTTGATGCTATTTGGCATTTTTTACTAGTCAACCATTGTGTAGGTCAGAATCAGAATACCTAATATGTGGTGGGGTAAATGTGGTAACAGAAATGATGTAGCTTCATCATCAGATCAGGGGTAGGTAATTCTGAACGGTGTTATACGGTCAAATAACGGAGTGATAACAATTTCATTTTTATCAGATAAGGCATAGGAAATGAACTTTCTATTAAACTAAACTGGTGTTATGGGAGAAGGGAGATGCAAAGTTGCAGACGTATTCATAGTCGATACAAGCGAAGATCTTTGAGAGATGGTATTATCTATGGTGTTTTCATTTGACATTCAACCGTAAATATTGGCAGACGGTTATGTGTATCAACCCCCCACGCTTTAGTACCACCTACATAGCATACTCATTGAAAAGACGAACCATTATAAGATAAAGTTTATCCTGTTTACCTGTCGTCCAAAGTTCGGTGGATGGATTGTGTTCTTACCTAATTAAAATTTTACTTCATGGCTTCTGGGATAATTTTTGATGTTCAAACTTTTCGAAGAAAATAGGTAGGTAGTTTTTTTTAGTTAGGTATTGTAGTTATTGTTAAGAAATGGATTTTATTTTTAAACTAGCTGTGCTCGCGACTTCGTCCGCGTGGAATAGTTACTTGTTCCCCGTTTTTTTTACATTTTCCATTATTTCTTCGCTCCTAATAGTTGCAGCGTGATATTATATAGCCTAAAGCCTTCCTCGGTAAATGGTCTATTCAACACAAAAATAATTTTTCAATTCGGACCAGTACTGTAGTTTCTGAGATTAGTGCGTTAAAACAAACAAACTCTTCAGCTTTATAATATTAGTTAAGATTAAATAGGTGCTTTTTGTTAACCTGTCACTCCCACAGGCTGGATTCGGCCGCAAAGAAAGATTTTTCTCGTCTCTGGAATATGTGTCTCTGGTGGGTAAGTGAAGTTTTTAGATGATTATATAACATAAGTTAGCCAAACATTTTGATGTGCAATCTATCTAATGGCCTTGTCTTTTTTATTTGATTATGTCATCATCCGCTCAAGTTTATTTTAAGTTAGATAAATTGGAAGCCTGATAGAAATGAACGTTAATATCATTATTGGCCGAGACACAAATAGTATCACCATTTTGGGGAATCTTCCTTAATTATCACGAACCCAAAATCAGTGCCCATATCCCTTCGTTGCGTAGGGAAACTTTGACGCGAAAAGTTTGCTAAGAACTCTTGAACACAACTGTGGTTTAGATGCGTGACTTAGCGTGTGTTGGGGGAAGGGGGGATAAAGGGCTTAAAGTGAGAAACACCTCTGCTATCATGTGACCTGATCACCGGATACATTTCATAATACAATTATTTAATAGTGAAAAAGAACAAAACCAACCAAACTCATTGGTGACAATTGGAGTTTTCTGAAGAGTTTGTCTTTTCTAAACAAATAAAGATTATTTTCTCACAAAGGTTGATTTTACCGTGTGGGATTTGAACCCACAATCACGGCTCCGAAGGCAAACACAACGAGTAATTTTAACAACATTTCTTACTCAGACTAGCCTTCGTGGATTCCTTAGGGACTACTTTTCCCGCAGGAGGTAGTAGATAAAGTTGGCACTCCAAAGCTTACCTACTACCCGAGTAACATAGTAAGTCATCTTATTCTAAATGCCTTTAGAAGTAGTGATATAAGTATATTATCTTCATTTAACTTTTAAATAGAGCTTGGTCTGTCTGGATAGATCGCGGACAAGCCTGATAGCTATTAACTGTGTTTTTTTATAATTTCGTATTTTACGGACAAGGGGGTAAGGGCAACAAATAATACCCTCACATAATTATGCATTTTAGTGGCATGCAACGAAATACAGCTTTCGTTTGTATATTTACGGGACTGTACGTAAGTAGATCACTCACTTTATCGTCTAGCCACTAAACATTTTCGGCACATTTGGTAGAGTATGGCACACTACATTCTGTCGTTAGATTATTTTGCTTTGTCTGTAGTAGTTGATAACTTCTGTTACGACTACAACTACAGAAAGCCGTATGAATAGGTATATGTATAAATTGTAACACAATATTAACTTTGTAACGCCCATATTGTATCGTATTGTGCTCTCCAAAACGCCACATGAAAAGTCCGCTTCCAGTTACCAAAAATTTCTACCCTTCCCTCTTATTTTTCTTTTCTGATATGAAAAAGTCAGCACAGCTTTCCCGATATAATGCTCTCGATAATATGTACTTAAGAGATAATGGTATCTATGTATCGTTTAACAAAATTTCTATGCGCTAGATTCAAGTCTATGTTTATAATTCTATGTTCTTCGAATATTATGCACTTTGAGAGAGACATTCAGTTTAACGTCACCTAAGGATGTCATAAATGAAGTACGCACATTTCCTTACTAATAAAAATATGACCAATTGTATTTCATTTGGCTCAAAATTGTATATTTATCTGTTTTAGTTATGTTTTTTTTGTGATATTTAAGTAGGTATTATACCAATTTGATGTTATTGATAATATCATAAAGGGCTCTATTTCTTTTTACTTTCCGTCGTAATGCAAATATGACACGTAAGGATAACGACTATTGAGTCCTATTGTTTTTATTTAAAAGTTTTCCGTAGTTTACCAAATGCTTGTAAAAATTTTTTTTAGGTAAAATTGTAATTGTAATTTTTAAGGTTTTGTTTTCGTAAGTTGCAATAGTATTTATTAAACAATAATGCATTTTCATTTGTACACAAATTAATTAGATAATTAATAATAATTGCTTTTTAATGGAGCGAGGCATCGAAATCTGATCGCTACTGTATGGAAACGTTTTAATTTTTTCTTACTTCGTTTTAAAGCTGGTTGTACACACACAATCTTACACATTTACTGAACAATTCGAACACTTCACACCTATTAATAACTGAACATAATAACACCAACTAAATCCGCATAGGTTCTTACTACACGTCAGTAGAAAATCAATATTTGGTGTCTTAACACAAGCCTTGTTGCACTAATTCACAAACTTTGGTGTAGTATTCGCGTTCACACTTTTACCGTTTCGCGTCGTCATTGTCGGTTTTTGTTAAAAAATATTTTTTTTATAGTAAAAAATTGTAAAGTGTTACATAATACGGTAATTGTAGGTCAATTCTGTGTGTTTTTGGTGCGGGTTCTATACGCGGCGGCCGAGGGTGGTCGGCTGTTTCCGTGAGCGATCGTCACCCCCGTTCGCAGTGAGTCATTTGCCTTGGGGTAGTTTTGCGTTTCGTTTCACGGAAAGAAAAATTGGTTTGTTAGATGCGTTTCAGTTGTTGGTCGAATATTACTTTAGGTATAAGCTACACTGTACTGTACACTATCAAATTTATTATGTTCTCTCATGTTTTAAAATTATTTTGGCGAGAAATTACGAAGAATATTTTATTAATAACTTTTAAGCTTTCGCGTTGCATAATATAATATATAACTAGCGGGATTTAACGCGCATACCTTTTTTAAAAACCCGACGTTTCGGCCGTGTTACAACGACCGTGGTCACGGGGAGTACTGGTGCAGCGATGTTACTCCGTCTGCGCGGTAGAATATTTTTCTACCCGCACATTTTTGTTTCTCCAACCACCATCACAAATCACACTAACAGTGTCCACATTTTGACGCGAATTAACCGACTTCGCACTAAAAAGGGGGAGTGTTTTTGCAATCACTGGATTCCATGTTGTAGACAACTTTAAACCGTCCTCACGATTGAAATTATTTGGGTGTTTCTTTATCTCAACCGCCTCACGTACAAGTCTCGAATGGTGATGACGTTCGGATGACAGTATTTGTGTCCGGTAAAACTCAATCCAGTGATTGGTACCCGATTCCAGCAGATGTTCTGCTATGGCTGATTTGGTGGTTTGACGGTTTTTAACAGCTGCAATATGTTCTTTGACCCTTTCAGCAATGGTCCGCTTCGTTTGGCCTATGTAGGAACTACCACAGCTGCAATCCACCTTATAAACACCTGGAGTATCTAATGGCAAGACATCCTTAGGACTGCCCACCATACCGCTGATCTTCGTGCCTGGTTTAAATATCGTAGGTATAGACAGACCTCTAAGCAATGTCCCAATCTTGTCTGTCACTCCTTTAATATAAGGCAAGTAAGCTGGTTGTCTGCTTACCTCCAGATGCTTAGGTTTCACCTTCGGTTTCTTCCCGCATATATATATTACGAATATTTTATTACGAATACTTTACATTCAAAGTTGACCATGGCTGGATCTATCATAAAGTTGTTCGTATTAATATTTTAATCATTACATTTAAAAGGATACCTACAATATTAAAGGATCGTATAATGATTAATGACATCCAGCAAAATATGAACCTAAGCAACGCTCCTCAGTCTTTTTGCAAAAAAAAAAAGAAAATTTGCTTTTTTACTCGATAGATGGCGCCATGTTAATCTTAATTATGATTATGCGCTTGGGGTATTTTCGGTACCCATGTTATTGGAGGGTTAGTTAATCAAGTGTTAATGTTTTAAGTTATTAATATCCGCTAGTTTTATTTACCTAAAATAGCATTTTTACGAGTATGTAAGTACAGAATATACCTACTTGAAAATACCTACCTAACTACTAGGTGGTGTGTACATATGTACGTGCCTACTTGTAATTGGGTAGGTAGGTACCTGGTAGTAGCAGGTAGGGTAGATGTTGGGGATTTATTTATTTATTTATTTAATCTTTATTGCACAATATAAAAAATAAAGTACAAAAGGCGAACTTAATGCCGCGTAGGCATGGGGATCTACCTACTTATTTTCGCCAATGCAAATTAAAAAGATTGTAAGTAGGTAGGTAGGTATTTTCTAAGATATAAAATAAATATTTTTTAGGAACTAGGTATAAATAAATTCGCCTCACAAATAGTTACCTAACCACCTGGTCTAAAAATAAGATTTTCTCTCGTATGAGCATCATTATAATGATTTCAGACATTCAGGCCCAAGGCTGTTGCCTTAAACAAGTTAATTTCTAGAATGAATACGACCGGGAATCGAACCTGCAACCTTCGGATCGCCAGAACAGTGTAACCGTGGCGCCTCCAAAATCGTAATTTTTTATCGAAATCCTTTTAAAGGTCCAAAGGAACAATGGAATCAAAAGAATTTGATAAACAACAGAAAACCTGGCATTCATGTTTGAATAATTATAAAATCGTGGAATTAAAAAACGTTGGCTCCATAATTTAAAAGGCTAATTAACCGTTTTGTTCCGATGCAAATAAACGGTAATCTATTTTGTTTTAATTAATGTTTTATTAATTAATGCACCTCTAACCCCAGGTGTTGAAAACATTCTTTAAAGTAGGAAGATGAATTTCAAAAAGGAAAAATAACGTAAGTCAGTTATACGTCGTTGATTTTCAATTTCACTACTTACTTACTTTACGAGCAGTCATCTGTGTGTACCTAATGCTGCAGTGTCCCCATGAAACAGAGTACTTTGTAAGCTGAAAACACGATTTTATCAGCCACAAAAAATTAGCCTACCTACGGGTCAGGCTAAACAAAACCTCTATAAATATCAAAATTAGTGTTGCCAGTTGCTGAAGACCAGAAGTAACGTGGAACTGGTCCAAAGTAATATTTTGGTACAAAGAGTAACATGGAGGGATGTAAGGGAGCGGCCTCACCTCGCCTGCTCGTAGTAGGTACATCCTGCCGAATAACAAACGAGGCGCTGGCAACCGACTGGTGGCGGTATAACCATCAAGCTAGATACCACAGACCGGTGACGGGCAGCAGCGTCATCTACGCCAACTATACCCAGTATACGTGGCGACTATGGGTATATCCTCCAGACGTTTGCCCTAAGTCGCGTACCACTGGAGAGGCCTAAGTATGTCCAGCAGTGGACTACAATATAGGCTGATGATGATGTGTAACATGGACCCTGTTTTTTTAATAAACGACTACTTTCTTGTTGTCGCGAGATAAAGAAATGATCGATATCATGTAGGTACCTACTGATATTCCGACACACGAGCACAATTTATTAGAGCAGATTTAATCCTCTTTCGCTTTCCATCCGGCGAAAAGAAACTTTGCTATGATACTCGTACCAAAAAAAATGTCAACTTATCGGTATGAACTGTTGACGATCCCTGCTCCTTCAGTACGAGACGACATTAACACTTGATTTGGCGGCGTCATTCGAGATCTTGTGGCGGTTGAATTCACAACTTTTGACGTTATAGCATTACTATGGCAGACATTGTTTGGTGAGTATTTTCTACCTTGAACTGTCTTGTTATCATTGTACTTCGTCAAGCAAAGTGAGCTTGCACTTTAAGTTATGTATATTAGGTATGCCACCGTAAAATTGTAGGTACACTTTCATGAGCCCTCCCTTACCTACCTAGGTACATCCCAAAAATTTACAATTTAAGCTACAGTTGATTTTACGATGGTAGGTCCGCTATCAATCCTCTATTCAATCCAAGCCTCCTGCCTTTGGTGGTTAAAGTATAACCATCACGATTGAAGGCGTAGTCAAACACCACAAGCCAATGGCGAGGATGTAAGGGAGCGGCCTATCATCTCTCCGCTCCAAGCCAACCTCACCTGCCAGTGGTGCATCCTGCTGAATAACAAACGAGGCGCTGGCAACCGACTGGTGGCGGTATAACCATCACAATTGAAGGCGGAGCTAAATACCACAGACCGATGACGGGCAGCAGCGTCACCGGAGCGACAAGCTACGCCCTGCGATCGCCAACCCGCCTGCCCAGCGTGGCGATTATGGGTATATCCTCCAGATGTTTGCCCTAGGTGGCAAGCAACTGGAGAGGCCTATGTCCAGCAGTGGACTGCTATAGGCTGATGATGATGATGATGAATGGCGAGCAGCGTCACCGGAGCGATAAGCTACGCCCAGCGATGGTCAGAACCCGCCTGCCCAGGGTGGTGTTTAAAAGCCTCCAAATGTTTGCACAAAGTGTCGAACAACTGCAGAGGCTTATGTGCATCAGTGGACTGCGATGTATCGTGTTCAAATACATTTACTTTTGCAGGGATACGCGTTCTCTATACGTCTACGCGCAGACTCCAAAAGATCGGTATGATATAATCGAAAAACGTTACCAAAGCTTCCTCGCAGCCATGAAGGACAAACAGACTGACCCCGTCACGGTCTTCTACCCGCTCAGCGAGAAGCAGCTGAACGAACTGACGCTAATCAGGGAAGTCAGCCAGGTGCTGCAAGCTAAGAAAGACGAGGACATCAGGAAGTCGGTGAGTAGCCAATAGATCCTGGCCCTTTTTATCATCAGACGATCAGAGATACGGCGAATAGGCACCGTTATATGGTGCAAGTTCCTAAGACTCGCACAGCGCGTTTCGCCTCTACCTTCATAGTGCGAACGGCTAAACTATGGAACTCTTTGCCGGGATCCTTGTTCTCCGAGAGATATAATCTTCCGATGTTCAAGGCGAGTGTGAACCGGTTTATGCTGGGTGAGCGCGTTTTATCGTAGACTACGATATCGCTTACCATCAGGCGCAGTCAAGTAAGGGGCAGCACAGACGACAGACTATCCGTGACGCACTTTTTAGTCTGTGATGCAATTATATGCAGTAACGCACACGACGCGCAAAAATCTGTCGCGGATATTTCTCAGATTTAACGCACATCTTCGATCATTCTGTTGGCAAAGCTGTAAGGACCTAGATGCTCTTTTTAAATGTCTCAGACCCAGACTCTATCGCACAAAAGGTCTGTTGTCTGCGCAGCCCCTAACTCATTTTGAATAAAAAAAACCGGCCAAGTGCGAGTCGGACTCTCGCACGTAGGGTTCCGTACCATTATACAGCTAAATAAATGTTTTTCTTTACGTTTTATTATATTGGAGTTAATTAAATGAAAAAATTAGGTAATTTGATTTATGACGTTTAAAAAAAAACTACTGGCTAGATTTCATTCAAACCAAATTTCGTTAGTAGTTTACATAGTAACACACATCATATATTTTTTTCAGTTTTATCATGCCTATATTTTAGAAGTTACGGGGGGGGGGACACTCATTTTACCACTTTGGAAGAGTCTCTCGCGCAAACTATTCAGTTTAGAAAAAAATGATGTTAGTAACCTCAACATCATTTTCAAATACCTATCCATTGATACCCCACACGTATAGGTTCGATGAAAAAAAAATTTTTCAGTTTCAGTTCTATGTATGGGGAACCCCAAAAATTTTGGATTTTTTTCTGATTTTATTCTAAAATCTTAATGCGGTTCACAGAATACATCTACGTACCAAATTTCAATAATGTAGCTCTTATAGTTTCGGAATAAACTGGCTGTGACATACGGACGGACAGACAGACAGACAGACAGACAGACAGACATGACGAATCTATAAGGGTCCCGTTTTTGCCATTTTGGCTACGGAACCCTAAAAAGATAGATTTTGAGAGAGGTAGGGCATAGCGATTTTTAGCTCGAATTGAGCTGCCCGTCTGGGGAAGGACCTCCACCTCCACCCTATAGAATACCGCAGCCAAATGACCTCCGGGTCGTGTTTCTGCTGGTGAGTAAGGTCTCCGGAGCTCGTGAGGGGTTAGGGTTGGGCCGGCATGGCAGTGGCAACTGACAGGTACCTAACTAACCAGTTACTTGCCAGTTGTCACAGCGACTTGGGCTTCTCTTTCGCTTTCCATCAGGCGTAGGGAAGCCATTATGTCAAGCTCACCGAGCTAATGTCCGTGACTGGGGGTGCGGTCGGGGTGGCGGAGCACTGGGCACAGCGTGTTTGATTTCGATTTGCCGTCGAAACGCAAAGAAGAAGAAGACAGATAGGTGCTTTCGCGGGCTGCAACCTAGGTGTTTGTATAAACCGACATAATGTTTCTTCCAGAAAGCGGCAGCAGAAGACGCAGAAAAAGAGAAGGCGGCGAAGAAAGCAGAACAGGACGCAGAAGTAGAAGAGGAGAAAGAAGAAACTGTCGCTGAAGAAAAGACAGAAGCTTAGGTTCTTTACTGTTTATTTTATGTAGTTAACACCTATTTATTGAATATTATGTTCTATGCAAATGTATCTATTGTCTCCAAACTAACTAAATATTTATAAGGTAAAATGTAGTTTCATTTATTAAACAAATCAAAGTTTTACACGGGGTGGTTTTGGAATCTAGCTGCAGACTTTGGTATCTAGCAGAGTGTGAAGAGAGATCTGAAGGGCGCTTAGATGGTTTCGGCAGCGCAAAGCGGGAACGGGAGTTCGATTCCCCTAAAATTGATTAATTTAAAAAAATCTATTTGTGTCGTATATAGGTAGGTATATCAAAGTACAAGGGAAATCTATACTTATAATAAATCTGTAGAGAGGTCAATTCTGTACATAAAATATTTTTTCAAAATAACTATCAGGGGGTGATAAGTGATCGATACTGATACCAAAAATGCAATCAGTAAAATTTTTGTCTGTCTGTCTGTTCGTTATAGAAAAAAAAACTACTGAACAGATTTTGACGAAACTTGGTACAATTATTCTTCATACTCCTGGGCAGGTCATCACGCTACAATCAATAGGAGCGGAGCAGTGACGGGAAGTGTTGGGAAAACGCGAGAAATTTAAACCTGTATGTTTGAACGCGCATTACGCGAAAACTACTGCATAGAATTGAATGCGGTTTTCACCAATGTATTGCTAGAGGTCTAACTTAAAACTTAGGCACAAGGTATAGATGGGTATTATATGGAAGTCCGTTATTTTTGAAACCCGATATCCACGCGAGCGACGCCGCTGTAAATAAATAAATAACCCACCCATGCCACATAGCGCCACCTAGCCCCAAACTACGCCGAAGCTTGTACTATGGTACTAGACAACTGATAAACTTACTTAATATACTTTTTTTTTTTGTAAATAAATACATATTATACATAGAAAACACCCAGACCAATACAAACAGACATGTTCATGCACACGAATGTTTGTACTGTGCGGGGATCGAACCCACAATCCTTGGCTCAGAAGGCAGAGGGCACTACCAAATGAGCCACCGAGCCTGTCAACCTTATTTTGACACCAGGATACGACACTTCCCTAAATACGGCTGACGGAAGGACGCTGCCTGCTTTCCATTCTGAGGCGGGGTTGCAAAGTATATTCGGCGTCGGGGTGCCGGACTCACCCTGCGCCGCGCCGCCCGGCAGGCGCCCTGCGCCCGGGTGCACCGCACCCCCTGGTAGAGACGGCCCTGCATAAACGCATTTTTGCCAGGTAGAACAAAATAAGAGCGTTAATCATAACACAATGTTCTTTTACATCACTGGATTGACTCATCATCAGCCTATCCACCACCACTGCTGGCCATAGGCCTCTCCAGTTGTTCGCCACGTTAGAAAAACACCTGGAGGCGATCCCCATACCTAATCGCAATGCTATGCAGGCGGGTTGGCGATCGCAGGGCGCAGCTACTTTTCATCCCATCTTGGATTGACTGTCAGAGCTTTACTAAGGAAGCAAGTGTCTTAAGCTCGAATCTCAGTTTACAAAAGTTGTTACTTCCTTACGTTTTCTTTACAAACTAGTTATGTATGTACTTACTCGGTCGATAGTACGTAGTCTGTAACAAGTTGGGAGGCGATGCACCCTCCTATAATGGAAGCCATTGGTCCTGCAGCTGATCCTTCTCTGGTAGTGCCGAGTTACCCATTCTGCCATTAAGGTACTTACCAGCAGGCCTAACATTCGTGAATATCAAGATGGCGTGGTCCCGCCATCTTGATATTCACTAACATTCGTATTCAAACAATACATAGCTATAACTAAAACACTATGCGAAAAGCACTTACAAAGGTGACGGCCACTTACAACGAACGGCCGCGTAGCACGAACGCACAGGTACCCAAAAACCTATAGGTCTGTGTTGGGCACTGTGCGTCCGCGTGTCGCATAGTAACGTTTGTGAATACGGCCGTCAGTGTTATCTATGTTTTTTGGGTACTTGTGCGCCCGCGCGTCGCATAGGTAACGTTTGTGAATACGGGTGTAAGTCCCGTAGGACGTATGCTGCATGTATGCTGGTCCATGCACTAGTCCTAGGTCACCAATACATCAGACTTATTATAATTATTACGACTATATCAATTGTAATGCAAATTTTACTTTTTATTTTAATTTTACGTAGTTAGTAGTCATTCGGACACATTAGGAAAGTACTAAATTTTTACAAGTAGTAGTAATATTTAAAATAAAAATATTGTAAAATGAACCCTATTACAGCAAATAAAGCCCTGGATACAATAAATAAGGTAATATATTACACCAGTGTGGTCTGGAAATGAATTGGTTGAAACCAAGGACCAGATTTAAAAGCCTTTCACTGCCTTGAAACAATACTTTATACCTGGTCAGGTATAAAGTATTGTTTAAGAGTCACCGGTGAATCCATGGTAAAAGGCTTACTGCAATGCATAAGTACATAGCAGACTGATAATAGCAGATAAAACTCAAAAGGCAAAAAAAACCATTTGAAGAGATTTGAAGAATTTTGAAAAGATAAAAATTTGAGTAACAATGTACCAAATAGTAATCATAGACTAAAAATCAAAGACTTTACCTACTGTCATTAATCAGATTAGAGTAAAAGTATGCTGTCTACCTTGTTCATTTAAACAAAAATTAATTCAAAATGCTATAAAATAAAGCCAAGGCTAAAAGAAAATAGAGGGTTTGTAAAAAAATATGGTACACTTTAATTTCAATATGTATTCATTGTAAAACTAAGGGGAAAAATCAAAATGTCCTTATGATATAAAATATGAAATAAAATGATTAGCATAAAAAAGTATAATTATCCAGTAATAATACACTTGAGAATATTGTAGTACAACTACGAGTTATCTGTCATCACGTCTTCCTCCTCATCTTCGGGCTCGGCCAAGTCCGGGTGGCACACCCGTATGTGCAAGTTCAAGTTTATCTTAACGATGAAACTTTTACCACACGTCGAACACTTGTGAGGTCTCTTAACGTCGTCCAAAATCTGCGGGGGATGAGCACGGGATATGTGCGTCCGTAGCAGAGATGAGTGCATCGTTCTATCACACTGCGTACATTTCACGTGACAGTCCATGGGCTGCCCTTCATGAGTTTGCCTGTGCTTCTCCATCGTAATTTTCGAGACAAACAACTTATGACAGAAATCACACTTGAAATTTTTCACTTTTGTATGCTTTTTCATGTGTATTTTAAGGCAATTTTTTGTTGGGAACATCTCGTCACACTTGCAACATTTAAATTTCTTTATATCGTTGTGCAGCTGCATATGAAGTTTCAGATATGCCTGACCCGTGAAACTTTTGTTACAAATCTCACAGTTTATCGTGCTCGTAGATGAATGAGTCTGCATATGGCTTTTAAGGAACTGAGCAGCCACAAAGCTGCGGTCACATACCTCACAAATGTACTTCTTCGAAGCTGCACCTTCATGTTTACTCCTGTGTATGTCCAAATGATACTGAGAATTAACTTTTACATCACACTGGTCACATTTGAATTTGCGCCGCTTCTTAGGGCCTTCCTTCACCGCTGGCGGCTCGGGCTCCATAATCGGCGCATCCTTGTCGTTTCCATGAAATTTCTTATGCAGCATGAGATACTCCATGCCCTCGAACGTGAGATCGCAGACATCACACCTGTATATCGGCTCGCTCTGCTGTTTCAATTCGTAAGTCACTGTTTCGGCACCTGTGTATGATTCACCCATTTTTTCACGTTTAACTGAAGATTTGTCACCAGTTTGGTCCATCACACTTTTCATCCAATGGTCTTGAATACCGGACTTACCCTCCATTTGTAGATGCGGTGACGCTACGGAGCGACGCTATATGCACATAGCTCGCAAACCCATATTGATCCATAAAACGCGGCGCTGTACTACCAAAATCGCGTAAACGACTTATTGTCGCGATAGAAACGCTAATCGCGCATTGTTGATGCGTTTCTAGCGGATATTTTACAACATTTAGCGGCGGTAACACAAAGAGAGCCTTGTTACAGTACCATAAATTCCAAAAGAGAAGCGAAGCGCACTCTTTTTTTTCTCGCGGCCAATGACAGCGGCTACTTTTTTAATTGTTGACATATAGGTTGTTGCCAGCCCAAAAATCTTTGGTATTAAAATATTTGACATTTCAATCGTGTGGATACGGCTTAAAAATCTTGGCTAAATAAACTGGAGGCTAGAGAGTAAAATATTTATGACTATATAGGTATTCATGGACCAATAAAAGTTAAATATTACATTTTATTTTTAACGTAAGCCTTTAAAATGTATATTATATGGAGCTATTTACATTATTTATATTTAATAAGTAAATACAATACATGTATGTACTCATTTGCAATTAGAAACACAAATTAGCTTTTTGATCTTGCTTTAAATCTCTATGAGTATGCTATAGCTTTATGAAGGCAAGTCTTAGTAATAACCACAGTAATAATAACAATGGAGTTAGGTATATAATCTCAACAAACCAAATATATTTAATAAAAACATGAAGGTAAAGTTAAACTCTAATGAGCTTGCTTTTGACTTAATTTTATTTTAAACTGAACAATATTGATGACCATTTGCAATGTCCTTGAAAATGATAATATTTTGAAATAACAAATTAAAGGTTACTCAAAGGATAAATAAAAATAATTCCCTAAAGTAATTTGTTCTAAAAACCTTCTACAAGACATTAAATGCATTGAAATCATAATAATTAATTATTTTCTATCTAAAGCCTAATGACTAGTCTTTCTTCTGCAAAGATGGTGAAACATTTCTCCCCAACACATTCTCTTTGTACTTCAATTTCTCTACTTTTGTTGGATCATTTAGGCCTTCTTCATCAATCTGCCTGTCTACTCTCTGGTCTTGGATTGGTTCTGAAACAATAATTGAATAAATAAATGTGCCAGACAATTCACCCCCACCTGGTTTCAAACTAAGGTTTTCCCTTGTACTGGGTATCATGTTAAGACCTTGCCTTCCTTAGAATATGCAGACCCAAGACCTAATTAGAATTGAATCTGGAACCAGCAGACCCATCAGTGCTTTAGTCCAACAATCTAACCATTATGCACAAGGCTAGAGCACTTCAGCTATAAGTTAATAGAATGGGTTGTTTTCTGCAAATCTTCGTCTGAGTAACGATTTTGCATCTTTCAATTATAATAGCTGATAATTTAAATATTAATTATTATTTGGTTGGCTAAGAGTCACAAAAATTGTACATAATTAAACCTAATTTGTAAGCTGATTACAATGACCAAATAGACTCTCACCAAGCTTCTATCACAGTAACAAAATATCATGGCACTCGTTCTTATTATTTAAAGTTAGAGGATAATGCAATGCATTCTCAAAGATATTACCTACGATATACTTACTGTTGTAAGGGGTATACCTATCCGACAGTAGGCTTTCCAGATTATATCCTATTAAGCCAACTATACCAGCGACTGGTAAAGTAAGATAAGGCGCATTCGTTCGAAGAAATTGCATTAATATAGGCCACATCTGAAATATTTAGAAAAGGTATAAACAATTATTCTTCTTGTCTTATCAGGCAAATGTTTTTAGAGGTTAGAATAGTTACATAAATTTAAATTTACCTTGCAATACTAACGCTAACTTTTTCAGACGTTAGTTTTATCCTAAATTATAAAGTTATTCATCAAAGTTTTAGAAAATCACATAAATAAACTCAAAAACATCAACTTCTGAAACATTAAAATCACAAACATCAAAATAGCCGCGTTTGAAGTTTCTTTGTTATGATCTGAAATCGATGAACTTCATAATTGTTTTTATTCAGAAAAAGTATAGCCAATGCATTAACTGGAAAACATAAGTCCAACGACCATCCAGTGCAGCCCATCTGCCCATCAGCCGCAATAAAAAAGACAAACTGTCAAAACATAACCTACAAACCCCCGAAATAAATTTTTACAAAAAAACTTTTATTTTGGGCGTAAAGTCACTATGAACGTATTTTGATTACTTGCAAAATGTTACAGACCAAGTTATTACATCGTTCGCTAAAGGCTTGCGCCTCAAATAGCTTAATAAAAGAATATAAACATTTATATAATGGCCAGATTTATGTGCGGAACAAAACTACGAAAACTAAGACTGCCAGTTCCGTTTACAGGACTATGAACATATTTGATAGAAACACAAAGGCTCTGCAGAGGGAGCGATCCGCTCAGAGGCCGGATTATCATCAAGTCGAGCATATAAAAGAAGAAGTCGGTTGGAGAACGGCAGACAGAGTTTTCGACATCAAAAGGACGTTTAAAAATGCTGTTGAGCTTGGTAATTGCTTTTTATGACTTAAAATTAATTTCAAAGGAAAGTTTTTGCTACAATACAAAATCATTTTTATTCTATACATATTATTTGGTGCAATAGCCAGTCATTTTCTGATTCCAAACTATGGTTTTCTCTTGCAGTAGGTCCTTAGGAATACCATAGGCATTAGGCATAATAACATAATATGATAGGCCTCATAAAACACATTCAGGCCCAAGCCAAACCAATTTAGAAAGAAGTTGCATTACTTATATTATTCTGAATTAATGTATAAAAATGTCTAACTATCAATAAATATTTAATTATACACAGGCGCAGCAAGAGGTTACGTCTCCCGCCACTTTCTGCCAGACAGTGTGGAGAAGGTGACGTTGTGTGACACGTCACAAACGCACCTGGACAAAGCGATAGTCGGAGATGGGGTACAAGTTGAAAAGATAGTGATGGATGAGGAGAATATTGATGTGAGCTGAAAATTTGTATTGTTTGATGTTGAAAATTGTAGTAGGTTATTTTTTCCGTACTGTTTTAACATATAAAAGCAAAAGATCTTGCCGCTCAGCTGACTAAAGCGTGCTGTCCGAATCACCTCAAGAGGCGAAATATCCTGAACACTTAGCCTATAGATAGCCTATAGATTCCTACTGGGGCTCACCTCTTCCTGCCAAATCTCATGCAACCTATCTGCTGATGGTCAACTGACTGATCTCAAGATTTAAACTCAACAAAAAAAAAGCCTAATACCACTTACTGATAATCACAAAATCTAACACATAGAAACTTAAAACTTGCCAACAGACTAAAAGAGATAGAAATTTTCTCTGAAATGGTGGTTGAAAGTAATAGTAATATTCAGGATCGCATTGTTTCACACAGGAAAAAGGAGAAAGCAGGAAATGCCAAACAGCGGCAGGTCAATAGTGTTTTGTTTTTAAAAATTCCAGGTTTCATTTTTGCAACTAAAGTAGCTTAAATTTCCAATGTCCTATATTTTTTATAGGCCAATATTAATTCAATTCAAGACTGGAAAACATAGCATATAAATTGTTACTTTAAATTCATCTATTTTCATGTATTTGCTGTTCAACAAAAAATGTACTGTATCAAAATAATATTGATCAATGTTTAGTTTCCAGATAACAGTGTTGATCTGTTGGTGTCTTCTCTCACCCTGCACTGGGTCAATGATTTGCCGGGATGCTTCGACAAGATCATGAAATGTTTGAAACCTGATGGGGTAAGTAAAAAGATACAATTATGTCAATATTAATAACATTAATTGAAACTGTTGCTTGAGGGATGTAAGGGAGCGGCCTAACCTCATTTCGCTCCAAGCCAACCTCACCTGCTTGTGGTGCATCCCGCCGAAAAACAAATGAGGCACTGGCAACTGACTGGTGGCGGTATAACCATCACAATTGAAGGCGTAGTTAAATACCACAGACCGATGACGGGCAGCAGCGTCACCGGAGCGAGAAGCTATGCCCTGCGATCGCCAACCCGTCTGCCCAGCGTGGCGATTATATCCTCCAGATGTTTGTCCTAAGTGGCTAACAACTGGAGAGGCCTATGTCCAACAGTGGACTGTAATAGGCTGATGATGATGAAACTGCTGCTTGATATATTGACATACATCATCAATCATCATAATCTGATGCAAATGTTCACATGTGTTTTACATAGATATGTATTCTGTTTTCCCTGTCAAGTCAATGCCTGTGTGTTTGTAAAAAGTTAAAATTAAAGTTATAAATCAGAATCATTCATCATCATCATCTTGCCAGCCGAACTCCTCCAGAAAACACAGCAGTCCTTTTCAAGCCTGGGAATTCCAGCAGTACATGAGGCAGCGCATGTTCCTCCTCTGAAAAGTATGCTTTGCACAAGGGCCTGTCTGTGATCGCCAGGCTATAGAGATGTTGTTGGGTCCATGCTACCATAGTACCATGTCTCCTAGGACCCCTGACGCCGCCCCATGGTGCTTGCCTATGTTCGCAGGTGTTCATGGCGACATTATTCTTCATTTTCTATGTTCGCAGGAGTTCATGGCGACATTATTCTTCATTTTATATGTTCGCAGGTGTTCATGGCGTCATTATTCTTCAATGTATATGTTCGCAGGTGTTCATGGCGTCATTATTCTTCATTTTAAATGTTCGCAGGTGTTCATGGCGTCATTATTCCTGAATTTATATGTTCGCAGGTGTTCATGGCGTCATTATTCTTCATTTTATATGTTCGCAGGTGTTCATGGCGACAGTGTTCGGCGGCGACACGCTGATGGAGCTGCGGCAGTCGCTGCAGCTGGCCGAGATGGAGCGCTTGGGCGGCGTGTTCCCGCACATCTCCCCGTTCACCAGGATCAGGGATATAGGGGGGCTGCTCAATGCGTGAGTTGATTTAAGCTGTTTGAAAATTTATCTCCTACTATATAAAAATAAGTCGGGTTTTCCTCCCTGACGCTATAACTCCAGCACGCACGAACCAATTCCACGGTTTTGCATTCGTTAGAAAGGTCTCGGGCTCCGTGAGGTTTATAGCAAAGAAAATTAAGGAAAAAAAAATTTGACAGCCATCTGGTGGCGAAACGGAGTTCGCCGGGTTTGCTAGTGCAATCATAATTTATAGATATTGTCACCGGAAAATAACAAAACTCTTAAATTGATCAATTTCCTAGGTAGTTGATTAATTTCCGGAAAATAATAAACGGCAGTTGAAATGTATTATTTAACGTATGTATTTTAGTAAATTGATCAATTTACGGGGTCTTGCCGTTAAATAATCCGACGAAGGCGAGGTGAACGAAGGCGAGGCCCAGAAGCTAAGCACAGTTGCTTAGGCCAGGGCCGTCTTAAGTTCGGCGCCGGGGTACCGGACTCAACCTGCGCCCTGGCGCAGGTCCCGTGGGGCCTGCGCCGCGCTTCGCCTTCTATCCTCAATAAAATTCAGCGCTCGCCTGGCTTGCTCTCTGGTAGAGACGACCCTGGCTTAGGTCATCAGTTGTCCCCTGCGGCCTGCCTAGGTCACATTGTGCTAACAATGTGACCTAGGCAGGCCGCAGGGGAACCCCGCACTTGAAGGAACTAGCGTTCCTTCAAGTGTCCCCTGCGCAGGAGCGGCTTCACGCTGCAGACGGTGGACGTGGACTCGATCACGATCTGGTACCCGAGCGCGTGGCACGTGATGGCGGACGTGAGGGCGCTGGGCGAGGCCAACGCGGCGCACAACCGCCCGCTGCGGATGCCAAGAGACGTGCAGTTTGCTGCCGCTGCTGTCTACGAGGAGATGTACGCCAAGGTATGTCGAACTTTTTTTTCTAGATGGGAACGCATCGTGAAAAGGTAGGGCATACCGAATCTTCGCTCGGGGAAAGGACCTCCTCTCTATATGTATAAAACCGCAGCCAAATAGGCCACTCCAGTTCTTCGCTACTTAGGGCAAACATCTGGAGGATATACCCATAATCGCCACGCTGGGCAGGCGGGTTGGCGATCGCGGGGCGTAGCTTCTCGCTCCGGTGACGCTGCTGCCCGTCATCGGTCTCTGGTATTTAGCTACGCCTTCAATCCTGAAGGTTATACCGCCACCAGTCGGTTGCCAGCGCCTCGTTTGTCATTCGGCAGGATGCACCACGGTCAGGTGAGGTTGGCTTGGCCGCTCCCTTACATCCCTCCTACTCTGGTTTCCCTTCAATGCGTATAAATCTTTCGCCTTTTACCTACTTCTATACCATAATTTTGTTATTTTTTAGGAAATTCCAGACCGGGATACCAGAGGTGTTCCAGCCACGTTCCAAATCATCAACTTCCTGGGTTGGAAGCCGGACCCCTCGCAGCCGCAGCCCATGGACCGGGGAACTGGCGAGGTGTCCTTAAAAGACCTGCACAAGATTGATGAAATTATCAAGGACACGAAGAAAGTGACCCTCACTGAGGAAGATATGAAGTAGATAGTCGATTGGTCGATGTACAAATATAGGGGTGTTACTTTTTTTTATAGTAGCTCGACATAATGGCTTCCCTACGCCTGATGGAAAGCCAAAGAGAAGCCCAAGTCGCTGTGACAACTGGCAAGTAACTGGTTAGTTACCTGTCAGTTGCCACTGCCATGCCGGCCCAACCCTAACCGCCCACGAGCTTCGGAGACCCTACTCACCAGCAGAAACACGACCCGGTCATTTGGCTGCGGTATTCTATAGGGTGGAGGTCCTTCCCCGGACGGGCGGCTCAATACGAGCGAAGATTCGCTATGCCCTACCTCTCTTAAAAACTTACTATATATTGACAGTTCATTTTAAGTTTTTTTTTTAATGACAGAGAGGGCACTTGAAGGTCACCTGATGGTAAGTGATCACTTCAGCCCATAGACACCGCAACACCAGGGGAGTCACAGGTGCGTTGCCGGCCCTTGAGAAATTTGTAGGCTCGCTTTTTGAAAGTCCCTAAGTCGTATCCATAAGTAATTAAATTGACTAGTCTAAAATACCCTAGTACAGGTGACGTCATAATGTTTGACTTTGTCTAACAAATGTTTTAGAAAATACTCTAGCTTGTAAACAATTTAGCATTATGTATTTGTTAATGGTGTTCTTTTGTTATGTCACAATTGTAAATTTTACGGTACATTACTCACAGTACATGACCGGTGAGTATCAATGACTGCAAATAATGACAGGGCCGGATTAACCTGGTTTGACCAAAATTTATAAAAAAATAAATGAGAGTCCCTTATTTGTACTCCGTAAATGACCCTTACTTTTAAAAAATCATTGCACGTTTGTGTTGATTACACAAGCGGTCATAGGATTACACCATTTTACCAAATTTAACATGATTTGGTCCAGGACATTCGAAACAAACTGATGTGACAAGCAGAGAGACTCAGGAGTAATGTAGGGCTCCGCTTTTTGATTTGTTACACTGATCCCTAAAAACAACAATAACGATGTTAATGTTTTTGCTAAGTATGTGTCAAGGCGTAAAAAACATATTAAAAAATTATAAAAGAAAAACAGTATAATGAGGCCCCTAGTACTTTATTTCTAGTATTTTAATAACAAACTTAATCCAGCCCTGCTTAGAATACAGAATTAATTAGTTACTAATTAATATTGTAAATAGTCGATGTATTTATCTTTAAACAATTGTTAATAAATATGTTTGTTGAAATGACACAATTTTTGTTAATATATCCTTATTTCATTTATTATCTAGTACCCTTTAGTCTCCACAAATTGGTCGTTGAGATCAAATTTTAATTAGGGCATTATTAAAAAAAGCGTAAGTACAGACGACTACTCATCAAGCTTCATCTGTCAAATACTCTAATAATCTAGAAGGATCATATAAATCGAACAACAGCCTTGGTCCGTTCACTGCTGAACGTAGGCCTCCTTTAATTTTAACTTTTATTCGCGCCCTATTAGTGAAAAAATAGAAGGATTAGAATTTGAATTATATAGTTAAAAAAAGATTTGGAGAAGTTTAAGAGTATCTGTCAAAAAGGCGAAAGTTTAGGTCGATTTGTGGCCGTCTGTACCTTAATACAGTATGAGATCCATTAAACGAGACGCGAAGAAGCCTTTTTATTGTATTATTTATACAATCTCTTGTTATCTACCCCGCGCAGGGTGGATGGATGAACTTGCGTTTCCGAGTATCCACCTTGGGGTGGATTTTTATCCAAAGGATTTGTAGCTAAAAACGGGGAAGGGTGGATTTTTAGCTAAAAACATGTCACAGTCCAGCATGATCGCAAGTGGCAGGAATATACGTTATTTGTCCATTGCTAAAGGAATTTGGCTCTCATTTTTGCTTAATACTTATCTACTAATGACTTCATCAGTTACATTTTAACGATACAGTTTTTTAATTGATTCCCCTGATGAATTAAGAAACAAGTTGTCCGGTTCCTTTCATTCTTAAAATATATAATAAATAAATAAATCTTTCGACGAGAGAGCACCGGCAATGAGAGATAAGGCTTTGATCACTTAACGCAATTTATATAACATAAAAAAGCGCAAACAACCTACTTAAAAAATGGGGTTAATTCCAGGGTCAAAATACTTACATAAATTTAGTTCGTGTTTTAGATTATAAATAAAATAATATTGATGGTAGATACACGTATTGTATCCTTTTTCGATTAAACAAAAAATAACAAAGATAAAAGGTATCTATCAAAATTTAGAAGTGGGAGTCTTTAACGTCAACCCTTGCGATGCCCATGCCACGCGGAGTGACGTCACACGTAACTTTAGCTGGCTTATCTTTGTAATTTTTTTTTATAAGAAGAGCTTTCGGGATGACCTCACTCCACCTGATGGTAAGCGGTCGTGAGGTCCAAAAGTTAGGTCGACAGGCACAATAGAACAAACCCACTGCGCCTGTCGCCCTCACCCTGAAGGTACCCTGACCCCATTGAGATGCCGTTGCCGTTTCACTCCCCGCCTAAAGAACCCAGGATTGTAAGAGGAAGGATGACTTAATTAATGGCACGGGGCAAGAACGAGGAACTAAACCTCTTGGTGCGCGCCACCATCGCCTGGATGGTATGCGGATGACAACGCTGCCTAATCTTGTTTTTAAATAATCTAAAAGAGGGACTAATTACATTTTTACGGCAACAGGCCTATTGCCGAAAACAGCCATCGCTGTAAGTAGATCGATACAAAAAAATGCCTTTCAGTCTGTTATATGTTTGCTAATCTAAGCGGAATAAATGTTATATTTGGGTAACGGTTCGTACGTCCACTCTTCATCAGAGTTATAAATAACCTCGGGTTCTTCTGGTATCATTTCGTTATATTCTTCATATTCTTCATATAGCGCTGAAACAATGTGAAATATTTATTTATTATCAGTACATATAGGTAACAACTGGACAAGCCTATGTCCAGCAGTGGACTGCAATAGGCTGATGATGATGATGATGACACATGGGTACCTACACTAAATGCAAAGGATATGATTTGTTAGGTATTTAACGCGCACATACCTTTTTTAAATCCGTTAAAGATTTATAAAGAGAGGTAGGGCATAGCGAATCTTCGCTCGAATTGAGCCGTCCGACCGGGTAACGACCTCCACCCTATAGAATATCGCAGCCAAATGACCTCTGGGACGTGTTTCTGCCGGTGAATAGGGTTTCTGGAGCTCGTGGGGGGTTAGGGTTGGGCCGGCATGGCGGTGGCAACTGACAGGTAACTGACCAGTTACTTGCCCGTTGTCACAGCGACTTGGGCTTCTCTTTCGCTTTCCATCAGGCCTAGGGAAGCCATTATTTCGAGCTACTATAAAAAAAAAACATCTGAAGGAGATGCCCATAATCGACGCCCTGGGCAGGCAGCCTTGCGATCCCAGGGCGTAGCTTCTCGCTCCGGTGACGCTGCTGCCCGTCATCAGCCTGTGGTACTTAGCTACGCCTTTAATTGTGATGGTTACACCGCCACCAGTCATTTGCGGATTAACTTAATCGGAAATCGACAGGTGATGATGTCAAACACTACGAATATAAGTATGTTGCTTGTAATGTAAGGGAGCGACCTTTTCGCTCCAAGCCAACCTCACCTGCTCGTGGTGCATCCTGCCGAATAACAAACGAGGCGCTGGCAACCGACGGGTGGCGGTATAACCATCACAATTGAAGGCGTAGCTAAATACCACAGGCCGATGACGGGCAGCAGAGTCACCGCTCACCGCTGCCTAGCGTGGCGATTATGGGTAGATACTCCAGATGTTTGCCCTAAGTGGCGGACAACTTTTTTTTTTTTTTTTTTTTTTGATTTATTTATCAACATAAAAAAGAAATATTACAATGGAAATAGTAAGTGTTACAGCATTTGATAAACCACTAAGGTTTGTGATATAATGCTGCCTTTTGCATCGAGACAATAACAATAAACAAAAATTAATTAACATTAGGCATAAACGTCAATAGACCAAGCTTATGCCTCACTTGTCCATCATTGCTGGAGAAAGTGAGCCGCAAGCCTGGCTTTAATGTTGGTTGGCGTAATACTATCGCGGAGTTGAAGCGGCAACTCGTTTATGAGTCGGGGAGCGAGATACGACGCAGCGCGCTCACCGTAGGTATTGTTCGCGCGGGTCGTAGCAAGCCGGCCCTCCGCAGCCGCTCGAGTGTATACAGGGTTGTTCCGTTTTTTATTTAACGCTGTTTCAAAGAAATACTTCTTTAGGAAAATATTTTTAAATTGTAATTGAATTGGTAAAATTTTACAGTGTTTAAAGAGACCAATATCGTCATTTATGAATTGATTTTTAACATTAGTTGAAACTATATTTTTAATTATTCTAAGTTGAAGCATAAATATTTGTGAAAGATAGGATTTGAATGTGCGGCCATAGCTACTTAGACCATATTGAATATGAGATTCTGCCAATGCGTTGTACAGCATCAATTTAACTTTGAATGGTATTCGGTTTTTGAGGATTACAATATTAGCCAAGAATTGTCTCAGTTTATTACACACATGTTCGATGTGGTCACCCCAATTAAACTTATCGTCGATTATCAAACCAAGGTATCTTATAGTTTTGACCGTTTCTATCAGGGGGCAACCACAGTTACCACTATAATGTGTAGTGTGTAGGCAATTATGTTCGTGAGCAACTATAGGTCTCATGGGTAAATGCTTTAGGTAGGGAGATTTGATTACCATAAGTTTAGTTTTATCACAGTTAAGCACCAGGCCAGCATCATGACACCAGCGCAACATTGAGTTCAAATCGGACTGCATTAAATCACACGCCTTCTGTGGGTCCTTCTCCGCTATTAGAAGGCATGTGTCATCCGCAAATTGATAGCAGGTACTATGGTTCAGACATTTGCTCATATCATTTACATATGTCAGGAAATGCAGGGGCCCTAACACTGAGCCTTGAGCCGTGCCAACCGTTGAATCAACTGGTTCACTTAAGCATTCGTTAATTTTTACATAATTTTTACGATTGTGCAAGTAATTTTCACACCATTTAATTAGTGGCCCCCGTATGCCGCAATTGTCAAGCTTGTCGATCAGCTGTTTGTGTTGTAATGTGTCAAACGCCCGAGAAAAATCGATGAATAATGCTAGCACAAATCGTTTTTGATTTATGTGCTCGTTGACATCATCTGTAAATTTGGTCAAAAGATCCGTTGCCCCTTTACCCGTTTGGAATCCGTATTGATTTTTATAGATTATATCGTGTTTTCTATAAAAAATATGTATTTGTTCGCAGATATATTTTTCAATTATTTTATCAATAACAGGAAGCAGTGTAATCGGGCGGTAGTTACCGTATTGATCATGCTTACCTTTCTTATAGATGGGTCTGACGCAGCCCATCTTGAGCTCATCGGGGTAATGGCCACATTGAACACTACTATTGATCAGGTTGGCAATGGCTATTGAAATGTCTGGACATGCCGCTTTTATGTCAGCGACGCTAATACTATCTAGGCCTGGCGCTTTACTGGAATCTAATTTCTTAATTATCTTTGTAATTTTATCAGCCGACGCCTTTTGTAGGTGAATACTACAGTTAAGGCTATTTAAATGATCACCACACTTTGACAGCTGTACATCGCATTTTGGAACCATTTTTTTTACTGCACCGTCAAATTCACGAGCAAAGCCATTAGACAAATCTTTTGGCGTGAGTCCTTGCGCATCAAAGGCCTTAATTACTGCTGCATCGATAGTTAATGTCATTCGCCCTAACATTTGATTGATTATTTGGTAAATTTTTTTACTATTTGAAAAATTACTTTTTATTTTATTTAGATAATAGACGTTTCTTTTTATTTCTAAAACTTTATGTACTTTATTTCGAACTTTATTATATTGTAATCTTAGTGAAGCATCATTTGAACTTTTTTTCCACAATCTAAATAATCTATCTCGTTTATCACATAATCGAATTACATTCTCATCAATCCATGGCATTTTACACCGATTTAATTTGTTACTACGTGTATATTTTAGGTTTTTGTTAGAGGTAGCAACATCAGTTGCTTCCTGAAACGATTTACATAAGAAACTATATATTTCATCAGGCGTGTTCATCTCGTCAGTGACTAACCAATTTACTTTTTTTAATTCTTGCTTAAGCGTATCATAATTGATAATTTTTTTTGCGCAACCCTGTATACGCTCACGCGGCACATTGCCGAGGCATGCTAGGATAACAGCGCGATGATCCGCCAGTACGACGTCAAGCACCGCAGTGCACGGTACTAATGTAGGGAATCGCGTGAATATGTGGTCAATACAAGATTTAGTCACGATATTTTTCCTAGTTTCGATCCTTGTGTAGTCCGTGATTCCACACATTAGTCCGTACCCACTCAGTGCTTCTAAATATGAGTCCCTGCATGATGATACAGATTTAAGGTCTACGTTTGTGTCACCAATTAGCAGTAGGTTCTGTTTAGAACTGAATTTGGAGATATAATCGCCAAGCTCTTTAACAAAGAGGTGCTTGTTTGTTGATGGAGGTTTGTATATCGAGCAAATAGTTATATCTTGCCCGGGGAGTGTTTTTAGTGAACCAGTTAAGTTTTCAAAAGTTGTGGTTTTGAGTTGACTTAAAGTGAATTTGTAGTGGTTTTTTATGTAGATTATGATCCCACCACCTCGCCTGCCTGTGCGCAGTTGCGAGTACATGTTATATCCCGGTATGTTGTATAGGTTAACGATGTCGCTCGATATACCCGCCTCTGTTACAATAATAGTATCTAATGGATAAGTACTGCTATGGATAGTTTGTAGTAATTTAGGAAAGTTTTTGATGATCGATCTAATATTAATATGAATACATGTAAAATTATATTGACTTTTAGTAGGTAAGTGCTCGAAAAAATTATTTATAGAGAACTGGAGAGGCCTATGTCCATTAGTGGGCTGTAATAGGCTGATGATGATGATTATGATTATGGTCATACCTTCAGTTGGTACAGGCGCTGGTATGGGCGGCTTGGAGATCGTAGGCGGGCCATTCATGCCCGGGACTGGTACAGGCGCCGCTAAATTGTAGAAAAATAGACAGGTAAATAAATTATAAGTTTGATGAAGTATGTGTGATTTATTGTGGACTGAAACGATTTTTAGGACACAAATGCTTAAGTTTAAGAGAGGTAGAGCATAGCGAATCTTCGCTCGACTTGAGCTGCCCGTCCGGGGAAGGACCTCCACCCTATAGAATACTGCAGCAAAATGACCTCCGGGTCGTGTTTCTGCCGGTGAGTAGGGTTTCCGGAGCTCGTGGGGGGTTAGGGTTGGGCCGGCATGGCGGTGGCAACTGACAGGTACCTACCAGTTACTTGCCAGTTGTCACAGCGACTTGGGCTTCTCTTTCGCTTTCCGTCAGGCGAAGGGAAGCCATTATGTCGAGCTACTATAAAAAAAAGCTACTTACTTTTGGATCTAAACCAATGTTCGTCTCTACAATAAAGTACTATAATTAAAAACAAAACATACCCAACATATTTTCTGTTGGCGGTGCGGCGAGTTTTGGTGCAGCTAGCAGAGCTTCGATTCCAGCCAAGTGGGGCACATCGGGTTCCTCTTTGGGCGCAGGCCGAGGCGCCTTGGGTTTCGGCAGTGTCGCCGCGGCCTTCGGCATGTTGTCCGCGGCTTTCGGCCCGGCCGCCGGGCGTTTGGGCAAAGTGGAGGCGGATTTCGCCAAATTCTCCGCGTTTTTGACCGCAGATGGTTTTGGGAATGTCGGCGTGGTTTTGAGTAGAAAAGGTGTTGGTTTTGCGGTAGGTGGTAGCGGTTTGGCGGTAGGTGGCTGCGGTTTGGCGGTAGGTGGTGTTGATTTGGAGGTAGATGGTACGGGTGTGTCGACAGACGGTTGCGGTTTTGGAAATTTAGGCGTTGTCTTCGGCAAAGATGGCGGCGGTTTAGGCAACAGTGGTATTGCTTTGGGCGGAGTTGTCGTGGGCTTGGGTGCCGCTTCCGTGGCTTTCGGTAAAGTTCCCGGGATGTTGGGGAATAGGGGGGATGGGCTTTCGACAGGCGGTTTCAGCGGTATCTTGAACGCTGCGATTGTGCCAACCGGCCCGGGCGCCGCTGGTAAAGCTTTGGAGTTCACAGGCTTTAAAGGTTTCGGTGGAGTGGGGCTTAATCCTAGAAGAATGGCTGTAAATAGAGAAAAAAAATATGTCTTAGATAAACTAAACTATGATTTAGATGGAAAATCCCAAGATGCAGTATGCCTACTAGGTACCTAGAAAAACTACAAAACGTAAAAATAACTATTCATATAATATTTTTTTCACATAGTTATACTTTTATTATAAAGAGGAAAGATTTGTATTATTGTAGGTATATGTACTGAATAAACTCAAAAACTACTGGCCATCGCAAAAAATCTTGCTTTACTTTTGTAAAAGCCAATCAATAGAGATGTTTTGGGAGTCAAAATAATCAGGACGTCAAAGGAGTCTTTGACGTCACTCGGTCCCGTAAAAATGCCTCATCGAGTTACGTCACGCGTAATTTCAACGGGTTATAACTTTGTAATTTTTAGTCTAATTTACAAATAAAAAAATACGTGTCTTTTATTTTTCAATAAGCTAAAAGAGACTAATTACATTTTCTATCCAAACGAGCCTATTACCTGATTTTCCTGTTGGCATAGGGTTCGGTTTCTCTGGCAATTGGAACATTGGTGTCTGATCAGATTCTGCAACATAAGTACAAAAGATACATTTTGAGTAGATAATAATTATTATTAGGAATTTATTATTATACGAACGACAACTCCACTGCCTAGCTTAGTGATTATGGATAAAGCCCAGATGTTTGGCCAAGTTTGGCTATGTCCAGCAGGGGACTACGATAGGCTGATGATGACGAGGAGATTATTCTGAACATTTACATATCTGGGGCCCTACTACAAAAAACGAAATCCGTTCAACGAACGATCGTTTTCGTTTTTGGTAGTAGGGCCCCTGGTTCCGTTTCATGCTAAAGCCCATATATTTTAATAACTTTATGTAGCTTCGTAACTTTAAGTTGTTCAACGAGCTTTTAATAGACTCTTTTTAGTAATCTTTAGGTAGATGTACTTATACTTAAATATTAAATTTACCTGGTTGCACTGAATTCCTCTTCAGGAATGACACCCGTTTGAAACCCGTTTTAGTCTCTGGCTTTTTGGGAGGCGACGGTGCTCCCCCGGGTACCATAGACGCTGAGAAGACAAATATCATTTGGAATTTTGTTTTTTTTTTTAACATAGGGAGATGTATACCTGAACCATGGACGTATAAAATACCTGAATAGTATATAATCCAATGATATGACAATTGAATACGTGAAGACCAAGCGTTCATCAGTTTAACCCTTTGAATGCCACTGTGGCTCATATGCGAAGGTAAATGACGATATATTTTTATTGTGACTCCTTGCTCGGCGGTCCTTGCATGTATTGATATAATAATATATGGGATTGATTGTGTATAAGTATTTCGATCTGATTCTGGCCTGTGATCTCTGCATTTACTAACAAGATTTCAGTGTTTTTATATAGGTAGATTACTGTACTTACGTTTCCTTAGTTTAAGCTTATTGTCCAGTTCACTCACAACCGCCATAGACACATGTCCTAAAATAAAAATAAATATTTAGCATATACTTAATAGTCTGCAGCATGCCAAGTGTGGCAGAAGGAATTAAAAAATACATATAAACTCACCCGTTTTCGGTTTCCCTGGTACAGTCGGGCCAAAGGGTTTTGTTGTCTGTGCCATAAACGGCGCCATCTTCTGTGGTGGGGGTGAATCTAAAAATTAAAACTGTTTTTTAGATGGAAAGTGTAAGAGAAGCCCAAGTCGCTGAAACAACGGGCAAGTAACCGGCCGGTTACCTGTCAGCTGCCACCGCCAACGCCATGGCCAGTCCGTAAAAATTAATGCAACTATTTAGTTGCATATTATGTATATATATATATATATATATAATTATATATTTATAGTTAACTATATTTTTACAAGGGGAAGTTTTGCAGTCTTAATCCAATGTTATAACATCTGTTGATCATCTTTATATGTGCGTATGTCAAGACTTTGTCAAGACTTGTTGCGTATACACTGTGGTTTGTTTTTTTTATGCAAAAGGCGGCAGACGAGTAAATGCTGTTGCCTTATTTGTTGGTAGGTGACATGATGGCTCAAAACCTATGTCAAGAAACTACTTGCTTTAAGTGCTCCCAAGGCGGACTTAATGCAATGGTGTGGCTGCACCTACAACACTATTACGCCCCATACCGTTGAGTGCCCCCGCGCTTACCACGAGGAGAGGCACAGAGAGCATACGATGCGTTGTATGCCCTCCGATGGATTTAAAGCTTACTTATTTTAGCTTATACCAAATTTGGCCGGCATGGTTTACTTTAGTAAACCAAGTTTGGTATATACTCGACTTCACACAACCTTAGAATATGGTGTGCATATTTCCTCACGATAATCATCGTCAGTCTTACACCGCAAGAAGTAAAAAAATCTATGTGATCTAAAAAAAGTAATGTGGAAATAGTTAAGTTACACACACACTCCATAATTATCTCTTACCTTCTTTCTCAGTTTCATGGATTGTCGGAATCTGTGGTCGTTTAGCGTTCTTTTCCATAGTATTCTTTTGTGTTTCTGCAAAGTATTTAACATAATATATTTTAAAAGAAAATATAATCTAAATATATAAAACTCAAAGGTGACTGACTGACTGACTGACATAGTGATCTATCAACGCACAGCTCAAACCACTGGACGGATTGGGCTGAAATTTTGCATGCAGGTAGATGTTATGACGTAGGCATCCGCTAAGAAAGGATTTTGATCAATTCTACCCCCAAGGGGATAAAATAGGGGATGAAAATCTATTCCACGCAGACGAAGTCGGGGGCACTGCTAGTATATTATAAAATAATTTATTTCTGTTAATGAGTTGAATAATAGATGAGATTGAATAATTATTCACGAGTAACAAACTCTTTTCCTACCCGCATCTGTACGTGAGGCCCGATGAGAGGAAGTGCCGCAAGAAACTCACTATAGTTCATTCGCGTTAAGAAAATAGTGACTGACGGGTCACTGACAGGCCACTAGCCAATTAAAACGCTAGAAATTATAATTCTATTCCTGTCAGTCACTATTTTCTTAACGCGAATGAACTATAGTTCGCCTTTTGTTTTTTTTTTAAATATAGAAGTAACATTTACTACAGTTAAGTCACAGTGCCACAGGCCGATGACGGGCAGCAGCGTTACCGGAGCGAAGAGCTACGCGCTGCGATCGCCAACCCGCCTGTCCAGCATGGCGATTACAATAAGGTATGGCTTTTAGCTTTCTGGTGTTTGCGATAGGCTGATGATGATGATTTATTACAGAGATGACAAAGATGTTTTGGCACGCGGCCGAATTCGGAACTAATACGAAATGTCACTTTTGACATTTCTGTTTCACGCTAACGCCTTCATGTCAATGTCAAAACGTGCCAAAGCATCCTCGTCTGTCTCTCTTTCTAACCTTCTTGCGCTGTCTCCGACGGCAACGGGAGCGGTGGCCTTTTGCTGACGTCCTTTTCACCCAATTTGTCTTTTCTTGCTAAAATAAAATTTAAAACATAATAAATAAATAACCTAAGACACGACCAAAATCGTGTTCCGCGTACATGTAAATTCTGGAGTGAGCTCCCAGCCGCGGTGTTTTTGATTGCTACAACTTGTCCTTCTTTAAAAGTGGTCTGAAGAGAGTTCTTTCCTCACGTTAGACAATGGGTCAGCTGTGCCCCTGACATTGCAGAGGACGATGGGCCACACAGCGCCATCTAGCCCCTAAACTAAGCCGAAGCTTGTATTACGGCTACTAGATGATGAAAGGCACCCTAAATTTAGGGCACTGAATACCGGGTGGGCGGGGACCCTAGTTAGTGTAGCGCTTATTAGACTACACTGAATATCGGTCCCTAAATCACTGGATATGCGATAATCGCCCTTAATGTTATTACGGTACGCGATAGGCAGAGCGGTCAGGTAGCTAGGCAGCCCGATCGCCCTAAATCGGGACCCTTACCCTAAATCTTATTAGACCACCCTTATTCAGAGTTAGGGTCCCTGAATATCGGGTGGTGTAATAAAGCAGTTACTGATAAACACTGATAAAGTTACTTAGATAGCGGTAGGTAGGTATACATATGTTTTTAAATATAATACTTCAACACTCACTCAAAGTCGGTATATTTTCAATGGGTGGTACGGGTGGAGTATCCTGTCCTGCGGCAAAAGAAAAGCAAATAAAAATTTAATTTGAATGAAGTACGAGTAAGTATTAACGATTTCTTGAGTTATATTTTTTTTGCATGGTTCTTTTAAAGTAGAGTTTTTTTTTAAACTTAGTTAGCCTTTGTTGTCCCACTGCTGAGCGAAGGCCTCCCCTGAGTCACTCCACAGCTCCCGATTGTGAGCCACCTTTTGTTAGTCTTGCAGATGGTTATCTTATCTAAGTCATCTCGCCATCTTTTCTTTGGCCTGCCTCTCTGACGCCATCCGTCTACCGGCTGCCATTGGGTGATGATCTTAGCCAAGTTGAGTTAAAATGTTAAAACATCTCTTAAACTTATGCCGATCAACTAGCTCGGCGGAAGTACTTCCACTTTTAGGGAAAAGTCTGTGTTCCCACATATTTATTTACCTCTTAACTCTTCAAGTGTTTCGTAAATATCATCGTCCTTGCTGTTTCTTCTCTTCGCGAGCCATGTCGCTATCACCCCCCTCCGCTGAGTAGGAGCCGAATCTGTGATGTATCGTGCTACAACGTAAAGAAAAAAATATTAATAAGGCCGTAATATTGTCCCTGTAATTTCTGGGATTAGAATAGGATCACCGTATGCCGTGGGTGTCGTAGAATACTACTAAGGGAACGTAAAAAAATTAATTAAAACATTATTAACACCGTAATATTGTCCTTATTGTTGTTGTAGTTACAGGGATTAGAATAGGATCAACCACCCCATAAAACCACAATAAAAATCCACCGTGCGGTGGCGATTGCACGCCCGACGGGGTCCAGCGAGGGTTGGTGTGGGGACATCTCCCTTGCCTAGCACGGATCCCATCCTTGGAGGAGGGTGACGGCTTCTGCCTGAGCCCTAGGCTGCCCCAAGTGGGGGGCCGGCCGAGTCTGCCTAGCAGACAGCGCTGGTGGTGGCGTGGTGTTATTGTTTATACCAAGATCCCACGTCACCATCGCTCAAGGCGTATTGGCGGTGTAAACCGGGGTTTTTTTGTGGGTACTTTCTTTGCCACCTTAGTGGCATAAAAAATAGAAAATGTCTGGATATATGTCTGTTAAGTTTGCTTTTTCTGCCATCTAAACATGCTGCATGATCCCTGCCTCGCCCACCTGTTCCAGGGATAATAAATTACATATATATAATTGTTTATTACTTTTATCATCTTCATCCGGGGACGATGCACGCTGCGATATTCTTCGTATTCTAGCCATCTTGCGAGCTGGAATAAGAATAAAATAACTTTGATATACTTGGACATCACAACATACCTACCTACACAAGATACTGGGGCCCTACTACAAAAACCGGCCAAGTGCGAGTCGGACTCGCGCACGTAGGGTTCCGTACCACTGATTGAATGAAAAAATTAGGTAATTTGATTTATGACGTTTAAAAAAAAACTACTGTCTAGATTTCTCAGAAGAGTCTCTCGCGCAAACTATTCAGTTTAGAGTAAAATGTTGTTAGAAACCTCAACATCATTTTCAAATACCTATCCATAGATACCCCACACGTATAGGTTTGATGAAAAAAAAAAATTTGAGTTTCAGTTCTATGTATGGGGAACCCCAAAAATTTTGAACTTTTTTCTGATTTTATTTTCACATCTTAATGCGGTTTACAGAATACATCTACGTACAAAATTTCAATAATGTAGCTCTTATAGTTTCGGAATAAACTGGCTGTGACATACGGACGGACAGACAGACAGACAGACAGACATGACGAATCTATAAGGGTCCCGTTTTTGCCATTTTGGCTACGGAACCCTAAAAACGAAAACGATCGTTCGTTGAACGGATCGCGTATTTTTGCCCCATAAATCCCGCTCATTTGTCCTTCCCGTGTTAGAATATACGAACTAAAATTCGTCAACGTCGATTTTCAACAAATTAATTGATATATTAGAACACGGGAGGGACAAATGAGCGGGATTTATGGGGCAAAAATACGCGATCCGTTCAACGAACGATCGTTTTCGTTTTCTGTAGTAGGGCCCCAGATATTAAAAGAAATAATATAATAATAATAATAATAATTTATTTGTCTCATTCAATATTACATGGCACATTAACATCAACACCTGCACTAGGCTCGCAGGCCTGTATCGCAGTAATTGTATCGCATAAATACCCATTACAATATAAATAAGAAAGAACATCATCATCAACATTTATAGTCATCATCATCATCATCATGATGATGATGACTATAAATTAAGATAACGTTAAAAACTAAATAGTTACCTTTTGCTTTGATGTATAGTATGACACCAGTCTGACCAATTATTATTATAATTAACACGATAACCCCTACTCCAATATAAATGTACACTGAAAATAACAAAAAAATATATGTATTTAAATAAATATCTAATTTAAAACATGCCATACAGCGCCATCTAGACCCGGGTGGTAATTGAACCCTAGTGGGTTCGTTCTATCCTTTAGTTCGATAGCTGGGAGTCTACCAAATGAGCGACCGCGCCGGGCCATTCAACACAATAGAAAGAGTTTTTACGCGAGTTCACATAATAGATATGTAGATAGATAAATATTTAATCTTTATTGCACAAAAACATAATATTTACAGAAAAGGTGAATATTTACAGTGAGCTATGGTAGGTACAAATAGACGGTCTTATCGCTAGTAAGCAATCTCTTCCAGACACCCTTAAGGTAGAGAGATGTGTAATTTTTTGAAGAGGAGGCAACGTCGTGCAAACTGTTGTTAATATTATTATTTTATTATTATTAAATATTTGTTAATATTATCTATTATTTTAAAGGTATAGTACAGACTTACTGGTCATATTATCAGACTTCATTGGCGTTACAGGGTCAGGAACCACTATATCTGAAATTAGAATTGACAAATTAGTAAAGAGAAAAGGAACCATAAAATCGGACCTGGCTGGCGCCCTACTACAGCGTATTCTGCGTATTTTTGCCCCATAAATCCCTCTCATTTGTCCCTCCAGTGTTCGAATATACGAACTAAAATTCGTCAACGTCGATTTTCAACAATTTAATTGATATATTAGAACACGGGAGGGACAAATGAGAGGGATTAATGGGGCAAAAATACGCGATCCGTTCAACGAACGATCGTTTTCGTTTTGTGTAGCCTCTGTTTGAGAAGTCGTAACAAAATGATTTTGAAAAATGAGAGCACATTCGAAGTTTATTCATCACTAGCTTTCCGCCCGCGACTTCGTCCGCGTAAAGTTTTTTTTCCAAAATAAAATTGTGCCTATGTTACTCGTGGATAATGTAGCTTTCGAATGGTGAAAGAATTTTTAAAAACGGTCCAGTAGTTTTTGAGCCTATTCATTACAACCAAACAAACAAAGTTTTCCTCTTTATAATATTAGTGTAGATAATATTAGTGTAGATAACGTATTTGGCATTTAAGGGACATTACGAACGAAAAAAGTTGGTGTAAGGGACATCTATTTTCTAAAATAATTAAAATATTTAAATAAACACTGCACAAGAAGATAGTGCACTTAAATATAAGATAATGTGTGAAAAGAAACTCAAAAAAGGTTAATTACAAAGAAAGTTATGTACGATTTACTCCACAAAAAAACTTTGTCGGCCTCTCCTGAAAAATCGTATTTTGTCCCTTACCTTAATTGAGCCTACGGCAGACATGTTCATCATGTTGTTGTTTGTCCCGGGTGGGAATCGAACCCACGACCTTTGGTTCAGAAGGCAGGGGTCACTACCAATTGAGCTACCGAGCCAGTCAACATACCTTTCACAATAAGGTTAAATTCACAGACTGTCTCCACAAATGTGCCGTTTTCAGTGCGAATCGTCGCATCATCCAGACCTTTTACGTTGCGATTGGTGAGCATCCTACATTTCCACACGGCGCTCATATTTTTATACGCGATCTGGAATCAAACAATCATCATCAAGCCTGTTGCAGTTCACTGCTGGACATTGGCCCCTCCTAATGTTCGCCACTTAGCCTTGGCTTCTCGCTCAAAGAGTGGTAGGGCTTAGCGAATAATATTCGCTCGAATTGAGCGCCCGTCAGGGGAAGGACCTAGGAATACCGCAGTCAAATGACCTGTCGTGTTTCTGCCGGCGAGTAGGGTTTCCGGAGCTCGTGGGGGGTTGGAGTTGGGCCGGCATGTGTGGCAACTGACAGGCAACTGACCAGTTACTTGCCCGTTGTCTCTTTCGCTTTCCATCAGGCGTAGGGAAGCCATTATGCCGAGCTACTATAAAAAAAGCTACGGTTTAGCAACAAATTTCAAAGCAGACCAAATAAGAGCCCGTTTACACTAGCGGTTTTGGGCGTTTGCACTGAGGGGTTTTTTTATCCGGCGGCGGTCGATTTGCGGCCGCAAAGACAAGAAACCCACTGCGCGTTCAGGAGTGCTCACATTAACTGGTGCGGTTTTGCGGGTCGGCAGCTGGTAGTGTTGTGGAAACCGGGTTGAAGGCGTTTTCGCGGGTGGAACCCGCTAGTTTATACATGCTCTATCATCTCTTATTTTAAGGTTTCTTATACTTACTTAAAATAAGGTTTTATTTATTAAATTAACATACAAATCTACTTTACTTACAAAAATTTTAGACTCTCTTCGTATTCCGAGATACGCATTTCGATCCTCAAGAATAGGGTGCTCGTGTAGATAAGAGCAACTGAAAACATTGAGAGAATGTTAATTCATCATCATCATCATCATCGTCAGCCTATTGCCGGACATAGGCCTATTGTTCGTCACCTAGGGCAAACTTCTAGAGGATATACCCATAATCGCCACGCTGGGCAGGCGGGTTGGCGATCGCAGGACGTAGGTTCTTTCTCCGGTGACGCTGCTGCCCGTTATCGGCCTGTGGTATTTAGCTACGCCTTCTATCGTAATGGATTTACCGCCACCAGTCGGTTTGCCAGAGCCTCGTTTGTTGTTCGGCAGGATGCACCACGGGCAGGTGAGGATGGCTCGGAGCGAAAAGGTCGCTCCCTTACATCCCTCTGACTTACATACGTCTGAATGTTAATTAATCGTACCTAATACGTGCGATGGGCAGACTAGGGCCCCTACCGTCTCAATCGATTGGAGATTGAAGAGAGGTAGGGCATAGCGAATCTTCGCTCGAATTGAGCCGCCCGTCCGGGGAAGGACCTCCACCCTATAGAATACCGCAGCCAAATGACCTCTGGGTCGTGTTTCTGCCGGTGAGTAGGGTTTCCGGAGCTCGTGGGGGTTAGGGTTGGGCCGGCATGGCGGTGGCAACTGACAGGTAACTGACCAGTTACTTGCCCGTTGTCACAGCGACTTGGGCTTCTCTTTCGCTTTCCATCAGGTGTAGGGAAGCCATTATGTCGAGCCACTATAAAAAAAAAAAAAAAAAAAAAAAATCGAAAACGATCGTTCGTTGAACGGATCGCGCAATTTTGCACCATAAATCCATTAGTCAAATTTGATTTTCATTAATTTAATTGATATATTAGAACACGGGAGGGACAAATGAGAGGGATTTATGGGGCAAAAATACCCCATCCGTTCAACGAACGATCGTTTTCGATTTTGGTGGTGTCGAAGGAGCTGGAGATACTTGTCAGTGCCGCAATCCGTCAAGCGTCTTAACGAAACCGATGAAGACCAATTGACAAAGTCAAAAGGAGGGCACACGATCCTCAATAGTGAGGGATACGACTAGAGAGAGAGAATCGTACCTACTACGATCCAGCCATCGAACGAGCGTTTTCAATTAGGGTTATCTGAAAACCATAATGACACTACATATAAGGCAGGTCTAGCTAGTGATTGGTCAGTTGTTATGTAAATGTCAGTGCCATGTCAAAATGAACCAATTACGTAACAGTTGGACCTCCATATATGTGGTGCCATCTGGTGGATTTCTTTTTCAGAAAACCCTAATTAAGAGGATAGTATGTACTTCACCCTCAGCCTATCGTAGTCCCCTGGTCGATATAGGCCGCTCCAGGGGCCCTACTACAGAAAACGAAAACGATCGTTAGTTGAACGGATCGCGTATTTTTGCCCCATAAATCCCTCTCATTTGTCCCTCCCGTGTATATAATATATCAATTAAATTGTTGAAAATCGACGTTGACGAATTTTAGTTCGTATATTCGAACACGGGAGGGACAAATGAGAGGGATTTATGGGGCAAAAATACGCGATCCGTTCAACGAACGATCGCTTTCGTTTTCTGTAGTAGGGCCCCAGTTGTTCGCCACTTTCGGCAAATGCCGAGTGGGGCCCTTTTATATTGGACGTCACAACACCATGTCCGGTCTGACTGTTTTATATCTCTGTTGTTGTGTTTTATTTTTGTGAAGTTTTAAATGTACGTGTCTAGTTATTGTTATGTTGTGATTGTATATTGTTACGTTATCATTGTTATGTTGTAAAGTCCCAATATAATAAAGATTTCTTATTTCTTAAGGCATAATAAGGCAAATAATCTCTTCATGGTTGCTTACCTTACTTCATTTATATATAATCTATTGGAGAAACTAAGTTTTATTGCATCACCAACTGTGAATGTCCAATTGTATCTTGTAACATTTTCAGCGTCCGTCACTTGGCATGTATCGTGACTTGTGGCGTTCATTTTTATATATGTCACTGAAATGAAACATTAAAATATTTATCAACTCGCTAGACATTTACACAACAGCTAAAGGAGAAAGTTAATGTCATGACGTACAAGGAGTTGAAGGCGCCGGCGGAGTCCAGGGAGGAGTGGAAGTTGCTCCACCGACAAGAGCAAAGCTCTTAAATTTAGTAGTAGACTCGCTACTCTTCGGGTATTTCATTATACATAAACCTATTCTATCCTTTGCGTAGTTTTATAGATTTAAGCGCACACAGGGATGTAAGGGAGCGGCCTATCATCATTTCGCTTTAAGCTAACCTCACCTGCCCTTGGTGCATCCTGCCGAATAGCGAACGCGGCGCTGGCAACCGACTGGTGGCGGTATAACCATCACAATTGAAGGCGTAGCTACATACCACAAGCCGATGACGGGCAGCAGCGTCACCGGAGCGAAAAGCTACGCCCTGCGATCGCCAACCCGCCTGCCCAGCGTGGCGATTATGGGTCCTCCAGATGTTTCCCCTTAGCGGCGAACAACTGGAGAGGCCTGTGTTCAGCAGTGGACTGCAAATAGGCTGATGATGATGATGAAGCGCACACAGGGAACTATACTTTTTTTTTGTAAATAAATAACTAAGTACATTTATACATAGAAAACACCCACACAGTAGTACTGTGTGGGGATCGAACGACCCACGACCCTTGGCTCAACAGGCAGAGGTCACTACTCACTACCGAATGAGCTATCGAGCCAGTTAAACTTAGACCAACCAAATAAGTAGAAAATAACTTAGACTTATGGGTCGGCAAATGTAAAAACGTTTGTTATTTAAAACAACACCACTTACAAACTTTGTTCTGATCTCAATGATAGTAGCTTAAGAACTTGCGTTATAGAAATCAGGATTACTATGGTACAATAGCTATACACTTAAAAGCAATATCACCATCAAAACACAGAACAAACACAAATGTTCATCCGGTTCATCATTGACTTCAAACCGGGAAGCCCCCTGTACATAATGCAATACTAAATGATAATGACCAATTCAGGAGAATACCTACAGAACCCTAAAAATATTAACAGATTAAATTAACATACCCGCACTAGTTGACTGGGTGAAAACTCCGAGTGATCCAAAAAATACGCAATATATCCACAAAATGATGGACGGCATTGTCACTAAGCACTCACTGAGGGGCGGCGGCGAGCGAAATGGACAATAAGGGATAGGATGACCACGGCGCGGGGCTAAAGCGGGACGGTCCAGTTTTAGAATAGAATAGAATAGAAACCGTTTATTTGGTACATTAACACACACCACTTAAACACAAAATTGTACATCTAGATAAGACTTAAAACTAAAACATAAATTTGGAAAACACTTAAAAATAAAGATAAAATGTACCAAAATGGTCTCCGCTCAGTATTCGGCCGTGACGGCTTAGGGTGTCGTCACGACCACTGGTATTCTGCGGAGACCGGGAAGATGGCCGGCGACAGCCCACAGTAAATACAGGCAGTAGGTATGAAGAACTCTGAATCTAGGGGAATGAAATATAATAAATAAATATATGGGTTAGATATATTTGGAGGAATTTAATAAAATATAATATATTACATTTAAAGAAGACATTATAAAGATGAATAAATAAATACGTTGGCAGGTACCTTAACCATTACGAGTACATAATAATGTAACCTATTTCAGTAGGTGCTTACTTATACTTGTAATAGGTATGCGTAGGTATGTAACAATTGCGATAGGGCATAGAAAGCAATTGTTTTAAGAGAGGTAGGGCATAGAAAATCTACGCTCGAATTGAGCCGGCGCCGGGGAAGTACCTCCACCCTATAGAATAATAAAAAATAAATAAACAACCCAAGATATGCCACCCTGGTCCACACATCGCTATCTAGTCCCAAACTAAGCCGAAGCTTGTACTATGGGTACTAGACAACTGATAAAGTTACTTAGATAATTTTTTTTTTGTAAATAAATACACAGTAAACACCGACTTATACAAACAGACATGCTCATGGACACAAATATTTGTACTGTGCAGGAAATACCCCTACCCCCGGCTTCCGGAGAGTGATTGAATGCTCCCGGGCAGAACTCCGGGCAGAACGGTGTGGCTTACTTTACTAGCCAACATTCAACCATCCCGTTTTTTATCAATGGTAACAGCCCTCTTTAAGATGTCCATTTTTACCAGTATTCAAACATATAATTTTTAAAACTTGGCTCAACCGGCGTACTTAATACTGCCACGATTTAAAAAAATATTTAAACCTATCCCTAAGTAACGAATACAAAAAAAAAACAAAAAGAATCATCCAATTTTGGTGCATTCGTTTGAAGTGAAGGGCGTACATACATTCGAAGGTCCATTTATATTTTATATAGATAGATAGATAGAATATGAATAAATAAGAATAAAAAAGTTTGATTGATTTCTTACAAGATAACTCACAAAACAAAATAAACAAGAAGAAAATATGAAACATTCGAATATCCAACAAAATTTGTGGTTACCATAATATAATAGGTACAAACAGTTACATTATTAAACAATAGAAGGATAAATAATGCGTTATACCGATTATAAGTAATTGAATAACATCAAATGATTCATTTGTGACGGACATTAAACGGGTTACACATTTCCTTATTTAATTTAGACACAATTTCGTTTTGTTGGGATTATAAATTACATGTGTCATAGTGACGAATATTTAGTATTAGAATAAAAGATAAAAGTATAATTTTAAAAACTCTTTTTACCATACCAAGCAGGGTCATACCAAGGAAAATCTGTGGTAGCTAAAAATATTTTGATTAGACCAAAACAAAGCTAATATGATCACAGACTAAAAATTCAAAGAAATTATACCTACTTATAACAGTTTCCAATCCCTTTTTGTCAACCACTTACATTATATTCGTAGTGCAAACGGCTAACGGCTGTATGGAATTCCTTGCCACGAGTCCGTATTTCCCGATAGATATAATCTTGTGAGCCAAGGGTCGTGGGTTCGAACCCCGCATAGTACAAACATTTGTGTGCATGAACATGTCTGTATTGGTCTGGGTGTTTACTGTCTTTAAATGTATTTATTTACAAAAAATGTATCTAAGTAAGATTATCAGTTGTCTAGTACCCATAGTACAAGCTCTGGCTCAGTTTGGGGCTAGATGGCGATTTGTGGCCCAGCGTGGCATGTCTTGGGCTATTTATTTATTTGTGTAAATTGTTCAAACACTCTCGGTCCGATTCTCCAACAGCCCGGTGAAATCAACTAAGTAATGATTTAACGTGCTTTCCGATGCACGGGAATGAATCACCGCTAACTTTATAACTCTTGACAACTGTTGTTGTACTACTGGGTTTTTCTGAAATAATTTAATAAGTATCGAGTAACTACGTACTATAATGTAAACAGACGTATTAAAGTCAACGATAGGCGTAAAACACTATAACTAAAGTATCAATTTAAGGTATTAGTTTGAACGGCCACGCTATGTAACTCTTTGCTAGAGTTACATAGCGTGGCCGTTCCGTATCCGTGTAAATTAATCATCATCATCATTAGCCTATAGCAGTCCACTGCTGGACATAGGCCTCTTCAATTCTTCGCCGCTTTGGGGACAGGCACACTAGAACAAACCCATTGGGCCTGTCACCCTCACCCAGAAGGCCCACTGAGATGCCGTTTCACGCCCCGCCTAAAGAACCTAGGATCGTAAGTGTCTACGATTCTCGGCAGACAAGGCCTTAAATTAAAAAAAAGTCCCTATAAAAAAAAGACGGATTTCCATAGCATAAATTGTTTGAAATACGAGTATGTAGGACCTGAAAACGGATGACTGTATGTGCTCATGTTTAGTGTTTATGCGTAATAATATCTACCCATATTCCAAGGTTAGGTACCAAGTGCCCTATTGTTTCGGGAGCTATTATATTATTGTAAAATTCCGCTAGATGGCACTATACAGGTATACTTCTTCACTTAGGTATTGAAATATACCTATATTAAGGAGCTCTATAATATTTTATGTAGGTATTGTGTATTTCAGGGTGAAAAAGCTTATTTTGATTAATTATCATAGGATTCATATGTCATTAAATATGGATTTTAATTAACAAAAATTTCGTTAGAATAAAGTATGTCTATAAAGTTGAAACAAATGCTGGTGGTAGCTAAAGGTATTTTGTAGGGTCAATGGAAGTGTATAAGATTTTTCTATCGTAGATAGTTAACGTAGCTTAATTTTATGATTGTTTCGAATAGAACAAAACGCAAAGAGGTGGGATATAAAAAAATCTCTAGTCTCCTAGACACTTTGGGCGGTGACCGTAGGCGCGCATGCGTCCTACTCCCAACCCTGATATCCCGGCCAGACACAAAATGGCCGCCAGCTAGCTCGTTTCAAATTGATTTTTTTTCCAACACACTCGTTCAACAGTCCGTATTCAACGTACAAAACTCCACAACAGTTTTCTCAACAAAAATAGAACAACGCCGCGCGCGTATAACGTTCAAAAATACCCATTCTAATTTATAACCTGTGCAGTGCAATTACAACTGAAAAGCGTCTATAAGTTTTCACAAATTATCCATTATCATTTTCATTTAGCAAATGAGTACAAGTGTCGGTTGCCTGGTTTGAAGTTCGTCGGAATCTCCTGGACATATCTCGTAAGTACTGAGTAATCAATTTAGATATCTAGACTAGTTTAAGACGGTTTGTGTGACCTAAAAATTTAGTGCTAATGCGTTTAGCAAGTGTGTCGGGGCCGATTGATTCAGTGCTGAGGGAAAATCGAAAAAGCGTGTCCCCAAAAAAAGACTTATCGCCTGTCGAAGGAATTACGAAATCGGCGTTCGATTTTTGAAACGGTGTTAAGTGTGTTTTTTTCTTGGTGATTTTCTTTCTTTTTTCGCAACATGCCAGTGACATAACGACATAATGCAAAGATTATGCGTGCCTTAGATTGCCTGGAGACGGCTTTCCCCGAATTTTTGGAATCCCATCGGCTGTCTCTGTCGCGCCGGCTAGCTTTGTCCTGCTCTAATATTCCTCAATGGACGATAAGCATGCGCCGTATTTTAGGGAGAAGTCTATAGATGAGATAATTTTCGTCATTTTCTTGAGGCAAAGAGGTGATTGGGTTCAATCGACCTAAATATTTAATGTTTGAATTTGGAATGCAAAACTGTGGATTGATAGAATCAGAGATTAAAAACTGTTGGATTTAAGAAGATTGTCGTATGTTTTTGTTAGATCGAACTTTTAAGAGTTAACATGTCTAGTGAAATATGTACCTACCGGTCTACGAGTATAGAATAGGGAGAGTCGCCTGTAAATTAATTTCTACAAATTGCTGCTTATAAATCGACTTTTATTTTAAATTGTATTAGGCCTTTTAATATAAATAGATACTTAACTGCATTTTGGCTGTGATGGGGGTAGGTACCATCTTTTACATATAATGTAGACCGGGGGCTACAATGGTTGATGTAAGTACATTATTTACGTAAATTATTACTAATAGATATGTATTAGTTTTTGTAGTATTTGATTTGAGAGAGTTACATGTTATGAACTGTCAAAACGGATAGGTAACTTTCTTAGATTTTGTACGGCGTTAGAGACATGTGACGTCATGGTCAATTGCATGATTTTTATTTACGTACATTGTGATGTTTTTTAATAATAAAAATAAAAATTAAATTAGGACAGATTTCTAAGCTTGTTTGTCTTGTTATTTTATGGTGCCAGTTTTTAAATCAATTATGTTTTTTGGTATTGTGTTACAAGTATTATAGATCTATACCATTATTTTATTTCCACTTTGATATAAATAGTTATCAAATTGTTTACGTACCTATATGTATATGCATTAATTCGATGAAAATTTTGTGTCTATTACGTGACTGGGTGTTTATATGTATTTAAGTAAATATAATTGAGGTACCTTCGTTGTTCTCATACCCATAGCACAAGCGCTTAAGCTACTTTATTTTGGGATCAGGGAAATGTATGTGATATTATCTCGTATTGATTTTCTTCTTTATTTTTATGGAATAAGGCTCATATTACGCTGATAACATTGTGGCTGCAGCCCATTATAGTGTAGAAGAGGTTTAAACTTCATCTCTATTAATTAATGTAGTACTCGTAGTCACAGACGAACAAAGTGATGACATCATAAGAAATTCTTGTAGTTGCAAATATAAGAACATAAGACTCTCTCGTTAGATCGTAGGTGCCATTTTACTACTAATTTTGCGAAGGGTCGTGGGTTCGATTCCCGCACAGTACAAACATTTTTTTGTTTAAATGGAAAAATACGTGTCCGATGTATTTTTATAATCTAAAATACGGACTAAATATGATGTAATTATTTTGACCCTAGAAACATGCCTATTGTCCGCGTGGTGTCCGGATTTAGAGTAGGATCACCGTGGGTGACATAAAAGACGACTAAGAGAAAGCAGGAAACGGGCAGCAACGTATGCCCGAGTACTCGTTATACAACCTACTGCCGTCACCAACCTGCCTGCCAAGCGTGGTGACTGAGGCAAATCCTCCCAAATGACAATTGTCTTTGGGAGAGGTCTATGTCCAGCAGTGGACATTTGCAGGCCGATGACGGTACATCCAAAGATTTTTATTACCTACCTAACGACGATTACGAAAGGTATATCAAGTTTCAGCTAATTCAACTCAATGAGCAATAATTACATACCGATTTGAAAAGGAATTATACTGGATTATCACGGACGAAGCCGGCTCATGCAGCTTACGACAGACCTTCAACACCAATGTAAGTTGATGCCTAGTCGAGTAGTAGAGCAGTTCCGCTGAATTCTTAGGATTGAAGGTGTATAATAAGGAATAACAAACGAGGCTCTGGCAACCGACTGGTGGCGGTATAACCCTTCGTGGTATAACCATCACAATTGAAGGCATAGCTAAATTCCGCTGATGACGGGCAGCAGCGTCATGGGAGCGAGGAGCTACGCCCTACGATTACCAATCCGTCTGCCAGAAATTATGGGTAAGGCCTCCAGATATTTTCCCAAAGTGGCGAAAAAGTGGAGAGGTCTACGTCCAGCAGTGGACTGCAATAGGCTGATGATGATGAAGGTAGATCTAGGAAAAGAGAGTTTCGGAGTGTTGCGGTGTTTCCTGATCGCTACGACATGGTCCCCTTTAGACGTGGTTTGAAGAGAGCTCTTCCCTCGCAGTAGGCAGCGCCATGGCTGTGCCCCGGCATTGCTGATGTCTTTAGGCGTTTACTGATTGACATAAAGATTTTTGGAGGTAGACCACAAATGAAAAAACAGTTTTCAAATATTTTATTCGAATACATTAATATGTCCCGCAGGAAGAGAGATATAATTATCTCTCTTCCCGCGGGTGTCGTAAGGGTCGCCTTAGGGACTTCTTGGGATTTCAGCTTCTCTGTCTGTTTAACCGCATGGTTGGCAACCACCCGTGAAGTGACTCTGGTCGCGATATCTTTTAAAATAAGCAATAGGGTGGCAAACCGGCAAAATCGAAGGTCGATGGTCCTAGCCAAGAGTCCGTGAGCTCAGTAATGACCATTCTTTTTTCACTGATAGGGCCCCTCAAAGAATTTGGCATGGGCCTCAGATAGTATAGGTACTTAGTTACGCCGCTGCCGGCAAGGCGGTGGCAACTGGCTCATGTGTTTCCTTCCTCTTACAATCCTGGATTCTTTAGGCGGGGTGTGAAACGGCATCTCCGTGGGCTTTCAGGGTGAGGGCGACAGGATCAGTGAGTTTGTCCTATTATGCCTGTCGACCTAACATTGACAACACGACCGCTTACCATCAGGTGAAGTGGTCATCCTGCTCTCTTTATCCACTCCCTCCACTGACTTGATGGCTCATTGACTGGCTCGAAGGCTCATTGACTTGCTCGATGGCTCATTGACATTTAGTGCTGACTGACAAAAAGAAATAGGCTGTTTAATACGACCGAAGATAAATCGTACTTAGCTAACGACTCCAGGTAATACCTTGACAGAAAAGTGACAGTAGTTTGACAGTGTTAATGACTTGTCAATCAATAGTCGCAAAGAAAGACACCTGTTAGAGATCGCTTGTATTTTGTACAACGATCTTTTGGTACTGTTCAATGTCATCTTCATAAAAAACGGTTTAAATGAACTAAGAACTTCTTTCCGTTTAAAATTAGTTTCGGTTACACAACAATGGTGACCCTGAAAGACTATGGAATGTTGCATGCAAAACAGCATACCTATATTAGTATTATATTAATTAAAGGTACATCTAGCAACATAACGGGAGGACGCCGGAGGCCCGGCCCGGAGGCCAGAGGCCCTACTACAGAAAACGAAAACGATCGTTCGTTTTCTTGTTTGCCACTTTGATCGATATTAGGGTTCTCGCAATGATTGGTGAAAATTACCTGGAAAATCATCAAAATAGATAGAGATATAATAAAACAATTTTAACGTGTAAAGAAAGTACATAAGTGGTTTTGATTGGATATGAGTTTTAACAGTAATAGACACGTTTGTAAACTTGATTGGCAGAAAAACCCAGTAAACATTTTTAAAAATTTTGCTACTACTTAAAACCAATCTTGGTAATCAATCTAAAAACTGTATAGAGACACACCCTTTGCGCATTAAGTCAGCGCATAGCGTTTTTAGCATGAATACCAGTTCCCATGGGAGAGCGATCGATATGAGTATGGAAAATGGAAAGTATGAGAGGGGTTTTTGCCTTTTACGACGGATCTGTCGATACGGAACCGTAAATTGTATTATACTAGCTCCGAGAGATATTTTCTATGAAAACTTATGGTGTGTTTTCAGTGAAGTAGCGCGTCTAAGTTGACCAATGATATTGTTTTACTAAGTGGACCGGAGATGAGATGTGTGATTTGAGCAAAATAACTATGGTCAATAGTAGGTTTCTTTGTTGTATGTTTGTTACCAGAAACCGATTTGAAAAATTCTTTTTTTATTCAAAAGGGATTTCCTAGTTGGTTTCAACTTGAATTGTCCACATTGAAGTCGGTTACTTTTTTTGATAAAAATGCTGCTTGTTAATTATTGGAAGGTGGTTGAACTATCCCACCTGCCAAGTCTCCCGAGCTCCTCCTACCTACTAAAAATCCCGGCTCCTCCGTCAAGCGCCATGGAATGGTGCTATGGGTCCTAGGAGACCCCATGACAACCCAAGAATTGATTTCTAGCCCATAAAGACTCAACTTCAGACTTCCAGTCTTAGCTGAAAAAGCTAGCTTTTTGCTAAAGCGCCGACGAACCGTAGGTTCCGATAGGGTTCGATTCCCGGTCCGATCAATTCAGGAAACGGATTTTTCTAAATTGTCCCGGGTCTGGATGTTCTGGGAAATTGCTCCCAACATTGACATTTGGTTCTGGTATAATAGACTTATCAATTGACTTAAATAAAATTCAACATCATCATCATCAGCCCACATCAGTCCACTGCTGGACATAGGCCTCTCCAAATGCTCGCCACTTCGATCGGTCCCGGGCCTCTCGCATCCAGCACTTGCCAGCCGTCCTGCGCAAATCTAGCCTGAGGGCGTCCTACACTACGTTTGCCGAGACGCGGTCTCCACTCCAGAACTCGTTTACCTCAACGGTTATCGGTTCTGCGGCTGATGTGACCACATGTAGGTATATTTGAACCATGGAAGTATCAAGTACTATATTACTTCTATGATTTGAACCAAACTGTTTTACAACTGTCACTAGGCCATACATAGCCAATATGGTCATTAGGTCAACGACCATTTGTCGTGTTTGAGTGATAGTTTCTAGGTTGACGTATGCTCATTGTAGGTACAGATCTAAATTGAGGATTTCCTACTCAGTAGGGCTATGTTATGAAAGGGATTTGGTCACGATATAAAAATAAACTGAATTGCGTGGTGTCGCTAGACTGAGTATAGATTTTATTAACTACGAGTATAATTTCGATGTTGAAATATATCACCGCTTGAAACACATCACCGCTGGGAGCAGCTATGCACTTAGGCAAAGATAGATTTAAACAGCATGCCTATTATATGCATGTTCATTCATTTAAAAATGTATTGATTGACAGATATTATGTGGGTATAAGCATCGTCTTAGACCACCACCAAGCCTACCTTCCTATACACCGTCATCATAAGGCTTGATCACTTTTGTTCTAATATTACATTCATCGACGAATAAAACGTATGCTTTTTCTAGACCGGGAATCGAACACGAATCGTTCCGCCTTTATGATCGATCACAGCGACAAGGGGACTGAGGTAAACCGTTGTCCTAGGTTAACGGCATCGCGACGCGATGCGACGCGACGCGAAAATATCAAGTAGTCTTTGTATGGAATAGTGGCTTACCTTGTCGCGTTAGTCAGTGTGCGGTGAAGTATAATGCCCGTGATATATCCTGCAGAATACCAGACGAGGCTCTGGCAACCAACTAGTGGCGGTAGTTACGCCATCACGATTGATGGCGTACCTAAACACCACAGGCCGAAGACGGGCATCAGCGTTACCGGAGCGAGGAGCTATGCCCTGCGATCGCCAACCTGACAACCCAGGGTGGCGAGGATAAAGCAGCGGCGTAGCGTGGGTGTCGGCCGCCCGGGGCGGAAGACAATTTTGCCGCCCGGGGGGGGGAAGACAATTTTGCCGCCCGGGGCGGAAGACAATTTTGCCGCCCGGGGCGGAAGACAATTTTGCCGCCCTTTTATTTTATACTTTATTTAAATTAGTATGGATAGATTATAAATTGTGAAATTTTGCCGCCCCCTAAAATGTGCCGCCCGGGGCGGGCCGCCCCCCCCGCCCCCACTACGCTACGCCGCTGGGATAAAGCCCTCCATATATTTGCCCAAAGTGGCGAACAACTGGAGAGGTCTATGTCCAGCAGTGGACTGCGATAGATGATGGTGAAGTATGGTCGCCTTACATAGCGTAGTGTGGCGGCTACATGTCGCGTCTCTCGCTCACTTAGGACAGTGCGTTAGTAAACAAACTCTTGTGGCTTGCACCACCCATGAGATCGCAGAGTCAGTAACCGCTGCTCGACCGGACGGGGCGAACGCGACCGTTGTGTTCCATTGTGCTGTGCTGTGCTGTGCCAGTTACGGTGAAATTGTGTTTTGTGTTTCGGCCCGCCGTACGGTACTACGTAAGTCAAGGACAAGTTTGTTTTTAGAAATTGGTTACGCTTGTTTATGTTAATAATTGAAAAAAAAAACTTATTTTTTAGCATTAGAAAATTGGTAAACAAAAGGAGTGATGAAACTTTTTCTTTAAACGTGTTGTTTCAATCAAGTATACGCTCTCCCAAAAAAATACCTATTGTAGAAAGTAATTCAATATTGACATGCACTTTTTTATTTTGTCATGTTAAAGCTGTCAAGCTATTACATTATTATTGTACCTTCGTTTCGTGTTTGCAACCTCTTCTTCTTTAGGTCATTAATAGAGCAAACTTTTGACAAAAACATTTTAACATGCATTGGAAAATCACACAAATTTTCTTTATTTCCAATATTAAAAAAACGAAGTATGGATATAGTTGTTTGGTTGTATAATTAAATTAGGCAGTCTTAACGTTGTAAGTGAGCCCTTCCAGAAAAACTTTTGGCAAAGGCGTAACTGTTTAATTTAAAAAAGAAATTAGAAAGAGAGTGTCAAAGTGCTTTAGGAATAAGCATTAAACGCTTCTTGCGATACTTTTGCCGGGTATAATATATCTAATAGTATTTTGAATTTGTTGTGACTTATGCCGTTTATGTCCTGTACCTTAGTATAGATAGATATTCTTTATTAAAATAAATAATAAATAAATATCAGACAACATCAAATACATTGCTCCGATCCCAAAGTAAGTAACTTAAGCACTTGTGTTATTAGTGTCAGAACACAACACGAAGGTACCACAATTATATACTTAAATACAAATATAAACACACGGAACAAATACAAGTGTTCATCACACGAATGTTTGTCCCGGGTGGGAATCGAACCCACGACCCTTGGTTCAGAAGGCAGGGGTCACTACCAATTGAGCCACCGAGCCATTCTTTATTCATTCCACACCATACAATTGACTTAAGACTAGGTTTATTAGACATTTGTTAAAAATTTAGGATCGATTAGGATTAGGTCTTATCGGAGTTATCATAAATAAGCCATCTTTATATCCATCATCTATTTAAGCACTCTCTTCCAGGACAGACGATAGTTAAAAAGAAAGGATGAAATGAGCCATCAAAGATAGTGGATCGAATTGAGCCGCCCGTCAGGGGAAGGACCTCCACCCTATAGAATACCGCAGCTCGTGGGGGGGTTAGGGTTGGGCCGGCATGGCGGTGGCAACTGACAGGTAACTGACCAGTTACTTGCCCGTTGTCACAGCGACTTGAAAAATATTGCCAAATATCTCTCCTGTACCTATACAGGAGAGATATTAAACCGCACGATTTGAGTAAAATTATATTTTGTCTCTACTCACTCTCTATTCCTTAATTCCCACTTTTTTTTATATAGTGGCTCGACATAATGGCTTCCCTACGCCTGATGGAAAGCGAAAGAGAAGCCCAAGTCGCTGTGACAACAGACAAGTAACTGGTCAGTTACCTGTCAGATGCCATCGCGATGCAGGCCTTACCCCCCACGAGCTCTGGAAACCCTACTCACCGGCAGAAACACGACCCGGAGGTCATTTGTCTATTGTATAGTGTGGAGGTCCTTCCCCGGACGGTTCAATTCGAGCAAAGATTCGCTATGCCCTACCTCTCTTAAAGTTTCAGTATTGTTAGAAAATCCTATAGTCTCAGACTCGATCTCCACAATCAGATTAGTGTCGTGACATTAACAGTTCTAAATAGAGTTGTTGCCCCCAATAAGTGGTGTGTAATGTAGCGTACACCTGCCATTGAACTTAGTGAAAGTTTCGCTCTAGATCCGAGCGACGACAGTGCGTAGAGGCGCACATCTGCCGTTATACTACTCTTTGATTTTGTACTTCATGGTTAAGATGTAAGAAAAATCAACATATCTATTTACTTTTACGGTCTTGTACGCTTAACAATGATCGCAACATTGTGCAACCATTGGCGCGGTCAATCTGATGATGGGTGACCAAAATTTGACACCGATTTCCTCCGTGCTTCGGAAGGCACGTTAAGCTGTTGGTCCCGGCTGCTATCTTTACCAACTCAGATAGCAGTCATCACATCATATCAGAGATGATGATAACTCTGACGCCTAACTGGGAATGGGTATAGCCTATCCTAAGTGTTGCGGAGGTCTGATGGCAGTCGCTCTGTGTAAAAGCTTAGCCCTCGCCAAATCTCTCAGTTTGGGAAGCCGACCCTGAGACAATTGGGAAAAAGGCTAGCTAGGATAATGATTACCAGTCAGTCCACTGCTGGACATAGGCCTCTCCAGTTGTTCCCCACTTAGGGCAAATATCTGCTGGATATACCCATAATAATCATCACCCGCCATCGGCGTGTTGGCGATTGCAGGGCGTAGCTGGTGACGCAGCTGCCCGTGATCGGCCTGTGGTATTTAGCTACGCCTTCTGTGATGGTTATACCGCCACCAATCGGTTGCCAGCGCCTCGTTTGTTATTCGGCAGGATGCACCATGGGTAGGTGAGGTTGCTTGGAGCGAAAAGATGATAGACATGCCACGCTGGGCCACACAGCGCCATCTAGCCCCAAACTAAGCCGAAGCTTGTACTATGGGTAGACAACTGATAAACTTATGTACTTAGATACTTTTATTTTGCAAATAAATACATAATTATACATAGAAAACACCCAGACCAATACAAACAGACATGTTCATGAACACAAACGTTTGTACTCTGCGAGAATCGAACTCACGATGAGCCATCGAGCCAGTAAATAACACGAATGTGCGTCCCGAGTGGGAATCGAACCCACGACTCTTGGATCAGAAGGCAGGGGTCACCACCAATTGAGTCACCGAGCCAGTCACATTGTAAGTTAGTTATATAGCGTTATTGGTCCCATTCCATGTTGGTATGTCATCCGATCAATATGTATGGCGGGAGAGAGAGAAAGTGAGCACGCGACGACTCGCCTGTCGTCATAGTGAGTCAGATTCGCGCATGCGTTATGAATGTAACCTGTTTGATCATTTGCTTTAACTTTTACGGATACAATTTCGGGGTTTAGTCTAAGAATTACCGATTCGCAAGACTACATGACCGTGGGGTCCGGAGGCCAAATCTCTTGTAAAAGAGATTTCGTCTAAACTGGTCCAGGCTTCGGGCGACTCCAGAGCTGGCTCGTAGGTACCTCGCTCAGCGCAGTAATGCACCCAGCGTCCTGGGGTCACTGCCACAGGGTCCCGTTTTAGAAGATTTTTAATATTTGTACATATTAGTTTAGTTTAGGTTTTATTTATTTATTGTAGGCTTAAGTTACTTTGTAGATTTACTTCCTCGTACAATTAGGCTGTGGATCTCTCTTCCAGCACACGTGTTCCCTTCCTCTTAAAGTCTTGGGTCTTTTTAATGGGGCGTGAAGCGGCATATGCAGACCGTCATAGTGTGATCGATCCACATTGCACTAGCCATGTGTGATGAGGATCGCTTACACTTTTTGGACTCCGTCGTTTGCTTAACATCAGGCAGGACGCAGTCATTTTGACGTGCCATTATAAAAAAAAACATGGTCTATAAATGTCCAATTCTCGAAATGTACAATTCTTAAAATGACCGATTCTACAAATGACTGATTCTACAAATGACCGATTCTACAAATGACTGATTTTTCTATTCTATGACTATAGTGGCTCGACATAATGGCTTCCCTAAGCCTAATGGAAAGCGAAAGAGAAGCCCAAGTCGCTGTGACAACGGGCAAGTAACTGCTTAGTTACCTGTCAGTTGCCACCGCTATGCTGGTCACTGGCAGACACACGACCCAGAGTTCATGTATTCTATAGGGTGGAGGTCCTTCCCCGGACGGGCGGCTCAATTCGAGTGAAGATTCGCTATGTCCTTCCCTCTTTAATTTCATTTTGATTATGTATTATCTTCGTAAATACATAATTTTTTTAATAAAGCAAATCGGGGTGATAAGGTTTTGCGCTTATAAATTAACACGTTATCATTTATGATGGTAATGATGATGATGATGTGCATCACTGATTCACTGATCACCGTTTTCCACGGGTTTACCCGGCAAAAATATCATGTCGGGCGCAGTTGTGCAGTGCGTCATACATTTCACCTCGTCTCCATAATGCTTAGCCGAGCTTTCTCCGCCACAGAGCAGAAATGACAGTATGTTCGATATTACTCATACTGTCGTACGAAAGTGAGTTGGCAATCATTAATCACGTCGGTGAGGCATTTTGAAGGACGCCGCCTTAGGTACGATTTAGCGGAATGTGCTTACAAGGCTGTAAAAAAATAGTATATTATCCTACGCGGCAACGCGACGAGATGCGATGGGATGCGAAAATATCAAGTAGTCTTTGTATGAAATAGTGGCCTATGTAGTAGCGTTAGTCAGTGTGTAATGAAGTTATGGTCGCATTACATCGCACCGCTTCGTGTCGCGTATTGTCGCTCACCTAGGACAAATGGGTACCAGTTCCTAAAGTCGTACCTAATGAGGGCTACCGTTTTTGTAATCACCAGAGGGCGCCACTGTATAGTGAGGTGTTCGGGCATAGCTGTTACCTAAGGTTTGTTTTATGCATGTGATGTTCGTTAAAAGAAGGAGGACATAAGTTTCCGAAAGGCAAAACTGTTTGTTAACGGTTAGTAAATAAACCAGTGAACTAGCTTTTCTTTCAGACCGCTAAACTTTAAGTACACCTCATTTTCTCGGCTCCAAAATTAATGCCAGCTATGCCAAAATAGCACAAAATTATTTAATTTTCCGAAATAAACTCGTCTAACCCAGAGACCCAATGTAATTTGACATTTCGGATACCTCACGCTACACTAGCACCTCTGGTGGCGAATTCACACGCGATAGCTCTCATTGTGTTCAACTGATATACCTATTGACTTTTCTTCCGTGTGGTTCCCGGATAGGGCGCCCCATCTCATTCCGTGAATGTCGTAGAAGACAACTAAAGGAATATCAGGAAGCTTTTACCTGGGTATATTTGAAACCTACTACGGTCACCAATCGCCTACCAAGCGTGATAATTAAGGCAAACCTCCCCAAATGAAAATTTTCTTTGAGGAGGCCTATGTCCAGCAGTGGCAGATGACGATGATACATTTTTAATACGGGAGATGCTCCGGAATATAAGTACTTAGTAGTACACACCTCTCTGAAGTTGTCTAGAAGAGATCAATACTAAACTATAATAATAAAACCTGTAATGCTTCGTTCAGTCTGTATATTGAATAGCTACTAAAAGAATAGCACTCTCCAATTGAATTTTTAAAATAGCATCATAGGAAACTCGTCATAAAAGAAACAAATGTCTTAAAGTGACCGGGAATCGAACCCAGGCCATTTCAGTTGCAGTTACTAAGCCAACGAGGAATCCATCACGAACCATAAACACAAATCTGAGCGGAGCTAACTAACTGCACACTCTACTTGTCTGTGGCCGCGCGGTCGAATCAATAGAGGTCAAGTTCGGTCGTTGACCCCGCCTCCCTAAACCCACTTCGGGTCTGCAATAGTCTATGTCAAAATTAGGGTTTATCGGGATACGGGATCGAATAGGTTTGGGATTTGTACGTATTATCGGTAGATATAAAGAAAACATAATCTCTTTATCAATGTTACAAAAAATGCCAAAATAAATCGACACACCTCGGGAGGATGGTAGACCAACGAGCCAGTCATTATAATATGCACGTAATGCAATTGAAATGCGAGTACAAGAAAACAAAATAAATTGTTTATCATTTACGTTATCAAAGGCCAATTATTGCTGCTTATTCATCATACCTGTTCCTTTTCTTATCTGCCCGATATTAATAAGTGGTATTACCTATTTAGTTGCTGGATACTAAACTGTCTATATATTGTACTAAGTAGGTAATATAGGTTCTTGGAGATATAGAGATAAACCATATCATTTTCTCTGAGAAATAGAAGTGTGTAAACATTTCTGTGCTTCGGGGAATCCTTACTAGTAGGTATAATAGATATTCTCAAAAATATTTTAGATTATGTACTAATTTGACTGGCTCGGTGGTTCAATTGGTACTTAGTGGCGAAAAAACTCCCACTCTGTGACGTCACGCGTAATTTTAACAGGCTATATCTTTGTCATTGTTTGGTCTAATTTACAAATGAAAAAATACGTGTCTTTTATTTTTGAACAATCTAAAAGACGGACTAATTACGTTTTTTACGGAAACAGGCCCATTATTTTGTCCTTGGGAACATCCATATAAACGTTTGCTGACTGATAATGATTGTGATGACTAATTTATCATAAAAAAGACAAATTATACCTACTATGAACAGTGAAAAGGAAATCAAAATTGGCTAAAAATTTACAAGATACAGTAGTCGTAATGTGCCTAAGTGAAGTTCTCCGATTCTCGTACTGATTACAAAACATGTAAGATTCCTTTTCACGTCTCACGTTGCTATGTGCAAAATAGAAGGGTGTCGTTAACGTGTGAAGCAAATCCCATTACCGGGCCTTGGATTACGTGTGCTCACACGATCTACAATCCTGCGGCATTCCACATTGACACACTATTATCAGAGGCGGAGTGTGGCGCTACGGTCTCGCGGTGCAAAGGGTCTATCGCCTGACAGCCAAAAATAAGTTTGAAAAAGTATGTACGGAAAATTAAAAAGTACGCTCTATAAGAAATTAATGCAGGTTTAGTTCCTCGTTCCTGCCCCGTCATAAATAATGCTCTTCCAGCTCATGTGTTTCCTTCTGCGCCATATTTTGCGACATATTTTAATATTGACATTTGTGATGATAATCGAATCTAGCATGTGTGTACATTATTTTATTGTGTTTGACTTATTGATGCATTCTGGCGCTTTGGGAGACTGTGAGCTGGGATGTAAAAAATGAATGTAGGTATAAATAAATTTAAATAAATAAAATTAAATAAATAAATAAAAAAAGTCATGCATATTCCCTTTAATATTGACACAGATATTTTTTCGATGAAAATAAATTCGAGAGGTACGTAGATTTTGTATGCCCCGCCCCTCCTTGCCTTGTTGTATCTAAGCCTATAATATCACGTATAAAAGTAGGGCGCCGCTATCTTTTTATTAATTACGGTTCGGTTATAATAAAATTGGTTATCATAAAACAATTTAGGCTAATAATTCATTGAGCGGTTTTTTTGCCGCTGCGGTTGTCTCGCAAAGCATACTGTACTTGTAACATGTAGGTATATAGAATAGAATAGAATTTAGGTATATAAACCATTCAGGGTTATATAGGTGAACCTGACCTCATAGGTAACTTTTAAAAATAAGTTAGGTATCATCGTGCGTAATACTATATATGCATGCATATATTATACACACATTCCTCTTGAACCCCTCTATCTACTAAAATAAAACCGCACAAAATCCGTCCCGTAGCGTAGTTTTAAAGATATAAGCATACATAGTGACAAGAAAATAATTCAAGTGGATTTAATGTAGTGTTAATACCGATGTTGGTTCATATTGAACTTGAAATTAATATCTTTTTTATACGAAAACTGAAATATTTCTTAAAAACACAATTTTCCAAGTGTTTTGTGTTACCCCGTGCGAAGCTAATGTACTCGTATGGTGACACATAAAATAGATGATAATAGCATTTTCCATTACATTGCGATAATGATGTAATGATGGGAAATTTGTAGGGTGTACTTTATTTACAATTTTCTCCCCCTCCTTGCGTCGTACAGCTCATTAACGAGGGTCATGACCTTCCCTACGAAGCATCTCCTCGCGTACGGTACTTTTGTCTTTGGCGGCGGCGTGGAGGGTGTGGTGAACAGAAGAGTCGAGTGTGATCCGGATCTGGTCGGTCTCTATCTTTCCAATGTGTACTTAAATGTTATTTGGTAAAAATTAAACATTTCAGGTATAAAGTGCCATCGATCGATGACACTACATTTTATCTATTTATTCTATTATCGATTTAGACACAAAACGCAAAAGTACACAAAAATAAGTCTATAAAATCTGGCAGTAATAAAGATTCGGTGGTGCATTGTAAGTATGTATAGAACGCTCTTGCCAAAAGCACAGGAGATCGGAGGTTCGAAAAGCAATGAAAATACAAAAGTTAGATCAAATTAAGGTGCAGCGCAGACGGCACACCTTTTGTGAGACATTTAAAAAGAGCGTCTAGGTCTGGCGACAGAATATTCGAAGATGTGTGTCGTGTGCGTTGAGTCTGTGAAATATCCGCGACAGATTTTTGCGCGTCGTGTGCGTTACTGCATATAATTGCAAAGCTAAGCCGTTAAGCTCATACACACAAAAAAGATCCAAGGTTCGCTTTTCAGTAGGAATAGACTCCACTAAAATCGAACTTTTCGAAATGACAGCGTTTAAAAGCAGCACGATGAAACGTATACCTTTATAACCACATTTTCAGCGTTCGCTTTGCAAGTTCTGTGTAACATGTCCGGCTTTAGACAAGTCCTTATCTGAGATAAGATAACTTACGTGTGTCGGCCACGTCACATGACTGCAATTTAGACGGTCTGGAAAGGAATTTAGTAACTCGTTTGATTAGCTAAATTCAGTTGGACATTTGTTTAACCCTTATTTCTATGACTTACCCGGTTGGCTGATTACCCAATCAGTCTTCTGAATCAAGGGCCGTGGGTTTAATAAAGACGGCCTTGAAAAGGAGGTTACCCGTAACAACTCGATATAGCGATTGGTGATTCAAGGTGGAGTCGAAGGCAATAGGCCACGTGGCTGATCACCCGATGGACAGGCTCCAACAAGTCCTTCACTAAGATTATCAGTGGTGGAAAGCTCTCGACATTCCACGTGCAAAGACCGGTGGAAACGGATCGCTAATGCCGGCTATACACGCTAGAGTCTACCGGAGTAGTCTACCTGTGCAAGTATGCCTGCGCAGGTTTGTGTGTGGGAATAGACCTGTGCTATGGCCGGCATAAAGCGGACTATTCCCCATGACCAAGACCACTCTGTCAAAGGTTAGCTAAATTCTGTGATGTTGATGTTATGTGATGTTTTGATTACTTGCCCGCCGCTGCAACGACTTGGCAGTCTCTTTCCTTCAGGCGAGCGGAAGCCATTATGGTGTGCTACCATAATAAAACTTAAAAATTGTGGTATTATGGTAGGTATGCATACAAACTTCTTTCAAATACCTTCTTCAGCTGATATAACTGGTATGCTCCTGAATAAAAACTTCAATTTGACTTCTATGTCCGACGTATGTCAACCATACGCTATCGTATCTGATTTTTATCAACCAAATAAACTGATTGATACACATTCCTTGTAAAATAGGTTTAGTAAAGATAAGCCGATACACACGATGAATCATGATACGTTTGTGAAACTGGGCCGGTGCGGTTGTGTGCAAGAATTTTGAACATTTGACATTTGGTTGTTTCGTGATTTTTTTCTGTGATGCTGCATTTCGGTAAGCTGGTTTAATAGCTTATTCTATTACTATAACTGCGCGAACGGCGCTAGAACTTTTTGTCGCGTTCAATCGCGACTTTTCAGTGGAATCGGGCGGATTAAACGTGAATGTTTCATAACCTTATCGATATTGATATTGCCAGCGAAGACTTACATAATATAAAGACACGTTTTTAACATATGAATTGAATCTGTGTCACTTTCAGAGATGCATTGACTTGATTTAATTACTGCATGCGTATTTACGACTCATTCTTAAGTCAAGGGAGGTATTCAGCACATATTATAATCATGGAATTTTATTGGTGTAAATAGCTGTTTTTTAACGGGTTTCATTTACTTTCTTTCTACAAAACATAACTCTTCTATATATTTTTTTATAACTAGCTAGCAACTTCGTTCATGTGGAGCATAAGATGTTGATAAAAGTTACCCAATCTCTACCTCTACCCAATCTCTGCCCTCTCTGTCATTATATGTTCCAGATTTTTACAAGGCTTAGGAAAATGCTCATCAGACTGAGTAACTTTTACTAAGGATACATTTTCATATCTCTTTTAGTTTAGCTGAGCTATTGTGTTTCTGAATCATGTGTTTAATTTTCCAAGATTAATTATACACTATAATGTTGTCCAGGCCTATTAGGACAAAAAATCATTAAAATTCATGTCAAGTCAATCAACTCTGAAATTGGTCTGCACAAACAGACTAACACTTTTTTGGATCCATGCTCTTTAAGTACTGTTTCTTTATAGGGGGCTATATCTTTGGTTAAAATACAGGAATGTAAGTATGCACTTTTTCTTACTGCTTCATTATATGTAGGTATTGATTAGGCATTTGGCTGCGGTATTGCTGAAGTTACGCAAAGGGACGTATTAGGAGTTGATGCACGCTTACTCAGATAAAGCCTATTCATACTTACTTCATAGAGCTCCAAGTTATACCGGGATACGTTTGCAGGCAGCGTATCCCACATATTAGCCGCATATTAGTTCGCAGCAGAAAGGGATTCGCGAATCCTTTTGTGCGGACATGCGGAATGTCTATTATGTAAGGGTGGGTGATAAATCTACTTCTAGTCCCCCTTAGGTGTCAGGATGCAGGTGGAATTAATTCGTGTAACTCTTCCCCCTCGGATTTCCTATAAAGATCGGAAATCCTGCTTGATAATGCAATAAAAGATGAAACTAATAACATACATGTAATGTGACAAGCAATAAATGATTTTGAATTGAATTGAACATTTAAAATAGCAGGAACAAAACCACTTTTAGCACTCCCAAATTCATGTCGAAACAACTAATCTCTTCCCATCTGAACCACTAATAATAGAAAAAAAAATAGTTTGAAATTGTTCCTAAGTTACAAATCATACTCTACTTTTAGTTTTTAGAAATAGTTTTAAGTTGATGACTTCACTATTAAATCAAGGCGTGTATGTAAATGATTTTATCGATATTGCAAAAACAGCAAGCAAATAATTTTAAACGGGCATCTTTTTAATAGATCCTATTTTTCTGAGACCTATGATTTCTATGGATATTTTAATTTCTCTATATCTGTTTCTAATCGATATTTTGTTCAGTTATAACAGATCAGTAAGGTTTTTGCCAAATTCGCACATCATCGTCATCATCATCAGCCTATTGCAGTCCACTGCCGGACATAGGCCTCTCCAGTTGTTCGCCACCTAGGACAAACTTCTGGAGGATATACCCATAATCGCCACGCTGGGCAGGCGGGTTGGCGATCGCAGGGCGTAGCTTCTTGCTCCGGTGACGCTGCTGCCCGTCATCGGCCTGTGGTATTTAGCTACGCCTTCTATCGTGATGGTTTTACCGCCACCAGTCGGTTTGCCAGAGCCTCGTTAGTTGTTCGGCAGGAGGCACCACGGGCAGGTGAGGATGGCTTGGAGCGAAAACGCACATTGAAGTGGAAATGGGCAGGTAATGATTCCAGGCGCTCCGATAGACGATTGAGTAGGAGAGTCTTGGAATAGACACCTTTTTTTGGTAAATTAAGTGTAGGACACCCTCCAAAACGTGGGACGATGAATTTGAGAAAGATCGCTGGTCGAGAGTGGATGCAGATTTCACGGGATCGGGATGGTTGGCGTTCTCTGAGAAGCGTTCAGCAGTAGACAGCAATAGGCTGATTGAGTGATTGAAGTTTTAAGCATCAAACAATATCCTTGAAATAAATTGTTGCTTACCTATAATTAGGTAATGACTGACTCAGTTACTTATCTCTTATCGTCTGAAAACGATAAGTCATTGATGAATAATCGTTTTTATTTCGATGGCTTAGTGACCAAAAGTGTGTCAACAGCTCCTTCCTGGAGTTCACAAGGTTCAACCTCAACTCATCGCTTCATCGGTATAATGACTGGCTCGGTGGCTCAATTGGTAGTGACCCCTGCCTTCTGAACCAAGAGTCTTGGGTTCGATTCCCACTCGGGACAAACATTCGTGTGATGAACATTTGTGTTTGTTCCGTGTCTGAGTGTCATATTTGTATTTAAGTATATATTTGTGGTACCTTCGTTGTTCTGATACCCATAACACAAGTGCTTAAGCTACTTACTTTGGGAACGGAATAATGTATGTGATGATGTGTGTAATAATGGTCTATCTTGCGTCCTTAAGGTTTGCGAAGATAATCTTCGCTCACCAGGATCCTACATCATACTCTCATGGAGCTACCGGAACCTGGATTTTAGCCCAAAGTGGCGAATAGCTGGAGAGGCGTGTGTCCAACAGTGGACTGCAATAGGCTGATGGGTTCATCCGTTGACAATAAAAAGGGGACATCTGATACTAAACTGACCTAGACCACAGATAATTACTATTTTTACACCAAGCTATTAAAATATTATCAAAACAAGTATTATTATCTATAATACAATACGCATTGACAGCCACTAATAAATGATTGTGAATTTTTCTATTCAATAAAGTTTAGAATACATATCTATTGAAATAGTTTTATAAACTAAAACGGAAATAAATGAACGGAAGAGAAAGGAGTTTTTATTTAAACATCAACTATTGTTTTATATCTTTGCCTCATTTGTGTAGCAAATGTGATTACTGTTAGGATATCAGAGGACAGAGGGAAGTATCTTGCGGGACAGTTTGGCTGTGGTGGCTGATTTTGAAGTGAGGTTTCCCGCCAGTAATCAGACAGACCACCATTGTAACTTTGTGTGTTGGAAAGGCGAAATGAATGTTGTGCTATTTAAAAAAATCATTTTATCTGAGACGTACAATCTTCCGATGTTAAAGGCGAGAGTGAAGCGGTTTTTCATGGGTGAGCACGCTCCATCGTAGACTGTGTACCGCTTACCATCAGGTGAAGTGCAGTCAAGCGCAAACCCAGTTAAATAAAAAAGAGGCCTGTATACAAGACACGAAGTTTGCGTAAAAAAAACCTCTTCCTTTTTGGGCTCGCCACTTCCCATAAAGTGTAAAGGGTTTGGCTTTGCAAATCATGCTAAGTAGACTTCGCTTGTAAACATAGCTCTCTCTCTCTCTGAGGCCTAGCGTCTTCATGTCTCTGGACATTCGTCAACCAGATGGAATGAGATCGTCCCCTCCCCCTCTTTGTACCAAAGTGGTCCAAAGGGTACTACTAAGTTTTTCAGTCAAGAAATCAAGCTACTAGCTTAGTAGTCTTCGCCTAGTACTTCTTTCGAGTTTGGGGATCAGTCAGATAAAGCCAGAATAAATGGTGGTGGCAACAGACAAGTGATTTGGTTACTTGTCGTTGCCAAACGACTTGGGCCTCTCTTTTGTTTTCCATCAGGCGTAGGGAAGCCATTATGTCGAGCTACTATAAAAAAAATGATGATTAAACTAAAAATACATTTCGTATGGTTTTGGTACCCTCGTCGATTTTGATTATCATAACACGAGAGCTAAAGCTGCTTGCTTCGGGAGCAATGTTTGTGACGTTGTCTGATGTAGGCATATATAAATGTGTATGTATGTTTGTTGCAGATGAAATCGGTCAGCATGAAGCGTAGTGGTCGCATCTGATGATCGCTTCAGTACACAACGCGCACATGTGATTGCGTTCTCTCGGATTCAAAGGTATTTATTTGATATTTTATTACTAAGTTTATCAGTTGTCTTTCACCCATAGTATCTACAAGCTTAGTTTGGAGTCCCGAGGATGGATCCGTGTGGCCCAGCGTGGCATGTCTTGGGTTATTTTAATTATTACCTGTCTAGTGGTCACAGGTGCTCAAGTCCGTTTGACCACCGAGAGATTTCGGTTAGAATCCCGGGCCAAGCATTGTTACTGGGATTTTCTGTAAAGAAATTAGGTAGGTACACCTACTGTGTTTCTCTCTGGTCGTGTCGATCTATCGGAGTACGGGAGTGTTGAGAAAACGGGAGAAATTTTTATTTGTATGTTTGATCGCGCATCACGCGAAAACTGCTGCATGGAATTAAATGCAGTTTTCACCAATGTATTCCTAGAGGGCTAACTTAAAATATTGGTAGCATTTTATGGAAGTCCGTTATTTTTGAAAGCCGATATCCACGCGTGCGATGCCGCCGGCACAGCTAGTAATAGATATAACATCTGATCATCATCATCATCATCAGCCTATTGCAGTCCACTGCTGGACATAGGCCTCTCCAGTTGTTCGCCACCTAGTGCAAACTTCTGGAGGACGCTGGGCAGGCGGGTTGGCGATCGCAGGGCGTAGCTTCTCGCACCGGTGACGCTGCTGCCCATCATCGGCATGTGGTATTTAGCTACGCCTTCTATCGTGATGGTTTTACCGCCACCAGTCGGTTTGCCAGAGCCTCGTTTGTTGTTCGGCAGGATGCACCACGGGCAGGTGATACTGCCGCAGAGCTAATGGTGGTCTGTCTCGTTTGCAGGTTACAGTCGAGATGGCGTGGTGCTCGGGGCAGTACGCGGACGGACAGGAGTACGTGCCGGTGGCGGACTTTTACGCGGACAAGTCCGTCTTCGTCACTGGTGGCACTGGTTTCATGGGAAAGGTGAGGGAACTGTAGAAACGCTCATCATCATCATGCAGACACTGGCCATAGGCCTCCCCTCTCCTCCCTCCCCCGTAACAGTTGTCTGGGCTCTGATGGGAATGAATGAGGTTTATCACAGCACTGGGTCATCATCATCAGCCTATCGCAGTTAGTGGCTCGACAAAGGCTTCTCCAGATGTTCGCCACTTTGGGCAAATATCTGGTGACTTTTACTTATGATGGCCACGTTGGGCAGGCGGGTTGGCGATCGCAGGGCGTAGCTCCGGTGATGCTACTGCCCATCATCGGTCAGTGGTATCCGTTACACCTTCAATCATAATGGTTCTACCGCCACTAGTCGGTTGCCAGCACGGGGTAGCTAGCGGTTTTTTGGAAGATTCTGTCTCCTTTTTAAAGGCTCTGTATATGTGACGTCCAGGATACTAACCTCTGTCTTTCCTTTCAGGTGTTAGTTGAGAAGTTGTTAAGGAGTTGTCCGAAAATCAAGAAAATCTACCTGCTTATGCGGCCAAAGCGAGGTCAGGATGTGGCGTCTCGTCTCACCGAGCTAACTCAGTCACCGGTGAGTAATTCATCGTTTCTACCAACCAACTGACAAGTATAAGAGGATGTAAGGGAGCGACCTATCACCTTTTCGCTCGAAGCCATCCTCACCTGCCCGTGGTGCATCCTGCCGAACAACAAACGAGGCTCTGGCAAAACGAATGGTGGCGGTAAAACCATCACGATAGTAGGCGTAGCTAAATACCACAGGCCGATGACGGTCAGCAGCGTCATCTGAACAAGAAGCTACGCCTTGCGATCGCCAACCCGCCTGCCCAGCGTGGCGCTCCCTTACATCCCCAAATAGAATGATCCACGACAACTGACAGGATGGGATGAATTGCCAATATGGGACAAATTGCAAATAAACAACGAACCGTGTATAAGCCTATTGAATAGCTATATAAACTCTATGTCTTTCTGTCTGTGCAGCTATTTGAAACGCTACGGAAAGAGAGGCCGCAGGAGCTGTACAAGATAGTGCCGATAGTGGGAGACATCACCGAGCCGGAGCTGGGCATCAGTCCGGCAGACCAGGCCATGTTGTGTCAAAAGGTAAGCTTTTATTCTTTTTCTAGAGCTTAACGAATTCTCCGTGTGGAGTCGGCGTAGTGTGTGTGTGAGACTTACTTCGTAAGGAGGGCATGGCATGGGAGGGCATACCCACCCCACTAGTGTGCAGTGTGCTATGCATCCTCGCCACCTGAGGAAGTAACGGCATATGTGACCCCCACCTCAGAATCCATCACCATCTCCCACTTGGGAGAGCGACGAGAGCGTACCACTCGCTAGGCCCCGTTGGGAGGCTGCTGGCGGTATGCCTGCCGATTGGGCCTCTACGACGACGGCAATTTGCAACAGCCAAGGGGCCGTTTTCGCGCTTCCACTCTGCTGCCTCATCTGTGGGATAACTATCTCGCAGAAAGAGGCAACAGCCGACCAAGCGGAAAATGGGCCTACTGATTTCAATAGCACAAGCGTTTAAGCTACTTACTTTGGCATCAACAACAACATCAGCCTATCACAGTCCACTGCTGGATCTAGGCCTTTTCATTGTTCGCCACTTTGCGCAAACAGCTGGAGGATCTATCCTTAATCGCCACGCTGGGCAGGCGGGTCGGTGATCTCAGAGCGTAGCTTCTCGCTCCAGTGACGCTGCTGTCCGTCACCGGCCTGTGGTATTTAGCTTTAGGATTAGATCAAAGTATATTGCTTTTGTTTCGATTCATGGCTGTCTGTCTCTCCAGATATCGGTGGTGTTCCATTCTGCGGCGACGGTGAAGTTCGACGAGAAGCTAAAGCTGTCTGTCACCATCAACATGCTGGGCACCCAACAGCTGGTCCAGCTGTGTCATCGCATGCTCGGTCTGGAGGTAAAGTATATCGTACACAGCACACCAAGCAACTGATCTCAAACTATCTCTCAAACAGGCAGCGACCCCAGAACTTGGTTTGAGTTGCCATGGTGTCCTGATGGGAAGGACCTCCACCCTATAAAATACCGCAGCCAAATGACCTTTGGGTCGTGTTTCTGCTAGTGAGTACCCTACTCAGAGTCCGGAGCTCGTGGGGGGTTAGGGTTGGGCCGGCATGGCAGTGGCAACTGACAGGTAACTGACCAGTTACTTGCCAGTTGTCACAGCGACTTGGGCCTCTATTTCGCTTTCCATCAGGCGTAGGGAAGCCATTATGTCGAGCCACTATAAAAAAAAAAACTATCTCTCAAACCAGCGACCCCAGAACTCGATTTGAGTTGCCAGAGTTCATGGGCGGTGTTGACTGCTTACCATCAGGCATCAAAGTTGATCGTCTGCCGCTTCTTGCATAAAAAAGCGCTTCTCAGATTGCATCATCATGATTGGCACCACACAACTAAGTATTCAGTATTCTAAATACTACAGAATCCTATAAATTTTGTCACTGTCAAATTGTTAGAAAAAGATAAAGCATACATATCAAATCCGAGTATTTTTGACCATGGACGCATATCAATTTGTATAGAAAGTAGCATCCACGCAGTGCACGGTAGTCTACCTTCACCGAGAAGATCTATCCTCCTACCTACCTTTACCGCTTAAACTGCAAACCATCCAAACGCATCACTGAGCTCTTTACGTACATTTCCAGGCGTTAGTGCACGTGTCGACGGCGTACTGCAACTGCGAGAGGGAGCGCGTCGAGGAGACGGTGTACGCGCCGCCCGCGCACCCCGACCACGTGGTCACGCTGGTGCAGACGCTGCCCGACGAGCTGGTCGACCGGATCACGCCGGACCTCGTCGGTGAGTCGCTAGTGTATACGTGACCAGCTACGAGGAGACTGTACGCGCCGCCCGCGCACCCCGACCACGTGGTCACGCTGGTGCAGACGCTGCCCGACGAGCTGGTCGACCGGATCACGCCGGACCTCGTCGGTGAGTCGCTAGTGTACACGTGACCAGCTGCGAGGAGACTGTACGCGCCGCCCGCGCACCCCGACCACGTGGTCACGCTGGTGCAGACGCTGCCCGACGAGCTGGTCGACCGGATCACGCCGGACCTCGTCGGTGAGTCGCTAGTGTATACGTGACCAGCTGCGGGGAGACTGTACGCGCCGCCCGCGCACCCCGACCACGTGGTCACACTGGTGCAGACGAGCTGGTCGACCGGATCACGCCAGACCTCGGCGGTAAGTCACCCCCTTCAGGGATTTTTCCAAAGGCACTGGCTGTTGAGAAGTTCAGCATGGGCAACTTCAGAAATTGCCCATATTAGGTATACCTACTATATATTTATAAAGAGGCCCACGATCCCAAATATGTAATATAGAAAAGATTAGCCATAACTGGCCGACCACAAACTGTCCCGTATTCATTATCGGCGGTTTGTTAAATATGGTGTGCCTCAAGGAAGTGTCGCGGATCCATTACTATTTTTAATCTGTACTAATAAACAAATTGTATTAATGGTAATTTATGGTAATGTTTTTAATAATAGTGTTGGTTTAACTGTTAAAAATTGATACCATCAAATGTGAGTGGATGCAACCATAAACGCTGATATAATTAATGGATGCAAGAAAAAGACATGTTGCATCGACTCCAGATAATAATGATGATATTATGAAATGACCTGTATACCGAAATAACAAAATGCCACGTGTCCTTTTCAAGTTTGAGTGAAACCCTTTTTATTTTGTTGCAGGTGACAGGCCTAACACTTACACATTCACAAAGGCTTTGGCCGAGGACATGCTCATAAAGGAGTGCGGGAATCTGCCCGTCGCCATAGTGAGACCATCCATCGGTGAGTAACCTAACCTAAAGTGCGCTCTCGTTTTACTAACTTGGGCTACAGCGTGCGACTTGTACTAAAGTGACTTAACAAGCAATGGCTTTAATTGGCATTTAAACCAATGTGGTTTCCTATATTTGTCTTACGATGTAGGAAAATATCCTGAGGAACCTGCAAACACATGAAGACATTTTAAAATAGTGGGGTGTCAACTAATCTGACTAAAATAACTGGACGGTTGTGGTGGCGGGCGCGGTGGAGACTGTGGCGCGATTTACTATAAGAAAAAGTAGATCGCGTGAGCCGTCCGGACTAGCGCCACTGTACTCGTCCAGTATGCGGCCTTTATGATAAGCTTGAGCCCCTCATCCTCAGCCACTGCTGTATCAATTATACGGGGCCCCCAGGTCATGGAGGCCCCCAAAGTGCGTAAACAAAAATTTTGTGACAATTTTTTTCCCTTCCCAAGGGCCCCCAAACAAATTTTTATATGGGGCCCCTCCAAGGCACGCTACGCTTCTGCCCTCATCGAGGACATTATGAGCTGTTGATGATGTACTTGTTCTTCCCGTTTCCTCAGTACTCTCCTCGCTGCGAGAGCCGGTGAAAGGATGGGTGGACAACTGGAACGGCCCCAACGGGATCATCGCGGCGGTGGGCAAGGGCGTGTTCCGCACCATGCTGGGGACGGGCACGAGGGTCGCCGATTTGGTGCCCGTCGACACCGTCATCAACCTGATGATCGTCTGCGCGTGGCGGACGCACTTGAGACGGTGAGTGGCGTGTTGATCATAATGTGATGCCTAGGCGTCTTTCGAGGAAGTTTTAGCTAGAAATTCTGGGTACTTACATTTTGAAGGTGATTAGAAAATTGCTGCCGTGTGAATACTTCACCATCATCATCATCGTCAGTCTATATCAGTCCACTGCTGGACATAGGCCTCTCTCAATGTTCACTTTTATCGATCTGACTACTTAAGAGACTATGTATTTTTGTGGTATAACAGAAACGAAATTAGATCTTTAACTCGCGACCGTTTTCAAGCACTAGGTTCAGCACCTAGACTTTCGAGTCTGACATGGTGAGCTTCTTTAATACTTAGTTGCACAGCGCGGCAGCGTAATACGTTCCCTTGGTCGGCGGAAAGCTTCACAGGCCAAATGTTGCCAGCTAGGCGGGTAAACCCAACCTCCGGCTGAGAAGTGAAATCTCGAGACGTCCCTTTGTTGACATACGATATCAATGAGATGGGGCGGTTAAAAGTATTGTTTATCCATCATCGAACGGATAAACTACATCCACGGGAGTGGTATAATTGTGGTGCTGATGAGGTGTTGTATGACTTTCTAACATGTTTGGTTGTTTCTGCGATCAGAGGAGAAGGCGTGGTGGTGTACAACTGCTGCACGGGGCAGCAGAACCCGATCACGTGGCAGCGGTTCGTGAAGACCAGCTTCAAATATATGCGGAAACATCCGTTCAGTGAGTAACTATGTCATACTATACACAAATGTACTTTACTTATGTATTAAAAACATGATCTTCTAATCGAATTCTGGCTATAAGGCGATAACACACTGCACTGTACCCCCACGCGGTTTGACAGAATCTGCTCCCGCGCGCGAATACTATCCCATCAAATTGGCTTGACTGCCCCCGCGCGCAGTGTCTATCCAATCAAATTAGCTTGACTGCTCCCAAGCGCATATTCTATCCAATCAAATTCGCACAGAGGGAAACGTGAAAATATTACTCGGCCTGCATGAAAAATCCTCCTGTGTGGCTAGATAAAAAATACTTATACCTACAAGTTTCTGGTTCCCTTGATTGCTCATATTTTCGTAATAACTTATGTACTTGACTCAGTGTTTACTTGGACCTGGATCAATTTATATGATGTTGCCTGCTCGTGCGGAGTTTGCATCATACAAATTGTGATCGTCATCATCATAATTAGCCTCTGCATGACTACTGCTGTCAAACGTTTGTGTTGACTTCTTCCTAGAGCCTTGGACCTTTTAACAGGGCATGAAGCGGCATTCTTTCAGACTGTTATAGTGTAGGTAGGTGTTTTTTTTATCTTGGCACAGCATAGTGGCTTCCTTTCGCCCGATGGAAAGCTAGAAAGGAAGCCAGAAATCACTCTGACAACGGGCTGGAAACCTCATTTTCCAGTCAGTCACCACAGCCAGTTCCTGCAGCCATACTGCCCGTTAGTGTTCTCAGTTTATGGCCTGCTCGGTCATCTGCAGGCACAGCGCGTAATAGTATTATTAAGTTCCACTATTTCGTTCCAGGTGAAGTGGTGTGGTATCCAGGTGGGGACATCACCAGCAATCGCCTCAAACACAGCACCCTCTCTCTGCTGCAGCACCGGGCGCCGGCGGTGGTCATGGACCTGTTTGCGAAAGCCTCGGGAAGCAAGCCTATGTGAGTTACCAACACCAACGACGATGATAGAGATCATCATCAGCCTCTAACAAAATAGGTCTCTCCAGGTGTTCGGCACTTAGGGTCTTTTCGTGTCTCAGCGCCTTGGCCTTCTCTTTAAAAGGGAAGGTACTACGCTTCCGTGCTGTGCCATTATTACAGAAGTTCACCATCATCATCATCAGCCGCCACTGTCCACTGCTGGACATAGGCCTCTTCAGGTGTTCGCCACTTGGGGCATAAACCTGGAGGTTATACCCATAATCGCCACGTTGGGCAGGTTGGCGTTCGCAGGGCGTAGCTCGCTCCGGTGACGCTGCTGCCCGTCATCGGCCTGTAGTATTTAGCTGCGCCTTCAATGGTGCTGGTTATACCGCCACCGTCTGTTGCCAGAGCAGACAGAAGATATGAGATACTGTCTCTTTTAAATGAAATGGGTTTGGGCTTGACTGGAGGGTGGAGGTCAATTCGAGCGAAGATTCGCTATACCCTATTTCTCTCATCTGTTCCTTTACTCTCACAAGTCGATATGAGAGTAAACGAACATGGGACGGTACGACATATCATCACGCTTACTCTATTCTTCCTCCAGGATGATCCGTGTTCAGAACAAGTTGGAGAAGGCGGCGGCGTGTCTAGAGTACTTCACGACTCGCCAGTGGTCCTTCGCTGACGACAATGTGCAGGCGCTATGTACTGCGCTTTCGCCAGAAGACAGGTACATTATTCATAGTTAGCTTGGCATTTTTACCAATTGTGCAGCAACCAGCCCTCTGACGACAACTTTTTTTTTTTATTCAAAATGAGTTTGCGCTTGACTGCGATTCGCCTGATGGTAAGCGATATCGTAGTCTACGATGGAACGCGCTCGCCCAGCAAAATCCGATTCACTCTCGCCTTGAACATCGGAAGATTATATCTCTCGGGGAACAAGGAGCCCGGCAATGAGTTTCATAGTTTAGCCGTTCGCACTATGAAGGCAGAAGCGAAACGCGCTGTGCGCGTCCTAGGAACTTGCACCATGTAACGGTGCCTATTCGCCGTATCCCTGCTCGTCCGATGATAAAAAGGGGCAGGAGGAATGAAATTAAATAACGTTCAGGTACTGTGTACTGCGCTATCGCCAGAAGACAGGTACATTATTACGTTAACAGCTTGGCAAAGTTTCAGGAACCATCCAAACTGTGTCGCCAGTGGGCAGCAACTTGCAGGGATACGGATCGTTATCCACGTTAGAAAACATACGGCCTGTACCAGCATTCAGCTGTACCTATTCAGCCTTAACAGTAAGCCGACAAGAAAGTACAATAAATGTAGGCGACAATTGACTGCATTCAGCTTGCTGTAAACCAAACGATAAAGTCCAAGAAATTTAGATATTACACCCCATCAGTGTCATTCATATCTACATTTCTTTAAAACCGCCAGCAAGCATAGGAACATTTTCTAGGGAAGAATTGGGCCTGCTTACAAAGTTGTAATTATATTTGTGTTGTGCATTTATGTATTTCACGCTGAAACTTTTAATTTCCCAGGAGGACGTTCGATTTTAACGTAAGCAACATCGACTGGGACGCGTACATCGAGTCGTATGTGCTCGGCATCAGGAGATTCCTGTTCAAGGAGAGTCCCGACACCCTGCCTAAGTCTAGATCTTTGCTTCGGAGGTGATGTTTCATTATAATCATCATTTTTATCATCATCACTCTTACTATCATTCATTTGCCTTTGGCCACTTGCTACATAAAGATTCGTCAGGTCATCCTTGGATACACATTTTAAAGTTACCTGAATTCATATTTGGTAGCCATACATTTACTACACAACCTATTGGTTAGAGCTACCCGTCTTCCATAGAAAAAAAAAACTGTTTTTGTGACAGGGACGGATATATTTGCTTTAAACGACTGTATTTCATCTGTATTTTAGGCAATTTTGATTTTGTTTTCACGATTCATATTTTCATAGTATATTTTATAATATTTATGTTAAAATATTTTTGTTTTATATTCCCTTTTGGAAATTCCCTATTGAACAAGTCACATATCCATTTTGCCTCTTTCAGATTACACATAGTCCACATCGTCACTCAAGTTGCAACAGTCTTCTTCCTATGGAGATTTTTGTTCTCCCGCTCCAACGCACTTCGCAACATCTGGCGCTACATTCTGGATTTGTTAACGAGAGCCGCGCGACTCCTTGCCATAGCCTGATGTGAACTTTTATAGTAAAAACGACTACAGCACCCCCATCAACAGACAGCTTCGGAAACCGTTGGCGTGACTAGGATGATCTGGAGGTATGTGGAAGAGGTTTGTTGCCAATTTTTGCGAGAAGAATAGAAACAGCCGAAGATATAAGCGCTGTATGATGTTTTGAAGAAGACCTTTTTGTTGAAGATCGGAAGATTAGGGCTCTGTCCTCAAAGTCTAAGGCTGGCTGAATCTCTAGTTCGTCGTTAAAGAGGTCTGGTGGTTTGATATAACTGAAGTAGCAGAAGTTTATGGAAAGTGAAGGAAATAGATAAAGGGAGGGCTTGAGGTAGATTGACTGCTATGAATAATGAATCATGACCTTAAAGATATAAGGTTTCAAGATCACTATGAGAGGTAAACAAGACTTTTTTCTAGAGAAAAATCATGATAAATCAAAGTAAAATCTCAGTCACTGGCAAATGTTATAAGTACGACTGAACATTTTTTCTAGGAAATGTTGACGTCTACGTCATTCTATAAATGTCTTTAATAAATAATAATAGACTTTATACGCTATCTACTTCAAAATGAAAGCAGTAAATTTTGTACACCCATGTACGTACAATAAATATAAAATTGTTCCTCAATTCCTGTTAAATACAACATAATTAGTTTCCCGCAAAATAATCTAAATATTTCCTTTAACCTAATTTGGTATTATAGGCAAAATCATCACAATAGAACCAGACCTCTACAGGAATAATGTTTCATTAAAATCTATTGAAGAAAAGGCAGCTTCTGCAAATTCTAGTTACGCCAACGTCGCTAACATAGAAACCTCTTTTGACATTGAAAACTTTTTTCATCACGCTATTTTCAAAATGGCGGCAAGGACACCAATAGAAGTTATTGTTAAGGATCACAAAACGGCAAATAAATATGTATAGTAATACTTCTCTTCAATATAAGCTTCTGGGGCTGTTGTTTTCTGCTTCCTCTAATTATAGTGATTATGTGCGATGTAACTTTGTCATTTGACAGTGTTTTAGGTTATAGGACCGGCGATCTTGCAAGCATAGTGATGTCATCTAACTAGAAAAATGTTTGTTTGAAATAGTTTTTAATGCATTGGAAGTATCTGAATAGAATTGCAATAGTTGTCGGAGAACCAATAGCGGATAGCGAAATATGAGACGACGAGAATCACTCGTCTGAGAACCCTTTAAAATCTATGGGCTTCAGTGAATATATTTCATTCTTTCAGGCCTGTTTGGCATCTCTTATTTAAAAGAAATCTGCTTGTAAACTATTTTGTAGATAGATATATTTGAAATGATTTACTTAAAGCATCACTTGAAAGGCCTTTTTCCACTATTCTAGTCCATTTAAGCAGTTTGCCTATATCATTTGTAGTTAAATGATTGTCTCATATCTTGCAATGATCGCCTTAGTTACTTTTTATATCGCATAGCATCACACACACTTCCTGAGCTCTAGGCAATAAGATAGTTCTGTTACTAATTGTTAAAATAAGTAATGGTAATTCCAAATAATTTTGTACCTATATTACAGCTCAATGATTATCTAAAAAATGGTAAAAGTTCAAAACTCTGTTATTGCATAGTAATAATTGTACAATAGTTATAAATGCTAATTCAGTAAACACCAGTTAATTATATATTCGACTAGGTACATTATAGGAAGTTTTTGTTGCCCTGTTTTGATGAAAGCATCATATTCCCATAACTTATTGTCGATTTTAGACATTATTTTGTATTAATGTTGATCATAGGCAGATTGTCAGATAGGATATTTTTTAAAGCATCAAATTGTATATGTGCATTTGGTAGTGCGAGTCGGGTTCAAACGACGTGCGTGCTCCACGATCCAATGAAAGTTGTTCAGTCATTCGCGCAAAGAAAATATCCTATTAAGAAACTAGAAATAGGTTTATGACGTAGTAATGCGCTCAATTTTACATACACACGCGTCGTTTCAATCCCATTGGCACAACGAACAACAATTTCGCTCTTAGCGAAGAAAACACATGATAGCAACATGGGACTGTGAGTCTGTTCAGAAAGTAAAAAATCTTAATTCATACTAAAAATATCCAAATAACTTTCCGTAGTATATATTATACGCAATGAAATCATCAGAAAAAATTACATACGCAATGATAATAATTCTTAAAACACCAAATAAATCATTAAAAATATCAATAGGTTTGAAACCAAAGTTTGATTTATTTATAGTATTTATTATTGCTGAATATGACATTATATGCATCGATTAGGTGTGGAGGCTCAAACAAATAGCTGATATACTAGTCAAGAGTAAACTAATTAATCTATTCGACATAATATGGCATAAACATCCATGTAAAATATAAAAAATCCATTAACATTGTTAAAGAAACGGTTATTAGTAAATTATTTAATGAAAAAATAATAATTAATTAATTAAAAATATATAGAAAAGTGGAGTGCGCGGTTCGATAGAGGCTAGGAAAGTAGTTTTTAAAAATTTTGTCCCATTTATTATGCAATTTGAGAATGTAGGCGTGTGCAAGTATCCTAACGCAAATATGATCAAAATATTGAAAGTAATTTTTACTAAAGTGTCGAAGTAATTGCCTCAAGCACTAATCGACGAAAATGCAAGCGCAAAACTTTTCTGACAGATTTTTTGTCGTGAAAACATAATGCGATTGCTATCAAGACATGAAATCTGTTTTTGAAATATATTGTTCTGTGTGAATTTGTTTGAGGCAATTTTGAGGTTTTAGGCATGGTTGTTGATGAAACATATTACGTAATTTATACCTTTTACAGTCTTTATAAAGCGCTTATTGCACTAGGATGGAAGGAGACATCCTATGCTTGCCCAACGATATCATTTGATCAAATCGCTTCTTCTAATTTGAACTTTATTAAACGCACTTTTTTGTCAAAAAAAGTTTATTTATTCTAAAATATAATTTTAAAATAAATATTAATTGCACATGGAGTACTAATGAGAATTGTATTATAAAAGATAATTTGATTGTGAAGAATATAATTCAGCTTCCATATTTACCAAAAGACTATGTAGACTGATTTATGTTTCCTTCTTATAATGTTTTAAAGCTCAACGGCAAATTTTCTTCCTATACTAAATAAAATTTAGGATTTTTAGAATATTTCTATGAAAATTGTGAACCAACAGTTCGGTCATAGAAGGAAATGTAGAAATAATGGACTTCGAAATCATCAAGTTCCTTTTTATACTAAATAGGTATGATATGGGGGAAATTATTATTTAATAAGTTCCATTATAATTGACATTAATGTCATTTGGAGTATAGAGGGCACCGATACTACGAAAGAAGATGTAATTATGATTTATCTAATTATTATTATGCTGACATTATTTTCTTTTATATGGATGACATGATAATCTACGAATCGGTAATACATATGTGTCATGCATTACAACAGCGTCGTCTTTTTTTACTTTTTGTATATTGAAAAGTAAATATGACTATATATATTTAGTTAATTACCCTAATTCATTACCGAATCTTTAAAATATCGTTACTGACCTTGTGATGTTTCTTTACGACAATCAAATGATCACCTTGTATCAGTTGCGTTAGTTTGGGCTTGAACAGCAAATGTGCCGAATTTGTATAAAAAGCTAGTTGATGAAGTGTTAGATAGAATTAGTCATGTATTATTTGCAAGTTGGAATGCTTAAGTGTAACCATGTATTTGCCTGGTGTGATTACACTGTGACCCTTTCACTGCGTCCAATGTTGGCAAGAGTTAATCACTGTCATAGTTGCTTTTATGAGTTATTTGAAAAGCCAGCTGCCATTTTGGAAGTCCTTAAAACTACAAGATAAGCTTTAACTCTACACGTTGGACCGATGATAAGGCAAACATTTTTTTTTATAAAATTCAAATGGAATGTTCAGAAAGAATGGTTTTGATAAAATTCATGAAAAGTATGGTGGAAGTGGCATTGCGACTTTATTACCTACATTTATCAAATGCGATCATTTTACTTCATGACATACCAACATTGTAATAGCATACGTTTATGCTTGGGCAATCTTAAAAAAGGACTAAAACGAAATGTTACGAATGAATAGTAGGTACCGATGTTATTTACGCTTCCCAATCTTTATGACTAAAGTTTGAATGTACTAAATTATTTTCTCTTTGACTGTAGGGACTCTAGGCTATAATGTTATTTGATTCCTGTTTGTTTCGTCCATATACTTACTGTCTTGTTAATTTTGTTACTTTACACTGTTTTGTTCCGCTAAATTTTGATATTTTGAAATGGTGGCTAGTTCCAAATACTATTTGATTTGTAAATGTTGCTCTGAATGGGTATTTGGCTTCTTAATTAATACATATTGCTTGGAATTTTGACAGCTATCCACCATTTTGAATTTCAAAGCGGATTGCACTTACCCTTAATTGTTTCGATCTCGTCTAACAAAATTGTAATGAAAGTCTTCTATTATTGTATCCCGCGTAATTTCTGGTATAAGATTTACTTGTTAAGTAATGCCTAAGTTTATACGACGTGTTATTTTAAGTGTTAGCATTTTTCTCTTAATGTTAAGTCTAATGCAGAACGCTTTCGTCCTCAAGTACTTCGGAATTCAAAAGGGGAGAGGATTTGAAAATGTTGGACATGTAAATTTTAGTTTAAAGCTAATGACAGTTATTTGGGATTCATGGGATTTATCATCACTAATAGAGGGCAGAGGTGAAACAAGATAACGGAAGTTTGATGAAGGTGACACGATTATTAATTTTTGGTACCAGGGCGGTGGCGGGACAGTTTTAAATAAAATAACTAATGACACAGACTCTCTGAATGCAGATTTGTAAGATATGACGTATGATTGCTATATTTGCTTTTCAGTTGTATGTATAAGTGAACTGGTTACAGGAATAGCTTTAGCTATTTCAGACTGTAGTTAGTGTTGTATAGAGCGCGTTTGCCTATATTATGTTGTATTATACGAATTTTGAAGGTTTCGACAGATTTATGTGCATTGGAACGGAGGGTTTAACATTTGCTTATATACCATTAATTAAGTTCTCAAAGTATTTGGCACAACACATAGGAAACACAGATCAGAATCAACATTTTCTCAAACATTCCAAATATTATGATATTATTTAAAGTACGAGTTCAGTAATGTCATCTGTTACTTGAACCAACGACCAAAAGGATGGAATTCTGATCTGATTTATGATTTTCTTGTAAGTTTTTGACATTTCTTGATGTTTGTCTACATTCATTACTGTTGGAAACTTTCTCGGGAATATAAAATAATCCTCAATAGACGCCAGTTTTGGATAATAAGTCGGGTTAGAAACATAGCGCCAGTGTCCAACTTTTCACTATCCATCCCTTGACATGTTTATGTAATAGTATGTAGACTTGTTCTGTTAAAAGCTTATTCTGAATTATTTTTGTTCGTACACACTTCCCTTATTGAATTGCTAAAAACTAGCCAGTTATAAAATAAAACGTTTGGCACACAATGAGAAACAAAATGAGGATAACAACTCTTTTAGCAAAACTTCCATTAAAATGGGAAAGGAAAGTCATAAAAATAAAACAGAAGAAGTTGAAATTGTTTTCACCAACGTTATCGTAAGATCATCTAGAACGAACTCATCACAGATTGGACTGAAAATGTGTCGACGGTCGTTTTAACGTAACGCACACTAATGTTGCAAAGAGGTAAAGTTTATTTGTAGAAAATAATGTGTGGAACTGCTTACTGAACCGGTATGGAAAATTCGTTCAGAAATATCAATTTTCAATATATTATGACGCCCAAGAAACCGACGGTTCACACCCTTGCTAGTACAGACATATTTTCAGTGCTGTCACTGTGATGTATTGTAACCAAAAGCTTACGGGAGAAATATGTTTTGAAAGGTTTACTAATCAACCCTTTGTGTAACAGTGTTGTCCGAATCCTGTCGATTCCCGAACGGACGTTAATATGTGAATTATGATTGTTTTACGCTTGTAAGTATATTATTATATGTACATTTTGAACAAAGAGAAAACCTTGGTCTTTATTGTTGTTAATTTAGTGAGCTTGTAAAGATTTTGAGTTGACACAAGTTGACTGCTTTTCTAATTAAGGTATTGTTTGGTGAAAAATGTCTGTGCTATTATTTATTATTGTGTATATAGAATTTAGTTACCCAAGTTAAATCCAAAATACATGAAGCGAAAGTGTGTTTTATTTTTTTTCGCTATTTTGACGCAAGTGGTTTTAGGAAATTTGGGGTGTGATGCGGTTTTTGAACGGTGCTCTTTACGTCATTTTTTGCCATTTAAATTCTTAGAGCCATATGCCATAGTATACTTTTCTATGGGTTGATTTTTCAGTAGTCTGGATAAATACTGGATTACCAGATGTATTGGACCAAATACACACTGTTGACTTCAAAACTAACTTTTAAATACGTACGTGTAACACTCATTATAAAACTATCAAGACATTTCTTGTTACTGAATAATCAGTCCATGATAATCCATTAAAGTGTAATATTTAATAATGTTAATTCTCAATAATTTTGACAGTTATACAATACGTTTGTTGGATTTGGCGGGAAAATGAAGCAGTTAAATCAAAATGGCCGTCCGCCTCGTTCGGAAACCGCTAGAAAATGCTTTAAATTTTGTTTTGCTTAGCAAACGTTTTGCCTAGGTCTAAACATGGGAGATTGTCTAATAGTGCTGGTTTCTAAATGCTCAAAGTATGATAGTCCCCGTCTCGACTCGACTAGGCCTTTAAGTTAAAAAACATAAAACAATTTTTTATTTTGTAGTAATGTAAATTTCCAAATTATTCTACACAACAACAATTTGATTTTCCCGACAACATTTCAGATTGGCACAAAAGTACTATTAGAACTAAGTAAATATTTTTCATTACGTTTCAAAAATATAAATGTTTGCAACAAAAGAATTAATGAAATACTAGAATTCGAAAAAAAAAGTCTCTAGAGACTTGTCTCAATAGATAGTTGAACGGGCTGAAAATTTTGACCAGATTTTTTTTTTAAATTATTATTTGTATTACAAAACTGTTATGAAAGAAAGAGATACACAATATGACCTAGAAGAGAGAGACGGGGATAGTCCGCAGGCAGCCACGTGTATTGGTGATAGGTCGGCGTATTACACGGGAAGATTTGATTTATTATTCCATATATTAAAATAAAAAGGATGTAAAGTTGAGGCTGTTTTATTGGAAACCTAAACCTTGATATCCGCTCCATAAGAAACTTAGAATATTGATTACAGACATTGTTCAAAATATGACGAATTTAGGTACTGAAGTTCGCCGTGTCATTCAGGTTATACATAATAATATTATGGCACTTAGCCAAGAGACTTCTCGCATAGATAAAGAATACGGTTTGTGCTGTCTTTGTACGACTGTTCATTGTCGTATCTACATAATAATGAATCAAACTAATATTGAAGAACTACCCAAAATGGATTGAAACAAGTAAGTGATCTAAATAACAATATATTTCATCTTTAACCACTATAATCTAATAACCCTTTAAGGACATATCGAGTTAAAATAATTATAATCAACTCTATTCTTTTTAGATCAGTTAAAGTTGCTATTAGCCTTTAAAAGATTAAGTGCACAAGGACTATATAAAGGATAGGAATCATTTCAACTTTAAGGCAAAATACTGTTAGTCTGTAATAACTCCTCCGGTCGGAACTTCTTCCCTTTTCGGTGAGTGAATTGGTGACATCTCGTATTTGTGTTCACCATATCTAAAACAAGACGAACATTTTTCATATAGAAATTTATGGACGACGCACGTGGTATGAGGTGTTTTCTTTCTAAATATAAGATAATAATGGTTAACTACTTTCACCAACAGCCACTTAAGCTAAGGAACCAATTGAAGCAGCTGAATAAAGAGGAAGCTTTGATATTAATTGTTCCTTGAGTCAAGGTCAAGGTCACTTTTGCTTCAAGTGCGTTTCATCAATTCAGAAATGGTTGCACCACTTAGTTTAGTTTTGTTAGATCAGGAAACTTCACATAATCCTTTAAGTTAAGCCACTCGTCCCGTCTTCGCATGAATAAGTATTTAATTCAATGATGAGAGGCTTCATCTTAAGTCTATCGCAGTCCACTACTGACATAGGTCCTCCGATTGTTTGATCGATCTTGGGTTTCTTGCATTTCTGCTAGTCATCCTGCGCAAATCGCCACGCCTGGCCTAAGGGCGTCCTATACTACGTTTGCCGAGAAGTTGTTTTCCCCAACGGTTGTCGCTTCTGCGGCTAATATAGTTAACCCACTGCCACTTCAGTTTGCTAATCCGGTGTGATGTCGATTTTGGTTCTCTAACAGGAATGAGAGTTTTCTCAAAAAAGAAACCACATAAAACGAGGCCCAACTGAACTGTTACGTAATTTGTCCATTTTGATATGACACTGACATTTACATAGCAACTGACCAATCACAATATGATAGCTGGACCTTTCTATTACGTGGTGCCATCTGGTGAATTTCTTTTTTGAAAAAACCCTCATTGGTTACAATTAAACGATCCAATCCCGAATACTCACTTTTCCAGAGGAGGGCATAGGAAATGCCTTATGTTCCTCGGCATGAACAAGTCGGCCTGCACTTTGCACACATCCAGGGCGTAGTCCTGGAACTCAGCCACTATGTCTATCTCCACCGGGGGTCCAATCCCGGGGACGGCGTATACTATAACAATCTGAAATGGTAAACATTAATGCCATAACGTACCGGGAGTAGAAGGCGCTGGCGGAGAGCTCTTAAAAGAATAAATGAAAAATTATTTTTTATTGATATCTGGTGGTTCCACCGATTTAGTCCCTGGACTTTAACACACCAGCTTTGGGTTTGTGATCCTTGTCTTATAAACGCGCTGATTGAATAATTTGCCTGATATTACTCATTTTTCCTCACTTAGGATGCTTATCTAATTAGATTTAAGCCTGGTAATTATTATTTGTGCTCATAGTAGGTGTGGGTACTACTTGTGTGTGTTAGGTAATTGTTTATAGTAGCACTACATAGTGGCCTCTCATCGCAACGATATGCAAAAATAAGTCAGAGGAAGAGGTCACTATATTCTTTTGTCACCACTCACCTCCGGTATCGGCTGTTCCTCCTCCTCTACCTCTTCGACCTCCGGCACAATGATGTCCATGTTCTCGTCGAGGAAGTTCTCCAGAATCATCCTTATCATCTCCACTTCTTCTGGTTTTGCCTATGAGCATAGACATCAATAAGAAAGAAAGAAAGAAAGAAAGAAAGAAAAAACGTTTATTTAGTGCAAGACAACACATGTACACCAATTTACAAATAGACGGAGTAACTTATAGGTAAAACGTAGGTATAATGTGTAAGGTATAATGTGTATAAGAAACAACTTGATCGTCATGTCAGAAAGGTACAGGAAAGCAATTTTTTTTAGTAGCACAGAATTGTGATCGCGTCCTTTGAAGCCCGTGGCTCTGCGGCAACGGACAAGCAACCAAATCACTTGTCAGTTGCCACAGCCATATCGGCTTGTTCTTGCTGTAGCCCGACTGATTCTGTTAAGTGAGTGGATAATCCAAACATTGGAAGAGAAGCCGAAATCGTATAAAGTCTCTTATTTGGGTCTCTAAGACTTAGGGAAAGGAGGGGAGGGGTATGAAGGGGTGGGGTGTGAAAGGAAAACGGCGATTTTAACAGCAGCTCAATTTCAATCTCCTCTCGGGAGGCTATAATTATTGGTTAGATTGAAATTGATGAGAATCAGCTCTCACCTTCTTCTTCTTCAGGTCAGGGTCGGGCAATATAGCGATCTGCTCGTCAATGTACGCCATGATCTCTTTCTCGATATGCTGCACTATGAATTCTCCGCTGGTGGTGGACATCTGACGGCCGGCCACCATTCCTGCAACAGAATAATTTTCAACGCCAGGGCTATAACGCTCGCGCTGCTGGCCTTTTAAAAGCCTTCTTGTTGAACCTGATGTTGAAGACGCGGAGAAAAATCTAGACTAAGCCCGAAATGCGACTACCGTCAATTTAAGGCTGTTTCACGGAGGGTTCGGCTGCTGCCAGCCAGGTGGGAAACGCACCAGCTGAGAAGCTGAAACCTCAAGACGATCCTTAGTCGACTCTCGCCTATACAATCGTCCGTGGGCATCACTTATCAGGACTCGCTGAAAACTAGCAGTGGCTTTAACGTTAAGGCCACTGCTAATTTTGTGGGCCGAAGTTTAAATGCTGCTGAGGCCCTTTCTATTGGTGTAAGGGTATATTATGTCTAAAAATAATAAACGTTTCTTATTTCAAAAACAGGGATAGAGAGCTTACTATCAGATTCACGATCTATTTGTTCGTTTACATTAGAGATCGATAGTTGCCTATTGTATTACAAGTATTACCTATATTAAATCAAAGATGTAGAATCTAACCAAGATCATAGTTAGCAGACTTGTAACGATCCACGATGGATTTGATGTCGTCGAAAGTCTGCTCAAGGTCATACAGACGATCCGCCTGGGCTGCGTAGCACTAGGAAAACATAACATGGGAATAGGATTAGGATAGGATTCATTATAGGAATATTATCATTACCCTGACATTTTCAGCGGGAATGTCGATACGTTTTCTTCTTCCATCAGTTGTTACGGAGAGCTTATATCAACCTTACCACAATCCATATTTTCTTTGTCCTCCTCTATATCACTCAGTAAGTAAGTAACATGGAAATTCATTATTTTTTTGCCGGGTTTTTGATGTTGACTAATTAGTTATTAGTACTTCGATACGGGTTATTTTAGCAATTGACTAAGAAAGTACATCGTAAGTAGTTATTATTTCTTATCAGTTATTTTTAAAAAACCCTTAAAGCTGTTGTATGCCTCAAAGGTCAACAGCTTTAAGGTCCCATACATATGTTATTACAACACATTATTTTTATGCACGGCCCAAGTAAACATTTCTGCCAAGAAAGCAATTTTGTGGAGATTTCTTCGATTGCAACAAAAGTATCAAAAACAAACATAATCACTTCGGCTAAATAAGCGGCGACATCAAACGACGGTTCCACTACTTCTTCTTCCTTCTGATGTTCTTCGCCAGCGGGCTGTCCGTCTGGTGGTATACCCTCTTCGCCCACATCTTCATCTACTACTTCCTCTGGTGGTTCACCTATATGAAATATGAAAGTCACGCAAATTCCGGAGTGATTTAATTTCATCAATCATCATCAACAGCCTATCACAGTCCACTGCTGGACATAGGCCTCTCCAGTTGTTCGCCACAGGACAAACATCTGGAGGATATACCCATAATCGCCACGCTGGGCAGGCGGGTTGGCGATCGCAGGGCGTAGCTTCTCGCTCCGGTGACGCTGCTGCCCGTCATCGGTCTGTGGTATTTAGCTACGCCGTCAATTGTGATGGTTATACCGCCACCAGTCGGTTGCCAGCGCCTCGTTTGTTATTCGGCAGGACGCACCACGGGCAGGTGAGGTTGGCTTGGAGCGAAATGATGATAGGCCGCTCCCTTACATCCCCCTATTTTTAAGATAATTTATTTTTTTTACAAAACTGGTTTATTTACCAGAAAGTTAATTATTTAAATACTCGCTACTAAAACTCTATCATGTTTTAGGTAAGCAACTTAGATAATATCTGGTTGCAATTTATTAATTGATACTAGAACAATATACGACGCTGAATTCACGTTTCTATTTTGTTTTCTGTTTTGTCTTTACACAAATACTTAGAAATATTATGTTCAAAACAGTATAATCTATCTACTAAATGAATAACTAAGAGTAACCGTAAAACGTGTATGGAATCTCGTTTTCATCTTCATCGTAGACAAATATTTCTATTCCTTCTTTTTTCTTTTCTACAATTTTCTCTTCTTTTACTTTAGCTACATCTGAGGGTTTAGAAAGAAAAGTTTTGTAGTTAATACAAATTAGCGCTTTGTTCCAAATTCGCAAGTTTGCAATTAAGTCATAAGTAATGACATTTAGTTTTTTTTGGTAGTTACTTACTGAGCAACAAAAAATATTTAATTTTTTGACATTTGACATATTTTTATGGTATGGAAAGAATGTCTTTATTTCTCGCCAAATAATTAGCTTAGTAGTAAACCGGTACGTAGAGTAAGTGTAAAGGTTCATTCACATTTGCTGTTCAGTTCAAGCAAGCCTATATCTATCTTGCTTATTTATGTGCCAAATGAATACTATACTAACCTTCCTTTGGTACCTCTTGCGAACCCATTCTCATGGCGCTTATTTCTCGCAGTTTCCTCTGCAACATTTAAAGTGCAGGTTACTTACTATTTTCAAGTTATTCACTACTTTAACTTACAGCGATGTTAACGATTACAGCTATTCGAAGTACTAATATAGAATTGTTATAGGTAATATTCGTATAAACTCTACATATTATTTTAGCGTAAGGTTACACTACTGTATTACCTACGTGTAGAACATTGGGATAGGATTCGAATTACGCGTAAGACCATGATGAGTCCTGAAGTTAGTCGTGGGTGATATACTCCCGTGTATAGGAAAAAACGCTAAACCGTTGCACCTGGTCCTGAGGGATCTAGGCCTACTGTATGCACACCCTTCTAGATTACATCACCTGATGTATTCTTGGCATATCTCTTTGGAGAATAGCTTCAACGGCCGAATTGCCAAACGAAGCAGCCAAGAATGATGTTATCATTACACACTTTATTAAGTACTAGCTTTCCGCCCGCGACTTCGTCCGCGTAAAGTTTTTTTTTCCAAAATAAAATTGTGCCTATGTTACTCGTGGATAATGTAGCTTTCGAATGGTGAAAGAATTTTTAAAAACGGTCCAGTAGTTTTTGAGCCTATTCATTACAACCAAACAAACAAAGTTTTCCTCTTTATAATATTAGTGTAGACAAGGGTGATTTGCCGGATACAATATAAATTGACATCAACTAACATCAACATCTTCGCTCGGAAGCGCCCGTCCTGAAACGATTTCATCTTTTGAATAAGCTTGAACGGTAAAGTAGATTATCTGCCATGTCTATGGCAGATAATCATATTTGTAGTTACGTTAATAAGAGGCAGGTAGTAGATTAATAGCGATACTTTGTCTACTTCTAAACTAACATATCTACATTACGATCTTGCATATTTCGCGATTACCTACTATCACATTTTTCATGTCATGATTTACATATTATAATTTAGGCATCATTATAATTTTTATCAACAAAGAAAATCCTCGCAAAATATATCGTAGAAACTCTAGCAAAATTATTGTCAATTCATTATAGTACAATTTATAAATAGTTGCAAAGTTAAGTTGGAATCCAACTTAAATAGAAAAATTGCAAGTTCATTTACCATCTAGCTGGTAAGTAATTCCTAGTCGACAATATTGATTTTAGGCAATTTCACTACATTAAACTACAGGACTAACATTATTTATTAGTCTAGCTCTCAGCCGTCTTTTTTTTATTTATTTTTTTATGACATAGGGGGCAAAGGGGCCTGAAGGTCACCTGATGGTAAGTGATCACTTCAGCCCACAGACACCGCAACACCAGGAGAGTCACAGGTGCGTTGCCGGCCCTAAAACAAGTCTACAATCACCAAGAGAATTAAACCTTTCCTCTCCCTCAAATAGTTCTCCCTCTCAATCTGGCCGGCCCTCTCTGCGGAGGGCGACCGTTCAATTTTGCCCAGAGTCGGCATGTTCAGCTTGACACTGATGCGGGTTGTCTTCGCCACGTGGTCGTTGATGAGGCTGAGCTTCTGAAGGTCACGCGTGTCTTGCCAGAAGTCGTCTGATGACGTCTACAATCAGTTGGGCTACTAAAAAATAATTCATTTTCAACTGAAGCTTTTCGCCGCAGGTCACGGCCTTAACAAGCATCATCATCGTCATCAGCCCGTGTCAGTTCACTGCTGGACATAGGCCTCTCCTAATGTTCGCCACTTAGGTTGATTTTGGGCTTCTTGCCTTAACTATGATGATGTTAAATAAACAAACCCTATTGTTTATTTAACATCATCATCATTTCACAGGACACTGCTAATCTTAGCAGCATTTGAGTCCTGAAGGAGGCTTCAGTGTTTAATATTATCCTCATCAGCAGCGTTTCACAGTCCACTACTGGATTTAAGCCTCACCATATGCTCGCCACTCACACAAAATATATAAACATTCACGGTAGTCATTCACTTACCGAGTGATCAGAATCTGCATTTTCTAATTCCTCTTCCTCCTCCACAGATTCTTCGGCAACCGGTATTTGGTCTGTTGAACGTTAAGCAGCTATTAAAACATAATAAAACGATTATCGAAACGAAGCGAGAGATCTCTCCGAACGAATTTGTGAAAAGCCCTGCTAACTGTCACATCTTCTCATCTTGCCAGCAGTTCACTTCAAAATATTTATCATTATTGTGCTTAATCCGTGTGGTTTCTGGATTTAGAACACCACTATCTGATCTATTTAATCTTTATTGCGCAATAGAAATAGTATACAAAAGGCGGACCCAATGCCGCATAGGCATTCTCTACCAGACAACCCCATCTCATCCCGTGGGAGTCGTAAAAGACGTTTAAGGGAATATGCAGCAGCGTTTACATAGGTACAAATAAAGCTTACTGCATCAACCCGCGTGCCAAGCACTAAGGCAAATCCCCCCAAAATTACAATCATCATAGGGGGAAATTCTATGTCCAGCTGTGGACGATTGCAGGCTGATGATGATAAATAAATGAATAACCCAAGACATGCCACGCGGCGCCACACATCGCCATCCAGCTTCAAACTAAGCTGAAGCTCGTACTATGGGTGCTAGACAACTGAAAATTTACATAATTAGATACTTTTTTTAGAATAAATACATTTATGTTTTCTATGTATAATATGTATTTATTTACAAAAAAAAATGTATCTAAGTAAGTTTATCAGTTGTCTAGTACCCATTGTACAAGCTTCGGCTTAGTTTGGGGCTAGGTGGCGCTGTGTGGCCCAGCGTGGCATGTCTTGGGTTATTTATTTATTTATTTTATTATATACGGTGATATGATGATATGATGATGATGATATTGTGCTAAAAGCTCACCTTCCCTGTATCCATTGAAGTATCTGACGTCCTTCGAGGCGTCTATCTTCGCTAGCAGCTTGTACATGGTGAGGAATTCGCTCACGTTGATGGCGGCCGAACCACCGTCAGGCTCCTTGGTCAGGGACTCGCAGAGAAGGATCATGGTGTGGGTTAGACTCTGGATGAAAAAAATGTTACAATTTTAAACGTTAACTTTTTGATTAATCTATCTATCTTCTATATCTATAGGTATACATATAATAAAAATGTAACGAGTCGCTGTCTGTACATGGAAGGTATATGTGAAAAAATATTATGGGAGGCCTTTATTAATGCAATAGTACCCAAAACAATGATTTTTGGAATTTTTGTCTGTTTGTCTGTTTGTCGGTTTGTCTGTTTGTCTGTATGTTTGTGCACGCTAATCTCAGAAACCGCGTATCCGATTAAGATGCGGTTTTCACTAATATATTGCTGGAAGCTTCCCTTAACATTTACTGTTTGTTTCATGTTAATCGGTCCATAAATAAAAAAGTTACGCCCATTTAACTAATCACGTCGAGCCTGCTGTACGTTTGCGCGGGTATATAAAGCGCGCCGAGATCTGCGCCGCGCCGCTGCCAGCTGCCAGGCACTGGGGGTCATTAAAATCACTACCCAAGAAACTATTCCACGCGGACGAAGTCGCTGGCACAGCTAGTTTGTAAAAGATTTAGCGATATCTAGAGGCACAGGATGATCGTAAAGGAGCTGTGGCCAGCACATTAGCCACGCTGGTTTTCAGTAGGTCCTTCTGAATGGAACGGAACGGAGAAGTGTGTTGGCTGCTAAATTCACACTTACCTACGTAAGTATTTTTAAAGTGCAGTTTCTTAGAGCAAATTTATATCGATCCTTCTAACAAAAACAGATTTATCTATGGAGTTGTATGGCGCGAACGTGACATGACGCCAATGTTCACGTCTGTTCTCTCTGTCTAATCATTAACTTTAAAGATATAGAATGCGTATATAAGAGAGATATTTTAAAAATTCAATATATGGTAATTGGACAATGAGAAATTTCATTAAATCCATAAAAACAGTACATACTTATTGCTTGTTACCTTCAGGATGTAAGGGAGCGGCCTATCATCTTTCCGCTCCAAGCCAACCTCACCTGCCCGTGGTGCATCACTGCATCCTGCCGAATAACAAACGAGGCGCTGGCAACCGACTGGTGGCGGTATAACCATCACAATTGAAAGCGTAGCTAAATACTAAAGACCGGTGACGGGCAGCAGCGTCACCGGAGCAAGAAGCTACGCCCTGCGATCGCCAACCCGCCTGCCCAGCGTGGCGATTATGGGTATATCCTCCAGATGTTTGCTCTAAGTGGCGAACAACTGGAGAGGCCTATGTCCAGCAGTGGACTGTAATAGGCTGATGATGATGATGATGTTACCTTCGTTAATAGCCCAGCGGCAACCGCGATGAAGTGGAGGAAAGGCACCGTCTCCTGTCTCATGTACACCTCGCAGAGGCACAGGATCCTCCGCAGCTCGTTCGGGTCCAGGCAGAAGCCGCCCCAGGCCGTCTTCAGGGTAGGGAGAGGTATCGCAGACATGCCTGCGAGCTGGAATTGAAGAGCTAGATCGTACAGCTGAAGGTAAGTGTCATAACTGTCCAGTGTCAGTTTCAGTATTACTTACCAGCGCCCTTGCGACCTCAAATTAAGATTCCTATAAAGACAACATTGGCGATATTAAAGCCACAAAAATCCGTAAAGCAGTTGGTTCTACGCCTGATCTTTCTCCAAGTGTCGCTGATAGTATAATTAGAGTGGAGAAACAGAGTTTTAATTATCATGTTTGCACAACTCGTGCTTCACGATGAATTCTGTGTACTTATAGTCAAACCACACAAAATCACTTGCCCTGGGGGTATAGGGGTGCGGGGATTGGTCACCAAGGGGGCGCGGGGTGACCAAGGGGCGAGCCGGCGTTAACTTTGTGGTATATACTGGATAATATAGCTAGACTGCACGGAGATGGCTGACAGTCACTCGGTATTATTATTCCTAATGTCCTAAGGGCATAAACAGGACATGAATAAAGACCAGTTACCTGATTGGCTAGCACTTTCAGACAGCCTCTAGTCAGACCTCCCTCGGTGCTGAAGACTGGGTACTCCAGCCTCAGCTTAACAGGTGGGGGTCTCCGCTGAGCCAAAGCCTTGAAGTACTCGTGGGACCAGCGGAGGAGATCATAAGGTTGGGTTTTGATTGCGGCTGAAAAAAGAAATTTGATAACAAATATATACAATACCAAAGTATTCATAAGTTGGTGTCGTCTGAAGTCATTCGGCCCCCTCGAGAAAACACCTATTGTGTGTTTGAGCCAATGCACTTGTTTGTCTGGTCAAACCTGTCATATGATTATAATCGAAAGCAGCCCAAGCCCAAGGACCCAAAGACGAAAAGATGGCAGCGGAACCCTTTCGTCTTTGGGTCATTTATAGTGCATTTTTTTCACAATGCCTAATTTCTTTGGATTAATTTAGCGTGTATTTTAGATTTAATTTTTATCTAATATCGGCGAGTAAGTAATCAAAATAATCTAATACCAATTCCGGGCTAAATAAACTTGATTTCTTTCTTTCTAGTCACTATCAAAATCAGAAACCTATTTTGATAGTTAAAACACCATGTTATGTTCGAAAACTGGATTTGTAATTACATATCTGGAAATACTCTACATTTGACGTCTTTTAGAATTCTTAGTAGTGCAGTCAATGAAGCGAAAAATACGGGCTAACCTCCGAATTTTTTTACTGTGATCCGATTTGCATGAAATTTTGGAATTAGGCTCATCTTACCATTAACTTCAAAAGTGAAAATGATTTGAACTCCGCCACCACCATGGGGGTGGTTGCCACCCCTTCTCGGGGGTCAATGATTGTTTTTTCAAAATAACCTCGGATATCGATTGAAGATCTAATTTTAAGCAAAAAAGTTTCTATAAAGTTTCTCGAAAAATCTAATACTTTTCAAGTTATTGGCAATTGAAAATTCGCAAATTTTTCACGATTTTCATCAGTTTTTTTCAAATATCTCCAAAAATATACGTTTTATCGAAAATTTTATAAGGAACGAAACTGTAGCAGGTAAAAAAATGAACAATTTGGTTTTTTACAAAGTATTCTAAGTGCAATATTAAGCTAGATATTAAAGATCAAAGCCTTTTTTTATTTTATCTGAAATTTCATCGATGTAGTCAATGCCATCTAGCAGCGAGCAAATGCATTTTATGCTTTCTAATCGAAAAGGGTTTTGTAGTGCTTGAAATAAGCTTTAAAATGAGCTTTATCAAAAGTCTTTTGCACGTAAAATAAGTGAGCTATATTGCAAATAAGCGGAGCATCGAATGTTTTTTCTTTTCAATCAATGGGTTTAAATAAGTGCCATTTCCACCAAAACTAAAATTAATCATATTCCGCCTAGAATTAACTTTATTATGAAGAGTTTTATAGATTGTATTAGTTTGGCTGCTTTAGGACACATAGTTTTCAAAAAAGTCACGATTGAAAAAAAAATCGAGAATTTCAAATTTTTAAAAATCCCACCCCTTTTTCATAATATCTCAAAAATGACGACAGATACGTATAAAAGTGTAAAGATAAAAAATTTTGGTATTTTTCTGACAAACAATTTGGTTTTTTTGTTTTTTCTATCAAATAAAAATTGACGGAGATATGATTGTTTAAAGAGCGCGTGGCAGCGCAATCACAGCCTCCCTTAATCGTGACTTTTTTGAAAACTATGTGTCCTAAAGCAGCCAAACTAATACAATCTATAAAACTCTTCATAATAAAGTTAATTCTAGGCGGAATATGATTAATTTTAGTTTTGGTGGAAATGGCACTTATTTAAACCCATTGATTGAAAAGAAAAAACATTCGATGCTCCGCTTATTTGCAATATAGCTCACTTATTTTACGTGCAAAAGACTTTTGATAAAGCTCATTTTAAAGCTTATTTCAAGCACTACAAAACCCTTTTCGATTAGAAAGCATAAAATGCATTTGCTCGCTGCTAGATGGCATTGACTACATCGATGAAATTTCAGATAAAATAAAAAACGGCTTTGATCTTTAATATCTAGATTAATATTGCACTTAGAATACTTTGTAAAAAACCAAATTGTTCATTTTTTTACCTGCTACAGTTTCGTTCCTTATAAAATTTTCGATAAAACGTATATTTTTGGAGATATTTGAAAAAAAACTGATGAAAATCGTGAAAAATTTGCGAATTTTCAATTGCCAATAACTTGAAAAGTATTAGATTTTTCGAAAAACTTTATAGAAACTTTTTTGCTTAAAATTAGATTTTCAATCGATATCCGAGGTTATTTTGAAAAAACAACCATTGACCCCCGAGAAGGGGTGGCAACCACCCCCATGGTGGTGGCGGAGCTCAAATCATTTTCACTTTTGAAGTTAATGGTAAGATGAACCTAATCCCAAAATTGTATGCAATTCGGTTCACAGTAAAAAAATTCGGACCTATAATGCTTCATTGACTGCACTATAGTAAAACATCTTACCTTTACAATACCTCTTCAGTATATAAGGGAATTTAGGAGGTATCACTATCTGCTGAGAGCAGTACATCTGCTCGACCAGCTCAGGCATCTTGGTTTATTTTCTACTCCTTTCTAAAACATCAAGTTTTATAATCGTTATACACCGCACAACCATGCGTGCGAACTCCGAAGACAGTTTGTCCCATGCACAGTCAGCAACAGACAAATGTGATAACTAGCTCCAAACCGCGTCTACCCGCGTGAATATTATTAGAAATCGTCCTCCTTCTTGCTTCGTCCTCCTCAATAATGAGGGTAATTTATTCCATCATCATCATCATCAGCCTATTACAGTCCACTGCTGGACATAGGCCTCTCCAGTTGTTCGCCAATTAGAGCAAACATCTGGAGGATATACCCATAATCGCCACGCTGGGCAGGCGGGTTGGCGATCGCAGGGCGTAGCTTCTTGCTCCGGTGACGCTGCTGCCCGTTACCGGTCTTTAGCATTTAGCTACGCCTTCAATTGTGATGGTTATACCGCCACCAGTCGGTTGCCAGCGCCTCGTTTGTTATTCGGCAGGATGCACCACGGACAGGTGAGGTTGGCTTGGAGCGAAAAGATGGTAGGCCGCTCCCTTACATCCCGTGTGGTATTTTAATTTAATACGGAACGTCCCGCGAAAATTGGAAAATGTTGCAACTTTGCTTTGCATATTCATTTACTTACTTACTGACTAATCCACACAATATGACGTTTTCTTAATTTACTTCACATCTATGTATCAAACCAAGTAGTCTAACCGATATAAAAGAACATGAATATAACTAAAAAGGATTTTTATACACAAAAAATTTCAACACTCACCCGAGAACCAAGATTTGTTGTGTTTTGATGCTCGTTGCTATGGTAACCGTTTTGCGTCATTGAGTATTTCGTCTATGTTAGGATGACCTTAGATTAACCTTTTTTGTTGATGAGTATCAGAGTTTTTTTTTTTTATAGTGGCTCGACATAATGGCTTCCCTACACCTGATGGAAAGCGAAAGAGAAGCCCAAGTCGCTGTGATAACTGGCAAGTAACTGGTTAGTTACCTGTCAGTTGCCACTGCCATGCCGGCCCAACCCTAACCCCACACGAGCTCCGGAGACCCTACTAACCAGCAGAAACACGACCCGGAGGTCATTTGGCTGCGGTATTCTATAGGGTGGAGGTCATTCCCCGGACGGGCGGCTCAATTCGAGCGAAGATTCGCTATGCCCTACCTCTCTTAGCTAGTTTAAATAAATAATAATAAATATATAAGTATATTAGAAACAATAGTTAAGTAACTATTGCTCTAAGGGTAGTAACTCTCTCATCTTGTAATGGGTAGTTCCACTTTTCGTAGGGACAAGCCTGGGGGCCCTACTACAAAAAACGAAAACGATCGTTCGTTAAACGGATCGCGTATTTGTGCCCCATAAATCCCTCTCATTTGTCCCTCCCGTGTTCGAACATACGAACTAAAATTCGTCAACGTCGATTTTCAACAATTTTATTGATATATTAGAACACGGGAGGGACAAATAAGAGGGATTTATGGGGCAAAAATACGTGATCCGTTCAACGAACGATCGTTTTCGTTTTCTGTAGTAGGGCCCCTGTTCCTACAATGCTATGAAATATGATCCAGTGTCTCGATAGTCCTACAACATTACCAAAGGATTTGATAATTACTCTACCTGAAGGTTGACTGGAAGAGAGTGCTTACTAGCGATAATACCGCCTGAATTGTGCCAATAGATGGCTGCAACAAAATGTATTGTTTTGCGTTGTAAATGTTGCTTTTTTGTGCAATAAAGGATATTTATCTGTGTATACCCACAAAGTATGTAATACCTACTTAGGCAGTGTTAGAAATAAGAAACTTATAAGAAATCACTTATGTCCTTTAATATATTCTGCAAATTTGGCGTGTGAGAGAGAGAAAATATTCAAAAAAAAGTACTACTACCAAAACCCAACAATTCCGTTTAATCAACATAAAAGCAAGAATTCACAATGCCAATAAAGATATGCACGGTTAGTTACATATGAAAAACTATCGGCACTAAATTTAATTAGGATTCTGCGCGGCCATTCACAACGCCGCTACCGCCATCTACCGGCGAACGGCGGAACTAGCTAGCGAATAGATCGATAGGGTCATGCGCGTGCGCGACAGAGACGCAAGAGCAAACAGGTTTGTGTTCTGTGACGTTTTAGTTTAGTGTTTTTGTGATTGTGCAGTGAGTGTACGGAGATTTGTGCAAGTGTATATTTTTTTTTGGAATCTGCTATTTTTTTGTGTCGATCCGAGTTAAACGGCATTGTCACACTGTTTTTGTTGGTTTTAAACTATTTTTGTCAGTGAAGACGTACGTTTTGTGGGATTGTGTGTGTAGAGTGCCATATACAAAGTGTGAACACGGAAAAAAATGAATGTCCTATCGTTTTAATGTTGTGTCGTCTCACAATGAGGAGATATAGTTTTGTGTCTAATGTTAAGACTAAGTAGTGTTCAAAAGAAATGGATGACAGATTAAAACAACCATTCAAACGTAAAATAAAAACGTTTTCTGTTGTTGTAAGGTGATTTAGTTAATATGGATGTGATCGGTGACCTGTCTCTGCCTCTGAGTAAGTAAAGTTATATTTTGTTAGAATTTTTCATATGAAAGTTGCAGGTGGAAAAGTTGCGCATTTTATGAGAATGTTGACACGACCTATCTCCACATGTAGAGTCGAAGTGAATAGTTTGTGTTAATTATGTTTCTACTTTAGATGTGTTTAGACTTCAACTATTCCACGGATGGTAACGTGACAAACATTTTGGATCTCTACAGACAGGTGCAGATATAATACTGAAATAATTTCACCGCCAGAAAAGTACAAGTCCCAAATTGTGTCTGATAACTATCAGAAACTTTATCAGCTAGTGGCGAGTCCCTAAAGTTAAGTGTTCATTTGTGAATTGGTAATAGTTTAAGATTCCAGGGTCACTAAACTTTAGTCAATGTCCCACAAATTAAATGTAATGGGATTATGTAGAGTTAGTAGAAGCACAAATTATATGTATGGGATTATGTAGAGTTTGAGTATACGCATACTTGCTAGCTAGTGTCGGACACACTATACGCAATACCTGGTGACAATTGATATTGGCAAAGTCTCAGCTCTGATTGTCCCACATACTTTTTTTTTCAATAAAAATTAACAAATCATACAGCTAGAGACCTTTTGTCCACAAAGAAGCTTTAAACCGTGCCAAACACGACTGAGATTACGTAGGTATATAGTAAGAACTACGGTATCTTAAAATATAGAACGATATGCCAAGAAATAATTTAAAATTTATTTTTAACCGACTTTCAAAAAGGAGGAGGTTCTCAATTCGTCTGTATGTATAATTTTTTTTTTATGTAGGTATGTTCATATTTTTGGCTGGCACCGACTCCAAAAATAAGTGATAATTGTAATATTTTAATAATTGTAGTTATACATATAATATGTATTAAGGATATTTACTTACGTTATTTAGGTATCGCTTTTTAGTTTTGGTCGTTTGTGTTTTTTTGAAGTCGGTTTATTTTTTTTTTTAAATAATTTTATTACATAACATTTCAGTTCCAATTTCTTAAATATTATTTCCCATTCCACTCTCATAACTGACTGTGCCAAAGGTTGTCTCTAAAAACGTCAACCTAGATACCTATATCAAAGTCAAAGTCAAAATACGTGTATATAGAAGGGTGTTCTTACAATTAGGTGAGTAATTGGAAGTAGCAACACATCTGGAAAATAAATATCCGACTAGGGAGTTATTTAGGGATTTTGCAATTATATACAGTAACGCACACGGCGCGCAAAAATCTGTCGCGGATATTTCACAGACTCAACGCACACGACGCACATCTTCGATCATTCTGTCGGCAGACCTAGACGCTCTTTTTAAATGTCTCAGACGCAGACTCTATCGCACAGAAAGTGTGCCGTCTGCGCTGCCCCTTATGAAGATTCAGATATTTATTTAGGTTGAAGGTAGTTCATAATCAAAGGTCAAACACGCCATGATAAGTATATAATTATCTGATTTACCTTATTCAAGATGATTCTTTTTTCCAACTTTAATTGGCATATTTTTGAACACGATAATATTATCTAACGAATATCATCTAATATTATCTAAATAAGATTTGAACAGTGTAAACGACTTTTGCGGATAAACGATAATATTATCTAAATAAGATTTGAAAAGTGTACACGACTTTTGCGGATAAACGATAATATTATCTAAATAAGATTTGAAAAGTGTACACGACTTTTGCGGATAAACGATAATATTATCTAAATAAGATTTGAACAGTGTACACGACTTTTGCGGATAAACGATAATATTATCTAAATAAGATTTGAAAAGTGTACACGACTTTTGCGGATAAACGATAATATTATCTAAATAAGATTTGAACAGTGTACACGACTTTTGCGGATAAACGATAATATTATCTAAATAAGATTTGAAAAGTGTACACGACTTTTGCGGATAAACGATAATATTATCTAAATAAGATTTGAACAGTGTACACGACTTTTGCGGATAAACGATAATATTATCTAAATAAGATTTGAAAAGTGTACACGACTTTTGCGGATAAACGATAATATTATCTAAATAAGATTTGAACAGTGTACACGACTTTTGCGGATAAACGATAATATTATCTAAATAAGATTTGAAAAGTGTACACGACTTTTGCGGATAAACGATAATATTATCTAAATAAGATTTGAAAAGTGTACACGACTTTTGCGGATAAACGATAATATTATCTAAATAAGATTTGAACAGTGTACACGACTTTTGCGGATAAACGATAATATTATCTAAATAAGATTTGAAAAGTGTACACGACTTTTGCGGATAAACGATAATATTATCTAAATAAGATTTGAACAGTGTACACGACTTTTGCGGATAAACGATAATATTATCTAAATAAGATTTGAACAGTGTACACGACTTTTGCGGATAAACGATAATATTATCTAAATAAGATTTGAAAAGTGTACACGACTTTTGCGGATAAACGATAATATTATCTAAATAAGATTTGAACAGTGTACACGACTTTTGCGGATAAACGATAATATTATCTAAATAAGATTTGAACAGTGTACACGACTTTTGCGGATAAACGATAATATTATCTAAATAAGATTTGAACAGTGTACACGACTTTTGCGGATAAATTAGATACTTAAGGTACCTGGTTCTATTCCTGGTCTGGTCACCTTAGACTTAAAATTGTGCTTTTTTATAATATATAGTAAGGCCCATGTCCAGCAGTGGACTGACACGGGCTGATGATGATGATGATCCATACTAATACTAATATTATAAATGGGAAAGTGTGTCTGTCTGTATGTTTGTCTTTCTTTCACGGCAAAATGGAGCGACGAATTGACGTGATTTGTTAAGTGGAGATAGTTGAAGGGATAGCGAGAGTAACATAGGCTACTTTTTGTCCCTTTCTAACCCCCCACTACCCTAAAGTGGGGGGCAACGCGGGCGAAGCCGCGGGCACAGCTAGTGATAATATCTACATACATATTGGGGCTGACTGTGTAACCGGGTAGTACAGTAGTAGTAGATAGTTTACTGTGTTAATTATATCAATTATATCAGTAGTAAGTATTAAGACGCAAACCATTCATCTTAACTTAAGCAATCATCGTAGACTTTCTTTCCAACGTTGCTGACGTTGCTCCAGTAGATATTATAACCAAACCTGCCATATTTATAAGGTCCTAGATTAAGCGAACTGATAATAAAGAAAAAAACCGTCTTACCTCATCCTTCTCAGAACTAGAATCCAGTTTATTATGATCGCTAATTGATAAATTATCGACATCCTTATAACGTAGAGTTAGGGTTCAAAGTCGTCACGACGTGAATACTTGTTTGGATTTTTATGCTCAAACTTTAATTTGGCTTCTAAATTTAGTGCTTTGAATTATTCAAAACATTAAGACTGAATGAGAATAAGATGAGATATGATTTGTGTCATAATTTATAACTGTGACTGGCAATCAAACAATGTATTTAATTGAATTGCACAAGAGCCAAATTATATGATGTGATCAAAAACGCAAACAAGTCTAGCACGAGTCACTCCTACGCAATTTCCATTAATTTTCTGTATCATGAGAATTAATATACCTACGTTGAAAAGAATGTGATAAATAAACCGGATTATACTGTGAATCTACACAGTTCTGTTAACATTATCATTCAATAAGTAGGTACATATCTATATATTTAACCGACTTCAATAAAGGAGGAGGTTCTCAATTCGACTGAATATTATTTTTTTGTTATAGGTACGAGTATGTTTGTCTCCAAGAATTTGTGAACCGATTTGGAAAATTCTTTTTTTGTTCGAAATGGTGTAACTTCCTTGTTAGTCCTATTGTCATCATATTGAAGTCAGTTTTTTTTTGTTAAACATGCTGTTATTCACAGTAGTTTACAGGCTGTCTGGAAGCGAAAGAGAGACCCAAGTCGCTGTGACAACTGGCAAGTAACTGGTCAGTTACCTGTCAGTTGCCACTGCCATGCCGGCCCAACCTTAACCCCCCACGAGCTCCGGACACCCTACTCACCAGCAGAAACACGACCTGAAGGTCATTTGGCTGCAGTATTTTATAGGGTGGAGGTCCTTCCCCGGACGGGCAGCTCAATTCGAGCGAAGATTCGCTATACCCTACCTCTCTTAAAAAAAGTAATAAGTAATAGTAATAGTAATATGGCACAACCTGGGATCCTAGTTCGAAATCTCTTGGCAAAATATATATTTTTCTTTGATAGCTGCTAATTTATTCGCCATTATACAAAACACAGATGGAATCCAGATAATATATTACGATAGTAGAGACATATTGATGTCATAAAACCAATGACGCATTTTGGTAGAAAGACTGTATATATAATATCATACATAATGTAATAAGTATAATATCCTCTATAACATGAAGAAGAAGCCTATGTCCAGCAGTGGATTGAGATAGGCACACGATTGGCAGAGACCCTTCCATGAACCGAGGGTCATAAACAACAATCTTTTAATGTCCATTGCTGGAAGGTATACTTACTCAGTACCGCATTAGGTAGCCACTACCTCCTTTATTCCTAAATCGACCCATCCCCAGGATGTAATGATGTAATGCGCTGGCAACTGACCGGTGGTGGTATAACCATTACAATTGAAGGCGTAGCTAAATACCACAGACCGATGATAGGCAGCAGCGTCACCAGAGCGAAGAGCTACGCCCTGTGATCGCCAACCCGCCTGCCCAGCGTGGCGATTATAGGTATATCCTCCAGATGTTTGCCCTAAGTGGCGGCAATTGGAGAGGCCCATGTCCAGCAGTGGACTGCAATAGGCTGAGGATGACACTTCATCCAGGAATCCAACAAGTTCCCAAAACATAAACAAGCCGGCCCCAACAGCATTGCGACACCAATCGGGATTCGAACTTCGTACCCGAACTCAAACCACTTGCGGGCGAACGAGATGTAATGGACACCCGAATTGTCTAGTCCGTTGACAGGAGTGATGGGCCAATTTGAACAATGATACCTTCGGTATACAGGGCACTTTCAAGCGAGCGATGCGCGGTGAGGACGATTTACACTAAATGATCTGATATCGAAAGATAGCGCTCCGGTTAGCGGCCTCGAGGAAGATTACGACACGTGCTTTCGGACATAGTGGTCAGTGGCGTCGTGCATCGTTTGGTGGCGGTAAAACCATCACGGGGATGTAAGGGAGCGACCTATCATCTTTTCGCTCCAAGCCAACCTCACCTGCCCGTGGTGCATCCTGCCGAACAACAAACGAGGCGCTGGCAACCGACTCGTGGCGGTATAACCATAACAATTGAAAGCGTAGCTAAATGCTACAGGCCAATGACGGGCAGCAGCGTCACCGGAGCGAGAAGCTACGCGCTGCGATCGCCAACCCGCCTGCCGAGCGTGGTGATTATGGGTATATCCTCCAGATGTTTGCCCTAACTGGTGAACAACTGGAGAGGCCTGTGTCCAGCAGTGAACCGCAATAGGCTGATGATGATGATGAAAACCATCACGATAGAAGGCGTAGCTAAATACTACAGGCCGATGACGGGCAGCAGCGTCACCGGAGCAAGAAATTACGCCCTGCGATCGCCAACCCGCCTGCCCAGCGTGGCGATTATGGGTATATCCTCCAGAAGTTTGCCCTAGGTAGCGAACAACTGGAGAGGCCTATGTCCAGCAGTGGACTGCAATAGGCTGATGATGATTACTAGAATTATATTGGGCTATCTTCACTCCAGTCGCATAGTGTAAGGCGTCCCCTAACAAGTAGATAATGGAGGTATTATCCCAGGAATAAAGTCGTCTCAACAGGCATTGTGAGCCCATTTAGGGACGCGTGTACCTTGGCTCCTTGGCACGGTTCAAGCTTGCCCAATCATCTGTTACGGATGAAATGTTATTTATTTACTAGCTGGCCTGACGTGACTTCGTTTGCGCTGTATATATGTAGGTAGGTATATCCTACCTTACACCTACTCTCTTATTCTCTTTGTAAGAACCATCATCGTACTCATACTTCTGGGAATACTTAAAAAAAAAAGAATTATCGATATCAGTTCACGATTTATGCACTTTGCAACACATTTGGCAATTTTTATTATTATAGACTACTAGCTTTTGCCCGCGACTTCGTCCGCGTGTTTAAATTTATACATACAAAAGTTTTTTCCCGCTAACTCCCGTTCCCGTGGGAATTTCTCAAAATACAGCCATAACTAAACTTTATATTTACTAAGGTACCTGCATGCCAAATTTCAAGCGTCTAACTTAAGCGGTTTAGATTTTTCATACAAAAGGATTTTCCCGCTAATTCCCGTTCCCGTGGGAATTTCGGGAATTCCTTTCTTAGTGCACCCCTACGGTACCTAAGCTACGTCCCTTCCAAATTTCAAGTGCCTACGTTTAGCCGTTTGGGCTGTGCGTTGATATGTCAGTCAGTCAGTTTCTCCTTTTATATATATATAGATGTAGCTGTGCCGGCGGCGTCGCACGCGTGGATATCGGGTTAAAAAAATAACGGACTTCCATAAAATGGTGTCTAAATTTTAAGTTAGACCTCTAGCAATACATTGGAGAAAACCGCATTCCATGTTCCATGCAGTAGTTTTCACGTGATGCGCGATCAAACATACAGATAAAAATTTCTCCAATTTTCCCAACACTGCTCTGCTCCTATTGATTGTAGCGTGATGAAAAGTATACTATAACCTGCCCAGGAGTATGAAGAATAATTGTACCAAGTTTCGTCAAAATCCGTCTAGTAGTTTAATTTTTCTATAACGAACATACAGACAGACATACAAAAATTTTACTGATTGCATTTTTGGCATCAGTATCGATCACTAATCACCCCCTGATAGTTATTTTGAAAATATATATCATGTACAGAATTGACTTCTCTACAGATTTATTATAAGTATAGATAAGTCGATAACACAATTCTCTATGTACACATTTAGTTTTCAACAGCCATAAGTAGGTATGAGCTAGGTCTCCTGACCGCGTCGCGTTATGATCTAGAGCCCAGCTTCCTAAACAGCTTCGCGGAAATGGTCTCGGCTCAGCTGAACTGGTTCTAAGTGGACTATGTATTGAGAAATAGCCTACATAGATGTAATCGGAGAAAACTTAACAGAAGGGAGAAAATTAATGCTCATAATAGGGATGTTTTGGGGGTCAAAATAATTATATTTAGTCCGTATTTTAGATCATAAAAATGTATTGGACACGTATTCCTTTTATTCAAATAAAATAGCAAAGATGCCTTGTGTCTTGTCTTTGACGTCACTCCCGTCCCGTAAAATGCCTCACCGAGTGACGTCACGCGTAATTTCAACGGGCTATAACTTTGTAATTTTTAGTCTAATTTACAAATAAAAAATACGTGTCTTTTATTTTTGAACTAGCTGTGCCAGCGGCGTCGCACGCGTGGATATCGGGTTTCAAAACTAACGGACTTCCATAAAATGATGCCCAAATCTTAAGTTAGACCTCTAGCAATACATTGGTGAAAACCACATTCAATTCCATGCAGTACTTTTTGCGTGATGCTCAATCAAACATTCAGATAAAAAATTCTCCCGTTTTCCCAACACTTCCCTTCACTGCTCTGCTCCTATTGATTGTAGCGTGATGAAACGTATCATATAACCTGCACAGGAGTATGATGAATAATTGTACCAAGTTTCGTTAAAACCCGTTGAGTAGGTAATTTTTGTTTCTATAACGAACATACAGACAGACAGAAAGACAGACGGACAGACAGACAGTCAGATAAAAATTTTACTGATTGCATTTTTGGCATCAGTATCGATCACTAATCACCCCCTGATACTTTTTTTGTAAATATATTTTTGAAGCTGAAACGCCTGTGCAAAACTATCTACCTATACCTACTTCACTTAAAAATAAATACTTATAACTACTTTAATTAATAAAAGTACCTACGCTTAATAATTTTTAATTTGAACGAATATTTTACAATATAACAACAAAAGAAATTCAAATAAACTATTTAAAAACCAAAAGTCGCGCTGGCACGGTTTCTCAATATCAATTATTGTCTGTCAATAAGGTCGATCGCTCTGAACGCATCAACAGCCAAATATTGAATGAAGCTAGCTCTTTTTTTTTTTTTTTTTTTTTTTTTTTTTTCCTAAATGACTACGATGATGGCCAGGACGGCCTTGTCATCATCACCGGACTGTTGGGGGAGCGGAAGGCTCTCACCCCTAGGTAAGCTAAGCAGCACAGCTAAGGGCGCCCCCTAGTGGGGCTCGGGCCTCGGCTTAGGGCGCTGCTGGGAGGGTCCCTACGGACGATATTTTGAGGAGAGGGGCGACCGGTTGCGGGCCGGTTTCGCGGGCGGGACGCGGAAGCTAAGGGACGACGCGGCGCAGGACCCCGCCGGCGGGGTCGGAACGACGGGCGTGACGTGTTTAATTGTGTCGCGAGCTGTTCGGCGGCGGCCAGCATGGCGAGGGTAATAGGATCGTCATCGTCCAGGAGGACGTGACGGGGGCGACGTTTCCTACCATGGGGGGCTTCGGGAGGGACCTCGGACCTCCCGCCTTTTTATACCCTACCGCCGCCGCGACCCGTGTCGAGCGCGGCAACCGTTACACAAAAATAATCCTTATAGCATGATTCAGTATTCACGTGCGACGGCGCGATGGCTTATCTTAACTAATATTATAAAGCTGAAGAGTTTGTTTGTTTGTTTGTTTGTTTGTTTGTTTGAACGCGCTAATCTCAGAAACTACTGGTCCGAATTGAAAAATTCTTTTTGTGTTGAATAGACCATTTGTCGAGGAAGGCTATAGGCTATATAACATCACGCTGTAACTATTAGGAGCGAAGAAATAATGGAAAATGTAAAAAAAAAACGGGGAAAAAATAACTATTCCACGCGGACGAAGTCGCGAGCACAGCTAGTTTCATGTATAAGTTTGGTGTTTCTATACCGATTTCTATGATTCTTTTTTTATTGAATAGGTAATAATGATAACTTTTTTAAATTAGGGATGAATGAGAGTATTATAAACGTAAGAGTAAACAAATATAATCAGAATGCTCCGAACTGCTAAGCTATCAGGAGTTACACGTGTTATTGTGAGTCAACCATAAAAGATAGACATATGCTGTTGCGGGATATTTTTTAGTCAATTTTATGTAAAATATTTCTGTCATACATAATTTCTATGTAACTTTAACCATTAAGGCTGCACACGCGACGGAAGCTTAAAAAATGGAGTAACTTCTCCCATTTTCCCAACATTTCCCTTCACTACTCTGCTCCTATTGATAGTAGCGTGATGAAAAGTACCCTATAACCTGCCCAGGAGTATGAAGAATAATTGTACCAAGTTTCGTTAAAATCCGTCCAGTAGTTTTTGTTTCTATAAGGAACATACAGACAGACAGACAGACAGACAGACAGACAGACAGACAGACAGACAAAAATTTTACTGATTGCATTTTTGGCATCAGTATCGATCACTAATCACCCCCTGATAGTTATTTTGAAAATATATTTCATGTACAGAATTGACCTCTCTACAGATTTATTATAAGTATAGATAAGCTAAAAGACGGACTAATTAAATTTTTTGCCAAACAAGCCTATGAGGTGATTTTCTTTTAAGGAATACATCTGCAGGACTGCTGCTTCGTAGCGAACTTTCCATTCTTATAAACTCGCCTTTTATTTTTTTTTAATATTGTAATACAAAAAAATATGTTGTAAAAATTGGCAATTATCAAAAATGTTTATGTATGCAACTTTGTGTCTTTATCCATACTAATATTATAAATGGGAAAGTGTGTCTGTCTGTCTGTATGTTTATCATTCTTTCACGGCAAAACGGAGTGACGAATTGACGTGATTTTTTAAGTGGAGATAGTAGAAGGGATGGAGAGTAACATAGGCTACTTTTTGCCCCTTTCTAACCTCCCCCCCCACTTCCCTTAATGGGGGGTGGAAGTTTCTATCTTCATTCACCCCGAAGCCGCGGGCAAAAGCTAGTTGATAATAAATGCTGCATTTTAATATCGAAAATTTTAAAACTTGGAATCTAACTCGTTCACTTGTAAACCGTGACCAATGTATCTACCATCGCTTCAGTCAAGCGTCATCATGTCATCATCATCATCATACATATTTAGCCGAAGGTGGTCCACTGCAGGACAAAAGCCTCTTTTGACTCGCGCCACATTTGTCTCTCCCGGGCTTCCCCCATCCAGCCAAAGCCAGTAATACTTCTAAGGTCAAGTAAGTTCCTCCAAGGACATTGAAGAGGAACGTAACCCTAAACAGATTCTTTTTTTCTAGTGGCTCGACATAATGGCTTCCCTACGTCTGATGGAAAGCGAAAGAGAATCCCAAGTCGCTATGACAACGGGCAAGTAACTGGTCAGTTACCTGTCAGTTGTCACTGCCATGCCAGCCAACCCTAACCCCCCACGAGCTCCAGAAACAAGACCCGGAGGTCATTTGGCTGCGGTATTCTATAAGGTGGAGGTCCCTCCCCGGACGGGCAGCTCAATTCGAGCGAAGGTTCGCTATGCCCTACCTCTCTTAAAGATTTCGTCCACCATTTCAAACATAACAAATCTTTCGACAGAATCTCAACGCAAACCCTAGGTTATAAAACCATGAACATATAACAGTCAGGTGTACTACAAATGCATTTTTTCCTTTTCGTGGGAACTGCATTCAGGCAATTGTGTCGACAGAGACGCGGCTATTTATCGGCAATGCTGTCTCGCTTGTTCAATGAGGTGACGTTTTTAAATGGGTTTCATTGTTAATACATGTTTGAGTGGAAATTCTTGTACGAGAACAGAGAGTTGTCCGTATGGTTTTCGTATTTAGAAGGACCCATCACCGCGTGTATGTCGTAGAAGACGACTAAGGAAAGGGACAGCGTTTGTCTGGGGTCAAATAAAACCTGCTGTCGTCAACCCGGCTGCCAAGCGTGCTGACTAAGGTAATTCCCCCAAATGACAATTGTCATTAAGAGAGGCATATGTCCATCAGTGGTCATCTGCAAGCAGCTGATGATGATGATGGTAAAGAATCTTACATGTGACAATTACACAGGTAGAATAGATTCGAAATAAACGATCATTGGAAGCTCAGAAAGGACCACAATTTTTTTGTAGCGGTTTCCTATCAAGAAATGACTTACGGCCGTATTCACAAATGTTACTATGCGTTGCACAGGTACGCACAGGTACCCAAAAAGGTATAGGATTTTGGGCACTGTGCGTCCGCGCGTCGCATAGTAACGTTTGTGAATACGGCCGTTAGTAGCCTAGAGACTGGTTTTCCAGTGATTCTTCTTTTCAAACACAGTATAAGGGCCTTCCGTCGCTTTATGGAAAGAGAAGCCCAAGTCGTTGCTGGAGCGAACAAGTAACCAGATCAATCAACTTGTCTCACCATTCTGGCTTGTATGATAGCTCTGGCAAGTACATCGACTCCATCCTGAATTGCGACTAAAGTCACTTCAAATCAAATCATATCAAAACTTATTGCACTCCATTTATATACTGGCTTATCCACATAAATGCTACAAAGAAGAAAGATTTAATTGTTTTTGTTTGTTCGTTTGCATTGAATACGCGCCGAAACTACTTGATGACCCATGTGAAAAATTCTTTCACTGTTGGGAAGCTACACTATCTCCGGTGAACATAGGCTATATTAAATTAATATCCGTTCGAAACTGGGGCGGGCTACTAGTATTTTAATTAACTACTGACCAGTAGACATAGGTAAACGGTACCAACCGCGAGTACAGTTCTGTAACGATGACACAAAGACCCGCCCTATGACATGCGCGGGAGACACCGCGAAAGCTATGAACCTAAGCTAATACCTACACGTTGGTTGAGTTTAGGCTAACATGAGTACTGGCTATTTTTTACAAGACAAGTTGTTAGGCCAACCCGCTAACTGACTGGCTCGATGGCTCATTTGGTAGTGACCCCTGCCCTGTGAGCCAAGGATCGTGGATTCGATTCCCGCAGAGTACAAATATTTTATGTTCATGAACATGTCTGCATTGGTCTGGGTGTTTTCTATGTATAATATGTACTTATTTACAAAAAAATGTATCTTAATAAGTTTATCAGTAATTTAGTACCCATAATACAAGCTTCGGCTTAGTTTGGGGCTAGGTGGCGCTGTGTGGCCCAGCGTGGCGTGTCTTGGGTTATTTATTTGACCCGCCTGCCCAGAGTGGCGATTATGGGTAAAGCCTCCAGATTTTTGCCCAAAGTTGCGAATAACTGAAGAGTAGAGAGAGAGAGAAAGGTCTAGGCAGGACCCTATTAACCAGGATCAGGGCTATTTGGTGAACATTCCCTGCCTCATTTCCATCTCGGATCAAAGTGCCGTCCTCACGTTCCCGAAGCTGCATCACAGCTTTGGCTAGCCGCAGACGACTCACTAATGATCCGGGAAGGGCAAGTACTCCTAAACTAGGAATAAGTAATTAAAATATCTCAAAAGTACGAGTATCAAAGGAAAGCTCAGTTGGTGCTGTCCAAAGAACTATATTGTTCAACGTACGAAAAGCGAAAAATTTTAAATTACTTTATCCAGAATTGAGAGTATAATCGATTCCAGCAATAAAAAATTGTGGTAAAAGTTTTTAAACAAAACAATATATCTATTAACTGCGTCATTTTTTATCATTACATAACTACTATATCAGTGTTCGTGTCAGCGTTTTAGCTACAAAATTGTAATTAGGGTGAAATATTTTTTTTTTTTGTAAAAGACCAGTCTAGATATCAATTAGGTACCATAACCATAGACTTTGATTTGCAACAAACATAAAAAACCAGAGAAATACTGTCCTGATGATTCAATTGGTAGTCACCTTTTGAACCAAGGGTTGTAGGTTCAATCCCATCCGGGACAAAAAGTCATTGTGAGATGAGATGAATTGAACATGTGTATTTGTTACATGTGTGGGTGTTTGTATATGTATTTAACTATACATTTGTGGTACCTTCCTTGTTCTGATATCAATAACACAAGTGCTCAAGCTATTTGCTTTGGGATCGTAGCAATGTATGTGATGTTGTCTGATATTTATGATATTTATTATCACGATGTACGATCCGTACGTACGAACGTAGAGTAGGACGCCCTCAGGCCAGGTGGATTGATATTTGCTCAGGACGGCTGGCAAGTGCTGGATACGAGAAGCCCGGGATCGATTATGTGGCGAACATTGGGAGAGGCCTATGTCCAGCAGTGGACTGATATAGGCTGATGATGATGATGTGCGATCCTATAAATCTAGTATGATTATAGCTCAACGCTTTCTGAGAAAATAAATAAAAACTCTTATGCTGTACCATTTATTAGTTAAATAATAGCACATTCGATAGAGATGATCGTGTCATGTCTACCTACGTACTGACGTTATCAATATTTTCATTGTCAGCGCCATTGACGTATCGTTCGACCTACATTCGTTAGTTATTTTATATTTATTTCCTGAACTGATAAATAATGTTTGCATTAAGAAATTTACTGAAATGGCTATTTTTAGATTTGTTTTGTTTTTTAATAACAATTGGATTCATTATTAAATTATCTTTCCATCTACGAGTATACAAATGTGTTTGAAAATAAAGCTTTATCAACATTAAATGGTTAAATGTAGAGTTCACTCTCGCCTTGAAAATCTGAAGATTGTATCTATCGGGGAACACTGACTCTGGCAAAGAGTTCCATAGTTTAGCCGTTAGCACTGTAGAGGCGATGCGTTTTGTGCCAGTTTAATTATAATTATAGACTCGTATACATCACTATACAGGTGTTCATAGGTGTTAACGCCATCATTAATGATGGGCTCCCAGATTCTCCTTGAGGTAGCAGCAGGAACAGTGGGGAAACCGTACCTCTCATGTGATTCACTCTTTAATGGAAAGATACAATGCAGTAATCTCTACAAAACACTAAATCAATTATGCGCCCATTAATGTTATAATTAAACATTCAATGCTAATAAATCAAGTATTGATCCCAGCTTGACCCTTTTATCGCTTCTTCGATTTCTTGAACTTATTTTGTTTTTATTTTGCTAGCATAGGCTGGAGAGTATTATTTGTTTCCTTCTAACCGCAATTAGTCTGGACCAGTATAGCACAGTAGCTAATAAAATCTATAAGTGGTGTTGTAAGAGACTCTAGTCTTGGAGTATCATTTAATAGAACTTGAGCTATTTTTGCAGACTCGAGTCTTATAAATAAAACTAAGGACTCAAGTCCTTCAGTATTGCCTTTGCTTGCTTGCTTGTTAAGCCTTGGAGACTCTAAGGCTTAACAAGCAAGGCAAGGCTTGGCAATACTAGCCAAGTACAGGAGACATTAAAGTGCATATTGTGTGTGCAAGCACAGGTGCACTCCTTGTTTCTTCAGTCTTATATTCCTGTGATCCCTGTGCTTTGATAATAGTTGGATACGACCGAAGTGAGATCTGGGGTAGGACCGACGGCTTCCTGAGCGTGTACAATCTCCAACTGCAAAACTTCTGGGCTACTATTGAGTAATTTCTTGCCAGAAACATTAAAGAACCTTCTAACCCCCAATAAAAAATTCTATCGCAGATAAGATTTGCCTTTCAACCTTCAAATGCAGGTTTTTCAGATACAATAGAAAAGATTATTGTTGTTGGTAAGTGAAGACTTGCCATAAAATTTGAATCCATAAATGCATGCGTATACGTCTAGCTAATACACTCAAGATCAAATAAGTATGTATAATGTCAACGCCACGTTCCCGATTTTCCCGGTCCTACATTCCCGGCTGTTGTTGAATCCATTCTTGACAGAAAATCTAGTAAACATTGTTTAGGGGGAGTCATTTTAGATTAGAGGCTTGGCTGTGCCCTTGACATTCCTAACTCTGCTTTAATTAGATTATTTGGTAATATGACACCATAATTGATAAGGTAAAAAAAATCAATGACTTTTGCATAGAATTTATAAAACTTTTTGCTAACTCTATTTTCACAGTAGAAGGATATTTAAATAGAAAAAATCGTGACGGTTATTAAAAAAAACGTTTTTAAACAAATTTTTTGTTCGTTTTATAAATAGTGCGACCACTAACCGTGTTAACTAACCTTGTGCCGCAATGCAAACCTTCGTATAAGATTGGCAATTTAATGCATTACTGGGTTTCTAGAGCCGTCAAATGTTCCAAGTTTACAGTTTGTGTGGTCGCACCGAATCCAAGGTTATTTGCGAGGTCCCCTGTTATTTAGAGGTAGGCTTGCAAACGTTGTTTGCATAGAAGAGACTTGCATAAATCTATACTTATGTACTTACTAATAATACAAAGAGGAAATCGATCAACCTATTGCTATCATCATTAGCGATTCACAGTCCACTGCTGGACATATGCCTTTCCTATCATTCGCCATTACTTTTAGGTGCAACGCAGACGGCACACTTTTTGTGCGATAGAGTCTGCGTCTGAGACATTTAAAAAGAGCTTCTAGGTCTGCCGTCAGAATGATCGAACATGTGCGTCGTGTGCGTTACTGCATATAATTGCCAAAAAAGTGAGTCACGGATAGTCTGTCGTCTGCGCTGCCGCTTAAAGTTTCGCGTTCCATCATGAGATATGACATGTTCGGCTTTGCTAGAGGGCTAACTTAAAATTTAAGCACCATTTTATCGAAGCCCGTTATTTTTGAAACCCACTATCCACGCGTGCTACGCCGCTGGCACAGCTAGTTTTACATATTATCCCTATATTCACACGGGCGAAGCCGCGGGCTGCAGCTAGTAATACTGCCATGAAAGCAAAATAGGCCAACACCCATAAACAAATATCATTAGTATCTTTTTAAAAAGACATGCGGCAAAGACAACATAATTTATCCGGCCTTTCGTTTTACCGATCGCATTAATGATTTTATAATGAAGGATATTGGGCGACGTTTAATATCCACTGTTACTGTCTGTTGCGTAGGCCGATGTCGTGACCGCGGGGCCGCGGTGTCACGGGGCTATACAGGCTGTGTAGGCAAAGGCTATAGGCTATTAAGGCTAAAAATTGTAACTAGTCCGTCTTCTAGCTTATTCAAAAATAAAAAACACATATTTTTCCTTTTTCCATTCAAATAAATAATAGCAAAGATACAAGGCATCAAAGGTTAGGAGTGGGAGTCTTTGACGTCACTCGCTCCCGTAAAAATGTCTCGCCGAGTGACGTCACGCGTAATTTCAACGGCCTATAACTTTGTAATTTTTAGTCTAATTTACAAATAAATTCTTTTTGAATAAGCTAAAAGACGGACTAATTAAAATTTTTAGCCATATTAGCGTATTGCCTTATGCATTAGTTTAGCGACTAAAGCACCGCACACTAGTGCCTGCCTCCCCAGACGGTGGGCGTCGGACCGTGTTGCCAAACGTCCCAATTTTGGGGAAACCCATAATTGGAGGATATACCCATAATCGCCACGCTGGGCAGGCGGGTTGGCGATTCCAGGGCGTAGCTTCTTGCTCCGGTGACGCTGCTGCCCGTCATCGGTCTGTGGTATTTAGCTACGCCTTCTATCGTGATTGCCAGAGCCTCGTTTGTTGTTCGACATGATGCACCACGGGCAGGTGAGGATGGCTTGGAGCGGAAAGGTGATAGGTCGCTCCCTTACATCCCATGTGATCCTGTAGTACTACAGTAGTGGGTATTCCCTGTCCTACCCTGTCCATCCAAGATAGTGGTAGGACAGGGAATACCCACTAAAGTCCAGGTTTAGTTCCTTATGGGGTGGTGCCATGGGAACTTAAGAACTAGGATTGCCATGACATACGAAGTTCGAAGTGTCAGCTAGTATGAGAACATTTGTGTGTTATATAATACCTACTCAAACATTTACATAAGTTATTATGCATCATATTAATGTAATGCGATACTTTATTCCTCCGTTTTAGAGATTGGACGCCTAAACCGAGTTAAAGGCAGCTTATCAAAACTGGTTTTCCTTGACATTAAAAAACAATCGACTTGAATCAGTTTGTGGTCATCTCAAAGATAAGTGTTTAAAAGTTAAGGCACCTTTCGATTTATTAGAATCTATATGTATAACTAGTTGCAGCCCGCGCGGTTGGCTGCTTAAATATCGATGATATGTGAAATGATGTCCTTACAAATTATACTTAGCTTATGTGTTAATCTGATGTATGAGGTATAATACTGTAAAGTTGCATTCAAGTTCGTTCAGTTATTTTCGAGTGAAAGAGAAACAAACATACACGCATCTATCTATCCATTCAACCAAACAAATTTTCGTTTATATTTATAAAATTAGAAGATGGATTAAGTAGTAGTCGCTAGTATCTTGTGGCAACTGAGAGGACCCCGGTTCAATTTCCGGGACGAGCCAAAAATTGTTACTCAGTTTTTTTATCAAGAAATGATTAGGTAACTGCTATGGACTTAGTAAATTGGCGGTGGTATATCCTTTTACATCGGAAGCTACGTTAAACGGTTGGTCATCTCTGGCTAAACTCTGTCTTCTATCGGTTACATTTTGGGGAGTGTGCGACTGAAGTACATAATTTGATTCCCCCAGCTCCATTTTACCACCGGATGAGTAGAGATACGGCAAGAGGCACCGTTTTATATATGTGCAGGTCCCTAGGACTCGCACGGTGCGTTTTGCCTCTACTTTCTTTGTGCGACGGCCACACTATGGAAGTCCTTGCCGGACTCTTTGTTTCTCGAGACATTTAACCTTCAGGTGAACACCTCAGTGTTCGAGAAGGCGAGAGGTTTGGTATTTTCTGGGTAAGCGCGCGAAGCCTACGATGGAGTAGGCTTCAATATCACTTATCAAACCTTCAACCCATCGATTATGAGAGAGTGTAGGCCGATTAACAGAGAATGCACGTGTGTTTGCGCACTTATGCATTTTAATGTCCTCTGCACACTTTACCAAATACTTTGTATCCTACAAGGTACTCTTGGAAATACGTAAGTACCTACTAGCAACCCGCCCTCGCTACGCTTCGGGTATTTCATCTAAACTAATATTATAAAGCTGAAGAGTTTGTTTGTTTGTTTGAACGCGCTAATCTCAGGAACTACTGGTCCGAATTAAAAAAATATTTTTGTGTTGAATAAATCATTTATCGAGGAAGGCTTTAGGCTATTTAACATCACGCTGCAATTATTAGGAGCGAAGAAATAATGGTAAATGTAAAAAAAAACGGGGAAAAAATAACTATACCACGCGGACGAAGTCGCGAGCACAGCTAGTTATACATATTAACCTTCCTCTTGAATCACTCTATCTATTACAAAAAACCGCATCAAAATCCGTTACGTAGTTTTAAAGATTTAAGCGCACATAGGGATTTAGGGATATAGGGACAGAAAAAGCGACTGTGTTTTATACTATGTAGTGATATATGTTTTGCTATTTTTCCACCCCCATCTTCATCATCCTGCATCTTGCATCCTGCCGAATGACAAACGAGGCGCTGGCAACCGACTGGTGGCGGTATAACCTCCGGATGTTTGCACTAAGTGGCGAACAATCATAGAGGCCTATGTCCAGTCCAGCAGTGGACTGCTGTAGGCTGATGATGATGATCTTCAGCAGCCTCCAAACGTCCTCTGCTGGATATAGACCTACCCTGGTGGTATAAAAAATGATTGGAAAATGTATCTAATATTTAGTAATTTTTTTAACATTTTATTAGTTAGTAATTAGGAGCCCCCTGTACATTCCTGTTTTGGTTTAGGCGATACGTCAAAACTGACATGACAAAGCAACGCAATAGCACGCGTTCCTAATTTAAATCCTAGCCGCTGATTGGCTGAAACCAGCCAGAGGTGGGCAGCCAATGGGGGGACGCCCCTCCCATAGGAGAGGTTGTTTTATCGATAACTCGCCTTGACGAAGCCTTGAAAAGTTAGCAATGAAATCTAGGTATCTGTTTAGATTTTGTAGTGAAACGACCTCGGTGGCGAAATGAGAAAACCGCTCGCAAAGTTCCGGGTTCGATTCCCGGTCGCATCAATTTTTAACACAACATTGACTTTTATCAATAATTTGCCTTGATACGAAACCTTGAAATGTTAACAATTAAATTTAGATTTTTTAGTCCGACATCTTTGCATGACGAGCTCGATAGTGAGTAAGCCGTTCTTAAAGTTCAGGGTTCGATACCCGGTTTGGTCAAAGCAAGAATACAATTTTAATATCGATTCTGGCTATGTAAACACGGAATAAGGGCATGAATAAGATGAGATGGGATGGGTTTCGGTTGAAATTCGCGTTCCAACTTCAAATGTTCCATTTCACCCATCATGTTAGTACACAAGTTCTAGAATGATCTCCAAGCCGCGGTGTCTCCTAATCGCTACGACTTTTCCTTCTTCAAACGTGGTCTAAAGAGAGTTCTTTCCTCTCGGTCGGCAGTGGCTTAGCTGTGGTATTGCAGAGTCTATCATCATCATCATCAGCCTATTGCAGTCCACTGCTAGACATAAGCCTCTCCAGATATTCGCCACTTAGTCCGTCTTTTAGATTGTTCAAAAATAAAAGACACATATTTTTTCATTTGTAGGTAAATTAGAGCAAAATGATAAAGATATAGCCCGTTAAGACTACGCGTGACGTCAGAGAGTGGGAGCTTTTTCACCACTGAGTGACGTCAAAGACCCCAACTCCTACATTTTGATGCCTTGTATCTTTGTTATTTTTTGTTTAAATGAAAAAAGGAAAAATACGTGTCCAATTAATTTTTATAATCTTAAATACGGACTAAACATAATGTGATTATTTTGACCCTGGAAACATCCCTATTGTGATTTGGGTTGATTCACCACAGTCACCATGCTTGGCATGCGGGTTTTTTTTATAGTGGCTCGACATAATGGCTTCCCTACGCCTGATGGAAAGCGAAAGAGAAGCCCAAGTCGCTGTGACAACTGGCAAGTAACTGGTCAGTTACCTGTCAGTTGCCACTGCCATGCCAGCCCAACCCCAACCCCCACGAGCTCCGGAAACCCTACTCACCGACAGGAACATGACCCGGAGGTCATTTGGCTGCGGTATTCTATAGGGTGGACATCCTTCCCCGGACGGGCAGCTCAGTTCGAGCGAAGATTCGCTATGCCCTACCTCTCTTATAGTATCTCGGTTGGTGACCGCAGTAGGTTTCATCTGTACCCAGGTAAACGCTGCTATGTTGTGTACAAGTGAATCCAAAGTCGCAGCTAGTTCCGCATGATCGAACCAACGGTTGCCATGGCGACGGGCTGATGACGTGCTCGTAAATGATAATTCGACCCCCCAAACACCCCCCCTCCCTCTCCAAAAGGTTATCGATTTTCGCACAAACAAGTTTGGTGGAAACGTCTGTTTACCATTTGAGAATGAAAGAATGGGGCATTTGATTGGATAGTCAATGGAGTTACTTATTATGGATCTAAGGATTTAACCTTTCGCGTTGCGTTATAGTTCATCATCATCACCAGCCTGTCGCAGCCCTCTGCTGGACATAGGCCTTTTCAATTGTTCACCATTTTGGGCAAACACCTGGAGGACTGGCTCGATGGCTCATTTGGTAGTGAGCACTGCCCTCTGAGCCAAGGGTCGTGGGTTGGATTCCCGCACAGTACAAACATTTGTGTGCATGAACATGTTTGTTTGTATTGGTCTGGGTGTTTTCTATGTATAATATGTATTTACTAGCTTTTGCCCGCGACTTCGTCCGCGTGTTTAAATTTATACATACAAAAGTTTTTTCCCGCTAACTCCCGTTCCCGTGGGAATTTCTCAAAATACAGCCATAACTAAACTTTATATTTACTAAGGTACCTGCATGCCAAATTTCAAGCGTCTAACTTAAGCGGTTTAGATTTTTCATACAAAAGGATTTTCCCGCTAATTCCCGTTCCCGTGGGAATTTCGGGAATTCCTTTCTTAGTGCACCCCTACGGTACCTAAGCTACGTCCCTTCCAAATTTCAAGTGCCTACGTTTAGCCGTTTGGGCTGTGCGTTGATATGTCAGTCAGTCAGTCAGTCAGTTTCTCCTTTTATATATATAAGAAGATAGATTTACAAAAAAAAGGTATCTAAGTAAGTTTATCACTTGTCTAGTAGGTACCCATAGTACAAGCTTCGGCTTAGTTTGGGGCTAGATGGCCATGAGTGGCCCAGCGTGGCATGTCTTGGGTTATTTATTATTTATTCACCCATAGTCGCCACGCTGCTGTTTTTACTATTGGTCTGTGGTTTTAGCTACGCTTTCAATCGTGATGATTATACCGCCACCAGTCGGTTGCCAGAGCCTCGTTTGTTGTTTGGCGGGATAGGATAAGGACAGTCAACAAAACAATGACTTAATAACATGATTTCAATACTAGTGCTAAAAGTGACGTAGAAGTGACCTTGATTAGAAGCTGCTACGGCATGCATAAATGGTTGAAATGTGTTGCCGCTGTGGCTGCGGCACTAGCCCTGCGACTACACGTCTTGGGATCGAGAGATTCTCACTGATGCCACTACCACAGAGGCAACACTTGCCGCGGATACAACAGTACCAGTGGGCTCCACTATGGAATTTATTTATTGTAAGTAGTACGATGTACGGTGATATAAGGAAGGGCATGTCATCGTAGCCAGGTAGATACAGGCCTGTCATCATTTTGCTCCAAGCCAACCTCTCCTGCCCGTGGTGCATCCTGGCGCTGAGGCGCTGGCAACCGACTGGTGGCGGTATAACCATCACAAATGAATTCGTAGCTAAATACCACAGGCCGATGACGGGTAGCAGCATCACCGGAGCGAGAAGCCGCCTGCCCGGCGTGGCGATTATGGGTGTACCCTCCAGATGTTTGCCCTAAGTGGCGAACAACTGGAGAGGCCTATGTCCAGCAGTGGACTGCAATAGGCTGATGATGATGATGATGATGAAGTAGTACGATAGATGTTTCTGACAAAGTTTCAATAACAACTAATCATACTTTTAACACCAGCTATTAGTATAAATTACAAACTCCCACGCTAGCAATTATCAACGCAGGGGTAACGAGTATAAACATTTACCGTTTACCCTAATTACGGGGTAGCTGGGCGGACGTGTCAATCTGTGTTAGTTCTACGGGCAATAGGTCGTGGGTACCGGACCGGGTTAGTTAATGACGCACAATTAATAAAAAGATCAAGAAATGTAAAGGAATTGTGGGGAAGTGTATTAAACTAGCTGATTTTTAGTAATTTTATTTACCACAAAATTGATGATTTGTACCAAGCTGGCCTGGGTGGGTGTGACGGTGTGGTGGGTGCAGCCACACCGTTGCACGAGGTCCGCCCGGGGCGCACTCAAACGGTCCCCGGAAGCCGGGGGGGAAGTCCGGGGAGGGCAAATACCCCTAGTATTTGCCCTCCCCGGACCAGAAGTGCCGGCCGCTTATCATCTGCGGCTGGCCAGGGCAGGCAGGGATGTGGCCGTATGCTTCGGCGCTACCCGTTTCCCTGCTTTTTGCTGCCCACTGGCGACACAGGGGGGTTTAGTGGGTATACCCTCTCATTTTGGGAGGTGTGAGTCCCACACACCATGCCGACTCCCCCCGGAGGCGGCATGAAGGTGCCTAATGCATTCCCCTCTAAATAAAAAAAAAAGCTGGCCTGGTTGTTTGCTATAATATATCAAGACACGTCAGAAATCAGTTTATAAGAAAGCTTGGGTTACATTATTTGAGTTTTAACATGGATCCCTAACTATTTAAAAATATAATAATAGCCAGTTCTTCGCCACCTAGGGCAAACTTCTGGAGGATATAATAATAAGTTTATAATAATAAGTTTATTTCCTTTAAAAGACATAATTACATAATATGATTTTAGCTATGGGCCCCAAACTAGGAGACCCTGTATCTTGGGGACCCAAGCACGGAAGGAATTTGTCACTTAAGTAGGTACTATACTTACAACATAAAGCATGCAAAGTTATAATGAAAAGTGAAGTATATCGGTAGGAAAACATGAATACACTAAGACTGGAATATTTAAAGTTCAAGAGAACGAGTTATACAGTGCAAAAACTAAATAAAAAAAAATGAAAGCTACTATTTCGTGAACAGCCAATATGAACAGGACAGAGTTATCTCTTTTACTATTACCCATATATGCTGTGCGGTGCGGTGCAGCGCTAGGCCCCGCCGGATCGCGAACATAGGCCAGGGGCCAGCTCTTTCCAGTTGGGGCACAGCGCAAGAAGCTACTTAACTAGTTCTTCGCATTGATCGTAACTCAGTGGAAGAAGGGTTTTTTTTAACATGAATTTAGTTTGGGTGTATGTTAAATTTTTTGTGCAACAGTACTTTTGTATTACATTATACGTGCGCGGGGACAGGAATAATGGAAGGCGTCTTGCAAAAGTGGTTTTAATCTTAGGGATAGGTACTTTAAACAGTCTCTTCTTGCGCAATGCCTCAATGTTGGGCAGGGTGGCAGTCGCTCTGTGACATCTCAGTGCAGTGTGCAGGATGTAAAGCTTACGAACGGAGAGAACCTTCGCGAGTGTATATGTGTCGCGGGTGGGGAAACGGATTGGCTTTTTGTACAAAACTTTCAGGACCGCTCTTTGCGCTCTCTCCAGAGGTAACATGTGGGTTTTCGCGGCACCTCCCCAGGCTCCGATGCAGTACTGCAGAATTGACTGGCACAGTGCAAAGTAAACCACACGTTTGATCTCCTCGCTGGCACTATCTCTGATTAGTCTCATGACATAAATCAAACGTCGTGTGCGTGCAGTAAGATTAGTTATATGAGGGGAGAATGAGAGATGTTGATCTATCGTTACACCCAGGTACTTAATGTGCTCGACACGATCAATAATGACACAATCACATCCCGGGGCCGATAGACACGCATGACAGTGAAGTTTTATACCGCGGTTAACATCCGGACGAGACATTTTGGTCTTGTGGAATGCTATGTACTTCGTCTTGTTCAGATTGAGGGTTAGCAGATTGTTGTCCAGCCAACTCTTCAGCACCGATATTCCCTGTTCTGTTAGCCTGTAGGCCTCTTCCCAGGACGCACCACTGAATACAATCGCAGTATCATCCGCGTAACATATTACGTGCGCCCCGGGGACAGTAACCTTAAGTATGTCGTTAATGTACAGTACAAAGAGGGTCGGACCCAAAATGCTACCCTGGGGCACGCCAAATCTGACAGGAAGTCCATCGCTGACGAGCCCCTCCACCCTCGTACACTGTTCTCTGTTGACCAAATAACTCCGAAACCAATCCCGGGCTATGCCCCTTATCCCCAGGGCCTCAAGTTTCCTTAGCAAGATAGGTATCGAAACCGTGTCAAATGCCTTTGCCAGGTCCATGAAAATGGCAAGACACTTTCTACCCCTGTCGAGATTGCCAGTAACCAGGTTCGTCAGGTGTACAACCGCATCCTCAGCTGACTTCCCCTTTTGAAACCCGAACTGACTCTCAGAGATTACTTGGTGTTTGTCTAGATAGGTGATCAGACGCCGGTGATATACCCATAATCGCCACGCTGGGCAGGCGGGTTGGCGATCACGGGGCGTAGCTTCTTGCTCCGGTGACGCTGCTGTCCGTCATCGGCTTTTGGTATTTAGCTACGCCTTCTATCGTGATGGTTTTACCGCCACCAGTCGGTTTGCCAGAGCCTCGTTTGTTGTTCGGCAGGATGCATCACGGCAGGATGGCTTGGAGCGAAAAGGTGATAAGTAGGTTGCTCCCTTACATCCCTGATCATCTTAACTAATATTATAAAGCTAAAGAGTTTGTTTGTTTGAACGCGCTAATCTCAGGAACTACTGGTCCGAATTGAAAAATTATTTTGTGTTGAATAGACCATTTATCGAGGAAGGCTTTAGGCTATAAAACATCACGCTGCAACTATTAGGAGCGAAGAAATAATGGAAAATGTAAAAAAAAAGGGGAAAAAATAACTATTCCGCGCGGACGAAGTCGCGAGCACAGCTAGTAAAAAATACAGCCCTAGTAATAATAGGCCATATCTTAACAAATAGCTTAGGACCAGGTGCAGTGACGTCACGCATGATCGCCACCACCTGATGTGGCCACGGCTCACTGGTCATCGGCCACCCTTTTGGCGGTCCATTGGCCACGATTCGGTATGGACCGTGCGTATAAATAGCTAATAAAAATGCCTCACTGGTCTAGTGGTCGCTCTAATAAGTGCCCAAAAAGTCTCGGGTTCGGATCGAGTCGGGGCAAAAAGTTGCGTTTTTTATATACTTGCAGCTTTTTGTTTTTCGTCGGGAATGCCTTTACGCATACACCAGGACCCTGGGTTATGCGAGGAGTCACCTCATTGTTATATTTAGCGGAGTATACCCACTAAAGGGATGCCCGGAGGGATTCGACACAACCCCCCACTGCGTGAACGGAGGACGGGACGACGGTCCCTCCTCTCGAGAGGACGGTGTGGTGTCCTTCCTGCATCTTGCGATGCACGAAAGCACGTGTCGTCGTCTTCCTCGGGGCCGCTTACCGGAGCGCAAGCCAGGCAGGGATACCTCAGTACTATTCTACGCCCCATACCGCAGGGCGCGTATATTAGTTAATACTCCAGGATGATACATCCGTGTGAGTCGAACAGCAAGTGAAACCATTAGGCCTTATTCGCACGGAAACTTTTTAAACGCCCAGTAAAGAAGCGTCCAAATTGAACAAATGCATTTTCAAGTAGATATTATGATGCTTTTTTAACGGACTGGACGTTTAAAAAGATTCCGTGCGAATGAGGCCTTGTCTTGCGCTTAATCTCTTTTTATATCTATACGCGCTTTAACGTGTACGATCCGAAAGTTTCGGATTCGATTCCCCATCGAGCCAATTTAGGAAATGAACTTTCTACCTTTTCTATTTTCTCGTTTGTGACTAAATTGTTGGTTTGTGACTAAATTGTAATTATATTTTAATTTATTTGTATGTCCAATTGTCCACTTAGTTTTCCTCTACTTAACAGCTGTATAGAAGTGATCGATCTTAGCGATAAAACCGCCAAATTGTATAACTCTTAGACCAAGTTCGAAGGCAATTTTTTGCAATGTCAAATCGAAGTTGTTTTAAAGAAAATCATTCTCTTAAAAATAAATACTGGGAAAGCATAAGTAATATAGTATACCAACTCGAAATTATGTTTTATTAGATCATTGAAGCGAAAGAAACACAGCTCTATAATTCCCTATTTTTGTATTTACCTATAATCACCACCCACAGTTGAATTCAGAAGCTCCCAATTTTGAAATACATTCTCCCCATTGGCCGACCGCGCCCCCAAACCGCAAATGTTTTTCGTGAAAACCGTGAAAAACCAAATACAACTGTCCCTTTCTAACTTATGCCTCGTTCCATTGACTGACTCTCTCGCACGCAGGGTGAAGACACGCCGTTTAGCTGCCAGTACCTTCTTTGACCAAGCTGTTGACTGACGTTTATTGAACAAATAAAGACTTTTTTTCCCCGAAAATCGAACCCGCCATTGTGTTTTTAAACAAAAGAGGTGCCAATATAAAAAAAAGTAATTCAAGCAAAGGCATACCTACTCCATACAGTCTTTTGGTGCAATTAAAAAGTATCAAAACACAATCTTGGCATATTTAAATACGAAATGCGGTAATGGTTCGTCGACCATACTAATTTCACAGTGAAATTATGTGATTTAAAAGTGAAAACTGTGTGTTACCAACGGATAATTATTCTGTGTGCTAACTGTGCGAATACATACGTATTTGGATCATGGCGTGTCGTGAAAATTAATTTGGACCAGACCAAAAAACAAATATTTGAAAAAAGAACTATGTGTTGTGTTTGTGTGTTGGATGCAACGTAACGTCATTTCGGAAAATGCCGGCGAATTTGGAATGTCATTTAGAATTTAAAATGCCATTTTAATTTTAAAATGGAATATACTTGGCATATGGAGGACGGGAGTGGACAAGAGAACAACATTAGAACTAGCAGCAGATTGCAGGGGAGAGGTCAAGGTAAATGACAGTTCCAATCGTTTTTTTAAATGACCATGATGATGTTCAAGAAGGTTTATCTTCATTATCCATAAACGTCATTATTTTTACTGAGAAACGGATAGCTCTAATCACTATGCTATAATAGTATCCCACCAATATATGTATTAGGTTTTTGCTATTTATGTCATTCAATTAATTACTTAATACCTAATCATGACTTTTTAAACTAAAAGTTTTTTTTTATTGCCTGAAATCTAAAATAGAACACACACATTACATAAAGAAAAACCATGATGTTAATATTTATATTATAATCGTACCTATAAGCTGTACCTATTTGTAAAATTTCTATTTTAGTACCTATCTACTTGATTATAATCTAGCGGTAGATCTCAAAATATAAACCACAATTTGATGTGTTTACGTTTGTTGGCAATCAGTTCAGAAGGAGTGGGTTTGTGAAAATAACAACCAAAATACTCAAGATTTAATCACTTTATATTCACTATTTTTCATACAAACAATACCTCACTGGTATACAATCCTAATATCCTTAATCCTATCCTAACCTAATCCCTCATAATTAATATTCCTATCAATTCCTACCAATTCAATCAATAATCCTACCAATATCCTACCAATCCTACCATCCTACCAATAAAATATAAATCTATTAACACGTACTGTTAGTGACTATTTAATTTAATTTCCTACTCGCACGCCGGATTTCAACTGAGAGACTATTTTATCAGAGAAATAATAAGCTATGCAATGTATTACCAACTTAAAGGTATAAAATGTATTAATGTGTGTAATAAACGCTAACACGTTTAAGTTCTTGAGTTATAGAGAGGTGTTAGAGAGTGTCTCCAAATGATATGCGGGCCGCCAGTCTTGACTAGACTTGGCTGACAAGCTCCCGCGTTTGTAGACCTACAAATTTGCCAATAGAAGAATCAAATTAGTATGTCTTTATGTTTCAAATACATTATTTACTTTTAATGCTTCCTTATTACGTAACACCCAATATCTGTCTATATACAAAATGATATGTATAAAAATGTCCGTCCGTTAGTGTCGTTAAAAATCTGAAAAATACTGGTTTTCTTTGTCAAGCAGTTAGTAACAGACTACGAAATTTGACGGTGATTCTGTCCGTTCGTAGGAAAACCGTTAGTTCTGCGTCTGATCTGTCTCCGGTGGTGTCCAATTATTATCGGTTCATCGGATTATGACAGTGAAGTAACAGAGATCAGCAGTGTGCACTTTAATATCATATGTGTATTTGGCTTGTCGCTACACCTTGAGTAAGATAGGCTATATTTTATTGCTAGAAAATGACTTTCTAAAAAAATATTAAACCGACCTAAAAAAAACACAAGCGACCAAAACTTTAATTTGACAAAAACTGTACCTGCATAACTAAAAAGCGATAAATAACGTAAGTAATTATCTCCTTAATACAAATTATATTATCACTTAATTTTGGAGTAGGTGCCACGGTAGCTACGCCTTCAATTGTGATGGTAAAACCGCCACCAGTCGGTTGCCAGCGCTTCGTTTGTTATTCGGCAGGATGCACCACGGGCAGGAGAGGTTGACTTGGAGGGAAATGATAATAGGCCGCTCCCTTACATCCGTAAAGCATCCGGCGTGGCTAAATATCACAGGCCGATGACGGGTAGCAGCGTCACCGGAGCCAACAGCTACGCCCTTCGAGGGGTATAACCTTCAGGTGTTTCTCCTGAGTAGCGAACAACTAGAGAGGCCTATGTTCAGTCAGGACTGTGATAGGCTGATGATATAAAGGGTCCTGTAGACGTTGTAGAAAGGAGGAAACATCGAGGAGCGCAAAATTGACAGTGCCGTATAATGCGCGTCCATGTTACGGTATCACAAATGGAGCGTGGACACTTTCCAGGCAAACATTCAAATGTCAGACAATACGCAACGTGTTTCGTTACTGCATATAATAGATACCACTGGCCTGGCTTATGTCGCGGTTAAGTAATTAAATTGGACGGTTTAGTTAAGAGGTAAGTGCGCGTTAATAATACTCTCCTGTAAGAATTTTGGCACAGCGGCTGAACTCTAACCAAGTACCGACGGAGATTGCAGTGCACAAGATTTGGCTCAAACACGTTTTTATTAAGATTTCCTCACAAGAAAAAGCGTGCGATAGCGACTAATCATAAAGTGCTACATTTAAATTACATGATTATTGATTTATACAGTACAATACTGTAGTATTTTTATTTTGATTATCTCATAGAGTTCAGGCAGCATACATGTCGGACACACATACGCTAAATGTGTGTCCGACACACCGCTTACGCGCACAGACACAAATACATCAATATACATCAATAACTATCCTCTACCCTAAGGTTGTCTGGAAGAGATCGCTAATAGCGATAAGGCCACCTGAATTATGCAACAAGTTTCTGTTATACCTACTTTTGAGTCAATTGTATGGTGCGCCATAAAGAATATCTATCTATCTATGTACCGATATCTGATAAAGAGTCCAAAATTCGTACATGACCATCCCAGTGCTATTATCAAAAATCCCTATTTCCACGTTTCCCCGCGACACGGCTGCGGCTTACTCGCGTGTTGAATTAACGATTTCATTTTTTTCACGTTTGTGACAAAGATATGTGATATCGGTATTATTTCCTTCCTCATTGGAGTTAATTGGGGGTTTCATATCGATTCAATATCATAGTTTAAAATTAACCACGTACTTATTAAACATTAACGCAAGTAAAGGTGTTAAATGTACCCAATCATTATATCTTGTAGTTACTTTATATTCCTCTTTGATCAACCTACATATCTAATCTAAGTATAGTTAATAATTAGATAATATGCAGTTTACGTATCCCGCCGTTCGGGGGAATGACGGGCTTTGTGGGACTGACGGCTGCCCTCAAATATGGAAGGGCCGAGCGTCACCTCGCTCTAAGGAGGAAGAAGAGAGGGGATACCTATCCACTAAAAAGCGGGACCTTTCTTTTTCTTATTTTTAAACCGTGACCTTCGTCAAGCGCTCTAAGTGTGGCATCAGGGACCCTGCGAGCTAAAGCTACCATGACGCCACGAGCGTATACGGTTAATGAAATGTAGCATTAGTTATAAAATGTAAAATAACCCCGTACCGTAACTCCGCTAATGAACTTCGGAGTAGGCCTTCTGAGATGTAAGGCAGCGACCCATCATCTTTCTCACCTGCTTGTGGTGTATCCTGCTGAGTAACAGACGAGGCTCTGGCAACAGACTGGTGGCGGTATAAGCATCACGATTGAAGGTGCAGCTAAATACCACATGCCGATGACGGGCAGCAGCGTAACCGGAGCGAGAAGCTACGCCCTGCGATCGCCAACCTGCCTGCGCAGCGTGACGATTATGAGTAAATCCTCCAGGTGTTTGCTCAAAGTGGTTCACAACTGGAGAGGCCGATGTCCAGCAGTGGACTGCGTCGACGTTGATGCTGTGTTGTAGGCCTTTTGGTTCGCAAATTCGGTCGAGAAATTTGATGTCAAAGTCAAAGTCAAAATACCTTTATTCACATAGACTTAAAATAAGCACTTATGAATCGTCAAGTAAAAATATAAAAAGTAATATAAGAATGTGAATAAAAGCAATTTAAAAGAAGCTACCGCCGTGTTCGGAAAGTAGATTTCTACCGAGAAGAAACGGCAAGAAACTCGGTAGTTACTCTTTTTAAATCGCCAATTGTTACAATGTTTTGGTATTACAACATTTTTAAATATTTTAAAATTAAACAATACAAACTAAAAGTTGAGTCTATACAATGCAAAGTTTACTACGAAGCAGCAGTATGCAGATGTTCAAAAAGCTTTTATTTCATTCGGATAAAATTCAATCGATAATAAAAGTCCAAGTCCAACAGGATAAGTCGATACCTACAAAACACACGTCATGAATGTTGGTTCGGACTTTTCAGTGCTCGGTGCGCATGCGCGGCCGATTATAGCGAACGCTGTAACCCGATATTCAGATAACGGCCGAGTTGATTCGGCGCCAGTCTGATACACACCTAGTACAAAACAAACACGTTAACAGGAATATCTTTCTTTCATTATAATGAAATCAGCAAAAGGATGGTTGAAAGTATTTTTTATAGTAGCTCGACGACATAAATCAGGGAAATATGGAAGCTCCTGACCTACGCCTGATGGAAAGCGAAAGAGAAGCCCAAGACGCTGTGACAACGTTAGATCGTGCAAATAACTGATACAGAATACAAATATTTTAGGTTACATATTATTATTTTTTTAATTGCAATATTTACATATCACAACAGAAAATACCAACCTAGTTATAGGAAAAGCGGGATCTCCTGATACATTCATATTCATTTATCTCTTCCGCCGTGAGCGCAGTTGCGAGCAGACGTGTGTCGAGTTGTTATTATAAATCGTCCCAAAACCTCACGCTAAAAAAGTAATTATTGCATTGTACTCAAGTGCGAAATTCCGATCCTGCAGAATAATAAAGTGATACAAGTGTGCATCGGCCAGACTACGCGTGTCTCGCTCACACAACAGTGCCTCGGAGTGACATCATCGGTGTTACGAAAACCGCTACGGCCCGTACCTTCGCCACGGATTAATAAATGGTTACTACCTTCGCTACGTGCTGCGAGAATAAGAATAGGTATTTACTACGCGCCCTCTCGTTATCGGCACACGATTAGTCATCGCGGCGGACAGTGCTACAATAACTGAACTAAGCAAATAAATAAGGTGAGGTGAATAATCATTAATTATTCTTACCTATTATATCGCGCACAGACTGCATGCATATATAGACGCTGCGAGCTATTTGTTGCTGGCCCGAGACGCTGAGTACTACTTGTTACTGCCCCAATTTGTATAATATGATGCGTACTCCTGAGAAATCTTGCTCAGTTCCCGATATGGCTGCATTAGATAGTGACTGCTCAACAAACTACGTAGTGATGCGCAACAAAAGAAAAAGGACGGAAGACATACTGAGTAATCTAGATGACGTAAAAAATGAGTTAAAGGCCGAAATGAAAAATATGTTCCAAGAATTTTCAGACACACATAATGAACAATCAAAAACAATAATATCCACTCTAAAAGATATCCAACAAACAAGCGCTTACATACAGACTACAATTACTTTTCTTTGTGAAGAAAATACAGAGTTAAAGAAAAAAATAGGACAACTTGAAACTGAAGCCAAAAAAGACAAAGAACACATAATACTATTGGAAAATAGACTGGAAGATAATTTGAGGATAGATAAAAAATCGAATATTGAAATAAAAAATGTACCATTGCATAAAGAAGAAGACAAAAAGGATTTGCTGAGCATGGTATTAAAATTAACTGAAAACCTCGAGGTGGATGTAAAGAAAAATGAAATCAAAGATATAATTAAATTAACCAAGAATAAAAATCAACAAAACTCAACCATAGTTGTGGAATTTAACAGCACACTTATAAAAAATGACATTTTAAAAGCAGCTAAAAATTATAATAATAAAAACAAAGCAAATAAATTGTGTGCCAAACATTTGGGTATGAAATCTAATCCAGATATACCAATATTTGTATCAGAAAATCTGACTCCAAAAGCAGCAAGGCTCTTCCATCTAGCACGAGACCTGAAAAACGCTAAAGGCTACAAATACTGCTGGACAAACTATGGGAAAATATACGTCCGCCTCGACGACAATTCTCCTATAATTAATATTACAAGCGAAGCTCAAGTCCAACAACTTCATAATAAGTGACTATATTCTTATGGATTGGATTTGGTTCCTTTGATGTCTTATAAATTTAGTAAGGTGATTGCACTAAGTCACGTACACTATATTGTAACACAAAGAAAAAACTTAACAATGTTTTATACAAAATTTATACACTTCACATCTCTCACCCACTACACACCAAATATCATTTTACACTTGTTACACACTACATACAGATCTGCAAACTCATTATATACATTAAATAATAATCACAAAAACACTTTAATCATAATATTAGTAAAGCCCATGACAAAGACTTGTATTTCAATATATCTCCTGTTTCAAATATTCGTAAAACTGACCACACCTCTCTCTATTCATACCTACAATTATGAATAGTCAACATGATGTGATACAAGAATTAGATACATTCAATAATCTAAGTGCATTGGAATGTAACATAGAGGACTTAAAAAGCTATTTACCGTCCAGGACTCCTAATCTATCAATAATCACACAAAATATAAGAAGTGTGCACAAAAGTGAAAACATTGATGATCTAGAGATAAATCTTAGTATGATAGATCACGCTGTTGATATTATTGCATTGACAGAATGCAGGATCAACCCTGATAAACCACTTCCATCTAGACTAAACTACTCAGTATACAACTCTGACATCAAAGTCAATCGTAATGATGGAGTAGTAGTGTTTATCAAACAATCTATTGACCATTCTGTTAAAGAAATAGCCCTCTCTGGAGCCTCCTGCATTGAAATTTCTACATCAACATACAGTATACTTTGTATCTATCGTTCGCCCTCAGCAAACAACCCAGATGAATTTATATATTCCCTTGACTCTCATCTAAAATCTCCATACCTAAGAAATAAAAACATAATCATAATTGGGGATATTAACATTAACATAATTGAAGGACATCACAACGCGCATACAAATAACTACTTAGATGTACTAGCCGGTCACGGCTTACTTCCGGGACATAGATTTGACACTCGAATCAACAGCTGTCTGGATCATATTATAACCAACATTAACCCTTCTATAAGCTCAGCTACTGTAACTGTTCTTAATACGACGATTACAGACCATAAAATGGTTGGCATATTTATATATAATAAAATAACTACCCTTAAGGCGCTAAAAACTAAAAAAATTACTAACTTACCTGATGCTTTAAAAACATTACAAGATAACATCAAACCTGAATTGATGCATATTACAGATCCAAATGCGCTAACACGTAACATAATAGAATTAATAACGGATTCCATTCGATTAAACACTAAAATAATAAAAATCCCCAACAATAAAAGAATAATTAAGCCATGGATAACTCCTGGAATATTAAAATGCATTAGACATAGAAATAACTTACAAAGAAAATTAAGAGCCGATGATTCTAATGAAATTTTAAAAATAACCTACCGTAGATACAGGAACTATTGTAATGCAATTATCAAATATCAGAAAAATAAGTATGAACAGGACCTATTAGACAAATCAAAAACCAACAATAAAACCTTATGGAGCAACATTAAAACTATAACTAACCTGAATAAAATAAAAACACCAAATACAGAATTAATTAATCTAAAGTGTGATGCTGCTGAATCAGCAGAATATGTAAACGAATACTTCAGTAATGTTGGCAAAACCCTAGCAGAACAAATTAACTCTGACCCCACTTTTCTAAACAACTACCTAGCCTCACTCCATACACAGCCTAACTCCATCGGTATAATTGAACCAGATACAACCGAAGTAACATCTTTAGTGAACAATCTTAAACTAAATTCAGCCCCGGGATGGGATAACATTCCTACCATTTTTATAAAGCTAGCTATAAAGGAACTAGCGCCCTTGCTTACTTACCTTTTCGCACTGTGCTTAAATCAAGGTGTATTCCCTTCTCTTCTCAAACGTTCTGTCATTCGTCCAATATATAAGGGTGGGAACAGAGACGATTTAAATAACTATAGACCAATATCGATATTATGCATACTTTCAAAAATTTTAGAAAAAGTTATCAATAAGCGTATTAAGGACTATCTGAGCAAGTATAACATCCTATCTAATGCTCAATATGGATTTCGTGAAGGCATAAGTACTGAGGATGCAATACGTGACTTAACTACTGACATTACTAAAAATCTAGATAAACAAAATAAAGCCTTGTGCATATTTATAGACCTAAAAAAAGCTTTCGATACGGTCTCTGTTCCCATCCTCCTTAGAAAACTGGAATGTGTCGGTATCAGGGGTACCTTTTTGGCGCTTTTAACAGACTATCTTACCAATCGTACGCAAAGAGTGAAATTCGATGAAAATACTACGAGTAAGGATATTATGACTGGTGCCTACGGAGTGCCCCAGGGTAGTGTATTGGGGCCAACCCTTTTTACATTATATATAAATGACCTTACAAATATGAATATAACTAAAGGAAGGATTTTCTGCTATGCGGATGATACTGCTTTGCTATTTTGTGATTCCACCTGGCAAAAAACTTATAGTCAAGCACAGGAGGGACTTCAGAGAGTTACTGAATGGTTGCGTCTTAATTTACTTACCCTAAATGCCTCCAAAACGAACTATATGACCTTCAGTATAAATAAAACTACCCAACCTAATCTTAACCTATCAATAACGCCCCATATATGTAATAACAGTACTAGCACTAACTGTACTTGCGTAAAAATAGAAAAAGTCCTAAGTACCAAATATCTTGGAGTCATCATCGACTCAAACTTATCCTGGTATCTACAGATTGATGCAGTAGCAAATAGATGTAGAAAACTAATTTGGCTATTTAAACGTCTACGAAACATAGCTAACACGAAATTATTAACATATATATATATAACGCTCGTACAATCAATAACTTTATATTGCATTACTATATGGGGAGGTACTGCTAAATCGAAATTTATTAGTTTAGAACGTGCTCAGAGAACAATATTAAAAGTAATGCATAATAAGAAAAGATTATATAGCACCAGTAAACTTTATACGGAAGCAGATGTTCTGACAGTTCGACAGCTGTATATTTTACAGACAATTCTGGTAGTTCACAAAATAACACCCATAGACCATAAAACACTTAATAAACGTAATCCCCACACTGTTGTACACCACCAAAAAGTAAGAACTGTATTTGCGTCAAAACAATTCTACATAAAATCTATTCAGCTTTACAATAAAATAAACAAAAAATTAAATATATACACTATGACCTACCGTAAATGTAAAAGGGTATTAACACAATGGCTTAAATTAAAATCTTACTCTGAAACTGAGGAATTAATAAAACAATAATAAATTAATATTATGTAAGTAATTTATATAAAATAAAACAAAATTTCACACTCATTTAATACTTACACTCTCCTACACAAGCACAAACTTACACACAATACATAAGTACACAAGCACAAACTTACACACATACACGCACGCACACACACACACACACACACACACACACACACACACACACACACACACACACACACACACACAAACACACACACACATACGCATACAAACACACACTTTCATACGTAATTTAAGTACACATATGTATAAGCTAATACAACACATTATACATTAATACTAAACTACAACATACGTTCATTTTCAAATTTTAATATGTATAAGCAAATAGTATAATAATATAAATAGTATAAAATTAAATAAAAACTGTATCCCTATAAAGAGCGGGTCTCCCCTAACACAAGTAATAATACTTAAAAGGGAAGACCCTACCATTGTAATATCGTAACTAAAAAGAAATAAAGAACATTTTTATTTTTATTTTTTTTTTTTTTTATTTATTTGCAACCATATTCATACATAACTAAACAACTTATAATAAGTATAGAATATAGACCCTGTTAGGGTATGGCAAAACATTTGATACATTCATATAAACAATTATATTACTTAGTATATTAAATTGGCAGCAATGGGAGTGCGACGGATGAGGAATAATAATAATTATGCATTACTAAAGTATTCATTAACCCTTGGCATGCCTGGTAGGGTCTGTCAGACCCACACCAACGCGCGAACCATTGTAGTTCTTTTAAATTTGAATTTAGCGCCTCACCCTTTTTAGTAGCTGGCCGTTACTAACAGTGGAATGTCCTCCGCCCGCTTATCCAGTCCGCGGCGAGCTACGAGCGTAAAAGGACGAGCGTAAAACGCGTACGGGTCCTACAAACCCCACCAGGCATACGGCGTGACTTTATTCTGTAAGTATTTATTTATATTTCTTTTTATGAATATTGGCATTTGTCCATTAAATAATATTAGTTTGTACATTACATAATAATATTTTTAATTTTATTCAGTTTCATCATGAATAAAAAACTAACAGACGAGGATATAACTAGTTTATGATTTTCCAAGAGTTGAATGAGGAAGACGGAGCTGAAGTTGATTCAAGTGGAAAAGAGTTTGACGTTGCTGTAGAGGATGAAGAAGCTGTTTTTTAGGAGGAAGAAAATACATTTGTGAGATATGTAGTAGTCACATTTGATTTGACCACTCGATTTTTAATGCGCAAAGTGTTACCAAACCAAAGCTTTACAAAATGTAAATGCAAGTGATGTAGACTAATTATTTTATTATTTAGATAAAGTGTATGATAGTGCCTTACATTGGATTCAAGTCTGATTAAGATTTCATTTCTTTTGATACTAATTATATGTAAACAAAGTTATAGTCTCGAAATTTTGTTTAAAAAGGTGTGCTTTAGTTTAATTTCAAATATTGAAGTAAAGTTGATTAATTTCTAAAGAGATTTTTACTACTATCACTATTTTGCCTTTTACGCATACGTCTTGAATCATTGAATCGCTTTTAATAATAGAATTTATAGAAAAAGAAGCTATTTTGAAATCGGGGTCTGAGAGACCCACCAGGCATAGCGTGTAACTTTTGCCCACCAGGCATGCCAAGGGTTAAGGTTATAATAACATTTTAGTCCTATCTGGCATACTTAATAGGGAGTCTCAACCTCTAAATTGGCGAATGCAACATTGTGAATGTAAATAAACACTTTTAATTTTTTTTTATAATAGTTCGACATAATGGCTTCCCTACGCATGATGGAAAGCGAAAGAGAAGCCCAAGTCGCTGTGACAACTGGCAAGTAACTGGTCAGTTACCTGTCAGTTGCCAATGCCAAGCCGGCCCAACCCTAACCCCCCACGAACTCCGAAAACCCTACTCACCAGCAGAAACACGACCCGGAGGTCCTTTGGCTGCGATATTCTATAGGGTGGAGGTCCTTCCCCGGACGGGCAGCTCGATTCGTGCGAAGATTCGCTATGCCCTACCTTGATAGATCGCTTTCTACCACTAGCTAGATCAATGGGAAAATCAGTACTTTTTGTGTTAATTAGCAGGGATGGGTAATTAATTTCGGCATTAACGACATAGCTTCGGTTAAGCACTTTATTATACCAAGTTATGTTATAATTAGGTGTAACTTAAAGATAATAATTAGAATAAATTAACACCTTAAGTGTACCTACAGTTAGTGTAGTGATGTGATTAAGTAATAAAGAAGAAGGGTTTTTGTTATTAAGTACCATACGAGTATTATATTTATGGAATATAAGTAAGTAAAGTACCTATCTTTATTTTTTTTACAAATATTCCGATACACATACAAATGCATATTTTTTTATCTTTTATACCTACTGATAATAAATCTGTGCGTCTTGCCTGTAATGACCTATGGTGCAGAGACATGGACACTGAAGGTGGGGCTGGTCCATAAGCTTAAAGTGGCTCAGCGAGCTATGGAGAGAGCTATGCTTGGAGTTTCTCTGAGGGATAAAATCCCAAATGAAGTAATACGCCAGAGAACTAAAGTAACCGACATAGCTACTCGAATAAGTAAGCTGAAGTGGCAATGGGCTGGTCACGTCTGCCGCAGAACTGATGATAGGTGGAGTAAGAAAGTTCTACAGTGGATACCGCGTGCAGGCAAGCGCAGTGTGGGACGCCCCTCAGCTAGGTGGAGCGATGATCTGCGCAGGGCGGCCGGCATCAACTGGATGAGTGTTGCTGCCGATCGAGCAGAATGGCGCACTTTGGGAGAGGCCTACGTCCAGCAGTGGACTGCCGCAGGCTGCCGATGATGATGATGAATAAATCTGTAGAGAGGACAAATCTGTACATTGAATTTATTTTCAAAATAACTATCAGGGGATGATTAGTGATCGATATTGATTCCAAAAATGCAATCAGTAAAATTTTTGCCTGTCTGTATGTTCGTTATAGGAACAAAAACTACTGAACGGATTTTAACGAAAATTGGTACAATTATTTTTCTTACACCTAGGCAGGTTATAGTATACTTTCATCATGCTACGATCAATAGGAGCAGAGCAGTGAAGGGAAATGTTGGGAAAACGGGAGAAATTTTTATCTGTATGTTTGAACGTGCATCACGCAAAAACTACTGAATGGAATTGAATGAGGTTTTTACCAATGTATTGCTAGAGGTCTAACTTAAAATTTAGACACCATTTTATGGAAATCCGTTATTTTTGAAACCCGATATCCACGCGTGTGACGTCGCTGGCACAGCTTGTATTCCAATAAATATATCTACAAAAGCATACAATTTATATCATTCATACGATTCCACGATACTACTTAAATAATTTTGCATGTATTTTATTCCCATCAGTACCTACTGCCTAACTATTTGGACTATATTAACAGCACACCTCTTTCCGTAATCGGTTAATTTCAATCCACCTGCCGGGTAGCCATAACTTACGCCCCTCGGCGCCTGCTTAATGACAAATCATAAGCTTGACTGAACAAGCCACCCCCATATAAACAGTATAATGATTGGAACATACAACAAGCTATTTAGTAGTGGTACTATTTTTATTGCGTCACCGGAGCGAGAAGCTACGCCCTGCGATCGCCAACCCGCCTGCCCAGCGTGGCGATTATGGGTATATCCTTCAGAGGTTTGCCCTAGGTGGCGAACTACTGGAGAGGCCTATGTCCAGCAGTGGACTGCAATAGGCTGATGATGATGATGATGACTATTTTATGGATTGGAACATACTAAAAGCTATTTAGTAGCGCTACTATTTTGTAGAGATCCAGCGGGGTTGGTCAGAAAGCCTTAGAAAAGGTTTCTCTCAAAAACGAGATTTTTGGGGTTCCCCATACATAGAAAGGAAACTCAAAAATTGTTTTTCATCACACCTACGAGTATACGTGTGGAGTATATAGATACCTCTACCTTTGATTGAGGTGTCCAATATATATTTTTTCTAAACTGAATAGTTTGCGCGAGAGACGCTTCCAAAGTGGAAAAATGTGTGTGTCCAGAGAACAGGCTCGGTGGCTCATTTGGTAGTGACCTCTGCCCTCTGAGCCAAGGGTCGTGGGTTCGATTCCCGCACAGTACAAACATTTGTGTTCATGAACATGTCTGTTTGTATTGGTCTGGGTGTTTTCTATGTATAATATGTATTTATTTACAAAAAAAAATGTATCTAAGTAAGTTTATCAGTTGTCTAGTACCCATAGTACAAGCTTCGGCTTAGTTTGGGGCTAGGTGGCGCTGTGTGGCCCAGCGTGGCATGTCTTGGGTTATATACGACCAAAGCCAAAAGACTAGTCTACTCTCCCAGGAGTAGATTACTAAATAAGGCAACGATAGAGACGACTAATACCAGGAAAAGTATAGAAACCTACTTCAGCCGATAAACCATATACATATGCATAATAATAAAGCCCTTTTATTCCGAACCACATTACAAATACAAACAATACAATATAATATTTATTTATAGTATGTCACGCAGTTCGGCGTGCCTCTTGGCATATACATATGCATACATATGGCAAAAACAACGCGCCACATATACATAAACATCGGATTATCGCGCGTCTGTTCGTCCGTCGTGTGGGCCTTTCACTGCTGATAAATGTGCTGGCGACAATTCAATGTCAATGACTCTGATAGACCGTTGGGGTTCCCTACGAGTTTTGAGGAAACCATCACATATTGACCCGTAGTTATTATTGTAGTTAGTTAGAATGGGCGATTATCCGGCGCGGATTTCAAAAATTCTTTCACCATTAGAGTCTCAAGAGTCAAAGTAGGTTACTTTGACTCTTGAGTTACAGAGGCTAGAAAAATTTCAATTTTTTTATTTGCTCACTAAGTGTAGGTACAGTGTAGATGTTATACAACGTAGGAACTTATGACTTAGTCACCTTTTGAGTATTGCAAATAGGTGTGAGGACAGCAATTCATACGATTTCGATTAAGTAACTCCTTGCCAAAAACGCCAAAACTGTTCGTACCCAAAGCGAAGTGGGCGCGATAGAGACGCAAATAAGCATAGATCTAATATTCTAAGTAAATAAAATCAAGAAAATTGCATTCGTATGAACCGGTAAAAGTTTTCACGACATCAGTGGCGCAATAGCTAGGGTATTATCATTTGCGTGGACGCTTCGAAAGTTGCGGGTTCTATTTCCGGTCGGGTCAACTTAGGAAATGTATCTACTTTTCTAAATTGAGGGTTGGTGACCGTAGTCGGTTTTATTTGTAACCAAGATATCCCTCTGATAATCCCTTAGTCATCTTCTACTACATCCAGGGTATGAGACGGGGTGGTCCAAACCCGGATACGGACACGGTTATTTTTTTCATAGTTGCACAAACACAGACTGATTATAATAACAGTTTCCTACGGAACCTTAAGCCATCTAACCGAACTCGCCACTGGCCCAGTTTTCATGGCACAGTGACGCAACGGTGATGCAAGCGCCATTTTCTTCACGCTACGCGCCCGCTGGTTTTTGCTGCTAAAACTATTCGCTATTAATTAACTTTTTAAAGTGAAAATTTTTGATGGAGTGACGATGGTATGAATAAATTTGAAATTTATGAGTTATGTGGTATGTGAATTTGACTGCCTCGGACTAGTGCAGGGGTTGCCAAACTTTTACCTTTCGTGGCGAAATTTTCTGACGGTGCCTTTGCCAAAATGATCATGATAATTATCTAAATAAGCTAATATTAGGTTAAGGTATTAGATAGGTATCTATGCTTCGCTTCCTGCCAGTATCCATAACCTGACGTACATTCAGAATCACCCTTTTTTAAAGGGGAATGCATTACTTTTCTAAATTGAGATGTTAGAGGTCAACATCTCAATTTAGAAAAGTAAGACCAGCTAAGATTCTTTTCAACGCTTATGTTCGTAGTAAGCTTGAATTTGGTGGATTCATATGGGACCCATATGAAAAAAACTATACTGCCATGATTGAAAAGATCCAACGCAAGTTTTCTAGATATGTATATAAGAAAACGTTTGGATATTACCCCTATCTGTATCCATCCCGATTTGTCACTGGCATGGTGGGTTTTGATACCCTCAAACTCCGGCGGAAGCTTCTTTTACTAAAGCATTATTACCTAATTTTAAATAACAAAATTAACAACCCCTGCACACTGAAGCGTATTGGTTTCTTGGTTCCTCGTAAACACATGGGAGGGTCAAGTGGTAGCGTAGGCCCGCGCCGGCAGCAGCGGCTGTTCACCGTGACGCGCGCCGTGCGCACGCGCCGCGCCGCTAACGCACCGACGGCTCGGGCACTCTCACTGCTCAACGATTTGCTTTTATATCTGCCTGACTCCGATGTCCACTACCAAGGTCTGGGATTGTTTTTAAGAAACGCCAAGCTGTTTCTTAACTGGCGTCCCGGCTAATGTTATGTACACACATGAACTGGCTGGGTTCTCAGTTGAGAAGCAGGTTAAATAATAATTTGTGACTTGTGTGTATACTTTATATGTTTTTTATTTGTTTGTCTGTCACATGTGTTCACTGTCTAACTTGTGTATGTTTTGGTGCTATGTACCGTAAAATACCAAGTGTTAAATAAATAAATAAATAAATAAATAAATAAATAAATAAATTAGGCACCTTCATTCCGCCTCCGGGGGGAGTCGGCATGGTGTGTGGGATTCACATCACCCAAAATGGGAGAGCATAACCACTAACCCCCCTGTATCGCCAGTGGGCATCACATCAGCATTAACGTCTGCAAAACAATTATGTCACAAATTAAGTAATTATCGTATTGTCTTTTTAGTGATTTTTAATATTTGTACATATTAGTTTAGTTTAGGTTTTATTTATTTATTGTAGGCTTAAGTTACTTTGTAAACGTACCTATATTTATTCATGTTCTAAATAAATAATTCTAGTGTAGTAATTATTAAATACGGATATCAAACACAAGATAAAACGGTACAGTTGAATAACTTTGTCGTGAAAAAAAAGCGTGTGTACAAGAGGCCTTAATGCTTCCCAAGTCATCTAAGCACTAATTTAAGTTAAAAAATCTCTGTATGATTCAATCACGATTAAGCTGCGTTATCAAGCGTTAAGATATCTAAATAGACGTGGAAATTGTATAATAATTACACGTTGATTACTTACTTTACGTCACTGCACGCTCGTCAAATCACGCTTATAAAATTATCTGCTCAAGTTTGTTTTGAACAGGTTATTTAAAGCGGCTAGGATAATTATGGCAGATAAAGGTAGATCGGAATTCTTAATTGGGTACCAAATATTGACTTCGAACTTCGTTTTTTTAGGGGATTAGAAAGTTGGTAAACAAAGAAGAAGCAGTGACTTTTTCTATTGAACTTTTTATATGCCCACTCTAAGTAGGTAATAGCCATGTCCAGTTACTGCTATAGGCACTGCTATAATAGCAATTGACTGCTATAGGCTGATTTTAATGCACTTTTTACCTGTTTTTTTTAAACATTTTGTTGTCCTATTCTTCTTTAGGTAGGTAGTCTTCGGTAGGGTAGCATTACATTACTTACTAGCACAACATTACATTTACTCGTACTTATATGTAAATTTTTTACAACTACCTACTACGAGTAACTTGGATATTCTTAACGTGCATAATAAAAGATCCAATTTATTTCTTTCTGAAACAAACAAAGACGAATATTCACCGCACTGTTATTAACGCGATTGGAGCAAAATTTTACATGATAGGACCTAATATTAAAATTAGTGCAGTTGATTCCTTCAATTAAGTATGTTACTGATTTACCGTATTAGAGCACCATTTACAATTCAGTATCAAACGCATTGCTTGCTATAAAGTTTAAATTCATAAGCCAGCTCGCAAAAGGTACTTTCTTTTCCAATATATCAACCCTTTGCCCTCTGCTCTTGCCCTTGCTATTGAAGACCAGTCCATTAACCAATTGTATCCTTCTGCAGGCCCAGGGCTGATCGACGAGCTGGTGGCCATCATGCCCCCCGTCGGCGACGGCAGCTACCTTCAGCAGCCGCTGGATGCTCGCAGGATCGGGTAAGAACCGATGTGTAAATCATACCTGAAGAGCCCCTTCTGTAAACGAGACAGCCTAAGGGGCAGCGCAGAGGACAGACTATCCGTGACGCACTTTTTTGCAATTATATGCAGTAACAGTAACGCACACGACGCGCAAAAAACTGTCGCGGATATTTCACAGACTCAACGCACACGACGCACGTCTTCGAATATTCTGTCGGCAGACCTAGACGCTCTTTTTAAATGTCTTAGACGCAGACTCTATCGCACAAAAAGTCTGTCGTCTGCGCAGCCGCCGGCCAAGCCGCCGTGCACCCGGTGGCAATGTCCGGCTTTGCTTCACAAAGGGCCCACCGGGGTGTGCCGCCGGGTTACGCGGCTTGTCGGCGTCAATTCAGTTCTATGTGACTGTCACAACCGGAATGATGCTTAGCGACTTGTGCCGGCATGAACTCGGAGGCAATGCCGCCGGCATGTGTGTAGGAACCTTCATACGCAGTGTCCTATGTGAGCGACGGAACGCGACATGTAGCGATGCGACTCAAGCGAAATAATGCAACCTCTACTTCTTTCTTTTTTATAAGAAGAGATTTCAGGATGACCTCACTCCACCGCTTCGTATTTATCGTTAACCTAGGACAACGCTTTAGTTTAAGCATGCAAGTAAAAGGATAAAACAGCATTTGCTAGTTTTTGATAGCAGACAGCAGGTACTAAAGTGGCTTTCCGTCTCGTGAAAGAAAAGTCGACATGGATGTAGCAGTAAACAAGTCCACGCTCAAAATTTTAAGCTCGTGAAAGCTCATGACTATTTCAAAGACGAACTTATCTTTGCATACTATCAGACGAGGGGAAGCCACCATAAAAAAATGGAAACTATTGCATCCCAACAACATGTCTGATAAAACTAAATTTCCTCTTTCCAGGAGCCACCAGCTACCAGAAAGCCCACCAGACTCCGGCTCCGAGAACCCCTACAGCCCATCAGAAGTGCCCCACACCATAACCGTTCCACAAACGGTCCTAAGCTCAGACTACATGCTGGTACACGACCATATAACCAACCACGACATTCTTCAACCAGAGGGCGACTACATATACGAAGAACTGAAGTCTGATAACCTGGATCAGGATGTACTGAGGAGTAATCTCAACGATGTGGTCGTGTTGCCCCAGGATCCGAATATTGTCGAGCTGGGGATCAGAACTGTTAGGCACGACCTTGGCTTGGATCCGTACCAAAATAGGTACGGACAGGTGAGGGTGGATATGCCGGAGTTGGAGCAAGGCATGATCAATCCTCAGCTGGTGGCTTTGGGCCACGAGGGTATGGCTCCGGTGTACACGAGCCTGCAGGAGCCGAGCACGAAGAAGAGGAAGCATTCGCAGGACACCAATTCTCAAGTGAAGTGCGAGCCAGGTGTGTTTTTCAGCAATCTATTAAAGTGCATAGGTAGGAGGAAATACGGAAATTACTCCACCGATAAGAGCGAAGCTCTTAAATTATTAATGAATAATTGAAGTGCTTATCTCCCTACTGCCTATGCTAAAGTAAGAACCTATTTTGGGAATGAAACTTGGGTGATACTATACCTACCTAAATGTTGTTAATTTTCCACAAAATATACCTAAAATAAAAAAAAAAACATTTTGTACTCAATTCCCGTTCATACTAAAGATGTGCTCAGTGCTCACGAAAAAAGTGGACATTCGATTGTATGGATGGTAGGCATGATGGAAGGGGTTCCGAACAATCGATGGCTATTACTGTCCCTTAACTTCTGGCAGTAGTATTATAGGATGCTGGCTTATAAATTAGTGCCATGATTTATAATATAGTTGTTTCTTTTTCAGCCGCCCTCTCTCCTGAAAGCTCAACCTTGGCCAGACCGCCCCCCTCAGTGGACGGGTCTGAAGCGGGAGACGATGCACCGCTTCAGTGCATCAGATTCGCAGCATTCCAACAGAACCTCTGGCACGCGCTACATGACTGCAACCTGAAACCTCTGTACGTGTTATTTAAGAACTCTTATTCCTCTTATCGGGATGTATGGAAACGACCTATCATCTTTTCGCCTGCCCGCAGCGCCCTGTAACGAATAATAAACTAGGCTCTGGCAACCCACTGGTGGTAGTATAACCATCACGATTGAAGGCGTAGCTAATTATCACAGACCGATGACGGGCAGCAGCGTCACCGGAGCAAGAAGCTACGCTCTGGGATCGCCAACCCGCCTGCCCAGCGTGGCGATTATGGGGTATATCCTCCAGATGTTTGCCCTAGCTGGCAAACAACTGGAGGGGCCTATGTCCAGCAGTGGACAATAGCAATAGGCTGATGATGATGATGATGATGATTGAAGGTGTACCTAAATGCCTAAATGGGCACGGGACTCTGCGATTGCCAACTGGCGTGCCCAGTGTGGCGATTTTATGGGTTTAGAAAAAGACCTTCCTTAAAAGTAGCAAAGTAATGCAGCCTCTTGTCGCCTGATAGTAATCAAAATAGTAATTAAATCAAGAAATAACTTGTCAGTGGCCACCAACATGCTATTCTGTGTAGCTGTACCTACACTATTTACTTTCCGTTATAGCAATAAAGATGTAAGGGATGTAAGGGAGCGACCTATCACCTTATCGTTCCAAGCCATCCTCACCTGCCCGTGGTGCATCCTGCCGAACAACAAACGAGGCTCTGGCAAACCGACTGGTGGCGGTTAAACCATCACGATAGAAGGCGTAGCTAAAAACTACAGGCCGATGACGGGCAGCAGCGTCACCGGAGCAAGAAGCTACGCCCTGCGATCGCCAACCCGCCTGCCCAGCGTGGCGATTATGGGTATGTCCTCCAGAAGTTTGCTTTAGATGGCGAACAACTGGAGAGGCCTATGTCCAGCAGTGGACTGCAATAGGCTGATGATGATAGCAATAAAAAAAACCTAGTACTTAGTTTCTTTATCAACAAATCTCATTAACGTTTAACATTTCTTACAGACCAACGCCATCGTATGTGGTGGGCGCAGACAAAGGCTTCAACTTCTCCCAAATAGACGAGGCGTTCGTGTGCCAGAAGAAGAACCACTTCCAGGTCACCTGCCAGATACAGATGCAGGGGGAGGCGCACTACGTGAAGACCGCAGAGGGCTTCAAGAAGATCAGCAGCTTCTGCTTACATTTCTACGGAGTTAAGGTACAAACAGTGGTGTACTGAAATCTTCTCTCAGTGTCAGGCCAGATGGTAGATGTTACAAGCCCAGCATCGCTAATCGCAACAACGGCGCTCAGAGTCAGGAATCGGGCAGTCAGCTTGTCAGCTTGCTCACTGTGGAACTTTATCATAGCATAGCTTTGATAGACAGTTTGAAGATAAAGCAAATGTTATACTTACTTAATGTGTTTTTTTTTCTAGGCTGAAGACCCAAGTCAAGAAGTTCGAGTGGAACAAAGTCAGTCAGACAGAACAAAAAAGCCTTTTCATCCTGTGCCGTAAGTATCTTTATCCTATTACCTGGTACACTGATTAAGTGTCTGTCAAAAGCCATTAATTCATATTGGAATTCAGAATAAATGTTGTCTCTGAATATTCTTCGTCAAATTTCTTCAGTTCTGTGGAAAGCCTACAATGCACATACAAAGTTTTGATCACAACTTGACAGATATAGATTATGTTCGTCGGACCGCGAATTCCGAGCACGATCACCTAGATCGGAGGAAGCACTTCCACTTTTCGTAGGGACAAATCTGTTCTACAAATATGGGCCCCAAGTGTACTTTCATTAACTTATTGGTGGAACTAATTAGATAAGCGCCGCCCCTTGGTCCTTGTGCTCTAGACTCTAGCTTTAGCTGTCATGTGCTGTGACGTTTTATCAGATGCTTGAAGTTCCATAGTAACCAAAAACGCGTCACTCTGTCATGGGACGGCATGAATCACGCATCAGACACAAGTGATCTGGAACCACTCCTTACAAAATCCCTGAAATCTTGCCATTGATTCTTCCTCCAGGGTCGAGCTCCGCAGAGAAGGCGCCAAGGTGACGGTGGGCAGGCTTCACTTCGCGGAGACCACGAACAACAACATGCGCAAGAAGGGAAGGCCCAACCCTGACCAGAGGCACTTTCAGCTGGTGGTGGCTCTGAGAGCCCACACGTCGCATGCAGACTTCATGATCTCGGCTCATGCGAGCGATAGGATCATAGTTAGGGTAAGTGTTTTGAAGCACAGCGGCTTCCTTTCGTCTTCAAAAGAGAATCTCAACTGCAGAAACGACCGAGTAACCAAGAAGCATTTCACGATAGCAAGCCGATGGCAATCGATAGTCATGGATACCTGACCATTGTTATATTAAGACATAGTTCCCATTTCCCGCTTCCCATCGAATGAAAAGGAAGTCAAAAAAACCTGTAAAATTCTGTATAGTCAGATTTGTCTTATAAGTTGGCTTAACGGTGAAAACTGACAAGTGATACTTTTTATAAAGCTATATCGTATCCTATGTTCTTATAGCACGACTTCTCATTGCATCTTGAACTGAGAGATGCGTCATTTAAAGTAGACCGTATACTATTATGTTAAAATGGTGGTAAAAAAACACGTACCACCTAGTATCTAGCTGAGGCTTTATCTAGTCATGCTACATAATAGCATGCTATGGCTGGGAGTGGAAATGTCTCCCAGATGCCTGAAACACCTGAGTTAGTTACCTAAACTGACCCGACTGTTCTACGCACATACCCGCTTCCTTTGGCAGTCAGGTAAAAAGTAGGTGGTCAAAGTAGAATTTAACTAAGTTTTTTGTGCTCAGGCATCAAACCCGGGCCAGTTCGAGTCTGACTGCACTGAGAACTGGTGGCAGCGAGGCGCTTCAGAGAACAGCGTGCACTTCAACGGAAGAGTCGGCATCAATACGGACAGACCAGATGAATCTTGTGTCGTCAATGGTAAGTTGCACCACTAGTCTACTTCTACCGGAAAATGGTTCTAAGTCCTTATAAAAAGATAACAATTGAATATATCCACCCATGAATACATACAGGAGCATTTGAATTCCCTTCACAGGTAACTTGAAAGTGATGGGTCATATCCTGCACCCATCAGACGCGAGGGCCAAGCACAACATTGAGGAGCTGGACACGGCACAGCAGCTCAAGAATGTGCAGAGCATCAGGGTCGTCAAGTGAGTGGCTATGTTGGCTTTAAGGACCTGCCACTAAGCAGTCATTGACGCTATTAGGGTCATGGGACGGTCCAGGAATATAAGGGAGCATCCTATCATCTTTTCGTTCCAAGCCATCCTCGCCTGCCCGTGGGGCATCCTGCCGAATCACAAACGAGGCTCTGGCAACCGACTGGTGGCGGTATAACTACCACGATTGAAGGCGTAACTAAATACCACGGACCGGTGATGGGTAGCAGCGTCACCGGCGTGGCGATTATGTGTGAATGTCCAGACTGCGATAGGCTGATGATGATGATACCGGTCAACGAAACTGAAAGAAAAAGTTAGATTTCATTTAACGGTAACTCAATAGGTAGAGAGCTGAAGAGAAGTAGCTGGACCGGACAATTAACCTGTAAATTGCTACCTACTACATAAGCTGAACTAAATGATATTGCAATTACGTGTACCTAAATAACAACCGGTACTGTTGACTTGAGATAACTGAATATCTCATATCAAGATACAATATGTGAATAACCCTTCTTCGTTTGCAGTCGGGTAAAAAGAAAAAGGAATTCATCTCCACCAATGCCAACAAAATTTCCTTTAGTAACCACTGCCAAACCCACCTTGACCATTGACCATCTTCCAGGTTCAACTACGACCCTTCCTTCGCGGAGCACTCAGGCCTCCTCGGGTTCGACCCATCAGCGCCGACGCCTCAACTCGACACGGGTGTGATAGCGCAGGAGGTGCGGAGAGTACTCCCGGAGGCTGTGAAAGAGGCGGGCGATGTCACTCTTCCTAACGGAGACACTATCCCGAAATTCCTGGTTGTCAATAAAGTAAGGGAACCCTGAATGGAAACGTTTATTAATTGAACGCTTTAGTTGTAACGGCTTCATCATGTAGGGAAGTGCCACATAAATAATTATTCATACAAAATAAAATTCATAGTACCATCAGGTTTGATTGATATCAAATAGTCAGAATTCAAGGATCCTGCGTTAAGCGAGCCACGCACGACTCTCTGACAGGTAGGTCTAGTAGGTCCATGATTCCTGCTGTTGTAGTGAGAGTCTCTTGTAATCTTACAAAAAAATACATGAGAGCAGTATTTCTCAGAAAAATAATATGTATAGGACAATACAAATATAAGGAATAATAAGGAAGAGGTCTACTGTCTCTATCTGTTTCACTACAATGACATCGAAAGAGTATTTTGCCATTTTTTTGCCTGATACTGCCTGTGCTACCATTCACTTAGTTCTTTGCTGTTATTTAACAGGACAGAATCTTCATGGAGAACTTGGGAGCTGTGAAGGAACTCTGCAAGGTCACAGGACACCTGGAGTCCAGGATAGACCAGCTCGAGAGGATCAACAAGAAACTGTGCAAGTTCAGTATACTGCAGAGGAGGGACAGTTCTAGATCGAGCGTCAGTAATGGTATGATGAGTTGTTGCTGGATATTTTCACTACTAGTACTCATTATAAAAATAGAAGTATGAAAGAAAATAGGAAGTTGAAAAACTGATTTGTTTTACAACTCGGGTAATGATAGTCGACTATATATGTCCAATTTCAGAGTAACATTATTTTATGTCAATATTGTTTAGTACTAAGTTTACCTTGATCCGTCACTAGATGGCGTTGTACGCTATTAAATCGCGCAAGAGAAGTTTTTCTCTAATTGTATAAGGGCTTGGTGATTATTTTAAGTAAATGTCTATACGTTCCGGAGTATGGTAGTTTGCTTTATTCCCTGATTCGGTACACCTTTGAACAAGGTCCCTACGAGTCGGAACGTTTTTTGAAGAAAATCTTACGTTGCTATAATTTTACATACACAGTACATTGATAGTAATTAATTAATACTCAAGCGAGTTTGGATGTATGTGCACCGTATTCGACACTGTGTCGTGTGTCGTCGACACCGTGTTATCAGCAGCAGTTATCAGCGAGGTTGGCATACCAGGCAGCGGCAGCAAAGTATGGAATAATTATCTGGAGTTGAAAGCGGCTTAGTAATCAAGACTTATCGATGTGAAGTGAAATTTGGTAAAGTGCGAATAAACTGTAAGTACAATTTAAATTCAACTAAGTGGTGTAGTTTGGACTTAGAATAATTCGTGAAAAAGTGTCAACACGGGGAACCTATGCCCGATTTCAAAGCGATTGGTTCACATTCAAACACTTAGAAAAATTTGCATCACTTGGGACTTAGAAATTTTACGTCGTATCTTTGTTTAACTGTGAGACTTACACAATAACAATGGAAGGTGATCTGAAAGTAATACAGGACTTGTTAAGTCAATTAAATAGACAAAGAAGTAACTTTAAGAAATCACCCAAAGACCGGGTCACGGAGTCTTATGTTGAGGCAAGATTGGAAGCTTTGCAAGAGTTGATAGACAAGATCTCTCACAGTAACGATTCGATTTTAGCATCAAACTCGAAGCAACACTTAGATAAAATTAAATATTATGATTTGTTTGACGACGGGTATGAACTGTATTTAACTTATAAGGGTGAATTAAAAACCGTGTTAAAGGCGTTACAGCCAGAAAGTTCTTGTAAAGCTAGTGGCTCAAATTCGTCTGAGAGTAAAAATGTAGCAGTCAGATTACCTAAAATATCTATACCAGTATTTAACGGTCAATATACAGAGTGGGCGTCGTTTAAGGATTTATTCATTTCTCTGGTTCATGATAACCCAACTCTGGATGATGTTCAACGTTTGCATTATTTAAAAACTCAACTCAAGGGCGAAGCTGAGCAACTAGTAAAACATATACCGATCACTAAAGTTAATTATACAAAATGTTGGGAAATGTTACAAAAAAGGTACGACAATAAAAGGTTCATGGCTAATTGTATTCTTAAACGTTTATTTGGTCAGCGTAATTTAAGTCAGGAATCATCACAGGGGTTAAAAGAATTATTAGATACCACTTCAGACTGTATGCATGAATTACAAAATTTAGGTATTGATGTAAAGTCATGGGACATCATTATTATATACATTATTAGTTTGAAATTGGATGCTGAGACAAGAAAACAATGGGAATTTAAGGTAAATGATGATTGCAATGACTTACCATCTTTCAAACTTTTCAAAGAGTTTTTAGAATCTCGGTTTCGTGCGTTAGAGTTTGTAGAACCTACAAAAAATAAGGTTAAATATAATCAAACTAATACTTACCCAAAAGTCTTACACGTCACTTCAGATATCACTTGTCCTTACTGTAATGAAGGCCATAAGTTATTCTCTTGTAGTAAGTTCGCCAATGAAGACGTATCGCGTCGTCATGATATAGTAAAGTCACTGGGATTGTGTTTTAATTGTCTTGGCGGACGGCATTCAGGGAAAGTCTGCCGGGTCTTCACTAAATGTCGCATATGCAAAGGAAAACATCACACACTGCTGCATGGTAAATCCAATTCGATAACAGTCGCAGTAGCAACGGAAAGAGATGAGCTGAGTCAACCGGAATCAGGGGAAGATGAGCTTAGCCATTCGGAATCGTCGAATGAGACGAATGAGACCACAGACATTTTGAACCATTTTGTGACAGGGATGGAGTCTAACCAGACCTTATTAGCAACGGCTTTAATTAAAGCTAAGGCCAAAAATGGTTATCCACTAATAATAAGGGCTCTGCTTGACCAAGGTTCTCAAGCATCCTTTATATCTGAATCAGCTGTACAATTGTTACGGCTGAATAAAATTGCCTCGAAATGCTGTATTTCGGGATTAGGTGGGAGTCATGGTGACTTAACCTCTAAATCTATGGTTATGGTAAATATTCAGTCACTTCATGACCCTACTTTTGAGTTGCAGGTCAATGCACATGTTATCAATACGGTGACCTCAATACTGCCTGAAAGAAAATTCGACTTGCCTAATTGGACTGAATTAGGTAACATACAACTTGCCGATCCACAATACAATACGCCTAATAAAATAGATATTTTGTTAGGCTCCGAGGTTTACTGTACTATCCTGAAAGAGGGTTTAATTAAAGACCCCACGGGTTCAACAATTGCACAGGATACGTACCTTGGATGGGTGTTGTCGGGACGAGTAGGTGGCCAAGAAGATAGATTAAAGCACTGTCACAATGTCGTCTTGAATTTTCATGTCAAGATGGAAGAAAATGATCTGCTCAAAAGGTTCTGGGAGCTGGAATCAGAACCTACTTCTGTAAAAGAAACAGTCTTGACACCAGAGGAACAAGCATGTGAGAGTCATTTTCAATCCACAACTCGCCGAGATGATAGTGGTCGCTATATTGTAGAACTGCCTTTTCGTCAAAACAGTGTGCAGGAGTACGGAGATACGAGAGCTGTTGCAGTTGGGCGGCTACGTAGTCTGGAAAGAAGACTTGGAAAGAATACACAAAATAAAAATAACTATTCTCAGGTGTTAAAGGAATATGAGGCGTTGGGACATATGGAGAAAATTCATGACGATACAAAGGCAACCGTAGAGAAGGTGTGGTTACCACATCACGCGGTAATCAGAATGGACAAAAGCACCACTAAAACCAGGGTGGTTTTTAATGCTTCAGATAAAAGTGCAAATGGAGTATCTTTAAACGATACTCTGATGGTGGGTCCGAAATTGCAGCCGGAGTTACGTCACACTATAATGCGTTGGCGTCTAAATCCTATATGTCTCACAGCCGATATTATAAAAATGTATCGCCAAGTTAAGGTCGCAGATAAACATATTGATTATCAAAGGATAGTATGGAGAGATAATGTAAATGATGATATTCAGGATTATAGACTCCTGACGGTTACCTTTGGAACCTCATGTGCCCCATACTTAGCTGTCAAGGTGTTGCAGCAGATAGCAGTCGATGAAGGCCCGGAGTATCCTTTTGCTGCAAGTAAAGTTAAAACAGACTTCTACATGGACGATCTTCTCACAGGTTGTCAATCTGAAACAGAAGCAGTTAAATTATATGAAGAAATGAATGGATTGCTAAAAAAGGGTGGCTTTATATTGCAAAAATGGGCTAGTAATAAAATAGATTTGTTAAAAAATGAAAAGGAAAACATAGGAGCGGATAGAGAGATTAAAGAAGATGAAGTTACAAAGGTAGTAGGTCTTAGTTGGAATCGTCGAACAGATGAATTCGACTACCGTGTTCAATTGCTGTCGGATTCTTCGGCTCCTGAAACCAAAAGAGAAATTATTGGTGAAATTTGTCGGTTGTACGATCCTCTTGGCTGGATATCTCCATGCGTCATAACGGCTAAGATATTTATCCAAAAACTCTGGATAGCTGGGCTTGACTGGGACGATAGGTTACCCGAACAGTTATTGCAGGAATGGGATCTGTATCGCAAAGAGTTGACTAAATTGAACAATTTTCACATTCCAAGATGGGTCGAAAACAGGGACAGCGATATAAAAGTAGAACTACATGGATTTAGCGATGCATCTAGTGCCGCTTATGCTGCTGTGGTGTACATGCGATGCATCACTAAAGAGGGTACAATTAAAACTCACCTTGTTACAGCGAAGACGAAGGTTGCCCCAATTAAGCAGGTGTCGATCCCGCGCCTAGAACTGTGTGGAGCTGTTTTAGTCACGAAGTTGCTGCGTGAGGTTGCGGAGATCCTGAATATAGAAAAGACAGATTTGCATGCGTGGACAGACTCCACAATTGTGTTGGCCTGGTTGAGTGACCATCCCAGTAGATGGAAAACGTTTATCGCCAATCGCACTGCCGAAATACTTACCCTACTCGATTCATGTCAGTGGTCATACGTAGAGTCCAAGCAAAATCCTGCCGAATGCGCCTCGAGAGGAATGCCACCGTCCGAGCTGATTGAAGATTCTCTGTGGAAACATGGGCCTCTATGGTTAAGAGATGATGAGATAAAATATGGAAAACCTTTATCTATTTGTACCAAAACAGACTTGGAAGCTAAACCTATCAAGGTGCATGCCGCAACAACACAAAATACTGAACAGATTCACATTTTATCTAGGTTCTCTTCTTTGAGAAAACTGATCAGAGTCGTGGCGTTTTGCAGAAGATTCCTGCGTCTGAAAAAACCTAGAATATCTCAAACAAAACCATTACCTTACCTTACAGCTGTTGAAATGCAGGAGGCGCTCGAATGTTGTATTCGACTGCAGCAGCGACACACGTTCCTCGAAGAAATTGCAGATATCCTGAAAAATAAAAACATTAATAAAAAGAGTAAATTATGTACATTAAATCCCTTTATAGACGAAAAGAATGTGTTACGAGTAGGAGGTAGAATTCAAAGGTCCAACTTACCTGATCATAGTAAGCATCCGGTTATTCTTCCTGGAGACTCCCCCCTAGCTAAGCTTATAATAGCTGATGCGCATGAAAAGACGATGCATGGCGGTCAGCAACTTACTTGTTGTTATGTTCGGGCTAGGTATTGGGTTACCAAATTAAAGAATGTGGTACGAGCTCACATACATGATTGCGTGCCTTGCATTCGTAACGCTGCTAAAACTAGAAATCAGCTTATGGGCCAGCTACCATCTTGCAGAGTGAATCCTGAAAAGCCATTCTTACATTCAGGTGTAGATTATGCGGGTCCGATAAGTATAAGAGTTTCCAAGGGAAGAGGTAATAGGTCGTACAAGGGTTACATTTGCCTCTTCATATGTATGGCGACACGTGCCGTACATCTAGAGGCCGTGTCCGATCTGACTTCTGAAGGATTTCTTGCTGCGTTCAGACGCTTTGTAGCTCGCAGAGGTCGTTGTAACAATTTATGGAGCGACAACGGAACAAATTTTGTCGGCGCTGCAAAGGAGCTGAAACACTTATTGTCAAGCGAGAGATCTTCATTTTCCAGAGAGATTGCTGCTTCATTGGCTAATAACGGAACCGATTGGCATTTTATTCCTCCTCATGCCCCGAACTTTGGAGGTTTATGGGAGGCAGGAATAAAAAGCACTAAACATCACCTTAAACGGGTTATAGGTGATTCCACACTCACGTTTGAAGAAATAACAACCGTCTTATCGCAGATTGAAGCGTGTCTAAATTCCAGACCTTTATCACAAGTCAGCACTGATCCTGATGATCCTACCCCGCTTACCCCAGGACATTTCCTGATCGGTGAGCCTATAATACTTGCTCCCGCTCACGACTATGCCCAAGTGACTCCTAACAATCTACGTCGTTGGCAACTTACACAAAGAATGACTCAAGATTTTTGGAAGCGTTGGTCGCGCGAATATTTAACTAACTTCTTTCAAAGATATAAATGGAGGACTAAGTCACCGCAATTAAGGGTCGGAGATGTAGTTCTAGTGCGAGAAGATAACTTGCCACCGACTAAGTGGCTTTACGGTCGGATTACACAAGTCCATCCTGGAGACGACAATATCACACGGGTTGTAACGCTGCGATACAAAAACTCTCTGATACAGCGTCCAGTTTCAAAATTATGTCCTTTACCGTGTAATAATGTAAATTAACTCAGCATGCCATATAGAACCTTCAAAATTATTAAAATTTAAGTATGTTATAATTGTATAGATGTAGATGTAAGTATATTATGTACCTAAAATCGGTTTCAAAATTTGTAAACCAAATGTGCTTAGGTTGACACAAAGAATGTGTTTATCTTAGATACAAAGAGTGCGCAGGATTAGTCTGGAGTAAAAACTATCCTTTGTGCACTTATAAATTAACACAACATTTTTACTTTTTAAAACTTTTAAGCTACAGTCCATTATTGTTCTCGAAGTAATATTTAATATTGTTGTTAATTTAAAAAAAAGAACACTTATTTGTTATTTTCTTGTTGTTATCTTTAAGGACTGAAGGTCCTTGGTGGGCGGTATGTCCAATTTCAGAGTAACATTATTTTATGTCAATATTGTTTAGTACTAAGTTTACCTTGATCCGTCACTAGATGGCGTTGTACGCTATTAAATCGCGCAAGAGAAGTTTTTCTCTAATTGTATAAGGGCTTGGTGATTATTTTAAGTAAATGTCTATACGTTCCGGAGTATGGTAGTTTGCTTTATTCCCTGATTCGGTACACCTTTGAACAATATACTCGTACATACTTTAAGTATTAATGTAGTTCCGCTGCTATTTATAGGCCTACTATGGTCTGTAAATAGCAGTGGTACCTATGACTCGTCGGCTAGTAGACTTAAGAAACTGTGGTTAGAATGCTGACTGAAGTAAACAATTATTGATGAATATTTCGAGAACAATACTCTATAGAAAAATATGTATGCACAAATTAGATACCGGTTTTTTTAGTTGCAATACCATAAGTTTAGAGTATTCCCCTCTTCCAGACTCCCGCTACTCAGCAGCGTCTAACTCCTCAAAATCTCTGTACTCCGACGGAAACATCTCCATAGACCAAATTCGGGACATCGCGAGGAACATCAGAAGGCACGAGTGTTGCCACAAGCTGAGCCATAACTCTCCCCGGTACACCAGGAAACAGTGCAAGAACTGTCACGGTAGTTCCAAGCTGGGGAAGTACTATAACTACAACAAGACTTGTGTCAGGTAAGGATTTTGAAGGTACACACCAGGAAATTAAAAAATAGAAGTTTGTAGAGGTCGTCGAATAGGTGTCAAACAAATTATAGCTTCCGTGAAACTTCTGCAATCTAGTTTTTCTCATTTACCCCATAGGATGTCGGTTCTGTAGCCAATATGACTAGTCATATACTACAACATCAGCTTGCTTATCCCGTGAGCTATGTACATGACTTTGGTACTTTGTCGGTTCATTTAGGTTTCGATCCCGTAGAACAAAACCTGAACATAAGTAACTCTTTCTAAACCTCTCTGAGCGACTTTCAATTTCCATTCCCTTGCAAAATAAGTAAAAAATATGTACGAGTACGGCAATTTCTGCGTTTACCGCACAGCTTCGACTGGCTCGGTGGCTCAATAGGTAGTGACCCCTGCCTTCTAAACCAAGAGTCGTGGGTTCGATTCCCACTCGGGACAAACATTCATGTGATGAACATTTGTGTTTGTTCCGTGTCTGGGTGTTTATATAATATAGTTTATATAAGCTTCAATTGAAACTCGTTCTTCCTCCATCCTATGTTGTAAACTCCTAAATAAGGCGTCAAGAAGCATGACAAAGTATATCGACGAGAAACTGAATTAAGAGGTAACTTGTTTGTGTCCACAGACGTCTCTTTCTGGACTCTTATTGGATGTAACTTTTTATCAAAACTCATCGTTTTCAGATACCATTCAAGCAAAGATGACAAGATAGAAACGCTAGAACCCAATTATGTGGAGAGTAAAGTCCCAGTCGAGACCTACAGTGCCCTCTCCAAGGATCCCTGCGTCTGGCTCCGGGAGGAAGACAGCCTCTCCTGCGGGACCAGCCTCACTCTCTGCTGCAGGCGGAACGGCTGCGGAGACGCCAGCAGCGAGCTGGTCTCCAACAAGTTCCTGCAAATCGTGATCACCATTTTGATCTTCATTATGGCTGTTTGGTGAGTCTTATAAATAAGTTCACACTAGCCACCCGATCTTTAAGTAAAGTTTTCCCTTCTACTATGAATATCGATGACTGGCTTCTCCCAGATCACCCAGACCAGAGACAATTTTCTTGTCGGGGTTTGTACATGTTTTTGGGTTCCTTCGTGGTTATGGCGCTTGCAACAGTGCCGAAATATCAGAGCTTGAAAAAACACGTTAATTAATATAGGTATTAATATTGTATGTTATGTTTGTGTTATCCGACTTATGTCATACATACCTACCATTAAAAAGTGGAACTCTCTCCAGTAGGTACATGGTGTTTCCTTTTTTATAGTGTGGGACCCTTTATACGAAGCGTGAAGAAGCATCTTGCAGGTCAGCATGGCTATGGCGACTGACTGGAAACTGAGGTTTCCCGCCTGTTGTCAGAGAGACTTGGGCTTCTTTTCCAGTTTTCTATGCAAAAGGAAGCCCTCTATTCTTGATGAATCTATCTATCTATTGATGATAACGAGAACTTAACATTACAAGCATTTAAAAAGTAGAAAGAAATCAAAAGCTCTAGCTAGACTATGTAAATATAGATTTGATTGGCTTACTTGGTAGCGATCCCTGCTTCCTTCGCAGGACGTTTTCTCGCTCAAATGATGCGCCTATTTTTCAACAGGATGCACCACGGGCAGGTGATGGACGTGACAGACGTGGATCGATAAGATGATGGGTCGATCCCTTACATCCCATTTATTTATTTCAGTCTCGTGGTAATGTCAGCGCTGTACTTCAAGGAGCACCAGGAGTTGCTCACGATGAAGGACACCAGACTCAACGAGAAGTACGCCAACTACCCCCACTACGGCAAGTTTAATGCGAACAACATGCACCGGGCGACGCCTGACCACAACCAGATACAGGTGAGAATAAACCCTAGTATCTCGGAAAGAAATAGTAGACAAGCGCGCTGGTGTTGTGCAAATGTGATGCGCAGACTATCACAGTAAACTGCTAGACCTCTCCAGTTTAGGCTTGCCACTTTGCCAGGTTTGGCTTTTTGCGGTTGCGTCCGGCCAAATATGTACGTGTTTGGCCAGTCCGGCTTTGGTCAGGCTTTTTGTCAGAGTGGCGATTCGTACGACGATGGGCGGACGAGCGTCCAAGCGGACAAGAGAGCAAACTGTAGGCGCGTGCGGCACGTCTGGCACATACTCCATCTTCGATTTCATTCTCATTTGACATCACGTATAAGTAAATACTTTTTTCAACAGCTCAGCTGTAAAAACATTATGCTTGGCGACAAAAAAAATATGTCGGGCCATAAGGGCAAAATGTCCGGCCTTATACAGTGCGCAGTCCGGCCTTTGAATTTTATGACCTGGTAACCCTACTCCAGTTGCTTGCCACATTAGGCAACCCTTACCAAGGTGTATCGCAATGCGTAGCTCCTCGCTCCGGTGACGATGCTGCCCGTCGTCAGCCTGTGGTATTTAGCTATTCCTTCAATCGCAGTATGCAAATTCCCACAAACGACAATGTCACTAGGCGAGGACATGTCCAACTCGACGACAGCTCTACTGTACTTCATAGTACCTACAGTTGCATATTTGGATCATTAAAATACAAATACCTATGTATTGTTTCAGAATCTAAAGCCACTTCAACATCAGCCAGTGAAAAAAGGCGTCAAAGGTAATTAACAGAATGAAATTATATTGCGTAACGAAAATATTATTAAGTAGAATATTAATATTTTAGGAAAGTAATGATCTTATGAGGTAGGAACAAACATGATGCATGCACTATTTATACCTCAAATCTTCTACAATTGTAATTTTGTTATATTTTTCGTCCTCTGAACTTTTTGACCGCACTAAGCATGTTTTAGTTGACTCGTATTAGTTTTTGGCCATGCTCTTTGTGAATGATTCTGATTATATTTTTTTACTGATCAATTTAAACGTACTTATCTACGTACCTACATCTAATATTATAATGAGAATTTTGATTTTAATTTTTGCGTAAATAAACTCATAAATTACTTACTGTGCCGATTTCAAACATTCTTTCATCATTGAAAGTTACTTTCATCCTGTATAACATCAAACAAACTATTTGAACAGCCTTGATCCGTCCACTGCTAAACCTTCAATTCGCACCACAAATCTCTATCCCGGGCTTTCCTCATCCAACAACTGCCAGCAGTTCCTGAGTAACATAGGCCATATTTATTGTTAGAAAAGATTAGGGATCATTACTAAAACGCTTATAAGTAACTATATGGTAACCCAATTAAATGTTTACCTGAAATACCCAAAACGGGTCGCTAGTTAAATAAGAACCCGCAGTTGAAGAGCTTTGTAGTATACTTCCAAGGCCGTTGTTTTTCAAACATTGGTGTATTTTGACAGAGAAAAGTCCCCACAAAACAACGCAAGAGTACAGCACCAGTCCGCCCACCGATCTGCCGCACACCATAGCCACCACGCTGCTGGCTTCTAGGAATTACGTCAAGAATATCATCAGCAATAGTAAGTCGATTTGTGCCAAATCTTCTTCTTCTTCTCGAGTCGATGACAAAACAAGTACATAGTCCAGAGACTAAAACTCTGAGACATGGATCGCTCAGTAGGTAAGTTTTTATGTAAACAGCTGGTGTCCGCTCGCAGGACAATAGGCTATTATGGTCAAAAATTGTAATTAGTCCGTGTTTTAGCTTATTCAAAAATAAAAGACACGTATTTTTCCTTTTTTCATTCAAATAAACAATAGCAAAGATACAAGGCATCAAAGGTTAGGAGTGGGAGTCGTTGACGTCACTCGCTCCCGTAAAAATGCCTCACCGAGTGAGACGTCACGCGTAATTTCAACGGGCTATAAGTTTGTAATTTTTAGTCTAATTTACAAATAAAATAAATACGTGTCTTTTATTTTTGAATATGCTAAAAGACGGACTAATTACAATTTTTGACCATAATAGCCTATTGTGGGTCATGGGTTCGATCCCCACCCGGGACAAACATTAGTGTGATGAACATTAAAATTTGTGTCTATTCCATGTCGGGATGTTTGTATTTTTATTTAAATAGGTGTATAATTTATGGTACCCTTGTTCTCCTGATACCCATACGTCTGCTTTGGGATCGGAGCAATGTATTTGATATTTATTTAGTTACTTTTTGCCATAGATATAGAACAAACATCGCAAGCACCTATACTGGAGCGTCCCATACGGCTGTCCAGGATATCTGACGTCATAGGGGCAGGGTGCGCCTTTCCCATCAACACCGACAACGAGCTGGATAACGACTGTCAGGTATGTTGCAGACTCTACATTCTACTTCACTGCTAGCCGTCGACGGGGGGTTCAGTCATGTGGCTAAATCACAACAACTTAGGCTTTAGAGTATAATACGGGGAAGGACCTCTACCCTATAGAATACCGCAGCAAAATGACCTCCGGGTCGTGTTTCTGCTGGTGAGTAGGGTTTCCGGAGCTTTGTGGGGGCTAGGGTCGGGCTGGCATGGCAGTGACAACTGGCAAGTAACTGGTCAGTTACCTGTCTGGGTTAGGCTATAAGCCTGTGTTACAGAGCACAAGCACTACTAGAAAGTATGTACCTACTCTAGAGCCTAAGTTGTCGTGGACGGTCAGTAAAATTCTTGCCACACACATTCAGGTTATGGAATGAGCTCTTCGCTGAGGCTCGTCCCCGGGTAGGTATGGGGTCCTTCAAAATTTAAAAAGTGAAGAGGTTTTTGTGACGGGTAGACCATATATTGTGTAATAATGAGGGTGGTGTTACAACTTTTAATAATAAACAGTCTGTCGCTTACTCCCGCCTTTCATTGACGTCTCATTGGCGCCGAGGAGTGGATTTTATTTTGCGTACACAATCGTTAACATTTTACGAAAATGCCGATCGGGAAGATTGAACCCTTTAACTTAGCTTCAAGGCAGTGGCCCGCGTACATTCGTCGCGTGAATCAGTATATTATACTCAATGAAATCGAAGATCAGTTGAAGGTACCCATGTTAATAACGGTCGTGGGTGAAGAAACTTACGCGTTGATGTGTGATCTGTGCGCACCTAGTTTTCCCGAGGATAAAAAGTATGAGGAATTGGTCAAGCTCGTGACTGAACACCTGGAACCGCAACGTTCGGAGATAGCGGAACGCCACCTGTTTAGGTTACGGCGGCAACGCCCCGGCGAACCGCTCGCATCCTACCTGCAGGCGTTAAAACATCTCGCGGCTACATGTAATTTTGGCAAGTGCACATCTTGCTCGTCGCTCGAGGAGAACCTACGGGACCAATTCGTATCAGGCCTAGCGAACGAGGCGATGCGTTCGAGAATATTCGCGGAAAAGAAAATTCAGTACAAGGAGGCAGTGGAACTGGCGTTAGCTCTGGAGGCCGCGGAGAAGCACGCGGAAGTGAGCGGCTCCACGGGGGTCGCGGCAGACTCGGCGGCGACGGGCGGCGAGGCGGGCGAGGGCCTGCACTACGCCCGCGGCGGGCCGGCGGGCTCGCGCGGGCGTGTGCCGCGGGCGCCCGGCTCGGGGCGCGCGGGCGGCGCGAGAGCACCCGGCGGCGGAGGCGGCGGCGCGGAGCCCGCGGGCCGCGGCGAGGGCGCGAGAGGCTGCTGGCGCTGCGGCAAGCCTCACGCACCGGACAGGTGCAGATACAAAAATTACAATTGTGACGAGTGCGGTCAACGAGGACATTTACGTGTTATGTGTAAACGAGTGCGTGCTAGTGACGGCCGGCATAATTATCTCAGTGACGAGTCGGATGACGGTATGTTCAACATCACAGTCGCAGCTCAAGGTAACAAACCATATTTCATTAATTTGACCATCGATGGAAAGGTCATCGAATGTGAGGTAGACACCGGTAGTCGCATTTCGGCGATAAGTGAGGACGCTTACCTACGTATGTTTAAGCATAAAAATATCGAACTAGATAATTTAATATTACGCTGTTATTCTGGTTCACGAATCGAGTCATTGGGATTTATTGTGGTGGATGTGTGTCTCGGTGATGTTACTGCCCAATCATTACGACTTTATATCATTAAAGACGGGGCTCGGCCGCTATTGGGCCGGGACTGGATGCGCGCTTTAAAAATATCTCAGATAAACCTCAATGAGATCACGGATGACGGATTCGTGAACCAATTATGTAAAGATTTCCCAGAAGTGTTTAGTAATAAGTTAGGGACTTGCAAGCGGCCTATTCGATTACAGCTGTCGGATAGCGAACCGGTTTACGTGCGAGCGAGACAGGTGCCGCTGGCGCTGCGCGCGCGCGTCGAGAGCGAGCTGGCGCGCCTCGAGGCGGACGGCTCCATATACCGCGTTGATTACTCAGATTATGGCACTCCTATTGTCCCGGTGGTGAAATCGAACGGAGACATACGAATTTGCGGGGATTATAAAATAACAATTAATCCTAAACTTAAAAGAGATTACTACCCATTGCCGCGCATTGAAGAAATGTTCGCAATTCTTAGCGGGGGCGAGAAATATACCAAAATAGATTTAAGACATGCTTACGAACAATGCATTTTAACAGACGATTCTCAACCTTATACGGCTATAACCACACATGTAGGTACTTTTGCGTACCGACGCACCCCGTACGGCTTGTCTTGTATACCCGAAAAATTTCAAAAATTGATGGAGGAGACGCTGCGCGGGGTGCCGGGCTGCGTAGTATTTTTGGATGACATATGTATAACCGGTCTTACTGCTAAAATTCACCTGGAAAATTTGAGAGCTGTACTCGAAAGGTTGCGCAATATGGGACTCACTGTGAAACTGAGTAAATGTAGTTTTATGCAGGACTGTGTCAAATATTTAGGTTTTATAATTAACAAAGAGGGTATGCGACCCGATCCAGAAAAGCTGGAGGCCATTTCCAATGCGCCTAAACCTGAGAACGTTTCGCAGCTGAAAAGTTTCTTGGGGATGTTAAACTATTATGGGCGATTCATCCCCAACTTAAGTACTATCTTACAACCGTTACATAACTTGTTAAAAAAAGGTATTGATTGGAAATGGGACTCCAAATGCAACATATCTTTTAGTGAGGCGAAGCGATCCCTCTTGAGCGATCGGGTGTTAGCGCATTACGAGGAAGGACGCGAACTAGTGCTGTCAGTGGACAGCAGCGCGTACGGGCTGGGCGCCGTGCTGGCGCACCGGTACGCCGGCGGCGCCGAGCGGCCCGTCAGCTGCGTGTCGCGCACGCTCAGCGCGCCCGAGCGCAACTACAGCCAGCTCGATAAAGAAGCACTCGCTATCTTGTTCGGGGTCACTAAGCATCATCAGTACCTCTTTGGTCGGCGGTTTGTGTTACGATCCGATCACCAGCCGTTGACGTATATCTTCGGTGAAAAGGGAGGCATCCCGCAGACGGCGGCTAGTCGCTTACAGAGGTGGGCGGCGCGACTGGCCGCATAGGGTAGTTTAGCCGGTTTCCCGTCCAGCTCTGGTTTTCGTCCATTACCTACAACATTTACGCAGAATAGCATCATATTAATAGTCAACCGCGCAAGATTGGACTTGTTACGGCCTTTGACGTCATATCTGCACGTCTACCAAAATTTAAAAAGATTGACAATTCAGAACTCGAATAAAAGCTATGTCTGTCTGCGACTTGCTTCCGAGCTATGAACACGCCATCTTGAATGTGAAAAAATTAGTGGCGTGAGGTAGCTGCACGGTAAGTTTTTTTTGGTAATTTACGCATGTATTTATTTGTTTTGGTCATTTACAACTAAGTAAAGATACAAAGTTGGCATTAGGAGGTGTTTTTCGTACTTATTTAACGAATTACTTATAAAATCTAAGTGGACGGAAATGGCATTACCTATTTCGCAAAATATTCTGTTGTCGTCCACATGGACGAAAACACAAAAATATAAGTGAAATTTGATAAATCAGTTAAAGTTAGGAATGCGAAGAAATTCATTAAATTTTTTAATGGCTGGATCTTTGTTAGATTTTCGATCTAGAATTTCATTTTCGTCCCCGAATTTATCAGTGTTACAAGCATAAATTTATATTTAAATATTTGGACGGAAACCAAAAATATCGATAAAAATTACTCTAGTTTTCGTCCAAGTACTTTAATATAAGTGGACGACAAGTAGAAACACCAGTTATTTAGTTTTCGTCCATTACAAACAGCGATTATTATCTTGGTTAGGCATGACTTTTTTCACTGCTGTTATTATATTATCATTATCGCCTATATCATTTGCCGTTTAGTATATCTGCATTTAATAGCATTGTTTTAGATGACGTCATTGGAGCCGAAAAAATAAGGAAAAAAACAAATTCTTACACAGAAGATGCCGTCCCGGGCCTCTAGCACCTGCCAGCCGTCCTGCGGAAATCGTCACTCCACCTGGCCTGAGGGCGTCCTACACTACGTTTGCCGAGACGTGGTCTCCACTCCAGAACTCGTTTACTCCAACGGTTATCGGTTCTGCGTATGATGTGGCCAGCCCACTGCCACTTCAGCTTACTGATCCGGTGAGCTATGTCGGTAACTTTGGTTCTCTGCCGGATCACCTCATTTCGGATCCGATCTCAGAGAGACGCCGAGCATAGCCCTTTCCATAGCTCGCTGAGCGACCTTCAACTTGTGGACTAGCCGTACCGTGAGTGTCCACGTTTCGGCTACGTATGTCATAACCGGTAGAACGCACTGATCGAAGACTTTCGTCTTTAGGTAACTGTGGGATCGACGATGTGAAGACTCGACGAAGTTTCCCAAACGCTGCCCAGCCTAGCTGAATTCTCTTTTTATCTCGTCCTCAAAGTTGTTTCTACCCAACTGCAATGTCTGCCCAAGGTATACATATTTTTGAACAGCTTCGAGGACGGCGCCGTGCACTGCAATCGGTTCCGGTAGAACATCTTCATTGAACATGACCTTGGTTTTATCCAAGTTCATCCATAGGCCGATGCGCACAGAGGAGTGAGCCAGTTCATTCAGCATCTGTTGTAGGTCCTGCAGCGATTCTGCCATTATGACGATGTCATCTATAAATCGCAAATGTATTCGCCATTTACGTTGATGCCACGTCCTTTCCAGTTCAGCGTGTTGAACATATCCTCCATTGCATTAGTGAACAACTTTGGGGAAATGACATCCCCTTGTCTCACTCCTCGATGCAACGGTTATAGGCCTTGTTTGCTGGTTTTGTACTTGGACGGACATGGTGGCGGCTTCATAGAGACATCTCATCACATGGATGTATCGCCATTCTACTTGGCATCGCTGCAGGGACTCCAGAACAGACCAGATTTCAACCGAGTCAAAGGCCTTCTCATAGTCCACGAATGCTAGACACAGGGGCTGATTATACTCTCGCACTGTGTGGATGTGGTTTGTGGTGCCGTATCCGCTCTGAAACCCAGCCTGTTCCGTTAGTTGGAATTCGTCGAGTCTTCGCGCAATACGGTTCTTGACCACTCTTGAAAACAGCTTATAGACGTGGCTTAAAAGGGAAATGGGTCTATAGTTCTTCAATGGGGTTTTGTCTCACTTTTTGAAGAACAGGACAACCACACCCCTAGTACACGCCTCCGGAGTTCTCCCTTCCAGAAGGACAGCGTTGAAAAGCTTTTGGAGCTCCCTTAAAAATTTGTATACGTGTAAATTCCGTTTTGTTTTAATTGTTGATTGGATAAGAATGACATAAGTCATATTAATTCTGATTTTGCAAACAAATCTAAACAGATTTTAAAGATAATTAATGTTTTTATCAGCCAAATGCTGTTATAAAAAAACATTTTGTATGTTATTATAAAAACGCATTATAGTTGCATTTCATTAAGTTGATTAAAAACACTATTATATCACTGATTTTTAATTCATTGCATTATAATCCTCTTTATTAACAGCGGTCGAAAAGTAACGTAACATAGGTCGAAAACTAATATTTTTGGACGAAAACTGACGAAATCGGTACTTTTCACTAAAATATTTTTTATAAAAAAAACGATGACTATAATTAATTGTCCCTTGGTGTAAACATGAAATAGACTATATTAGCGTTTAATAAAAATATAGTTTGTTAGATTTGGCCCAGTGGAACATATTTTTTTTTAATGTTTAACCTGGCAACTCCACTAATTGGACGAAAACCGGCTAAACTACCCTATGATTACTCCATCGAGTTCGTTCGATCGGCAGATAACGGCCCTGCCGATGCGCTGTCGCGGTTACCGTTGCCTCGGGTGGGTCGCTCCGCGGACACTATCGACTACTTTAATTTAATAGAAGAATCGTTACCGGTTAATTTTAAGGATGTTGCTAAGGAAACGGAACGAGATTCCTTCTTATGTAAAATTAAAGGTTACGTTCTTTTCGGTTGGCCGTCGAGTCCGAGCTGTGATGCGGAGAAACCTTATTTTGCTAGGCAAAATGACTTCATTGTGGATCAGGGATGTGTAATTTACAAATATAGAATAGTAGTACCGCAAGCCCTCCAAAAAAAAGTTTTAAAGGAAATTCATGAAGGTCACTTGGGAATCAATAAAATGAAAAATTTAGCGCGAAATTATATTTATTGGGCGAGTTTAGATCGCGACATCGAAGAGATGTGTAGGGCGTGCGGCGCGTGCGGCAGCGTACGCGACGCGCCGCCGCGCGCGCCGCTGCACCCCTGGGAGTTCCCGCTGCAGCCGTGGCGGCGCCTGCACGCGGACTTCGCAGACTGCGGAGGCACCCGGTATCTGATAACCGTAGATGCGCACTCCAAGTGGATCGAGGCGGTAGCGATGCGAAGCACGACCGCGGAGTCTACTATTAACGTTTTCAGGGGTATCTTTTCACGTTTCGGCCTACCATCGCAGCTCGTAACAGACAACGGCCCACCGTTTTCGTCGCTAGAATTTAAAACATACTGTGAGAAAAATTGTATAAAACATTCCACATCGGCTCCTTATCGACCCCAGGGAAACGGCGCAGCAGAAAATGCGGTCAAGACGGTTAAAAAAGCAATTAAAAGAGCCCTCTTCGAGGGCGAGGACGTACAGACCGCCTTAAATAAATTTCTCCTGCAATATCGGAATAGCGAGCACGCGACGACGGGGGTGTCCCCGGCGGTGGCGCTGCTGGGGCGGTGGCTGCGCAGCCGGCTGGACGCGCTGCGGCCCGACGTGGCGGCTGCCGTGCACGAGCGGCAGCAGCAGCGGGCGGCGCGCGTCGCGGGCGCCCCTCGCGACTTCCAGGTCGGGGACGAGGTACTCGCCCGCGACTACACGCCGAGGGGGGACAAGTGGGCCGATGCCACGATCGTTAAGCAGACGGGGCCGGTCTCATACAAGCTGAGCTTAGGTAATGGGCTAGAGTGGCGGAGACATGCCGACCAAATATTACCAAAGGGTAAAAACAGGTACTCATTATCGCGAACGAGCGACGCGGCCGAGACGGAGGACACGGTTCCGAAATCTGGCGACTCGGGGGTCGGTAACAGAGCTGAGGGGGATATGTTTGAGGACGCGTCGAGCGATGTCTGCCCGGAGCCGGGGCCGCGGCCGGAGGCCGAGTCGCGGGCGGGCGCGGCCGCACCGGCGCCGCCGCCCGGCGCGGACCAGGCACCGCCTGACGCATCCGCTCGAGCACTGCGTGCATGGAATCGAGCCAAGCGTGTATAAGTACAATTAATTTGTAAACTTCAATTTTATAGTTTGTAATTAAGTAAGTAGTGTCTCAAGTTACATTATATGTATTATGTTAATATAAAAAAAATTAGGAAAGTTATCGTAGATTTATGGGGGAGATATGTGACGGGTAGACCATATATTGTGTAATAATGAGGGTGGTGTTACAACTTTTAATAATAAACAGTCTGTCGCTTACTCCCGCCTTTCATTGACGTCTCAGTTTTTAAGGGGTTGGCAACGCGCGTTCGACACCCCTGTTTCTGCAGGCGTCCATAGCGGTCATGGCTTAACATAGCCGTAGGCTTGTTTATTGCCAACTTAGTAGTATAAGATATGTATGTATGTAATAGAAAATCTATATACATTTGATGTGTAGGCGGTTCTGCCAATTGAAATAGAGCTATTGTGAAAAATGTCAAATGATTATTTGTCAATAACTCTGAGAGATTTTCACTTGACTTATTTATTTATTTATGTCGTATTAAGTAAGCTTCTGATAAAATTGCCTTTTCTCACCTGCTGCCTAAAAGGATTACTTGCGTATAACTTCGTGGATTGAAACATTATTGGTAAGTTAATAATATTTTTTGTATGTGTGTAATCTCCTGTTGGTGCTGCCAATAATAATAATACGATTAAGCTTAAAGGTTTCTCAATAAAAATGCTGAAAAAAATGTTTTAGCTCCGATCTGAGCAAAAGCATTCACGATCCTTTAATCAAATTTGACAGAAGAATTGTCAAATTTGTATGAATCGAAATCTTTTCCGAGAGCGCTTAAACTGGCGAAAACTTTGACAATTCGAACGAATATGAAAGATCTTTCCTGACCCATTAGGTGCGACGACACATAACATGCAGCTTGGTCCGAGGCAGTGTGATAATTACCCTAAGGATTTTATTTTATTTTCAAAATTTTCTCAACAGTCCTCCTGCGGCCTCGACCAGCCTCAGACGTTCGAGAACCAAGAACCGTTAGAGCGCCCGAACCCCGACAAGGACCTGAACAAGACCTTCGCACGTCCTCTAGAACCGGCGCCCAAGGACAAACAGCCAATCATACCCATTATGCCTGAGAGGAACCACTCGGAACCCCTCAAAAGTGACAATGACTCCTTCAAGTCCCAGATACATGTGGACATCATTGCAGAGTCCAACCTCCTTGATTCCAACAAGCACAATTTGACAGAAAACGGGACTAGGATGAAGAGGAGCGTGAGGACGCCGCTGGGGGGAGTGCGGACGGTCAGACAGACGAATGAGGCTATTTTGGGGAGCTCTGAGGAGATGAATCTTAGCGACCAGCTAGACGAGGTCGCGACTAAAGGTTAGTTAAAGTTTGTTTTATGGTTTTGTCATGACAGCTGCAGTTACAAACAGTAATTAGCGAACTACTTTTTACGTCATCGGCCTGTGGTATTTATGTACGTCTTCAATCCTGATGGTTCTACCGCCACCAGTCGGTCGCCAGTGCCTCGTCCGCTAAGTAATCAGCAGGATGCGCTGGCAGGTAAGGCTTGGAGCGAAAAGATGATAGGTCACACCCCTTACATCCCTGTACTGCATTGTAGCAGTTTTTAATGTCCATTTCCTTTCAGATTGCGACAAAATCCACGTGGGGGTGTCCAGCAAATCTGTGAAGAACACGTCGCTGTTCGTGGAGCCCGTGTGCCCCGGCGGGGTCCATAACTACACGTACACCGTCTATCTGTCGCAATGTCTGCAGGACAAGCATATTGACATCACTTTCAAGTAAGCCTTTTGGTTCATTAATGGTCACCAGCTTTATTTCCAGATTCAAATTTGACAAATTTCTGCAAATGTCAGATGAAAATTTGTCAGTGTTCTTTGACAAAGTAAACCTAAAGATAGACCTACTCTTTATTTTACATCAAAAAATTACTAGATGAAGTATACATTCACTGCTCAGCTGGTCATAGGCCTCATTTTAGGGAACTTTCCATAATCACCAAGCTTGGCAGGCGAAAAGGTGACAGCAGTAAGCTTTATTTGTACGCATGTAAATGCTGCTGCTCAACCACGGCATAATCTGTGACCACAGGCTGAGATGGTCCTATTCTAAAGCCGAAAACGGCCATTCTTACTTACCTACTTAGATAATTATATTTCTTTTAAAAGTCATACCTATGCCCAGCAATCCTACGTACACGTCTTTTATAGCTGATGATGATGACTGTACGAACTGGCCGCATGGCAGCCAACCTTTTTTCTTACTTTTTTATTTTAACTCTTTTCTTTTCTTGTTGAATCCTCTTTGCTATCTCTGTAAGTGCTCTAGTGTTATCTTGCTCGTTTTATCTGCATTCTGTGCCGGTTTTTTTTTTAATTAGTACTTTTAATTTAATTTACTTGCGGCCCCGCTTCTTTTCTTTCTTTCTTTAATCATTAAAACATAATTATCTTTATTACCAGGGCCTTAAAGTTGAACATGTTCCAACGCTGCGACCCGTTCGAGTGCCGCCAGGAGCTGAAGAACTGCCGCCGGCTGGCCGAGGGCCCCGACAACGACTGGACCACGCTCGTCACCCCCCACATGGACTGCAAGGAGCATCGCGCGTTGAACATAAGGGCCTCCTTTGCGCAATTTGATGTGGTATGTTTATTTTACTATAGGTAACTGGCAACCGACTAGTAGCGGTGTAACTATAACAGTTGGAGGCGTAGCTAAATACCACAGGCCGACATGAACAAACGAAATGACAAGCAGCAGCGTCACCGGAGCGAGGAGCTACGCCGTGATCGCGAATAAAGCCTCCGTTTTGCTCATACTTTGACTAAAGTGGCGAATCACTGAAGTATTATAATAATGTCCAACAGTGAACTGCTACGCTGATGATGATACTGTAATTATAGTATTCCTAGAAGTTTTTCTCCTTTTACTGTAGGCATATCGCACCATATGTACCTACTTTTTATAAGTTTTCGAGATCGTCCAATACCTTATTGACTGGTAGGTATGGTATTCCAATACAACTAGGCTCTTGAAGTCATTTCCAACATGACTGTTTAGTTAATAAAGTATGTTTTCTCTTTTATAGGATCTTTGCAAGCTGTCACCTGGAGGCAAAATACCTTTCGTCGAATACAACATTCTAGTATACAGACATTGCAGCAATTAAAAATATGTATGTAATCAATATTAAAACATCTAAATCGACAGTTAAGACTTTACGAGGTAATGAGATGTCGTAAAGTCTTAAGCCCGTGTCACAAAGTCACGAAAATTTGTCACTCAGTATTACCTACCAACGCAATAACGTTCTTAGAGAATGTTAGAAAATATGAAACAAAACATTTACAATCTACAATTTAATAGTTGTAATATAAACCGATTTTAATTTTATCCGAAATTAGACTAAAAATAAGATTAGAAACGTAGTGAAATTTAATTAGGAATCTCAAAAATTATCAATCATAATGCTCTATGTGCTATTGAATGTTCGTCCTCAGTTTAAAATTGACTGAATAATTTTTCATAGCATATTATTCTACGATAACCTTTTCGTAAGAAATCATGTTAAACTGTATAAGTATATAAGCAATAATACATAAAAATACATTCCAAAAGTGCAATTATTTAAATATATCCGTCCGTATATAAACATGAATAAGATTAAGTAAGAAAAAATTATGAAATATTAATTATTTTGCCTAATTTAAAATACAAGTCACAAAGCAATCATCACAAATTTACCTTGCAGTGCTTTATTAAAAGCTTTAATTTTTATAAAACCTTTATTTATTTACAAGGTATAAAGTAATATAAATAAATAAAATACAAGCTCTCTTGAGTGGATCTAATAAGTCAATTAATGGTTCTTGTCCCAAATGAATTTATTGACTCATTTTTTTAAATATGGCTTACATGTTTTTAAATTATTTTTGCAAGCTATTATTTAAGAGTTTTAAAATATTAAAAATATAATTACGCCCCATAACCATGCAGTATTTATACTAGTTACTGGCAATGTTTTAAGGATGCTGATAAAATGCTAAAAATCTACCATCAAATAAAGTATATTTTATTTTATTTAATGAATGCTCCTTAGTAGACAAGATACATTAGTAGCCATTCAGAGCCATGTCCATGATTTATGAGTCTCTTACCATAAAGCCATAATGGCGTCACAAAATCCGATAATTGTTATGAAAGTGGTAGGTAGCTATTTTTAATTAAAGATCTGTAGAAATTTAAAACATATCGTATTGTATTTTTTCATAATAAAATTTAAAAGCGAAAATTATTTTAATGTATTTTTCAGCTTTATTTAAACATATTTTTGAATTTAAAATTTAAGGTTTTTATTATGAATACTCAGTAAGATTTTAAATATTATTATAAATTATAAGCAATTTTCGAGCCATATCATTTTGTAATTTTAGTAGATATTCAAAAGCAATATAAATAATATGTGACATAATTTTAAAATACTTTTCGATGGGCTATTTGGCGTTTCATGTTTATCCTTTGCAAAAAGTAAAGCTTCAATGCAAGCATTAAGTAGGCAGTGAAGCCTGTAACGACATCAAAATGTTTGAAAAGGTTGCTTCTCCGACCCAACTCATACACGTATTATAATATATTTTTGTTACATAACTTTAAAATTGGAAAGCAGGCTTTACAATTTATATTAGTCATAAGTTTGACATCGTATTAATTTATAACTTTCCTGGGAAGGCTCAATTATTCTTATCAATAACAAACAATTATAAAAAAATACATTCCAAATCAGTACTTAACTAGATGTAATAAATAAAAATATTCAATTCTTGTATTGGAAATTATTTTACGATATTTTTTATAATATCTTTATTTTTAAGTTAAATTGTAATATATGTTTATTTTTATTACGTAAAGATAATTCAAACGTTTATATTTTAATATTAAATTAAATTTTTATTATTACAGCCATACATTTTTAAAAATACAACAAATATGTTTTGTTACGTTGTATGATTTACATTTTAGTGCGTTAAGTGTAATTTTATGCCCTTAATTAAGATAAAATGTTATGAAACGTATTTTATAATGTAGTTCCTTCTCAATACGCGTTCATATTTCAATCTACGTAGAAACGCACTTTTGTACGTACATGTTATATGTTTTTCGGAAAATGAAGCGTAGGTAACTATGGTGCATTATTTAGGCTCAAGTTAATAAATAGTAATTTACTTCATTTCTTGCCATACTTTTATGAATTATTTATCTACTTATTATTTATACATAGTAATTTAATCCTAATTAATAATCGAAGCTTACAATAACACAAACCATCCTTATCCCTGCGTCACATTCCATCTATATCAAGAACCTTACTCCTAGGGTTGAGAACCATACATTTTCATTTAGATTTACTTATAAATAGGTACTTGATTTGTAAAGTTCTGCAACACTGGAATTGATAAAGTACATTTTTTTTTGGTTTTATCCAATTATTTGACTTAGACACAACGTTGAATTAAACGACTAATTGTTTAATCACATTTTTAATGAAGAATGTAATGCTTTTATGTGTATTTATATTTTGGCTAATCCATTTTCGTTGTATTCGAATTGTCTGTAAAAGGGAAACTGTTTGGTAAAATCCACATTATTGTTTTTATTAGTGAATTGTACTTGTGCAAAGCCGGGCGGATTGCTAGTTTAAAAGAAAAATTGAGTGTATAATTTTAATTAATTTTCACAGGATCATCAGAACTTTTCCAAGTTTTCAAGAACAAGTTTTTTACTTAGCCCTTATACCTAATTCGCCACCTAGATTTTATTATTATACATTTAGTATGACATAGTAAGTACGTAGTATTTATATTAGTTAAATCGTAATGTCTAGTGTAATGATGTCCACAAATTTGTATTTTTAAGAAATACTGGATTAAAATGTAGCAAATTCATTGGTGTTTCTTTTAGTAAATATTTTTAAAATTAAATAAATCTACATACGTTACGTTTGTATTGGTCTGGGTGTTTTCTATGTAATATGTATTTATTTACAAAAAGAAAGTATCTAAGTAAGTTTATCAGTTGTCTAGTACCCATAGTACAAGCTACGGCTTAGTTTGGGGCTAGATGGCGCTGTGTAGCCCAGCGTGGCATGTCTTGGGTTATTTATTTTATGTTACTGCCAACTTCCTGAGTCTGGAGTTGTTACCGGTTAATTTATTGACAGTTAAGTAACAATTTTTGGCTCTATTCGGCATTCGAGACTTCCTGGTTTTAAGGTCGCTTGAGGCCACTTTTTGTCTCAGCTGCCTAGTGTTCGCAAGTTAATCTCTCATTAAGTTTTTATATTTTTGAGTAGGTAATTAAGTATTAAGGTAGTAAATAATTTGAGTACCAATAAAGTTTGAATTAATAAATAACTTAATATAGAATAGAATAGATATACTTTATTGCACACCAACAATCAACTTAAAACTAGTAAAATGGACATTAGTTGTACAATTAGGCGGCCTTATCGCTCCAAGCGATCTCTTCCAGGCAACCTTAGAGGATAAATTGAACAGACAGGGTGAGGTGAGCTATAGACTGAACAGAAATTGATGATATTGAAACATAAACATTAAATACATGATATATATGATAATATCTTCAAAACGTCTCCCATTGAGTTGATTTGAGTTAACTTCGTGTACCAATCAGTTATTTAACTTAATCTAAATAATAGCCGACGTTCGTTTTAAGGATGTTCTATCAAAATGAAATACATAATTAATATAGTAAACAACAACACTAATCTTACTTTATTCTAATTTTTAATAGAAAAACTCAAGTTCGCGTTATGGAATAATGAAGGTACCGAATACATAGTACAAAAAGGCTGCATCATTTACGACGGTTTCGACGGCAGGGTCACAAAAAAATGAGCCACCAGCCCAATCAGTCATTTTGACGCTATAGTTCAGGTTTTGCACATCAAGTCAAGTATAAAATTCGCATTAGGCTTGCCACACATATTACTTGGTCCATAACATATCTGGGGCACGGTCGTGCCCCCGCCAAGACGAGCCAAGCGAAGCGCAAGGGCACTACTTACCTACCTTTTCTCGAAAGGTTTCGCCGTTTTGAACCTACAACTTTGACATCGACACAACTGCTTTGTCGAGTTGTGTACCTACCTCTCGCGATTTCCACAAAACTAAAGCAAGAATCCACAGCAAATGGACTTTTTGGTCGAGCAACTATTGATTTGACAGTATGTGCGCTTCATTTCCTATTTATGTAAAATGTCCTTGTTGAATGACACTTGACCAAGTAGGCGATCTATTAAACGTTGTATGATATGCGGCAGGCTTTATGAGCGAACTGACTGGAACCTTACAGTAAGTAGGTTAGCTAGCTGTGGTTGGTTAGCTTAGTAACCATCGCACATTGGCCGCGATCGCCCGCGTGTCATTAAAGTGAAATTTAACATTTTTTGACCAGTGCTGTGATTTTGGTGCGCCCGTTTGAATAAAGAAAGGTAAGTCACATTTAAATTAATTTAAATTTCGAATCGCGATAATTTAAAAGTGAATTATTTTTGTGATGGAGTTATGATGTTAACTTGTCTTTATAAATTACTGTTAGGAAAATTACTGAATACGAGAAACGTTTCGTATGCAAATGTACGGTTGAGTGGAAATGCAATATTGGTTTGTTTATGTAGCTTTATTTAACTATATATTTATAGTATACTACAACTAATGTAAATAAACATACATTAAAAGTACAACATACCTATCTTACAAAAATAACCACTAAATATGTAATATAACATACGACAACGAAACAATTAGGAAATCCTGTTAAACGTCCGATTTCCGGACATGAGGTTCTTTACACTAAACATAAAAGGGCCTCACTCGGCATTCCTGTGGTGATCCGCTTAGCATGCCATGGTAATGCATTGTTAGGTAAGTGCTCATTTTGAAATTCTCGATACATTTTTTTATTGTAGGTAGGTACTATGGCACTATGGGCTCTGATGGAAAGCAAAAAAAAAGCCCAAACCAAACCTGTCCATTGCCATCGCTAATGGTAGCCCTTATGTTTAAGATTATTAATTTAGCTAAGTAAGTACTATACTTTCCTTTTAATTTTTATTCCCCCATTTCATTCAGCTTACTACGCTCTCCTATCGAAAACATAGGTAATTCCTAGAACCATCTTTCTTCTAAGTTTTAGTAGAGAAAGTTTCGTTATGGAAGTAATTTTAAAAATCGAAAACCCGAAAAGTGAACCAACATAAAAAAAATTAATGTGTAGGACTTAGATATCCGGTGTTCTAGAATTGTAATAGAATGTAAATTAACATAACAACAGACCTCATTCGAGAGCCAATCTTTTTTATTAATGGATCCAACTGGAATCGAAGCACTAGGCTTCCGCAATCATGCACCATAGTGCAAGATTGTGCTAAACGTTCAAAAAAGGCCGTTCTATCTTCGATGCATTCCTGTGATGAGCACCGATGTGGCACGAAGCATGCTGTGATGTAAAGATGAAGCAATGTGCATTTCGAGTGACTGACCATTTTAATGACTGACAAGCGGGCATTGTACGCAAGGCTGAAGTCTTTTGTCTTTATGGCAAGTAATGATCTTGAATCGACGTAGAACTACTTTTGTATGGGACAAAATAACAATACTTAGTTGATCTTTTTTTTCTTTCATTACTGGCAACCGGTCTCATTACGAGATCCATTTCTGCAAATGTCGTGTGAAAATTTACACAAGTTACAATATAGGGTACCTATATTTGTAGAGTTGTGTATCGTGGATTCCTTGGAGATTATTCTTCCCGTAAGCAGGTTTCTTCGGGTACAAAGCAAGCAAGCAAGAGACCACGCAACTATTAGGTCACTAAGGCGTTTTACTGATTTCATCAGTAAAAGTTTTACTGATTTCATCAGTAAAACACTCGTAGATTTGTTATATCTTTATCGCTTTCTTTTTTTCGAGGAGAATCCCTTCGACCCCTCCCACCCTCCCCCTGAGGCAGATGGGGGGTGTGTGTGGAGCCAGGTTATCCTATTAAACTCCCCGATGTTCACGTCAGCGTTACAAATCTGGCAGAATGAGGGTCATCGTTATCGCTTTTTACTCCATTTGGTTTCAAATCTTTTCAATCATTTTGTTATTGTTTAGGTATTCTAATGTTATTCATGAATATTTTTATATGCTTCTTTTGAAATTTTGCATATAAAGTCACTGTTTTCTGAAATAAAACTCATACCTTTTCATTCATAATGCATTCCGATAGCAAGGAAATCAGATGTGATGAAACTTTGGTAGAGAATTCTACCAGACTTCCTGGCTCAAAAAATCTTCACTTAATAATAATTTTTGGAAAAAATATCTGTAATGTTTCGCCAGTGAAATATTTTGTATACGAGTAAGTAATACGTACCTATGTACCAACTCACTACGATTTTCATCTATTCTCTAAAAACAACCGGCAATTTACGATAAAATGTACGAAATGTTTCTTCGCGCTCAAATTAAATCACGTTCGTAGTAGGCTTTCTGCATTGTCGTGTGACAAGAATATATAATTCGTCTTAAAATACTCTCGTAACCGAATTCCAAGTCTACATAAGTACATAAGTACAAAAATATCTATATATTCAGTAGAATAGAGAACCTTCTTCTTTTGTTGAAGTCGGTTATAAAAGCCTATGGATATTTTGTCGGTTTCTCGATAGACGCTATTTTACAACGCAAATCATTCAGAGTTATGATTTTTCCTGTCACTAAGAGAATAAATATATTAAGAGTTAGACTAAGTGAATACTTAACTAAATGACGAATTGTAATCTCGGGTTAAAGAGTTGATTTCACTCGGCACTTTAGGTTATTTTCCGAGAGCTCTCTCCATATAAGTGGTCTGGTGAAACAGGTTTCTATGGAAATGTTTGCAAATATTACGTGTGTTTCCTTCGTAAACAAATGGGCGCCGTTGTTTTTAGTACAGTTTAAATCTAGGTAAGTACCTACTCGTGTTTATTCAAAATGTGGGCGCACGCTATGGTGTTATTTTGTCCTATTTTACTCTCAAAGAAGAAAAATAGAGGTTGAAAATTTGTATACAAATTTTTCAATTCTTTTTCTAAATTGAAATGTGCGTCTGAGACATTTAAAAAGAGCGTCTAGGTCTGCCGACAGAATGATCGAAGATGTGCGTCGTGTACGTTGAGTTTGTGAAATATCCCCGACAGATTTTTGCGCGTCGTGTGCGTTACCGCATATAATTGCAAAAAAGTGCGTCACGGAACTCACGGATAGTCTGTCGTCGTCTGCGCTGCCCCATAATATACTTGATTAGCCAACTATCCATTACGTAACTTGTTGGTTTTTATTTAGTACCTAGCTGTAACTAGGTCTTAACTAAACAATAGGTCTTTGTACGGATACGATGATAAGTACCTGATAATTAATATTAATGAATTAATTAAGTATTTGTTTTAGAATACAATGCATGCATTAAATTTGTATTTCATTACAGGTATTCAACTAATTAAAATATTTACAAATAGTTACAATGTTTTACAATAGGTACCTACAATTTCCCTACCTATTGTTACTAGTAGTAATGTACCTAACCATTCATTTGTTTTGGGAAACAATCTAATTTCGTCTTGTTGTTTTCTCAGTATATTTGTACTGGTGATGTCGCTGCGCTCAGTGCGTCTCTTTAGGGACATATGCGGAAGACCAGCGTCACGGCGTCTCTTGTCGCCGCGACATATGCTGAGCATTTCGTCCTTTTCGGTGACATGTTATTGTGAATGTAGTAGGGTGAGTGCGCCAGTTCGCGTCCATTTAGCGCAGTTGGCAACTTTGAAGGAGAAAATAAAAATGTTCCAGCACCAATTTAAATAAAAATCTTATGTCATTTGTTCAGTAGAATAGTCTATTTTAGGGTAACATTTAGTTCAGTTCGAAATACCATGTGGTTTTTTTATTAAAAATATAAACATCAGAATTAGGCGATTTGCCCAGTTTGCGTCCAAAAATTCCTATTCGCGTCCACACCTGGACCAATTCGCGTCCACCAGCTTTTATATGGAATTAAAGGATGATATTTTTATGAGAATGTTTATTAATATATTAATAAATCACTGTTAACGAAGCTGGTTAAGCTTTGTAGCTCTATTTCAAGAAGCTCGTTAGGTAGAGAGTTAAAATTTTCAAAAAATATGTATTTTTGCTGCTATAACAACATATACCTACTATAAACAAAATTAAATATGTTTTTAAGGGGGGCTCCCATACAATAAATGCGATCTTTTTGCCAATTTTTGATATGGTCCAGTGTGGACGCAAAATGGAAGTTTTATAAATTTGGTGTTCTAATTCGCGTCCACCCTATTTTAACTGTTAATTATAAAAAACATAATCAAATTCATAATTAATATAATTCCTTGGATCATTATCCACGTCTAGAAACAGCTATGTATCCAAAATACACATAAATCAACAAAATATTGACTATCAAACACACTGCTGCCCACTATTTTTTTTCGACCGTCAGAGCTCTCTTGGTGAAAAGCCGTCATTAATTATTTTTTACACAGGATTGATTGAGCGCACGGAACTTTTGTCAATGTCCATAAATGTCATATATATTGAGCTATTGGCGGTAATTACTTTTCGACTCATTGGTATGTTAGTTTACTTAATATCGAGAGATTTCCGCGAAATGGACGCGAACTGGGCAGTGGACGCGAACCGGCGCACTCACCCTAATTGTGTTATTTTAATAAAATAACCCAAGACATGCCACGCTGGGCCGCACCATAGCCATCTAGCCCCAAACTAAGCCGAAATCCTAATGATGTGCTTCACAGTTACCCTCATAATGATTTTCTGCTCCGTAAAAGCTTCGAATACACGTATGATATGTACCTATCATAAAAATCAGTAGGTAGAGTTAGATAAGTACTTTCACATTACGTAATATTAGAATGATTATGGTAGTCTAGACCAGTCTAGACTTTCGAATTTCATTGCAAGGCCTGAACACTATTTGAGATAAAAGCCTGGCCATTTAGAGGTCAATAACCTTAGCCTAAACATACCTATCTTAGCTTAGGCTCTTTATTCATATGACTATTATTAGATTCACTTTCTAAACCGACCGAGCGGTCAATGACTGGAAATGTCTTAGATATTTCGTACCCTTGGTAATATAACGCCACATCTGCAAAAAGTCAACTTTACAGGAGAGAGGTTTAAAGTTTGGGGCAGTGTATTTTTGAGCATAACTTTGTAGCGTTTAATGGAAACTTCATACAGTTTCGCATGTATATGGAAGTGAATGAAACTAATTAAATATGGTGTATTGCTTCTTATTTAATACATTATTTTTGAAAATAGTATATCGGATGTGCACATGCGGCATTGTTTTACCAAGACCTAGCTAACGTATGTGCACATGTATCATTATTTTACGAAGTACCCCATGGTACATGTAACTATATGTCATTTTTCTACAGAAAAAAAGTCAACAGTATTAGGTCGTATGTCCATTAATCAGGAAATTTCTTAGTTAATTTACACATCTCTGGTCTAATAACTTTCAAGACTGACATTATAACTTAATCCTGCCTAACAAAGCACGTCTGGGTTCACAATAACCTACGTTAATCTAAAAAAAAAGACGAAGGACTTGTAAGTTTGTATGTCTGGAACTTTATGGATAGTAGGTAATTGTAAATTTAAAAAATACAATATCTGAGAATATAACATTTTCTGTATTATAATCTTCCTAATTTATATACCTGCATGTGTAAAAACCAATAAATACAATTTTTTATCTTGCTCATACATTGAAATCTTCATTAAGTACAATATAATGCTATCACAGATGCAGATAACAGCCCTTGAAGCACAGCACTTTTGAACTAAATCACAATTTCATTATGTACTCTCTTTTCAATATAAAATTACATCCCAGCTTTGAAAACTCACCATCGACGTCAATTCTTAACATTTTTCAAGACGAAGTTAATGTACCCAAGCACACTCTGAGCATTTCAGTTGTGGAGATTTTTGTAATGGCTAACTTTGTGCTAAACATGATCAGCATATGAGTTTTAAAACACAACATCTCTGTCTCAAAAACGTATTGCCTCTAATAAAATATAAAACGAAACTACGTTAGTAAAACATTACGAGGATATTTGCTCAGGCCCATCAACATTTAATTCCGCTACCAGATACACCTTCAGCAGCTATATCTGTTACGCCAATTCCTTCAAAAGGCAACGAAAATAACACTCCTATGCTTCCCTCGGGTGGTAAAAATGATCAAGACGTGGTCTGTTCATGCTGTTGTGAATGATAGCGACCAACCCGACTATGAAAATAGCACTACCGACGGTACAAACGAAACAAGCCTGAGAGGAGAAATAGGGCCGTGAAACGCATTGGAGTAACAAATGTAGCTGCTATATCTGGCGGAATTATGATAATGATGATCTCCACGACGTATCTGTCGACGACGAACCTTGTAATTCAATAGAATTCCATTGAAAATCGTAATATAGACTCTTGCAAGGTTCATCTGCGCTTAAATTTATTTCAAGTTTACAAACAGTTGCTATGATGAAAGCCCACTCTCTCCTCTCAAGCCATCAGGATTCGGTAGACCAGTTTCCTGATACGACTGGTGGTAACTTGGAGATGCAGTGACAGTGTAATTACATAGATCCTGACTAGCGCCCAACAGGTTTATCACATTACCCTGTTATATCGCATGCAGTATCGACATAGGTTGTTACGGGGATTGGCCTGGGATAATTATAATGAGATGTTAGTTGCCTGAGACTTGTCCGTTTATCAGCAGAGTCACCACTTGCAGGTAAGGTTAGCTTGGGCGATTGGATGTTAAAGACTCCCCCTCAAACTCCGAATTATTCTGGCGGCGGTTTACATATATTTTATTGTAATTAATTTAATCAAAGGCAATTTTATTAAAGGCAGCACATTTGTGACAAAGTGGTTTCGTGTGAAAACTCTTATGCTGATCATTTTAGTACAAAATTCGTCATTAAAGCTTCCAGATGTTTGATGAAAGTGGCGAACAAATGGAGAGGCCTATGTCCAGCAGTAGACTGCGAAAGGCTGATGATGATGATGGTCTCGACTAGGGGTACGCGGTATATTCTTCAAATTGACTTTATCAAAGATTTCCTCATGAGGCCACATGCCCCTAACCTCCAGAACTGTTTTCCAAACTGAAAATGGCATATTAAATAGCCTTCGTTACGTACACAATATATTTTTTTTACTCAAAATTCGCACTGTGTAAAAAGGAAAAGTTACACAAATTAGGTTCAAAATTTGTTAATAAAATTGCTTAGGTATGCTATAAAATAAATAACTAAAGATCTATAATATTTGTCCAATAAACATGTCTTTTTTAGGCAGTTAAAGTTTTTTATAACGACGCATCTTAGACTATGACCTAATATAACGCTTCAAGTGCACATGCGATTCCAAAAGATGCATGATATAACGCAACATCTTCACAAGCGGCTATGAAGAGTTCAGACAACAATAACGCAAGTAAACATGAGACCAACCCTAAAAAACATGCGAATTAATTATAATTTATAGCATATCATATGCTTAATTAGTTTTTATAAACATTCTCATTGAAATACCAAAAGTCAATAAAAAATATCGCATATGATCATGCAACAGGTTATTTTATGGCAGTAAGTGCACATACAATTATTTTATACAAACATGTCCTAATTATGTTTAAAATTACTCAGCTTTGGGGTTTTTATTTCCCGCACCTATATTTGTCAATTTTAATCCAATATACAACACACACTCATTATCCGGTAACACTGACGCGACTAACATTACGGCGCCGCGTGCGCAGCCCCGCGCCCGGACCAGCGTCGTACAACAACGAAGCATGTGCATTTGTAACATTATTTTACGATCACGAATGACTTACGTCATTTTCCGACTAAATTATTTCCAAAACTAAAAAAGATAAAAATAAAATTCTTTTCGTTTAATATAAAACGCATCTTTTTAAGACTATTTACGTAATAAAAGTACTTTTGACGTATGGGTACATGTTGCATTATATTACCATGGGTGCGATTTTAACATAACGTTCGTTAGGTACTCGTTTGGTCCAGCGGTAGAAAGTGCTGGCCTTAAAATGAGGAGTCAGTGTGGCTTCCGGGTTGGTTCGGGTCTTTCGTCGTTTCGTCCCACTAGAACCGGCAGTTCGAATCGCCACAGAGACCCTTTATAAAGGTGAACCGAAATGTCACAGTGGGACGAATCGCCCCTGGATAGTGGGGTCTTTAGTCGTTTCGTCCCACAAGAGATTCATTTATTTGTAGAGGAAAAAGCGGTTCAAATTGATACATTAAAAAAATATGTAGCCTATTCGAGCCGTGGGTGAAACTCTTGTGGGACGAAACGACGAAAGACCCGTTGGTTCTGCGCCTGATCTCTGTCCAGTCGTGTCGATTAGACGTCCGAAGGGATTACGAGAGCAATAAGGAACCGAAACTGAACCTGTTTGCGCACACTTTTCTCCTCGATGAGAGCCAAAGTCATCGACATAGCTCACCGGATTAGCAAGTGGACTGACCATATCAGTCGCAGAACCGATAACCGTTGGGATAAACGAGTTCTAGAGTGGAGACCGCGTCTCGGCAAACGTAGTGTAGGGCGCCCTCAGACCAGGTGGAGTCAAATCACTCCACCTGGACGCAGGACGGCTGGCAAGTGCAGGATGAAAGAAGCCCAAGATCGAGCAAGGTGGCGAAAAATTGGAGAGGCCTATGCCCAGCAGTGGACTGCCAAGGACTTATCATGACGATGTCCCCTCGATTTGGTTATGCTGTGGCCGAGATTCAGTTAGGAGAGTATTTTGCTGTAATGTTCAAGTACTGAGGGGTGTAAGTGTGTTGCATATGATCATTACGCTCCAAGCCAACCTCACCTGCCCGTGGTGCATCCTGCCGAATAACAAACGAGACACTGGCAACCGACTGGTGGCGGTATAACCATCACAATTGAAGGCGTAGCTAAATACCACACACCGATGGACGGGCAGCAGCGTCACGGGAGCGAGAAGCTTCGCCCTGCGATCGCCAACGCCTGTCCAGCGTGACGATTATGGGTATATCCTTCAGACGTTTGCCCTAAGTGGCGAACAACTGGATAGGCCTATGTCCAGCAGTGGATGTGATAGGCTGATAATGTTCAAATACTTGCATTGCTAGATTCGTATGACAGTTTTATTACTCAGCACGACAATACGAGTAGAAATGACGAGTCATTAGTGAGTTTGCGTGTTTTAGAAAGATCTCTCAGTAATAAAATCATCTCTCAGTGATATTTACTGCTGTGCCTAAGTAGGTTGCCTGACTGAATAGATTTATAATAAAAGTTTAATGTGCACATAAAACTTTTTAAAATTCATATCATTCATATTTATTTTTCCTTTAACTCATTTTGCCATTTTGATGGCTTGTATCTTTGTTATTTTTAACCGACTTCGAAAAAATGAGGAGGTTCTCAATTCGTCTGTATGTATAATATTTTTTTTTTTTTTATGTATGTTCACCGATATTTCCGTCAATTATGGATGGATTTCAAAAATTTTTCGACAGTTCGACAGAGGACACTTCCGAGGTGGTCCCATTATCACCAAGTCAGGATCTGATGATGGGATCCTGGAGAAATTGAGGGCAACAACCGAAAATTGTATGCTCATATGGTGTTTTTGTTACGTTATCATATTTTACTCAGGTATATGCTTCCGGGCGTCAACATCTGGTGCTGATGATGAAGCCGCAGAACTCCTTAACGGTTAGGAGTTAGGGGACAGTACTGACATTGGTCGATATTAAACTAGGTAGTAGTATGTACTTATGCAGGGCTAATAGGGCAGGTGATTTGGTAAGTGATATGCTTGATTCTAGATCGCAGTCTTCACTTGACTTAAAGCAAAATTTTTCATTCCTAAGTAAAACTCTTAAGGACATTAGTTAGCCTTTATTCAAGGTCACAGCACATAACCGCAACTAAAAATAGAGAAATAAAATTATTTAAAAAAAAAATTAAACCGACTTCAAAAAAAACACAAACGACCAAAACTAAAAAGCGATAAATAACGTAAGTAATTCTATCCTTAATACATAATTATTTAAATATTACAATTATCACTTATTTTTGAAGTCGGTGCCAGTCAAACAAATAAATGTACATTGTCGTGTGGATTTGCCGGCCGCGCGCGTCATACTTACAATAGTCTACGTTACCGAGAGGCTGGCACCGACTTCAAAAATAAGTGATAATTGTAATATTTAAATAGTTATGTATTAAGGATAGAATTACTTACGTTATTTATCGCTTTTTAGTTTTGGTCGTTTGTGTTTTTTTTGAAGTCGGTTTAATTTTTTTTTTGTTTAATCAAAAAAAGAAAAAGTACGTTTCCAATTTTTTATTTATAATTTAAAATACGGACTAAATATTATTTTAAATAACTATTTTGATTCTGGAAATAACCCTATTGAGAACATCCTCTTTTCTGGAAGTCGAATGGTTGTAAAAAGAGTTTTGTGTACCTATGTTCTGGTCTGCAATTATACTTATCTACTTCTAGTAGTGAACCTCTATGGTTAAACAGGGACTTATCCTATTTCGAAGTCACAATTAACTGATGCAGATTTAGGCTTTTTTTCAAGAAAATAACTCAACCTTTTTATCCTCAGTCCAAGATTCGAACCTTGGACTTTAGTCGACGGTCACGACTGCGAGGCGACCAATCCAATGCTGTGTCAATAAAAACATGGCGTCATCTTTAATGACTCCGCTGCACATAAGTCGGTACTCTGTACTTAGGAACATACTTACAATGAACACGGCCTCACATGTTAGGCAATTCTGTCAATGAATGTCAAAGGATGTAAGGGAGCGGCATAGAATCTTTTCGCTCCAAGCCAACCTCACCTGCTCGTGGTGCATCCTGCCGAATAACAAACGAGGCGCTGACAACCGACTGGTGGCGGTATAACTGTCGCAGTCATCTGGTTGAATCTGCTAGTCAATTGAATCGCTAGCGCATTCATTGAATAACGACATTCAATTGAATGACTAGACCGAACGTTAACTAAACACGCGTCACTTAACGTCCAACTAGGTAGCGGATTGAAACATAGCCCTTTGAAAAGAGCGGACATAAAAGCAGTCAAGTGATTGTAATTTAACGAGTTGTCCTTTAGGCATTCAGTTGAATGTCGTCATTCAATGAACGCGCTAGCCATTCAATTGAATAGGAGATTCAACCAGATGACTGCGACATAACCATCACAATTGAAGGCGTAGCTAAATACTAAAGACCGGTGACGGGCAGCAGCGTCACCGGAGCAAGAAGCTACGCCCCGCGATCGCCAACGCCTGCCCAGCATGGCAATTATGGGTGTATCCTTCAGACGTTTGCCCTAAGTGGCGAACACCTGGAGAGGCCTATGTCCAGCAGTGGACTGTAATAGGCTGATGATGATGAATTCTGTCAAAATATCACTAGACTTCTCGGAGGTTTGAGTTCTTCTTTTTTTTTGATGTCCTTCTTTTTTTTAAGTCTGTTAAAAATATCATACTTAATTGAGGGGCAGCGCAGACGACAGACTATCCGTGACGCACTTTTTTGCAATTGTATTTGCAGTAACGCGCACGACGCGTAAAAATCTGTCGCGGATATTTCCAAGACTCAACGCACACGACGCACATCTTCGATCATTCTGTCGGCAGACCTAGACGCTCTTTTTAAATGTGTCAGACGCAGACTCTATCGCACAGAAAGTGTGCCGTCCCGTCTGCGCTGCACCTGAAAGAACATGCTACTAAATCAATCACCCTGTTTATCATAGACCTCTAGATCAGTGATGCAGGTAGGTAGGTACATTAGATAGATAAGTATTCTACCTATCTATGCAAATAATTTTTGTGACGTGAGCATAAATCAAGAACTTTAATAATCATCAATAATGATGATAATGATTTTATGCTCGGTAATAAAAAAAGACTGGTGTATTGAAATGAAAAAAAAAAGTCTTCGGACGTTGTTCATAATGTAACAAGTCCAAGGATTAGTTATTATATCATCTGCGACCAATACCAATGTCGGTTGACCAATACGCAAGTCATGATGTGGAAGCAAATATTATGCTTTACGCATTTTACACCTAGCTAACGTAAGCACTTAGTAAATTGACGGACGGTTCAAGCTAATATTAAACTAAGTGTAATTTATTTATTCCACCTATTAGCGCAAATGGCGGGCTTAATGTCTAACAGCATTATCTACCAATAAAACAATTTAATCAAGGAAACTTCTTGCGGGTTCCTAGGTATTACATGCAACCACTACACAGACGATAATATTTACACTCTAATTTTCAATCATGATAAAATAAATGTCCGAACCCAAAGTAAGTAGCATAAGTATATATTTTATAGTAGCTTGGCATAATGGCTTCCCTTCGCCTGATGGAAAGCGAAAGAGAAGCCCAAGTCGCTGTGACAACGGGCAAGTAACTGATCAGTCACCTGTCAGTTGCCGCCGCCATGCCGGCCCAACCCCAACCCCTCACGACCATATATCAGAACAAACGAAATTCAAGGAAGGTATCACGAATATACCAAATACTCAAATACAAATATAAACACCCAGACACGGAACAAACACAAATGTTCATCACACGAATGTTTGTCCCGAGTGAGAATCGAAACCACGACTCTTGGTTCAGAAGGCAGGAGCCACTACACTACCAATTGAACCACCGAGCCAGCATGTCTATAATTAATATGATCGATCTTCGTTTCACTAATTAATACGATAGATCGTTCATAATAATATTTCGAAATCAATACATTGTAGGTACGGCATTAGATAACGCAATTATAGGAAACAAAACAATGTGATTTCGTTTCACTAATTAATACGATACATCAAAATATTACGAGGTCAATGGCCTCGGTGGCGCAATGGCTAAGCGTTCCCGCTAATAGCGCGGCAAACCGTAAGTTCCGGATTCGATTCCCGGTCAGAACAATTTAGAAAATGGACTTTTCCAAATTGTCTTCAGTCTGGGTGTTATCGGAGACGCCCCCAGTCATTTATTTATTTATTTAAGGACAGCTAACAAAACAAACACCTAATAACATAATTTTAACAATAGTGCTAAAGTGACGCCTTAATTAGAGGCTACCACGACATGCATAACTAATAGGTACCTAGAATTGTATTAGTTTGAGATCGGAGGTTGGTACGATTTGCTTACATAACTACTTATTTGTTTACTTATTGAATCATAACAGACATATACGCAGACAGCAGTAATTTGACAAGATAATAAAAAAAACATTAGGTAGGTACGTACCTACTTGTATCGTGTAATAGCATTGTACTTAGTATGATTATTATTAAGGAAACTGCTTAAGGAATAAATAGTGGTTGGCATTGAGCATTCAACTTGTCATAATAAGCATCATTATCCGTTATTCCTCTAAGAATAAGTCCATTAATAGGTTGTATGTTTTTTTATTAAGAAAACGTTGAACCGTTACCATGAATTGTCATGGTGATTCGTCGAAATCATCAGACTTATGAAACTCTGGAACAAAAGCGGTCGAAAAGATCTCTGTCGGAAACATTTTCGATCGTTTATTAATACCTAACTGCCGGGTGCCGCCGGGCGCGCGGCACGGCGCAGGTCCCCGGGGGACCCCTCCACACGAGGGCGCAGGTTTGAGTCCGGCACTCCGGCGCCGAATATACTTAAGACGGCCCTGGTTATCCAAGCCTTACCTATCTGGCTTCATGTTCTGATGTTAGAGCTACGATGGACCGACATTAGATTAATTGTCAAAGATTTTAATGCATTGGCAAAGCGTTGTTTTTGTCCGTCTTTCTTATGGTAGCTGGTATATGCCATATGTTTTTATAGATTAGGTATATTTTCTACTCATTGTCAACACCTGCTTAATCCAAAAATGGTTGATTATAAAATTTTGTCAAATTTTTTGATAACCTATCGGTCCACCATCAATTCGCCCACTCCTATTTCGATTTGGAAGTTTTCGCCCACATCCATGGACGTAGGAAATAAACGGACACCGCTTCAGTAACATCAATAGTGAAGCAATCAAAGTAAGACGGCGTATCGTACCGACACGAGCGCACGCACACACTCACAGCAAAGTAAGACGGACGGCCGCCATTGTCTCGGCGCGAGTTGAAGTTGACACACGGTCATACGTATTTTGTAGAAAAATTAAAATGCCACCCTGTGTTGTTAAATGCTGTCGAAACAATAGTGGTTTAACTAAAAAAAAATAGGGGATAACCTATCATAGGTAAGTCAGTCAATTACTTTATCTTTAATAATTAAACAAAAAATACATAATTTGTAGGTAAGAAAATTAGCTGACATTTCTATGATTACCGGTGTTGCCATTTATAGAATATAAAAATTACCCTAAAACGTGGGAGATTTCTGTATGTTCTGTATCTTTGTACATTTGTTGTGCTATCACGTCGGGGTAGACAGAGCCTAGGATCTTACGACCCAAAGGCCACATTTAGCATAATGGTGTGGTGGGCATCTAGGTGGAAAAGGAAATCATTGTATGAAGACGATACTAGTTGTAATTTATAAGAGAATGATAATGAGCCTCTGTATGATATGAAACAGTTACGGATATTTGTAATATTCGAATAAATGATTAAAAGTACTGATCGTTTTATTTTTACTTTTATTTAGTTTGATAAAAAAGTGTAAAATTACATTATATACGAATTGATGCAACAGACAAAATGCCAAAATATGCAAAAAAAAATACACTTAGTAATTGAAATAAACATATAAATAAATAAAATAAACATATTTTGAATTTGAATTGAAATACATTTTTGTAATTATTGGGTAATTTTCCGCGTATGGCAACTCTCCGTCAACTCACACAACCGTACGTCGCCGCCATTGTTGTGCTTCACTCCTTATTTAACCAATGCTCCGTCCGTTTATTTTCTACGTCCATGCCCACATCTAATAAGTTGGTAGATACTCCAGCCCTAGAGTGGATTGTGGAACTAATAAAATAACGCAGGACTTAAGTAATGCTCTACGTACCTACTATATACCTACATTCTTAAAATCCTCAATAATCTAGAAAAGATTTTTCAATCATTATGGTTTGAATCAATCACGCGCAAGTCTCATTAAATCGTCAGTAAGTAGGTACAAATGATAATGATTCATCCATCACAAGCTTCGGAACTAAGTACCTACGTAGGTAGACGAACCGGCGAAAACCTTTAGAAATACTGATTAAGATTTTATTACGATTGTTTCAAATGTACATGTACATGATGTATTAGATGTACAGTACAATAAAGTTAAAAATAAAGCCATAATTTTATTCATAGCACAGTAACAAAATCTCTCCAGACGAACGTTAAAATAAAGTCATAATTTTGACAGCTTTTAGCTGATTCGTTGTCTCTTTCTAACTCCTTTTAATTTAAATGTAGCCATCCCTTTCTATAGTTCAGTTTCCCATAAATTTACCACAAAGGCACAAACTTTAGTTGTGTATGCGTCCTACTTGCGAAGTTTTAAAAGTATTTTATCTAATTATTTTTCTGTAATTTCCAGGGAATTTAAAGCGAAAATGCCTGACGACTCGCAAGTCCGTGCTTTCTACTCCGGGAAGAATTTCTTCATCACCGGCGGGACAGGTTTCGTAGGATTGTGTCTGATTGAGAAGATTCTACGTACGATACCTGATGTGGGCAAATTGTATCTTTTAATGCGACCTAAAAAAGGCAAGGAGATATCAGAGAGACTTGAAGAATTCCCCAAACAGCCCGTAAGTTGATATACTGTTATTTGCATGTTATTTGTACACAACTTCATACTTACCTACATAGTTAAAAAGAATTAAACTTACTTCACCCAAATACCTTTAATGAATAGATATTTTGTGCAAACATCTGATAAACTAGATTACTGTACTAGTTCTTGGCAATAAAAACAATTTTTTAGGCTTGATTAATCAGAATTTAAAATGTCTTTTTAATATTAGGTAACTAAATTATATATTAGAAATTCAAATTCGAGAGACCACCAACACCGACTATCAACTGACTAAAGGCATCCTGTAACTAGGTATTATGCACCTCAGAATCATAACCAGTACACCAACTTGACACAATTCTCTTAACAAATAAGGACAGGGTGCTATGCAGATGGATGTTTTGAAGAATTCAACTAGATTCTATAATGCCGTAGAGTGGCTGAGTACCAGGCTAAACACCTTCAATCCCCAAAATCTCTTTGAAGCCGCATGCAGCATCAAGAACTTTTAGACTTTTTTGAAAGTACTGGAAAAAATATCAATAACTTCTTTCTCAAAAAATCTTCCAAGCAACCTAAGTATCTAATAATTTGATTACAATCTTTTTCAATTTGACTGGCTTGGTGGCTCAATTGGTGGTGACCTCTGCCTTCTGATCCAAGAGTCGTGGGTTCAATTCCCACTCGGGACAAACATTCATGTGATGAACATTTGTGTTTGTTCCGTGTCTGGATGTTTATATTTGTATTTGTTTGTGGTAGTTATGTGTTCTAATACCCATAACACAAGTGCTCAAGCTACTTACTTTGGGTTCGGAGCAATGTATGTGACGTTGTGATATTTCAGATATTCGAGAAATTAATAGAAAAAGAAACAACAGATATATTCAAAAAGCTTGTGCCAGTTGCTGGCGACGTGGGTGAGAACAACCTGGGCCTTAGCGACGCAGACCGTCAGACATTGGTGGCCAACGTCAACGTGGTTATCCACTCGGCAGCCACCCTGGACTTCCAAGAGAATTTAAGGCCTACGGTCAACATTAATTTGCTGGGAACGAGACGAGTTACTGAGCTTTGTAAGGAGATTAAAAATTTAAAGGTGTGTATGTAGAACATATTTTTTATTATGGCACCATTATCTTTTTGAAAATTTACTAAAAAGGGATACAATAGTTTTATTTGCTACTAGCTGTGCCAGCGGCGTCGCTCGCGTGGATATCGGGTTTCAAAAATACGGACTTCCATATAATACCCATGACCTTGTGCCTAAGTTTTAAGTTAGACCTCTAGCAATACATTGGTGAAAACCGCATTCAATTCTATGCAGTAGTTTTCGCGTAATGCGCGTTCAAACGTACAGGTTTAAATTTCTCGCGTTTTCCCAACACTTCCCGTCACTACTCCGCTCCTATTGATTGTAGCGTGATGAAAAGTATCCTATAACCTGCCCAGGAGTATGAAGAATAATTGTACCAAGTTTCGTCAAAATCTGTTCAGTAGTTTTTTTTTCTATAACGAACATACAGACAGACAGACAAAAATTTTACTGATTGCATTTTTGGTATCAGTATCGATCACTTATCACCCCCTGATAGTTATTTTGAAAAAATATTTTATGTACAGAATTGACCTCTCTACAGATTTATTATAAGTTTGTATAGATTTAGAGTTAATCAAATCGATTAGTAGAAAACACAAACTTAGGTTAGTTAAATACTTACCTACTTCATTTAATTTATAAATACGTAATTATGTATGCCTGCCTTTCGAACCACGAATGTTTGTCCCGGATGGGAATCGACCCCACGACTTGGCGTTCGATTCCCATCCATTCGTCATCCAGACAAACATTCGTGCTAACATTTTGTGTTTGTTCCGTGTCTGGATGTTTATATAGGTACCTACTTAAGTATACATAGGTACGTAACACCAAGTATCAAGTTACCTACTTACTTTGATTAGAGCAATGTACATACATAATTATGTATGAGATTCGAGATAGAGAAAACAATACAAATAAATGTATGAGATGTTGTCTGATATTATTATCTGACTAGCTGTGCCAGCGGCGTCGCTCGCGTGGATATCGGGTTTCAAAAATAACGGACTTCCATATAATACCCATCTATACCTTGTGCCTAAGTTTTAAGTTAGACCTCTAGCAATACATTGGTGAAAACCGCATTCAATTCTATGCAGTAGTTTTCGCGTAATGCGCGTTCAAACATACAGGTTTAAATTTCTCGCGTTTTCCCAACACTTCCCGTCACTGCTCCGCTCCTATTGATTGTAGTGTGATGAAAAGTATCCTATAACCTGCCCAGGAGTATGAAGAATAATTGTACCAAGTTTCGTCAAAATCTATTCAGTAGTTTTTTTTTCTATAACGAACATACATACAGACAGACAGACAGACAGACAGACAGACAAAAATTTTACTGATTGCATTTTTGGTATCAGTATCGATCACTTATCACCCCCTGATAGTTATTTTGAAAAAATATTTTATGTACAGAATTGACCTCTCTACAGATTTATTATAAGTATAGATTGCGAAGTATGTAATATATATTAAAGGCACATGTCATTAATCAGTAAACTTTTCTTTTGGTCTTCAATGTTTTGTATTTTTTTATTACGAGTATATTGGCATACGGGCGTCGCATAGTAACGTTTGTGAATACGGCCGATAGATCTATGAATGCTTACTTATGTGTTACACATACCACATAATCCATGTTAGTACATGTTAAATGTAATTAGTCAGTCTTATAGAGTGTTCTAATTTTCATCATCATTTTAATTTTCATTTGTAAATTAGACCAAAAATATAGATAAAAAAATGACAAAGATATAGCCTGTTAAAATTACGCCAGACGTCGAAAGAGTGGGAGTTTTTTCGCCACTGAGTGACGTCAAAGACCCCCATTCCTACATTTTGATGCCTTGTATCTTTGTTAGTTTTTGTTTAAATGAAAAAAGGAAACAAACATATTGACCCTGCAAACATCCCTACTGTATATCTTCTACAATTCTACATCAATAATATTTCTTCCAGGTGCTAATCCATGTATCATCAGGTTACGTCAACTCCTACCTCAAAGAAGCTCATGAGAGGGTGTATGATATACCAGAAAACATTGATGCGGAGAGAGTCATATCGTTGGTCGGGACATTGTCTGACGAAGCGTTAGACGAGATTGAACCTAAGTGAGTAACGGTTGATTTAATTGTATAAAAACTAGATTATACACAGGGCTTTCGACTCAGACCCTTTGGTAGTGATGAACTGTGATTGCATTAAAATGAGGGTTTTCTGAAAACCAGATGACACCACTTAAGAAGCAGGTCCAGCTATCATGTGATTGGACTTAATACTTCCATGGTGATTGGTCAGTTGCTATGTAAACGTCAGTGCCATGTCAAAATGAACCCATCATGTAACACTTGGACCTGCTATTATGTAGCGCCATCTGCTGCATTTATTTTTTCAGAAAACCTTCATTAAACGTGTAACGTTATTGTTACGTTACTAACAAATAAATAATTTACACAAGAAATGCCACCTTGGGCCACACAGCGCCATCTAGTTTCAAACTAAGCCAAAGCTTGTAGTGTGGGTATTAGACAACTGGTAAGTTTATGCCCAGGATTTCGTTTGTGATAATCGGTTTGTGACGAATGCACCATTGGTAATGACGGACTATCATTGCATTGCAATAAAACATAATGCCTGAATAGCTTTTAAATTTACATGTCTTTTCTCAATAGTCTTTCCATGTTTCTTTGACAGGCTCGGTGGCTCATTTGGTAGTGACCTCTGCCCTCTGAGCCAAGGGTCGTGGATTCGATTCCCGCACAGTGCAAACATTTGTGTTCATGAACATGTCTGTTTGTATTGGTCTAGGTGTTTTCTATGTATAATATGTATTTATTTACAAAAAAAAATGTATCTAAGTAAGTTTATCAGTTGTCTAGCACCCATAGTACAAGCTTCGGCTTAGTTTGGGGCTAGGTGGTGCTGTGTGGCCCAGCGTGGCATGTCTTGGGTTATTTATTATTATTTATGTACCAAATTCCATTGTGATTGAGCTGTGAAAGCGTGAGAGACAGTTACTTTCACATCTATCATATTTGTAGGGTTCCGTGGGTGGGATAGGGGTGTGTCCAAAATTCATGTTTATGTCTGTTATGTAGGGCATGTATGAATAAAACCATTGACTGCTTATGGCACACCTACCCAACATAACAGCCAATTTAAATACAATGCCCAGGGAGGTGCTGGGCTTTCTGAGTTACATCCAAGAGGGACCGGCCCTCATTTTCTTTTTAATATTTTTTACTCTGAAGTCTCTTCTAGTACCAGTGCTGCCCTGTTTTATAAAAAAGCAGTGCATTTCTTTGTTGTACATTCATCCTTTTATTACGTACAAGTATGTATTCCTGTTGAATATATGAACGCGCCCATAAAATGACAGATGTCACTGTATCGGTTTTCCGTTTTTACTTTTTGAATATACGCGCTGTCATCGTACATCTTATGTGTTCTCATTTTCTGTTCTCCCTAGATAGTTTAGATTTACTAGATAACTAATTAGTCTGGAACTAGTTTTCATTAATTCCTATTAGAGTTTCGTCCCGTACGTAGCTTGACTCCATAAGCAATACCTACAAAGATGTTTATCAAACAAGAAATATATTTTTTTAAACATGCCATGCTGGGACACATCGTCATCTAGCCCCAAACTAAGCCGAAGCTTGTACTATGGGTACTAGACAACTGATAAACTCACTTAGATCCTTTTTTTTTGTAAATAAAAAATACATATTATATACATAGTAAACACCCAGACTAATACAAACAGATACTTGTATGTTCTTGAACACAAATGTTTGTACTTGGCTCATCAGAAGGCAGAGGTCACTACCAAATTAACCATCGAGCTCATACATTATATGTATATGTTTCGTTACAGGGTCCTCGGGAACCATCCGAACACATACACATTCACGAAGCACTTGGCCGAGCACGAGGTAGTCAAATGCGCCGATCTCTACCCTTGCACCATTGTGAGGCCGACTATGAGTGAGTCAACATTACACTTTTAACAAACCTGGATCTATGATTTTTTCGAACCGGGGCGGGAACTTGATATAGAATAGCGCCGGGGGGAGCACTGCCGCCCGGGGAAAGTGCCCCGGTCTGATCCCCGTACATACGGCCCTGATTTTTAATACTTCCTAGCAAACAAAACACTTGTTCTACTTTAAAAATTAATAGCGACCCGCCCTCGCTTCGCTTCGAGTATTTTTTTTTTACAACTGGCAAGTAACTGGTTAGTTACCTGTCAGTTGCCACTGCCATGCCGGCCTGACCCTAACCGCCCACGAGCTCCGGAGACCCTACTCACCAGCAGAAACACGACCCGGAGGTCATTTGGCTGCGGTATTCTATAGGGTGGACGTCCTTCCCCGGACGGGCAGCTCAATTCGAGCGAAGATTCGCTATGCCCTACCTCTCTTGAATTTCAAATAGATATTTCATTGAGTAAAATTGGGTTTATAAATACACCAAAAATCGCATCAAAATCCGTTGTATAAGTGACATTGTTTTATATTGCTGAGGGGAGACCGTTTAGGTACTTTTATTCTCTATAATGTTATTAACACTCTATTGTACTACTCACTGTGTATTTTTGGGTACCTAATAAACATTTTTTCTTTCTTTCTTTCTTTCATATTATGTAGTGATTTCTAGAGCGATATGAAGTGCCTACTAAACTACTAAATACGCACGTTCGGAAGTCACTTCGTGGATCTTCCGCCGAGTGTACGATGGTCGGAAGCCGGACGGGTAAACAGGCTGAGAATATAAAATCTCAGAACGTCCCTTAGTCTGACACCCACAGGGAGAAATCGGTCGGTGACGTGTATTCTTTTGTCATCACACGGACAAAAATGGGTTGATGATTGTTCTTGCTATGTGCCCTTTTCATTAATTTGATTTTGTTCCAGTTGTGGGCGCCTGGAAGGAACCGGTGCCCGGCTGGACGGCCTCCAAAGTGGGACCCCAAGGATTCCTCATGGGAGCCAGTAAAGGTACCTACTATTGCTTTATAACTTTAGTTAATAAATAATTTTTTTTATAGCTCGACATAATGGCTTCCCTACGCCTGATGGAAAGCGAAAGAGAAGCCCAAGTCGCTGTGACAACGGGCAGGTAACTGGTCAGTTACCTGTCAGTTGCCACCGCCGTGCCAGCCCACCCCCAACCCTCCACGAGCTCCGGAAACCCTACTCACCGACAGGAACATGACCCGGAGGTCATTTGGCTGCGATATTCTATAGGGTGGAGGTCCTTCCCCGGACGGGCAGCTCAATTCGCGCGAAGATTCGCTATGCCCTACCTCTCTTAAAAATATCTTAAATATCGCACAGTGAAACAAAACATTGAAAAAGAAACCTCTCGTCTGTCTGTATGTTCGTTATAGAAACAAAAACTACTGAACAGATTTTAACGAAACTTGGCACAATTATTCTTCATACTCCTGGGCAAGTTATAGTATACTTTTCATCACGCTACGATCATTAAGAGCAGAGCAATGAAGGGAAATGTTGGGAAAACGTGAGACATTTTTAACTGTATGTTTGAACGCGCATCACGCAAAAACTACTTTTGGAATTGGATGCGGTTATCAGCAATGTAATGCTAGAGGTCTAACTTAAAATTTAGGCACCATTTTATGGAAGTGCGTTATTTTTTAAATCCGATATCCACGCGTGCGACGCCGCTGGCACAGCTAGTTTTGAAAATATATTGCATGTACAGAATTGACTTCTCTACAGTATAAATAGAAGATTATAATTTACTAGCTGTGCTCGCGACTTCGTCCGCGTGGAATAGTTATTTTTCCCCCGTTCTTTTTTACATTTTCCATTCGGACCAGTAGTTCCTGAGATTAGCGCGTTCAAACAAACAAACTCTTCAGCTTTATAATATTAGTTAAGATTAAGATAATATAGTAGGATATGAGCAAAAATCTCTATTTTCTCTATGACCATTTTTTTTTCTTAGGCGTGGTCCGTCGCCTGCCTCTAGCCAGAGACAACATAGCCGACTACATACCAGTGGACGTGGTCGTCAACCAACTGCTGGTGGCCGGATGGCAAGCCGCGAAAGCTACGTACGTATCATATTTATTTACAGTAGAACAATTAACTAGGTACATAAAATAAACATATTTATTTCCTTCTTCTTTCTTTCTTTCTTTAAATCGACAAACTGCGTATGCGCAGAAGACAAGCTATCGCTGAAAATTTGACTGGCTCGGTGGCTCAATTGGTAGTGACCTCTGCCCTCTGAGCCAAGGGTCGTGGGTTCGATCCCCACACATTACAAACATTTGTGTGCATGAACATGTCTGTTTGTATTGGTCTGGGTCTTTTCTATGTATGATAATTATGTATTTATTTACAAAAAAAATGTATCTAAGTAAGTTTATCAGTTGTCTAGTACCCATAGTACAAGCTTCGGCTTAGTTTGGGGCTAGCGACTGAATATTCTTTTTTTGTTGTATGTTTGTTAGCTATAGGTATATATATATACATAGGTACACAATCTCCGAGAATTGTAAACCGATTCGGTAAATTCTTTTTTTTTCGAAAGGTTTGTAATTCCTAGTGACGTGAGTTTTTTTTGCAAATTGCTGTGTGTATTTTGTGTCAAAATGCTGGCCTACTATGTCATATTTTGTCTATATGGAATTTTATGTGTGAAATAAAGGTTTGAATAGATTTATTTGTACTGTAACTTTAGTTCCCGTCTCTCCCAGGTCCGGTCTGACGGTGTACCACTGCTCCACGTCGACCTGTAGACCGTTCCGCTGGTCCATGATAGAGTCCACCGTCAACGGATTGCTACACAAGTACCCGCTCAAGAGTGCCGTGTGGTGAGTAGAATAGTTTTTTTTTTTATAGTGGCTCGACATAATGGCTTCCCTACGCCTGATGGAAAGCGAAAGAGAAGCCCAAGTCGCTATGACAACGGGCAAGTAACTGGCCACCGCCATGCCGGCCCAACCCTAACCACCCACGAGCTCCGGAAACCCTACTCACCGGCAGAAATACGACCCAGAGGTCATTTGACTGCGGTATTGTATAGGGTGGAGGTCCTTCCCCGGACGGGCGGCTCAATTCGAGCGAAGATTCGCTATGCCCTACCTCTCTTATTCTATAGTAGCTTCCCTACAAACAAACATCCATCCATCCAAACAAACTTTCGCATTTATATTATTAGTAGGATTTATTTTTTGTTTACAATAAATCTACATATAGTTATTAACTTCCTGTGTATCTTTCAGGTACCCTCATCTGAAATTCCTGCCTTCTCTGTGGATGTTCCGGCTGTCCGCTATATTTGTGCACTTCTTCCCGGCTATCCTGTTGGACACCATGCTTCGGTTAACTGGGGGAAGAGCTATGTAAGTTATGGAATGATGTTGGATATGGAATTGAATGATGGTGGAATGGAAAAAGATGTTATGAAAATGGAATGGAAATTTTTATTTTGTTTGTTCCGTGTCTGGATGTTTGTATTGAAGTATATATTTGTGGTACCTTCGCTGTTCAGATACCCATAAAATAAGTGTTTAAGCTATTTACCTACTTTGGGATAGAAGTAATGTATGTGAAGTTTATTCCGTTGTCTGATATTTCTTTTCAGACTATTCCGTCTCAATAGAAACGTCTGGTCGTCGCTCAACCGTCTGGAGAAGTTCATATTCGGCGAGTGGCTGTTCCACAACCCGAACACTTTGGACCTGTGCCAACAGCTGAACCAGACGGACAGCCAGTTGTTCTTTATAGATGTGTCTACCATACAAGTAAGTGAAATCTATACTTATAATAAACTAGCTGTGCCCGCAGCTTCGCCCGCGTTCATGTAGGTCACAGAAGTGTTTTTCCATCCCTTTTTCGCAATAAAAGGTAGCCTATGTCCTTTCGCAGGGTCTAAGGATTGTCTGTGCTAAATTTCATTAAAATCGGTTGAGAGGTTTATGCGGGAAAGTGTAACAGACAGACAGAGTTACTTTCGCATTTATAATATTAGTAGAGATCTTTAGAGGTCAATTCTGTACATTAAATATATTTTCAAAATAGCTATCAGGGGATGATTAGTGCTCGATACTGATGACAAAAATGCAATCAGTATAATTTTCGTCTGTCTGTCTGTATGTTATAGTAACAAAAACTACTCGACGTATTTTAACGAAACTTAGTACAATTATTCTTCATACTCCTGGGCAGATTATAGTATACTTTTCATCGCGCTACAATCAATAGGAGTAGAGCAGTGAAGACAAGTACGAATACTACTGCATGGAATTTAATGCAATTTTCACCAATGTATTGCTAGAGGTCTAACTTAAAATTAAGGCACCATTTTATGGAATTCCGTTAGTTTTGAAACCCGATAACCCGCGTGCGACGCCGCCGGCACAGCTAGTTAGATAATAATAAAATGCGAGCCACAATGAGGGTTAACTGAAAAAGAAATCGACCAGATGGCGCCACATAAAACGCAGTCAAGTGATTGGTCAGTCGCGTAAATATCAGTGTCATGTCAAAATGAACCAATCACGTAACAGTTGGACCTGGCTTTTAAGTGCTGCCATCTGTAGGATATCTTTTTTGAGAAAACCCTCATTAGGGATGTGGCCACTGGACACAATAAATTCCTAAATACCATTCCAGTAAAAGTGGAAATCATATAATATCGGAACACCTTTGTTGGTTAATGATAATACCTGCAAATTACATTTTTAATTTCATTATAACCGATTAATATTCCGTCAAAAGGCTAGCAAGATGCGTGACTTCACGTCTTTAAAGTCACAAAATATATGAGGTACCTTATCATATTTTGACAGCTACTTAAAAGTACATTAGAATAATTGACTTGACAGTTCACATCCCCATTACCCTGGTATCAAACTAAAGTCTCCCTGACGACTGGAATGGTCTGCCAGAATTTCGATTCCCTATGTAATTTTAGTGTACAATCAGTTATCATGTGACACCTTAATTTGAGACCTGGATCACCTGGTGTGTTTATTTACATACTTTAATTTTCTTGTTTTTATTTTAATTTATTACTTTTGTCTATTCAGTGGTTGGAATACTTTACAAACCTTCATCTTGGAGTGAGGAGATACCTGAACCGCGAGAAAGAGTCAACGCTTCCTGCTGCTAGGACTAAAGATTCTATGTAAGTTCATTTGAAATTAATTAATATTTATTTTCTTGCATATTTTCAAAATTTCAGCAATTTATTTAAATAAAAAATAGGTATATCACACACTGAAAATTACTACTTAGATTTTACAAATTTTTTTTCATGGATCATGATTTCAATGTTAGTACCTACAGGTATTTATTTGATTTGAGATTAGACGTTCTCCGAGACAAATCATAGTCTTCACCTCAGCAAGTCCTCATTAATCCGTAGAGTAGAGAAGGCCCTGCTTTAAAAGTCGATGGTTGGTGTGCATAGTATGGCGTTTGTTATTTATTTTCTATCTATTTCAGATTGCTGATCGTCCATCTCATCTGGCAGGCGGCCATGTTGGCTCTGGTCTGGTATATGTTTGCCTCCTTCACTGGGTTGTCTATGACACAGAGCTCTTTCATTGCTCCCGTGATTTATATTTTGTATAGTTGTCTGTAGGATTCGTGTTCTGTAACTGTTTAGACCAGCTTCTGGTATTTGATAAAATAAGAAAAGATTTAATTAGATCTGTCATGTACAGACAGCCACGCATCAAACATCGGTTTTATCTGTCAAATTTCCTCAACAATTTTGAAGTGTCCTATTGATGCATCATAGTAATCAGTTCATTATTCATCTAAATACTACTGACAAATTCGCGTAAATCGATGTTTGGGCGTCTGTACATAAATTAATAACTTGATTGATTGCTAATGATTTTTGTACTTGTATATGACTCGGTGAAGTTTTATATCTCATATACGGTGAAAATTGAACGTCTAACCGTGTTGCATCCATAATTTCAACCTTAATGATTTGTAACAAGAGCTGTAAGAGACAAATGTATTAAAAATTAACCATATTAAATGGCATTAATACAAATTTTATACGAAAATATGATTCCAAGTATAGATGCTTTTATTATAAGTAACATTCTGCTTTAAGTTTTAGGCAAATTATATTTTTTAGGTTAAGGTCCGGTGGTGTTCGTATGCATAAGTGTAGGTACAAAATAATTACAAAATGAATAAGTCAAGATGTTCTATATAAAGACGGATTTTAATGTTTGATCTATAATTTTTTTGTTACATTGACTTAAAAATACAAACTTACCCTATTCAGTGATCTATATTATTATCAGTAGGTATTGGAATCTCAATAAGTATTAATTTAAAATCCCTTCTCTTTTATATATTCTGTCGTAACACATGTATTCATTTATTATTTCCTATCAATTGACAAGAATCTTCTTGGCGTATTGTTTTTGTATAGTTTAGTGTTGACTATTTTATATGGCATTCCTACAACGTTTTTGGATACGGTATTTTTTGTAAAGAAAAATAAAGTTATTTATTTAAAACTGTGTTGTTTTGATTATTCAACATTAGGTACTTGACCGAATTTCGGCCACAAGAGGTTAATTTCACAATATCAAGGAAAAATATAAGGCAATTTGAAAGGGCTATGTCCAGCAGTGGACGGCGAAAGGATGATGATGATGAAGAAAAAAATAAAATAAAACTTCGTTTGTACTCTAATTTTTATTTCCGTTATCTTCACTCAACTTAATCTAAGTCATATCTAAACATTGCTCAACCATCCAAAGTCTAAATCACAAAACGATTTGGTTAAGATGATGTGAAATGCATACTTAAGTAACAAAATACACATACAAAATACTAGTTACAATAATAAGTACCACCTTTGAAGTTATTTCTACATTTTAACAGGTTTTAAGCCTAAATCAGACTTTACATTGAAGTTGCATAGGGAAAAAAGACAAATTACATTTTTATACAACATCTTCCTTTTGGCATACAATAAATTATTATTATACCATATACTAGGATTTTTTAACTTGTGAAGTATAACCCTAGAGCTTATTGCACATCAAAAGAAACAAGTTGCATAACAGTGACGAAAAATAATTATTTATTATCATAAAAATATACCTGGATATTATTTATCTAACCAGACAAATACTTTGATGAAAACACTCTTTATTTTTATTGTCATACAAATCCTATTAAATTTCAACATTCACATTATCCTAAATTAATTTGACCATTTAATAAACATAAAATGATACTTCATCAATGATTTTAAGATACCATACCATCAAATAGCTAAGAATATGTATGCAATTTCAAATTAGAACTGTTTTAGGCAACTGAAAACAAAACCTCTAAATCGATTTTAACACTATTAAAAAAATACAGTGACAATGCGTTGAAATTTCTCTCGAGGTGGGATGTTTCTTCACATTTTCATCATTTTAATATAAGCATTCTAATACAGCTGTCCAATAAAAACAAAACAAGATATAATACCACTATCATTATACAAATACGTATAACCAATTCATACAACGCCGTAAACTACAAGTGACGTCAAACTTTCGCTAAATGCCAAATGACTACTGATGGCACGCCATTTCGGATTGGATTCGAATGATTAAAGGACCATAGCATATTATACCGCGCTTCTCCTACACGGCAAAAAAAAAATTCAAATAGTCCTCTTTAGACATATTTTGGCATCATAAATTAGCAGATAGCTCGCTGTCAGCGATCTAACCGTATACAGACTGCTCGGTGTCAATGTGAAATATATCTATATCTCTTCAATATGCCTTATCTTGGTACGTGACAACAACATAGGTACTAGGGTTACATGTAGATCTATTATAAAAGTTTTTTAAAGATGTTTGAAAATAGCAATATTTTAAGTCCATATTTCAATTTTATTCTTTTTGCCGGGTGGGAGCAGGGCGGTAAAAGTGAGCCATGACCTAAGGCCTTGGACACATTAGACTTACAGTGAGCGGCAAGGCCGCTAACCTTTGAGTGGCGCATCGGTCACTAAATATAGAGTGAGCCACCTGTAGTTTTATTAGTAGTCATTCGTTGCTACTCAGCCGCTCACTGAGCGAAGTAACGCCGCAAAACTAGCGCTAGCGTAGCCGCTGACTGCCTAATGGGGCCACGGTCTAAGAGCGTTATCATATTAGCGTATTTGCATATGATTTCGCAGTGAATTCTATTTATTATACCTATATGTGATGCGATTTATATAATCTTCATATAATGCAAAGTCGCTAATATGATAAAGTTCACGATAAACCATTTTATTATCCAGTTCTATGTATTTCTTTATTCCCACATCCCGATAACAATTTGTGACTTTAGGAATTACTATTAAAATATATCCTATAAAGCTTAATTATAACATTTAGACTGAGTCGCCTTGATACTTACCTGTAGCATTCGTGAAAAATTTCAATTGAATATCTATTAATTACAGTGTACTTCTCACCAGGTGTAACGTGTAACTCATAAGTTTAAAACTCAGTTAAGAATAAACATTAGATTGTTGTGTGCTTGATATTATAAATTAACTTTAGCTAGCCAGCTAGCCTTCAAACAAAGCTTTAATAATGACAAAACAAATAAAAAGAAGATTATTATTATTACTTTCAATGATAGTATTGTAAAAGCCATGTTTAAAGTATCAAGACGGCTCAGTTTTGAAAGCTTAAGACAAAAATCTTCAACTTCTCACAACATTTACAAAGCCACGCGTTTGGGTGTAATACGTTATTACGAAAATATTTTCTTTAAAGTTGGACGGAAAAAATAACATTTGATTCGTTTTTTTCCTACTCACAAAAACGTTTAAGCATGGATCTTGAAAATTACCGAAAAGACAGACGTAGAATCCTGGTTCCCCTTGAACCAGGAATACCCTACTACAACAATCGAAACATTGATACAATGGTTTGATCTCGTGGTTTTGTGCCCATAATTTATCCCTCCGGCGACGAATGTACCGAACTAAATTCATAAAGATCGACATTGACGGATCCGCAAGGGATCTAGTGCAGTCAATGAAGCGAAAAATACGGGCTAACCTCCGAATTTTTTTACTGTGATCCGATTTGCATGAAATTTTGGAATTAGGCTCATCTTACCATTAACTTCAAAAGTGAAAATGATTTGAACTCCGCCACCACCATGGGGGTGGTTGCCACCCCTTCTCGGGGGTCAATGGTTGTTTTTTCAAAATAACCTCAGATATCGATTGAAGATCTAATTTTAAGCAAAAAAGTTTCTATAAAGTTTCTCGAAAAATCTAATACTTTTCAAGTTATTGGCAATTGAAAATTCGCAAATTTTTCACGATTTTCATCAGTTTTTTTCAAATATCTCCAAAAATATACGTTTTATCGAAAATTTTATAAGGAACGAAACTGTAGCAGGTAAAAAAATGAACAATTTGGTTTTTTACAAAGTATTCTAAGTGCAATATTAAGCTAGATATTAAAGATCAAAGCCGTTTTTTATTTTATCTGAAATTTCATCGATGTAGTCAATGCCATCTAGCAGCGAGCAAATGCATTTTATGCTTTCTAATCGAAAAGGGTTTTGTAGTGCTTGAAATAAGCTTTAAAATGAGCTTTATCAAAAGTCTTTTGCAGCTATATATAAGTGAGCTATATTGCAAATAAGCGGAGCATCGAATGTTTTTTCTTTTCAATCAATGGGTTTAAATAAGTGCCATTTCCACCAAAACTAAAATTAATCATATTCCGGCTAGAATTAACTTTATTATGAAGAGTTTTATAGATTGTATTAGTTTGGCTGCTTTAGGACACATAGTTTTCAAAAAAGTCACGATTAAGGGAGGCTGTGATTGCGCTGCCACGCGCTCTTTAAACAATCATATCTCCGTCAATTTTTATTTGATAGAAAAAACAAAAAAACCAAATTGTTTGTCAGAAAAATACCTAAATTTTTATCCCTACACTTTTATACGTATCTGTAGTCATTTTTGAGATATTATGAAAAAAGGGTGGGATTTTTAAAAATTTGAAATTCTCGATTTTTTTTCAATCGTGACTTTTTTGAAAACTATGTGTCCTAAAGCAGCCAAACTAATACAATCTATAAAACTCTTCATAATAAAGTTAATTCTAGGCGGAATATGATTAATTTTAGTTTTGGTGGAAATGGCACTTATTTAAACCCATTGATTGAAAAGAAAAAACATTCGATGCTCCGCTTATTTGCAATATAGCTCACTTATTTTACGTGCAAAAGACTTTTGATAAAGCTCATTTTAAAGCTTATTTCAAGCACTACAAAACCCTTTTCGATTAGAAAACATAAAATGCATTTGCTCGCTGCCAGATGGCATTGACTACATCGATGAAATTTCAGATAAAATAAAAAACGGCTTTGATCTTTAATATCTAGCTTAATATTACACTTAGAATACTTTGTAAAAAACCAAATTGTTCATTTTTTTACCTGCTACAGTTTCGTTCCTTATAAAATTTTCGATAAAACGTATATTTTTGGAGATATTTGAAAAAAACTGGTGAAAATCGTGAAAAATTTGCGAATTTTCAATTGCCAATAACTTGAAAAGTATTAGATTTTTCGAGAAACTTTATAGAAACTTTTTTGCTTAAAATTAGATCTTCAATCGATATCCGAGGTTATTTTGAAAAAACAACCATTGACCCCCGAGAAGGGGTGGCAACCACCCCCATGGTGGTGGCGGAGTTCAAATCATTTTCACTTTTGAAGTTAATGGTAAGATGAACCTAATCCCAAAATTGTATGCAATTCGGTTCACAGTAAAAAAATTCGGACCTATAATGCTTCATTGACTGCACTAATCATTGTTCGTTTCTTATGGCACAAAGCAATTATTTTTCGTTCGATTGTCCGTGTGATAGTAGGGATTACGAATAGAATAATATTACAAAATACCAATTTTAAGACAAAGATAGCTAGTGCAGTTTTCTTTTCAAAGCACGAATTCCTCTAAAAAGACAATAATTAGTTTGTGTATTAATTAATTGACTTACTTTACTATGTTAAGGTCAAGGATCACAAGAGATTTCAGCGAAAACTGCCTTCCTAGCTTAGGTACCTAGAACTGTTCGATTGATCGAACCACACGATTAAGAAATCCCCACAGTTCGAACGATCGAAGAGCCAGGATGTTTTGATTTCTCATAGTATGTTTAATTTCATACCGATAATTATATATACCAGCTACTAATTTATCATTCAACGTTTCTTGCATATTCAACAAGTGATGTAAAGTAGAAAATATACCTAGTTTACAAGAAAATAGTCAACTATGAATACGCTTGTAAGCAAAATATGTCATTGTATTTATGTATTTACATTACAGCTTATCAAATCTATAACGAAGTATTATTATTCTCAATCTATAAATCAGTTTTCACCACATAATTTTCAAGCTGAGAAATGTTTGTATTATTTATATTAATACTTGTGTTGACGTGATACAGACGACTGTTGTTGTTTGTAGTTTGTGTTGACGACTGTAGATGTTTGCCCTGTGGCGAACAACTGGAGAGGTCTATGTCCAGCAGTGGACTGCAATAGGCTGATAATGAATGAAAAATAATGATACAGACGACCACACATCACCCAATCTCTATCTGTTAAATTTACCCCGAAACATTTTTAACCAAAGTATAGAGTACGTTATGTATTGAGATACTATGACAGAATTAACTTGATGTGTACCTACTTAAATAAGGATTTGAAAACCATTACTTCATGAAACATAGACACCTTTGTAAAAATAATAACTAACAAAACTTTGTATACTAAGAGTAAAATAACTTAACAATTTTGTGAAATCACAAAAAAAAATTGATACAGGCGGTTTTTTTTATTCGTGATGTTTTCTTTTACGATACCCTTAGAAAGGCATAGATACAGCATTAAAGCCAGCTTAGAAACATAGACACAACATCAACGCTTCAAGAGCGTAACGTCTCATCTGTACGTTCAACTTTATTTTTTTTTATAATATGCACTCTATCGTAGTGTTGCCGAACTCATGATAGTTTTCATCTGAATAATACGACCCTATCGAAAGTATCGACACTCAATGGTTCAGAAAAAAAAACAACACGTGAAGATTTTTAGAATTTTAAGACGTGCAAAATTTTTAGCATTATTGTAGCATCACATCAGTGATATCGCTTTGACGTAAAATCAAAACCATTTTTAATTTACTATTATTTTACATAGCTATTTCATTATTGTGTCAAATTAATTATATAAATTTAGCTTTTGTTATACTATTCTTGATGTAAACACTTATGTACGGTAAATATAATTGAAACACATTAAATAAATGTGATTTGAGAATTCATCACGCCTTAAAATACCAAAAAATGCATTATTATTATTATAAAAAAAAGCGATCCCAATTTCATAAGTGTGATGTAAAACTAAAAAAAAAACGTAACAAAAATACATAGTTTTGTAATTTCATCTTGAACAAATACAATTTATACAAAATGTATAATTTTGTACATTTAATTTAATCAATTCCTATTTGTAGATTTTGATTAATTTATATTGTGATTAAGTAGTGAAAACGGTGATTAGATTTGATGAAAGGTGGAAAAAAAGACCTTTAATTAACATTTCGATGAACATAACATCATTCAATAATACGTTTAAATTACGTTAGTAGTAGTCCCCGAAACCCGTAATCAGAATTACCCCGAATGACTTACAATATTATTGTTACTGCGACATCTCGTCTAGTTATTACATTATTTTACTTTCTAAACCAGATAACCGTTGAATTGGTTACGTATTCAAGGTTATTTGATTTTCCCTCATCACCAAAGTGAAGTAACTTCACTCACTACCAAGTGAGGGAATCTCCCTCACCATAGTGCAATACCGTGTGAGGGACTTTCCCTCATTACGAAGTGAGGGAATCTCTCTCACCATAGGGGAAATGAGGAGGGAACCCACAGCACACCATTCGATGGGGTTATTCAAACTCGCCTCGATCTTTCTTTTATTACTACGATGATAGTCAAAGCTGTCTTGTTATAAGCGAGGGAGTGGCTCGCTTATAAGTTGAAGGACCCCAAAAAATCGTGTTCAAAGAGGGGTTTTATGTATAGCTGTATGTAGTAAAGTGTATAGTTATAACTAAAATGTGACCTGAAGATTTCACAGTAACAAAATAAATTGTGCCTACCCTCAAATTGCATACAAAAGCGTACACAATCTGAAGAAAATGTACATTATTTTATATTAATAATAGCAACTATTAAAATAATTAGCGCGAAGTCAGCACAGCACCTCTGTGTATAAGAGTTAGCAGTCATACATTTATACAGCATACAAAGAGTATAAAATCATACAGAAAAGATGCATTATCTTAATGGGCCTGTTTCCGTAAAAAATGTAATTAGTCCGTCTTTTAGATTGTTCTAAAATAAATGACACGTATTTTTTCATTTGTAAATTAGACCAAAAATTACAAAGATATAGCCCGTTAAAATTACCCGTGACGTCACAGAGTGGGAGTTTTTTCGTCACTAAATAACGTCAAATACCCCCACTCCTAAATTTTGATGCCTTGTATCTTTGTTATTTTTTTGTTTAAATGAAAAAAGGAAAAATACGTGTCTAATATATTTTTATAATCTTAAATACGGACTAAATATAATGTAATTATTTTGACCCTGGAAACATCCCCATTGGCATAAATAAAAAAAATCTCCGACCAGACTTGGTTTTCAAAATTAATTGACACATACAATTTGAATACGGTCACCCATCACAACACTACTAATGGCATGAGTTGCTTAACTATACGATCACTTTACAACACGATCAACAATAATTTTCCATGAAAAATAACAAGTTTCCCTTCTGTATATAAGTATATACTCTTTTACTGTCACATAATGTACAATAATATACTAGTAGAATAAGTAAACTACATATAAATGAAATGCGTATCTTTGCGCAAAGTAACACATATACTTTTAAAGTCACATGTATACGTATTCAGACTTTTAAGGTCAAAGTTAAAATGAATTTAGATTTTTTGACCGTTGTTAGAAAACAATACATTTGACCAGAATTGAAATTTAGAACAAAGAAAACAAAACATACATAGAAATTTTTAATTAATAAATGATAACATTTATAACTATAATGAGTAAAAAAAGGAAGACGAAATAGCACTTTTGAAATGCCAAAAATAATACAGGATCAACAGATAAGTTTCACTACCAGTCAAAATCATTTACAATTTGACCTCAAAAGTCAATACACGCAGTATCACTGACCCTGAATGTTCAAACCTACACAGGTACCTACTTGCAACTATTTTTTTTTCTTAAACTAATCTGTACTTCAAGCTCTCACTTTATTTCTCCGTTTGTTGAGAAGGGTGTTGTTGCTCTGTTCCAACGCTTTAATTTGTACCTGGAAATAAAAAAAAACATTTTAGAAACGGTTCGGTGATGCTGATAAATTGTCCGTGGCATTGAGGGTATCACTAAAACATCCGTAGCATTGCTAGCGCGTAGCGCTGCCATAGTATTCACGCGTTACTCCGTTGTTCTACGAGTCGGTGGCACCACCAAAATGTACGACGTAGCACCGCCAAAATGTCAGAGGCGTCACTAAAATGTCCATGGCACCACCAGTTTGTCCGTGGCACTACCAAAACGTCCGTGGCGTCACCAAAATTTCCGTGGCACCACCAAAGTGAACGTGGCACCACCAAATTGTACGTAGCATGGCCAAAATGTCCATGGCGCCACCAAAATGTTTGTTTCACCACCAAAATGTCCGTGGCGCCACCAAAATGTCCGTGGCACCAACAAAATGTCCGTGGCGCCACCAAAATGTCCGTGGCGCCACCAAAATGTCCGTGGCGCCACCAAAATGTCCGTGGCGCCACCAAAATGTCCGTGGCACCAACAAAATGTCCGTGGCGCCACCAAAATGTCCGTGGCACCAACAAAATGTCCGTGGCGCCACCAAAATGTCCGTGGCACCAACAAAATGTCCGTGGCGCCACCAAAATGTCCGTGGCACCAACAAAATGTCCGTGGCGCCACCAAAATGTCCGTGGCACCGCCAAAATGTCAGTGGCGCCACAAAAATATCCGTGGCATGTCTATAGACCACTTTGCGTACAATGTTTGTACAGTCTAGTACACACCTGGTCGTAGTCTACGCGCATGGTGGCAAGCGAGCGCGTCATCTCGTCCTGCACCTCGGCCCAGGCGTCCTCGCCCTCTCGCAGTAGCGTGTGCGTGTACAGAGGCGTCTGCGGCACCTGGGTGTACTGTCACACCCATGCTATAGCATTTGAGGGTGCGACTAGAATATCTGTGGCGTTGCTAGTGTGTAGCACTGCCATAGTCATCCATCACGCATTACTTACTGTTGTTCTACGAGTCCGTGGCGCCACCAAAATGTTCGTTTCACCACCAAAATATCCGTGGCACCACCAAATGTTTGTTTCACAACCAAAATGTTTGTTTCACCACCAAAATGTCCGTGGCGCCACCAAAATGTCCGTGGCACCACCAAAATGTTTGTTTCACCACCAAAATGTCCGTGGCGCCACCAAAATGTCCGTGGCACCACCAAAATGTTTGTTTCAACACCAAAATGTCCGTGGCGCCACCAAAATGTCCGTGGCACCACCAAAATGTTTGTTTCACCACCAAAATGTCCGTGGCGCCACCAAAATGTCCGTGGCACCACCAAAATGTTTGTTTCACCACCAAAATGTCCGTGGCGCCACCAAAATGTCCGTGGCACCACCAAAATGTTTGTTTCACCACCAAAATGTCCGTGGCCCCACCAAAATGTCCGTGGCACCACCAAAATGTTTGTTTCACCACCAAAATGTCCGTGGCGCCACCAAAATGTCCGTGGCACCACCAAAATGTTTGTTTCACCACCAAAATGTCCGTGGCGCCACCAAAATGTCCGTGGCACCACCAAAATGTTTGTTTCACCACCAAAATGTCCGTGGCGCCACCAAAATGTCCGTGGCACCACCAAAATGTTTGTTTCACCACCAAAATGTCCGTGGCGCCACCAAAATGTCCGTGGCACCACCAAAATGTTTGTTTCACCACCAAAATGTCCGTGGCGCCACCAAAATGTCCGTGGCACCACCAAAATGTTTGTTTCACCACCAAAATGTCCGTGGCATGTCTACAGACCACTTTGCTTAAAAAGTCTATACTACAATCTAGTACATACCTGGTCGTAGTCTACGCGCATGGTGGCAAGCGAGCGCGTCATCTCGTCCTGCACCTCGGCCCAGGCGTCCCCGCCCTCTCGCAGTAGCGTGTGCGTGTACAGGGGCGTCTGCGGCACCTGGGTGTACTGCCGCACCCATGGTGAAGCCATCACCTGGAGAAAAAAAAACATAATTCTACATTTTCAGTCTGGACCTTTACCTTCTGAGTCAAGGGTCGTGGGTTCGATCCCCGCACAGTACGAACATTTGTGTGCATGAACATGTCTGTTTGTTTAATCTGTATGTGTTCTAAGTATTTACAGAAAAAAAGTATCTAAGTAAGTTTTTCAGCGTCACCGGAGCGAGGAGCTACGCCCTGCGATCGCCAACCCGCCTGCCCAGCGTGGCGATAATGGGTAAAGCCTATAGATAGCCCAAAGTGGTGAACAACTGGGGAGGCCTATGTCCAGCAGTGGACTGCGATAGGCTGATGATGATGATGATGGCTGTCACCTTACCTGGTGGATGGTCAGTCTCTTCGCCGGCTCCACCGAGAGCATGCCGCGGATGAGATTCTTCGCTTCGGAGGACACGTTGGACCACTCCGGCTCAGGGAAGTCGTACTGGCCTAATCTGATGCGCTGGAAACGGTTATAACAGAAAATTAGATATGTTTTAAATAAATAAAATTTGCTTTTCTTAACAAAGGTTGTTTGGAAGAAATCGCTAATAGCGATAAGACCGCCTAAATAGTACGTATTTTTTATTATAAAAATATAATGAACACGTATTTTTTTTCTTTTTTGCATAAACAAAAAGTAGCAAAGATACAAGGCATCAAAATTTCGCCGTGCGATAAAAATGCCACACAAAGTGACGTCACGCGTAATTCTAATTGGCTATATCTGTGTAATTTTTGGTCTAATTTAGAAATAAAAATATACGTGTCTTTTATTTTTGAACAATCTAAAAGACGGACTAATTACATTTTTTTAGGCAACAATCCTATTGTTTACTTTCATAGTTGTAAGTAATTTTTATGATGTACAATAATGAGTAACTAAATACGCTAGACAAGTCACACCAACTTGATTCACAACACTTGATTTAAAACTAAGTTTTTCTTTTTCTTCGATCCAAAACTCATTCAAGAGACGATTTTTAAATGTTTATTCCTTGAAAAGAAACGTTCATTTCAGAAATCAAATCCGGTATCTGCTGATCGACCGCAGTTTAAAGGTGCGGTTCCACTGAGGTAGAGCGCAGACAAGTTGTGCCGTGAATCACCAATCACATGTCTTGAAATCCATGCAGTTGCGTATTTCAAGCAATCTGATTTGTGAATACCGCACAGTTCGTCTCCTCTCCACTTCTACTAATAGAAGCGCAGCCTAAAGTCTAACCGTTGCTCAAGACAAAATGGTCATTAGAATGATCCATAAATGGCCATAATTTGGCTATGAGAGATCACTTCCTCACCTTTTTCATCCCAGGCGATATAGCCAATCCGTGGTTGGAGTAGAAGGGCGGGAATCCACACAGGAGAATATACATGACCACCCCGAGGGACCATATGTCGCAGGATTTGTCGTACTTCTCCGGGCCTAGGACCTGGAATAGAAGAAAATTGGTGAATGTTATGGTAACTTATTCTAAGACAAAGATTTATAAAATTAAAAGGAAGGTCTCGAGAACTTAAAATCCATAAAAATGTTTTTTTTTGTAAGGATGTAAGGAGAGACCTACCACCGTATCGCTCCAAGCCATCCTCACCTGCTCGTGGTGCATCCTGCCGAACAACAAACGAGGCTCTGGCAAACCGACTGATGGCGGTAAAACCATCACGACAAAAGACGTAGCCAAATACCACAGGCCGATGACGGGCAGCAGCGTCACCGGAGCGAGAAGCTACGCCCTGCGATCGCCAACCCGGCCGCCCAGCGCAGCGTGACGCTTGTGGGTATATCCTCCAAAAGTTTTGCCCCAGATGGCGAACAACTGGATAAGCCTATGTTCAGCAGTGGACTGCGATATGCTGATGATGATGACAGAAGAAGTTCCTCACCTCAGGAGCGACATAGTACGGAGTGTAGCAAGGCGTCTGCAGAGTATCAGCTGGAGTGAGCGTCTCCTTGGCAAAGCCGAAGTCTGTCAGCTTGAGTATCGCGTTGGGCTCTGTACTTGTGTACAGGAGGTTCTCAGGTTTGATGTCCCGGTGAGCTATGTTCACGTCGTGAAGGTGGCGTACTGCGACGCATATGGAGTGCATTATCTGTGGAATAAACAAATATAATTGTAGATAAATAATAAATAAACAAATAAATAACACAAGATATGCCACGCTGGGCCACACACCGCCGTCTAGCCACTTTGCGTACTAGACAACTGATAACTTACTAAGATACTTCTTTTTTTGTAAATGAATACATATTATACAACCAGTAAACACCCAGAGCAATACAAACAGATAATATGTTCATGAACACAAATGTTTGTACTGTGCGGGAATCGAACCCCTTGGCTCAGATGGCAGAGGTGCAGGTGTGTGAACGAGTGGATACCCGCTTCTCGGCAAACGTGATGTAAGACGTTTTCAGGCCAGGCCAGGAAGGTTCGCTAGGCCCTACCTCTCTTAAACGGTGTGGTCCTTTCTAAATCACAAAAATTGTAGAACTATGTTTATGTAAAGTTTATCCTATGTGTCCTCTCTTCTCTCTATGTCCGATTGTCCTCATCGACCCCAGTCCTAATTAATTCGGATAGTCGGCGTACTGTAGCTTGAAATTATAATCAACAGAGCACCCTACACAATGTGCCACCTAGTTCGCATAAACTAAATGGTATTATGTTAAAACGTGCCCTAGTTGGCACCTCCCACAACACCTACTCAGCTATTCAGGAGTCTTATGATATCATTGCTGCATTACAATGGAACGGGCAGTGCCAAGAGCACGGATTTAATATCGGGTCATTATAACGAATGTGGGCTATTTGTGTCCTCATTATGTTGAGTGAAATTCTTTTTATAGGGCACAACGTGGCGGCGTTCCGTCGTCCGATGGAAAGCGAAAGAGGCCTAAATCGCTGCCGAAAAGCATGAGTAATCAGCCACAACAATCACTTTTTCAAGAGTGGTAGGGCATAGCGAATCTTCGCTCGAATTGAGCCGCCCGTCCGGGGAAGGACCTCCACCCTATAGAATACCGCGGCCAAATGACCTCCGGGTCGTGTTTCTGCCAGCGAATAGGGTTCCCGGAGCTAGTGGGGGTTTGGGTAGGGCCGGCATGGCGGTGGCAACTGACAGCTAACTGACCAGTTGCTTGCCCGTTGTCACCGTGACTTGAGCTTCTCTTTCGCTTTCCATAAGGCGTAGGGAAGCCATTACGGGCGACCATATCAGCCGATAACGATGATGATGTTGCCATGATTGTATACGAAATATCTCTCTCTGATATAGAAATCTTTCGATATGCTATACTAAATTCGTTTTTAGAAGCTCTTGCAGGAGCATATATGACCTTTTGCCACGTCTAAAGTGTAGCGTATGAGCGTAACGACGCACTAATAAGCCTTGAAACCGCTAATTAGCAAACTGAAGTGTCAAACCGCAATCACCCTACATACGCGTGCCTTTGGTCTCAGATGCATACCTTGCGGGTTACGTTACAAAATAGGGAATATGCATGAAAAATAGTTTCAGGTATTTACTAATTTATCGTGAAATAGATCAAAATCTACTACGAACAGTGAAAACAAAATCAAAATTGGTTGAAAAATGGGCGAGATACAGTCATTGAAAGTGAATATATCCGTCTCTCTCTCGCGAAACAGATTTTTCTATGGAGTTAGTACGGCGCTCACGGTACGTGACGTCAACTACCGCATCGGATCTCTCTGTCTAATCAATAACTTTAACGCTTTATAACTCGCTTAATAGAAAAGATAGTTTAAAAATTCTTCGATATTTATGTATCTGGAAGACAAAAGATCTCAATAAATCCATAAAAAAAAGTCATGCATATTCCCTATTATCAGATCATCGCAGTCTACTGCTGGACATAGGGTATGTTCGCCACTTTGATGGATCTTGGACTTCTAGTGACCAGTTCCAGCCTGCCATCTTCCACATATTGTCACTTCACCTGGCCGGAGGTCGTCATACACTTAGGCCTCGTTTAAGGAAACGCGACGCGTCACGCGAACGGCGGGAAAAGCAGACATTAAAGAAGTATGGAAGTGTTCAAGGCGTCGCGATCGCGGATCGTTGTTTCTCGCTCCGGTGACACTGCTGCCCGTCATCGAGCTGTGGTCTTTAGCTACGCGTTCAATCGTGACGGTTATACCGCCACCAGTCGGTTGGCGGAACCTCGTCTGTTACTCAGTAGGATGCACCACGGGTAGGTAAGGGTGGCTTAGAGCGAAAAGATGATGGGTCGCTTCTTCACACCCATTGGGAGAGGCCTATGTCCAGCAGTGGACGTTTGCAGGCTTATGATGATAATAAATAACTCGAGACAAGCCACGTTGGGCCACACAGCGCCATCTAGCCTCAAACTAAGCCGAAGCTTGTACTATGGGTACTAGACAACTGATACAACATATTTATATAATTTTTTTTTGTTAATAAATACATATTATACATAGAAAACACACAGACCAATACAAACAGACATGTTCATGAACACAAATGTTTGTAATGTGTGGGGATCGAACCCACGACCCTTGGCTCAGAAGGCAGAGGTCACTACCAATTGAACTACCGAGCCAGTCATAATGAATGTATGTTACCTCTGCAGCCTGCCTCTCGGTGAACGCTCCCTCCCTGTTGTCCTGTATGCGCTGGAAGAGCTCCCCTCCGTCCATGCACTCCATCACTACAAGTAGACACCTCTTGCCTCCGTATGTGTTGTCGTACACGTCGATAATCTGGAGAGAGATACAAGGGCGGTTAATTTTCTATATTTATTCATTGACGAATGAGTCAGAGAACTGAGCCACTAATACTACCTACTACCACCAATCGCATATTGTGCACTATAAATCCCTTACATTTGTCCCTCCCGTGTTCGAATATATGAATTAAAATAATGAAAATCGACTTTGACGAATTTTAGTTCGTTTATTCGAACACGGGAGGGACAAATGTGAGGGATTTAGGTGCAAAAGTACGCAATCCGTTCAACGAACGATCATTTTGGGTTTTGGTGGTAGGGGCTCTGTTGGGGAAGAGTCTTTTTCCGGGATGAAAGTAGTCTCAGTATTTCCGACTTTGACTAGGTACGCAAAATTTGTAAGTGTACTTTCCGTATTAGGAATAGGACCACACGTTCTCATCCCGAGGGTGTCGAAGAAGACGACTAACGGAATATCAAGAAACAAAAAACCTACTGCGGTCACCAACGCGTCTGACAAGCGCGGTGACTAAGTAAAATCCCCCCAAATGATAATGATAACTGTCTGTGAGGGAAACCCTCTTTTTTTAGCCATTATTGTCCCACTGCTGGGCAAAAGCCGTCTCTAAGTTTCTCCATAGCTCGCAATTATTCGCCACATTTTGCCAGTCGCGTAGGTGGCTGTCCAAATCATCACGCCATCTCTTTTTTGGCAGGTTAATTATGACGCAAAATTTTATATCCAAGTTATTCACCCGGGTAGGCTTCTAAGTAACAAGACGGTCCTATGAAAAGGTCAAGTACCAAGTACCTAACCTATTTATATTTAAATAGGTTAGGTTAGGTTAGGTTAGGTAGGTACCCGAAATTATTCCACCGAATTTCGCCATGAAAAAAATCAGCCATCAGTCTAGAGAGGATTCGTAATAAAGTTCTATCACTTCAATACAAATGTTGTAATCAGACGTTCTATTGAATAACGTTGTATAAATATTTCGAAACGCAATTGAGGTCTCCCGAGAGATAAACTTCAAAGAATTCCTGTTAAATTATCGGGAAAATTAAATACGGAAACCAGAAGATAGGGACTGGAGAGATAGGGACCAAATAGTTACATTTAATTTAGTATCGTATTATTTGAATCAAGACCTTTCTAGTGTTAAAAGGGGATGACCATCAAACATAATACCTACCCTCTTTACTAAAAGTTGTCGTTATTCGTATAGTTATTTTAAGACAGGTAGGGCATAGCGAGTCTTCGCTCGAATTGAGCTGCCCGTCCGGGGAAGAACCTCCACTCTATACATAGAACTGAAACTCAAAAATATTTTTTTTCATTAAACCTATACGTGTGGGGTATGGATAGGTACTTTAAAAGAATGTTGAGGAAATATGATGTGTATTATTCATGGAAGTATCAAGTACTTCGTACAACAGGAAGGCGCTCTATCTATGCATATTGAAGCTAAAATAAGGAAATTGAAACCTTATGTTAAGGCCCTAAGAGTCTTGTTCAAAATAAGTCTTGTCAAAATAAGAACGTAACCAATGAGAGGGAAAATAGTGAACAAAACGTCCCTTTCTAGCAGCGACTAGATTGCTAGATAGAGTACGAAACACCGGACCTAGAGGCCCCCTACCACCAAAAACGAAAACGATCGCTCGCTCAACGGATGGCGTACCCTTGAGCCATGAATCCCACTCATTTGTCCCCCCCGTGTTCGAATATACAAACTAAAATTCGTCAAAGTTGATTTTCGTTAATTTAATTCATATATTCAAACACGGAAAGGAATAATGGGAGGGATTGATTTTGCAAAAATACACGATCCGTTCAACGAACGATCGCTCTCGAACCGGTGGTAGGGGCCCTGACAACTTCACATGACATCGCCGACTTTGACGTCGGTGGCGGGGATCTTTAATTTGTTATATTTTTCTTAATGTGTAATTAAAATGGGGAGAATTTGTGTCGGGGGGCTTGTGAAAGCGAGTATTATCCGGATTGTAGTTTGTCTTTTCACAAGTAATACTTTTAAACATAATTTGTTAGTGAAGAATTAGGGTGACCATGCATGACTATCCAATCATAAAGTCCGTTGTTTTTTTGTATAGGAAAACTAAAGCATGTTTCCCGATTCGTCTTCGAAGTTCTAAAATACACGTAAAAACTATTTATAACATTATCAAATCAATCATTAAAAAACGAAGGTACACAAAAATAAAACTACCATGTATGTTGTCCAAGAATTTTATAGCAAACAACATAGGTACATTGTTAGATCCACCACATCCTTCTCAATCTATATTTGAAGATCCACGTGATATTCAATTGGTAAAGGCATTAGCCAATTCATATTTACATTTTCGCCATATTGAAGTCGGTTTCTTTGCAAAAAAAAAAGTGGTGTTATTTAAAAAACGATTACGAATAAAAAATATTTTGGCTTTCAATGTTGGCTGTTTTTTTTGTACGTATGTATTGTCATTGCCCTCAAATCATATTTTAATATAGTCACCCTATTCAGAAAGAGACAAAAGGGACATGCACTGCGCTTTCGTTCGGCTTCGATTTTCCGACAAACAGCTTGTTCCTTATATATTACTTCTATGGTATTATTATGCAAACTACTAACGAAAATTAGTTTGAATGAGATCTAGACAGTAGTTTTGTTTTCAATTGTCATAAATCAAATTACCTAATTTGTTTCATTCAATCAACTCCAATATAATAAAAAATAAAGAAAATCATTTATTTAGCGGTATAGTGGTACGGAACTCTACGTGCGCGAGTCTGACTCGCACTTGGCCGGTTTTTTATACAATTAAGGTGGCAAACAAGCCGCCTGATGTTAAGCGGTTACCGCAGCTACAGACGCTTGCAACACGCACATTGCCGACCCTTTAAAAACCTCTTCACAACCTTTTTGAAGGACTCCATACTATAGTCTTTTGCTTTCGTAACATCGGTGACCATGCAATAATATGGTAGGTACCATGAACAACTAATACCAACAACTAATCTAAACAAAATAAAGCCGTAGAGTTAGGACTCGTTTGAATAGTCTTGAGCACTATTGCATTACACAATACCGTGTAACAATGATGCAATGTTAGAAGTGCAGAGATAGAGACGAAACTAAAAAAAAAACCTATCTATGATTTTTTTTATTCTTAATAAATAAATATCAGACAACATCACATACATTGCTCTAATCCCAAAGTAAGTAGCTTAAGCACTTGTGTTATGGGTATCAGAACAACGAAGGTACCACAAATAAATACTTAAATACAAATTATAAACACCCAGACACGGAACAAACATGTGTTCATCACACGAATGTATGTCCCGGGTGGGAATCGAACCCACGACCCTTGGTTCAGAAGGCAGGGGTCACTACCAATTGAGCCACCGAGCCAGTCAAATAATGGGTTCGCGATTGTCCTTATTAAGGGATTATTGAGGTTCATCTCACCGATCGAACTCCGATTTACTCTCCCGAAGTGATGCTTGTTCTGTTTAGCAGTTATATTCACAATTCTTTAAGCAACAATGACTTGTGAATATACTCATGAAATTATGTAAATTTCAACTCGTCTTCCGGACATTTCAGCGGAAAATTTTTGTTACTCAAATTATACCTTTACTTAATTCTGAGTAATCTTCTTGTACGGGTAGGTGAGCTACTAAATAGATAGGGTAATCCAATCCACTTGAATAAAGCCAAAAGTAATAAAGGTTGCTAAGCTACCCATCTACGAGTAACATCCGGATAATGAAAGGGAGCGGATGGAATTGGTTCAGTTACCCTAATAAGCGTATGTTATAAAAGAAAATACTCTACGAAAAAAGAACAACAAACATTTGAAGTTAGTTTGTTTGTCTTATTTTGTCTGGAAACAGATTTTGTCATGCACAATAGTCGACTGCTAAAGAATACATCATTTGTACTCTCTTGTGCATTGTAAATGATAAATATCTTTAAGTATTCACAAAGTCTAATGACAAGCACTTATGAATAGTCAGGTTCAAATAAAAATGACTACCACAGGCTTCGGAAAGTGCTTTCTTTCGAGAAACAAGACGAAATCGAGATGAAATAAACAAGTTACAACATCGCATAACATTAAAACGAACAAAAAACTCGAGCAAAGTGCACTCTGCTTCTGAAGGTCGAACACCAAAGAACGAAACGAGATTACTTTTTGTTGCTTGCAAATGGCATTTTTTGGCAGATCAGTAGAAATATTTACGTTACACGGGTCATTAGCCGCGTTGAATGGCACCGACAGACGGCCAGACTGAATAATCGACTATTGTTGTAAGTAAATTGTCAAGTAAGAAGCATCTAAGATGGAGAGGCTAGACATGAAGTTTTATTGGAAACAGAAATGTTGTTTTCAAGCTACAGAGTGATGTACAACAAAATTGCAGAATTCGCGTAGAATTTTCTTCTTTCTATGGATTTATCTCTTCTTGGGTTTTTGAAAAACGACGTGAAGCGGCATTTATACAAGCCGTCATAGAATACTCGTATGCCACCTTCATTGCACTTAGTAGCATTTTAACGTTAGAAGATATTATTTACGAACATTTAGTGGTATTATGTTTGTTAATTCATTCAAGATCAATGACGACAATGACGTAATAATACAAAGTTAAAGTGCGTATGTATTGTCGCCAATAATATAATTAAGCAAAGTCATCGCAGTTCACTGTTAGAGATAGACTTCCTCAATTGTTTGTCACTTCAATCCTGGGTATCTCGCATCCAGCACTTGCCAGCCATCCTGCGTTCAAATTGTCGCTCAGAATGGCCTCAGGGCGTCTTACACTATATTTGCCGAGAAACGGTTTCACTTCCCTACGATACGCTAACTAAAGGATCCCGTGCCCCATGGCAAAAGGTTTTAAGTTTCATACACAGCTAAAAGTGGTCTAGGCCTAGGTATTGTCTTTATGCCTATTCGGATGGTTTGTCAAAGCCATCCATTCTTCTAGAGACTATGTATCCAATCCACACTTCTTCGGAACTTGTTATGTACTAAGTATAGTTATTTATATCTTCTTTACGTAATATTTTGTAGTACCATTTTGCATAACACCACTGCTTAAGCTACTTACATCGCTATTG